>CM076574.1:310151949-310777727 GCA_034641835.2 Pinus albicaulis
ATAGCCTTAGTGAAGATTTAGTCCACCATACAAATACTTGGATCCAAGAAAAATGATCCTTGCCCACAGTTTGTGAACTTGGAGAACAAGGACTGAAGTACCTACAAACACTATGTATTATCTCAAAATAATCATATATAAGAATAACATAAGAAGCTTGTAGTCAATATATAACACAAATCAATGAACAAGTACACCTCGAATTGCACCCCAAATTCTTTAGTATGTCAGAAAAAAATAGTTCCCAGCGGAACAGTAGTTTACACAAATGCTTCAGCAACAATTTCCTAGCCAGAAATCAGATGGCTAGAGACTCAACTGACTCTCTAATTTATAGATAAATCCTCCAAGTGGAAAAATAACAGCTAGCTTCTTTAATCCTTGTCAAAATAATCTCGGTCGTTGATAAACACTTCAAGATCTTTTAATCTTCGCCCTTGATTTTTTATTTTGAGGAATTTTCGAATTAACTCAAAATTAATTATTTTGAGCTAATTTCCTCAAAAATTTGATTTTGACTTAACCACCAAGGTCCAAGGGTCCAAATTTCATTGAAATATACAATATTCCCTTGGTGGAGGACCTTTAAAATTTGATTCCTTCAAGACCCACGAATTTTTCCACTTGGAGAATTATTTTTCGTAAGACAACTTAATTTTGACCCTAATTAATTAATTTTCTGTTTTAGGATTTAATTTTATTTTTCCAAAAAATTTAATTAATACATAAGAGGGATTTAAGATTTTTCCACCCTCTAATACATACGATTTTTTACATTTACAACCCTCAAAGGGGGAATACACATTTGGCTTAGACACTCAAGACACATAACCCATCTGCGACACAATATGATACAGTAAACCAAGTCAACTAGCTTAAATTATTCCTAAATCACTTTTACATCAGACTCTACTAAAAACACTAGGACTCACCTATGACTTCGACAATAAATTTCACCCTAGCTTTGAGGTTTAGGCTAGAGGGAAAAAACTCTTTTGATTACCCGTGTTTAGAAACACAGGTAATCAGTGAGGCTGAAAAACCTCCTAAGATGAAATTCATTGCCAAAATCATAGGCTTACCTAGGTTGTTACGTACATTCAAGGTCTTACTAGGATCATTTACATTACATAACTTGCAAAATGGGTTTATAATGACATGTATATTATTGATAGATGACCCAATCCAGTTGAAAAAATTTGGCACTTCTGCTTCCTTGGAACTTTGACAAAATGAGTGCAACATCTGGCTCCATATGGGGACACGTTGCTTCCATGAAGTAACGTGAGAACCCCAGAATCTTGTACCCAAGAAAACAAGTCCATCAAATAGATATCAATTCAATATCGAAATCATCATGCATATATAGAAAACATCATTGGAATAGAAAATCCTACTCTAATAAACTAAAATATAAATGCGGAAAGTAAAACTATCTAATGACATGAAATAAAAGGGAGCAGGGTTAGAGATATTATACAAAACAATGCCCTATGGCATCAGTCTTCAGATGTCATCGATGAGGAACAATTTCAAGCATCTGTCCGCTAACTAGTAGATCACTTGGTTGTTTTTCAGATGTCCCTTGTTAAAACTTCATTCTTTTAGGTTGGTGTAATTGCTCATCATTGCGTTGTTATCTGCATCTTACTGAAATCTTCCTTTTTTATGCCTGGCAGAGGGCATGGGCAGTGGAAAAATGACATACTAGCTGGAAAAACTCCAATTCAAAATGGGGTGGCTGCTCCTGTGGCACAACCTGTTCACCATTTTTCAACTTCTTTGGAACTTCCATGTGATATCTTCTTTCTACCTCTCTGTATAATCTGACCATTCCACCTGTTGTTGCGGGAATACTGGCGTAAGATAAATCCATCTTAATGTACCCACCTAAATCAGCTACAAACTTCCTAGAGAGAATCATTCCCCACACATCTGGCACATCAATGACTGATATATCCATGGTAATAATTATGTATGGATAAACGGCTAAGGAAACCTTTAAATCTTTAACCACACCAAAGACTTCAACCTTTCTAGAGTCCATTGAACAAATATTATGGTATGGTCTAGAAATTCTTAAGTTTAATTGCTCCATGACCTTCTTGGTCATAACATTTGTAGTTGCACCAAAATCTAGCATGCAATTATGAAGTAATCTGTCATTTATGTCCAAACTAAGAAAGAACGGTTGATGATCTTCATTAGTCATATAACAGTTAATATCCTTTAACTTAATTACGTCGTCCTTATGATTATTTTCGTCATCACTTTTTTGAAGCATGCCCAAAGCCCTGAAGAAGGATGCCCTTTGAGAAGGAATTCTTAACAATTCAAGTACCGAGACAGACATCTTTATGTTATTTATCCATGTTGCCCAATACACCTTTAAAGCAGATTTTTATCTTTCGGCAAGAACTTGTTTACTCTGATTTTGACGTTTACTCTTCTTGTGATATGTATAACCTTTATTCTTTTCAAGCTCTAGACATTGATCTTGAGACAGTTTCTCATCATATTCTTGAGTAATGGGGTCCTTTTCTTTATTGAGGTATTGATCACGAAGGCTGAAGAAATCATATCAGTACATCGACTTTCATTAGATTCATCTTGACTTAAATTATTATTTTGCTGGTTTTTGCTTTCTTCTAAGATCCTCCTAGCAAAAGCACATATGCTTTCTTCCTGGAATCTCTCACAAGGTCTGCAGAAGGGAAGAGTTTCATCAACCATGTTAGCAAACTCAAGTGGTGTAGGAGGTCTTTGATCATTTGAGAGACTCCTTCTTGGCCATTGATTATTGTTGTTATCCCCGTTATTATTATTGTTCTTAGGAGGCATAATTGGCATTTGGCTTCTTTCCATTCGTATTAACTGATTCTGCATTTTAGTTATTTGTCTTGCATGCTCAATTTTCATTTCTTTAACTAAAAGGGTCAATTCTTTTGTTGTTTCTAAGTCTTCTTTAGATTTGACTAGACCTCTTTCGTAACTAGGGATCTCTAACTTTCCTGAAGCCTTTTTATCATTTTCCAACTCCTCAACTATGCTTTGGGCAACAACTAGAGTGATAAGGTGGGCACGTCTTATCTCGTACTGAACTTCTACATGTTAAGCCTTGAGATATGTTTCCAAGACTGTCTTGTCAGGAGGCTTGTAGTCCTGAGTCATAACTTTTAGCAGTTTGTTGAACCCTTGGTTAACTTCTACCGCTGTTTCATTCTCTTTCTTCTTAATGGTATTGAATGCTTTTATCAAATATTTACCCTCCTTATCCTCGTATTTGTCTTTGAAAGCATCAAGGAGAGTTCTAAGAGAGCCAAATGAATTATCAAACTTGTCATGAAACCAGTCAAGCGCATCATATTCCAATGATAAAACAAATAATTTCATCTTGACATCTTCATGATTGTAGTCGGTAGAGTGAGCATATCTCTGGAAGAATAAGTCAAACTTCTTTATATTCTCTTCAGCTTTGATAGCATTGTTCCCCTCGAATATTGGCAGTTTGTTCATAGTGGACTCATTTGGTAGGTCGTGTGGATATCCCTGGATGTTGGTGAAGTTGCAACGGCTATAAAAGTCACCCATGATTTCTTGATTCGGAGGATTGATGAAAAGCAAATGGAGATCAAGGAGAGCTTCATGTCCGAGAAAATTTAAACGATCTCTATAATGTAACTTGTTTAACCGAGCTCTTAGAACCTTTTCAAGATTGGGTGCGGGGTTAACCAAGCTACCAGGCTTCCTTCTAGAATATGTTCTTGCGAATGGATGAATAAGTGGAGTCGGCACTCAAACAAGAGACCAACCAAAATGTCCAGGTGCTAATGGTGTGGATGAACAAGATAAAAGGATTACTAAGATAATAAGGGATAAGGTGATGAGAGGATGAAGAATGATGAAAGAAAAGGTGCCAAAAAATGTTGTGCCGCTTGACGACCTAATAAATGGCAAAAAGGATTATAAGATGATATGATAAGAAACACTGTTGCTGAAGCGTCGAGAATTAGATAAACTCTTCCTTGGAAACGACGCCAACAAATGGTGTGGCGTTGGTGGGACAAATGAAGATGAAAAATGAAAGATGATTAAAATATTATGAGAAATTGTTGTAAACCCCGGGAACGGAAAAAATCTATCCCCGACAACAACGCCAAAAAAATGTTGTGGACCAGATTGTACAGGCACTGCGACAACCGCTCAGGGCAGGGGTTGTCACTATGATCACCGTACACTCTGTTCTAGTTGTCTCCCAACAGTAGGCTAAGGGGAGTAGTCCCTATGAAATGAGGTGTAGGAAGATAAGATGGGAACCAACCTTCTTGGGAGACACAAATGAGTGGCCTAGCCACTTTGTTGAATTTCAGCAAGATTATTGATTAGATTAAATTTCGAAGTATGAGACCAGTGCCTAATGGAGTCACAATTCTTTCTTATTGTAAATTGAAACCAAGTAACCGGATGGACACCCACTACTTAAATGATTAGCTAACATATTTGATATGTAAATCCTAGGATCTATGTGTGATGCAATGATATTGGTTATTTTTAGTTATATGCCTAGTTTAAATAGAACCTCTCCCCTAACTGTTTTGAGAAACAGTCTTCAGAGTAGGTTGTGGAATGGAAGCCAACGGGAAGACCTCCCCCAGTGTTCTACCCACCCAGTGCCTTTGGCGCTGCAAAGACTGTAGCTCTCAAGACTACAAAGTTACTATGTTAACCACTAAGACGAGTTGAATCTCTCAAGCTAATTGGAAAAGGGTTGCCCTAGATCTCTATCAACTTAGCTTATGCTAGGAGGTAAATTTTAATGCAATCTGGAACTAGTATGCTTGTGCAAGAGATTACGAGTGAGACTTTTAAGAGAGATTACTTAGATGTTCCTTCAAGTACTTAATTTGGAGTGTAAAAACTCTAGTAAACTTTATATGTAAATATTATTATTGAAAAAAGATGAGATATGAGATATATTACAATGGGGAATCACCGAGGCTTTAAATATAGCCTCATGGTGTCCCTTGGTGAAGAGGCATGATCTTTGATCATGCCCTTTCACTTAATAAAACCTAAGATAACTATATCTAACTAATAATTAATAAAATATACATAACATTGCCCCTCTGTTAAAGATGCTTTGTCCTCAAAGCATACGTAACGATGGACAATGTTGACGAACGCCTGGGTTTCTTGAGCGGTGGGCTCTTGCTTCCTACATTTTAAAAAGATCGTGGAGCATATTCTCGAGTTCAATCTTTTGTTGATCTGGATAGTGAAAAGATCTGATATTGACAGGGTCGAATCCTGTCTTGACTTCTATTGGATGTTTGATTTTCCTATCTGGAGGCACTTTTATGGGTAGATCCTGGAATACTTTTTCGTGTGTCCGAACTAGTCCCTGTTCTTCTAGTGACTCTTCGTGGCTCCCTTTTGAAGATAACATTTCTAACTGATGACATTGTACTGTAGATGTTGACGCTCCTATTTGAATCATCTTCGTCATCAGAGAGGAAGATACGACTTGATCTTCTGGGGCTTGGAATCCATACAACCTGTGTTTCTGCCCTTTCCACTTAAAACTTATAAACTGCTTCTGATGGTTGGCAGAATAAGTACCTAAAGTTTGTAGTCATTGAATTCCTAAGACCACATCTACTCCTCGTAATGGAACGGTGTAGAATGGAGATTCTAAATGAAAGTTTTTTATCTGTAGTTTGACTTTACGGCATTTCCCTACCTGCTCAATCTTCTTACCATTGGCCACCATTACCTTCATATTAGGCATGGGGAAGGTAAAGATGCTAATTCTTTTTGCCATGGTTGAATCTAGAAAAAGGTGGGTACTTCCAGTGTCGATGAGAACCATTACGTTGTTGTTCTTGATATGTCCTCTTAACCTTAGGGTTTGAGGTTGTGATATGCCTGTCATAGCTGATAATGACACTTACGGAATAGTTTCCCCATCCACTTCTGGAGAGAACTCTAAGTTGTCTTCTAATCCTTCTATATATGAATCATTATTGTTAGCGTCATTAGTTGCTTCACAACTGTATAAATTTTTCGCTTTTCTATTAGTACATTTGTGCTTAGGGTCCCAGTTTTCACCGCAACGCTTGCACTTGCCCTCTCTCATTCTTTGTTTTTCCACACTAGATTTTTCTTCTTCACGAAGATGGAGTGGGACATATTTTGTGTCATCTATATTTTCAGATTGAGGAAATCTTTGTCTCGAATATACTTTTTCTAGTTTTGATAATCTTTCAAATTTGTTTTCAGCAGCTTTTGCTTTTTGCCTTGCTACTTCTACTGATGTAACTTCATGAAGTTCGAGCTCTTCTTGTATATGGATTTTAAGTCCTGACATGTAAGACTGGATTAGACGAGATTCTGACAATCCCGGTACTCGTGTTGCCAAGGTCTCCCATTCTCTAGTGTACTCATCCACATATCCTTTTTGGCGTAATTTGATAAACGTTGAAAAAAACTTTTCTTCTTTTATGCCTTGAAACCTTTTGAAGAATGCATCCTTAAATTTCCTCCAACTGATAGCAAGCGTAGTCTTTTTCCACCACATATACCAATTATATGCTTCTCCTTCCATTTTCATGGAAGCATGCTTAATTTTTTCGTCATCACTAGTAATGTCATAAATCTCAAAATATTCTTCTGCTTTATTAAGCCATGCAACGCTATTTTTTTCATTACCATCAAACTTGGGTAGCTCGATTTTGGCTTTTCGTTGATATGTTAATGGTGGAACAAGAAGGGGATATTGATTAGCAAATGCATTCCAAAGCTGCTTATTTTGAAAATCTGCATTATTATCTTCTTGATGATGTGGGGAATCGGTCTTTTCCTGATGCTCTTCTGAGTTCCCTGAATCTGCGGAATTGTTTTGTTGATTTTGTTCCATATTAGGAAATATTGGGGATTGTGTCTGACTTAACTTATCTATCTTATCATTTAGCTTATTGAAGAGTTCTGTCATCTTGTTCATTGCTTCGTTATGCTTTTCTGTGGCCTCGTGATGATTTAGCCACATTTGTCTTTCTATTCGATTTGTCGTATCATGAACCTTTTTGATGTCGTTGGAGTGTCCTGCAACTGTACCTTCAAGATTGATTAATCTTTTTCCGAATTCTTCAGAATTAGTATTGATCTGTTTCTTGAGATCCACCAATTTCTTTTGGAATTCAGCCATCGACATTGATGAAGACATTGAACGTGTAAGAGGTGGGGAATATTTTTCTGCCAGTTTTTCCCTCTTCTTTTTTTAAATTAATTAATTAATTAATTAAATTAATTTTTTTTTGAAATAATAATAATAATTTCTATTATTATTATTATTATTATTATATATATATATTTTAAATAATAATAATAATAATAATAATAATTATTATTTTATTATTTGAATTATATATATATATATATATATATATATATATATGGGGAAAAAGATTGTTAACCTTGAAAAGTCACGTTGTTTTTAAAAGTCACTTTGTTTTGAAAAGGCACTTGTTTTGAAAAGGGGAAATGGGTTTTTAATACCATGGGCCCAAAAACCACGAGCTTGTAAACCACGAGCAATTACTCTTCCTTTTTAATTTTACTTTTACTCTTCTTTTTTAATTTTACTTTGTCTTCACATGTACGTATATCTCTCTTTTTACTTTTTCTTTTTTCTTTTAATTTATTTCCCTCTTTATGTTAACTTTCCTTCTCTCTTTTGATTTTATTAATATATATATATATATATATATATATATATTATATATATATTTCTTCCTTCTTCTTTTTTAAAAAACAAATGTTGCTACCCACAAACACTTGGGTTTTAAAAAAATCTGCAATTTTGGAATTTTCTTGTAATTCCTTAATTCTGGGTGATCACACAGATCCCTAAGAGCGATGGCTCTAATACCAATGGAGTGTAAAAACTCTAGTAAACTTGAATAAGTATATATTATTATTGATAAAAGATGAGATATGAGATATATTACAATGGGGAATCACCGAGGCTTTAAATATAGCCTCATGGTGTCCCTTGGTGAAGAGGCATGATCTTTGATCATGCCCTTTCACTTAATAAAACCTAAGATAACTATATCTAACTATTAATTAATAAAATATACATAACATAATTATATTTTACCCAAGTTATAATGTTAAGTACTTCACAATGTTTAGAAAAGGTAATCTCAACTAAAAGACAAGTGTTAGATTTCAACAGTGTGAACAAGAAATAAAGATATCCACAAGATGCGATTGCTCAAAAATATACATCCACAATTGATAAACAATAGAGCAACAATTAACCAATGATTCATTATGATAAGCTAATGACCATTACCCACAAAAGACAATAAGTGTTTTTAGCCAATATTCTTCAATCTAGATCATCACAAGTTAGATGCACAAATGAAACAAGTTAGTTCAATACCAATTGGATTAGAGATACTTAGGAGCAATTTATGTAACTTAAACCAAAGATTTGAAATGTGCTAAGAGAGTGAGATGATTAGATGTGAATCTCAAAATTTATATCATATAAACTCACAATGAAAACACAAATGTTACCCTTTTCCACAATGTAAATGTTCGGAACAAGATACAATAGAGCGTAAGACTATGAGAACACTTGTGCAATTTATGTTCCAATGACCCTTTTATGAGCAAATAGTGACTTAAATGACAGCAGCAAGAATTTTATGACAGCAATGAGTAAATAGCAATTCCACAATGCATATGCTTTCCAAATGTCACAAAGAATAGCCTAACTGCTTGTTGAAAAGTGTAACCAGGTTCGATCTTCATAATGACTTGTAATTATGAATTTATGCAATGAAGAAGACAAAGATAATAAAATGTATTTTGTAAAGCTTGCCCCGTGGGTTTCATGGGCAAGGACTTTTTATTATAGGTCAACGACTTCTTCTTGATGTCTTTAGGGATTTGTCATCTTGTCATAAATATATAATTTAGAGTCATGTATATGAAGTGTTGTTACACTTGTAAAAAGACAATTTTGTTGATGTAAAATATGATCCAAGACCTTGTCAATATGCTCCTTGAAGTCGGCCCAATTCACGTTGAAGATCCAATCTTATGCATGTCGGCCTACACTCTTATTCAAGTTGGCTTCCTAGCAAAAGGTCATGTCGGCCTAGAGGGAGAAAGACAACCTCTATATATAAGAGGTTTGCGGCCTCACTTTATGACCATCAGTTCGGTTAAGTTCTGAGATACAAGTACGAGTTAGGATTGTGATTTAAAACGAAGAAAGGGTCTATACAACGAAGGAAGAAGAGACAGGTCTAGCGAATGAAAGGAAGATCAATCCATCTCAGTTTTGACCTCGCATCTTTGTGATCACCTCAGAAAGGTCGAGGGTTGTGACAAGAATGTGATCAAGTGCTAAAAGGAAATACGTAGAAGGAAGTCAAGCCAACGAGAAGGGTTGCAATGTGTGCAAGGAACTCTTGTCTTGATCTATACTCCAGATATCTCTGAAAGGAGGCAAAAGTATACACAGTGTAAGGAAGGGTTTCTACAGCAAACACAAGAGCTCGGTCTTGGTCATCATAGGTGCAGACAGAGAGCCGAGGAGGAAATTCTTGGAGGCCGAGGAAGACAAAATAGAAGCATTTCACTTGGGGCAGCTAAATTAGGGACCGAGTCTCCCTAGCATTGGTGCAACATAGTTCAGAAAGGGAATATCAACATAAGGAGTCGAAAAGAGCAATGACAAGGGTCTTGGAGGCATATTGGTGTCAAGAGTCTTTGTCACGGTCTTGGTACTTGTCAATTAAAGATCTATCAGAAGAATTGCTTTTGGGTTTTCCTCTCCAAGAGAGAGAGGTTTTGACCCTGGCTTGAAGAGCCTAAACTTTGTGTCTCTTGTGTTTTGATAATTGACTTGATGAAAGACATAATAAGCTAACTAAGATAAGATCTAAGTGGAAGAAGCATATCAAGTATAACACAAGCAATTATAAAGTAAGAGAATTGAATTAAACATTGCCCTACTAAATTCTCAACATGGTATCAGAGCTATGGTGACAGTCTAAGAAGGGCATCTAAGAGGCACTCAAGAAGGAGCTCGGTCAAGACAACACTCGATCTAGGTTCATGTCTCCTCTGAAATTTCGGTGATCGAGTATAGATAACAGTTCGGTGATATCTCTAATTTTGTGTGGTTAAGGCAAAGATGAACAATCGGATCTTTGGCACAGTAAGAAAGGCTCGATGTTAACAACTCATATACTTTTCAGAAAACAGTGATGGGTCAACGTCTTTTACAGTGATCAAAGAAGGAACAGTGAAGCATACCTTTGTCTCGACACTATATCACAGTGCTACTTCAGAGGTAAGAAAAATCTCGATGATAAAAATCAAATTCAGTAGGCTCAGTCACCTTATATCATAGAAATTTTTGTTTCTTGACACACTTGGAAAAAAGGTCTGATAATGTCAACAGCAAAGAAAAAAAGATCTACAAAGCAAAGCAGTCCAAAGAATAGAGAAGCAAGATCACATCATATTGATCCTAGAAGCATTTATGAACTACATTCACTCATAGAAGTTGAAGCTTCTTGAAGAAGGCATTATCATCTCCAAAAGCTATAAGGCAAGCTCCTATCACTACAACAAGGATATCATTCTTGAAGAAATCATCCAAGGAAGCATCAATACATATTCCTCAACCGTCATCAAAGTGACAAAGGTGAAGATTTCATCTTCACATGTCAAGTAAGTATCCTTTATTATATAATCAAATTTGGTAAAATGACTTCGTTTATTGCAAGATCATCTATAAGCTGGTTAAGTCATCAAGATTTCTTGCATGAATAAAGAGTATAGAAATAACCCTCATAGAAAGTGAAGTCATATCATTGGAAAGGTCTCCTCTGAATATATGGAAAGGACTCAAAGAATTCTTATGGAATCAATGAAAGGTTCCCTCATCCTTATGTAGCAGGAGTGGAGACATCAAAGAGATATATGATAAGATAAAAGATATATTCTCTAAAGATACGATAAAGAAGGTCATATCACTTGGACCTAATATGAGATTTGAGAAAAATGATAAAAGGAAAACCATGAATGTGCAAGGTAGCAGATGTCCAATGCGACAAGAAAGTTACCTCGTCTAACAACTTGTGGTTTCTATATAGAAGAAGACAAGTTGAGGGCACTGAGAGTTAAAGGACTCATACATGACAGGAAGAGATTTCATATCACCAGAAATGGAAAAAACAGATTCAAAGAAGCCTAAGAAAGAAGAAGTGAAAGATCTCTATTATGATTGAAATCATCTTCCTCTTTAAGTGGTATATGTTGGTTATAAAATAATATGTTAGGAAGCATTGTATATTAGATAGATGCATCATTTTAAAATTAGCATCATGCTAAAAGCATTAAAAGTAGGAATACTTGTCATAGGAGAATGTCTAAAAACATTTATGTGAAATCTATGCTATGAGATAAAAGTGGCTCTTGGGAACCTCACTAAAACAACATTGATGGAAGGTAGTCATCTAAATCAAGGGTCATCATTCAATAATCAATATGGAAACAGATGTTTACATTTGCTAATAGAGTCCTCCTTGGACTCACTAGTTAGAAAGAAAGCAATAGGTTTCCTCGAGAATTCTACCTTGCAGAATTCTAGATTAGGATATGATGACATATTAATGAAGCAGGTCAAGGGAAAGAAACTCTTCATTCTAAGGAAACTTGTTGTAGAATGACTCAAAAGGAAAAGAATGAGGTACATGTATATATATGCTGACACTGGATGCTATGAAGTCATGTCATGTGGTTGCAGGTAGTATACTTCTATCTTTAGAAGTGTGATCAAAATAGAAAGCAGAAACTCTTTCGATGTACAAGTTGCCAAAAGGCATGATCTACACTAGATGAAATCAACATAATATATCCTCATATGGAATATGAGATGATTGTACATGATCAAGGCATTGCACAGTGGAAGTTCCTGGGAATGAAATAAAATTGTGGAGAAACAAAAGGGAAGAGGTAGCGAGAAGTCCAACCATGGAAAGAAGCAGTCAATATCCAAGGAAGCCAAGAAGACTTCACAAGAAAATCTCCTGGGAAGATATGTAGACTCTGATAGAAGTCTGGAAAAGATAGAGACCCTTGACAATACATATCTTTAGGAGATGTGTCAATCTATAAACAAAGGATGTCGATGCCTACAAAAATATGTCATGGTGAACGATCACCACTAAGGTAACTTTTGATTTAAAATTTCATATTTATAATTAATTAATATCTAGTGAGCTTATGCAGGGCTACCAAAGGGAAGTATATGTCTTCCACAAATTGATAACCATATGACAGGATGAAAGATCCTTGGGAGAAATATGTTTGAAGAAAAGAAGCATGGCATGAAGCTAGACCAGATGAGAAGATCAATCTGTAAACAAAGGATGTCGATGCCTACAAAAAGATGTCATGGTGTACGATCACCACTAAGGTAACTTTTGATTTAAAAGTTCATATTTTTAATTAATTAATATCTAGTGAGCTTATGCAAGGCTACCAAAAGGAAGTATATGTCTTCCACAAATTGATAACAATATGACAGGATGAAAGATCCTTGGGAGAAATATGGTTCGAAGAAAAGAAACATGGCATGAAGCTAGACCAAATGAGAAGATTGATGGATCACTTTCTGACAGAAGACATGACTCTTGGATGAAAGTGATGGATCAAATGTGCCCTAATGTACAGATCCCAAAGATGAAGACTCCTCAACAACAAAGAAATTCATGACATTGAAGGAAGAAGATCTTCATGAGCAGTTGAGTGTTTTCATCATTGTTGTTATAGGTCCCTGATTAAGAGGGAGCCTGGTAATAAGTTTCTTACTTGGAAGAAACTTCGTAATTCCTCAGCCAAGAGGGAAGCTTAAGTACATTCCTTTGTGGAATATGCCCTCCCTAGTTGAGAGGGAGAGATAGACATGTCATTCTGCTCTTCACCTAGGAAGACAGAATGGAGGATTGGGTAATTATCTGGCATTTGATACTCTTTTGGGATGTATTAGGGCATCCAAAAAAAGGTCGTGGAAGGACGGATATTCTTTGAGGACTGGGAATCCAACAGTAAGAATAGTCCAAATGAGGTCATACTTGGTGAACACCCGGGTGGAGTATGTACCTTGGAGACAATGATGATGGTGTTTATAATCATTGGTCTCGCCAGCATTGTAGCTCATGGTCTCGTGGAGAGATGGAGTTGTTAGTCAAGGCCTTGCACTGGGACAATGCTAGTTAATATGATGCTATAACAGATAGGATAACAATTGAATTCTTCTTATGACATTCTTCAGATTGAGAGTGACCATGTACCATTATGAATACCTCCCTGGTTAAGAGGGAGTGTTGAAAAGTGTAACTAGGTTCAATCTTCATAATGACTTGTAATTATGAATTTATGTAATGAAGAAGACAAAGATAATAAAATGTATTTTCTATAGCTTGCCTCATGGGTTTCATGGGCAACGAGTTTTTATTATAAGTCAAAGACTTCTTCTTGATGTCTTTAGGGATTTTTCATCTTGTCATAAATATATAATTTAGAGTCATGTATATGAAGTGTTGTTACACTTGTAAAAAGACAATTTTGTTGATGTAAAATAGCTCCAAGACCCTGTCAATATGCTCCTTGAAGTCAGCCCAATTCACGTTGAAGATCCAACATTACACATGTCGGCTTACACTCTTATTCAAGTCAGCTTCCTAGCAAAAGGTCATGTCAGCCTAGAGGGAGAAAGACAGCCTCTATATATGAGAGGTTTGCGACCTCACATTATGACCATCAGTTCGGTTAAGTTCTAAGATACAAATACGAGTTAGGGCTATGATTTAAAGCGAAGAAAGTGTTTGTACAATGAAGGAAGAACAGACAGATCCAGCGAAGGAAAGGAGGATCAATCCAACTCTGTTTTGATCTCGCATCTTTGTGATCACCTTAGGAAGGCCGAGGGTTGTGACAAGAATGTGATCAGGTGCTAAAAGGAAATACGTAGAACGAAGTCAAGCCAGCGAGAAGGGTTGCAAGGTGTGCAAGGAACTCTTGTCTCGATCTATACTCCAGATATCTCTGAAAGGAGGCAGAAGTATATACAGTGTAAGGAAGGGATTCTACAGCAAACACAAGAGCTCGGTCTTGGTCATCATAGGTGCAGACAGAAGGTCGAGGAGGAATTTCTTGGAGGTCGAGGAAAACAGAATACAAGCACTTCACATGGGGCAGCTAGATCAGGGACCGAGTCTCCCTAGCATTGGTGCAGCATAGTATAGAAACGGAAGATCAACACAAGGAGCCGAAAAGAGCAATGACAAGGGTCTTGGAGGCATATTGGTGTCAAGGGTCTTTGTCATGGTCTTGGTACTCGTCAATTAAAGATCTATAAGAAGAATTGCTTTTGGGTTTTCCTCTCCAAGATGGAGAGGTTTTGCCCCTGGCTTGAACGGCCTAATCTTAGTGTCTCATGTGTTTTGATTATTGACTTGATGAAAGACATAATAAGCTAACTAAGATAAGATCTAAGTGGAAGAAGCATATCAAGAATAACGCAAGCAGTTATCAAGTAAGAGAATTTAATTAAACATTGCCCTACTAAATTCTCAACACTGCCAAGCAAACTTAGCTAACTCAAGAATTAGATGTAGCAGCCCTTTTAAGATGTACTTTTCAGAGATATTTCAGATCTGACCTATTTATTACAACAGTAAATAAACCACAGATCAGCAAGCTAATGAGGTTAGAAACAGAGCTAAATATGCCCAAAAATAAGAAAATCTCACTGAAATTGAAAAAGTTCATGTTTTTTACCTTCTTTAAGTCTGTTATTCAAAAATTTCAGATCTGATATTTTCAGTTATGCAGTGAATTCCAACGAGCAGAAAATTAGATATAGGCTAGATCTAAGGTGTCCAAGTGGCCAAATTTTAAGAAAATCAATATTTAGCAATTTTGAAAAATTTTGACCAATTTGCATGTGATTTTAGGGCCAAATTATCATTGTTTTGACTGTTGTAATAAAACGGAGAGAAAGTAAGGGTTTAGAGGTCAAACCCTTGTAGATGCACTTGCCCAAATGGCCCGAAATTTTAGAATGGAGATTCCACCTGAAAAATAAGATTTTGGAGACCAAACTCCAACAGCTCCTCCCTCCTTTGATCGGGAACTTCGCGCTCCTGTCCTCTACTAGCCTCCAGCAAAACTACCTTGTCAGCCTCCAACACCTCCTGAGGACAAGTGTCTGTAAATACTGCCACACTGCTAGCTGGTTGTACATCAATGGTTGACCCCAAGGGTGGTTGCTCACCCTCCATCAAGGGCTCAATATGATCCTCCAATTGGCTCTCCCCATGAGGCTCATCAAGCGTATGGTGTACACCATCCTCCTTAGTTGACTTATGCTCCACCATATGTTTCTCATGCGGAATCCTCACTGGTGACTCATTTTCCTAAATGTCCCCCCATAGGATCCACTAACTGCTCACCATACACACCCGAATATAAATATGGCTTGCTGTAAACAACTCCACGTGACTGCTCATGCTCCCCAAAGGCATGCTCGTATGACCCCTAGAACTCATCCAAAGAAGAGTCCTCATCCTGAAAGAGAGAAGGAATATCTTCCATCTGCTCTACCTATGTCATCTCCTCCACGTCACTCAAGCATGAGTGGTCAGGTCCCCAAGGTTCCTTGCTGATAAAACAAAGTCCCTTCCTCCTCAGCTCATTCTTGTTGCATGATCCACCAAACCTAAGAAACTCCACCCTGGTCAGATGTCTTCTAAGCAGCCCAATGTTATGCTCAACCAACCTTTTGGCTAGTTCATAAGCAGCAAGTGAGACCAACTTCTTTCTCCTCCAAATGGAAAACAACCGAGACTGCAACTCCTAGCAAATGGTATCACGACCTCTCATAAATGATGATAAGATGGATTGCATGTATGTTTTGATTGAGTCAGGATGATGTTTCTCAATGTTAAAGAAGCATTGGAACATTTGAAGGATCAAGTCATCACACCCTAAATCAAACATGATTTCATACGTTTTGACCGTGGTCATGATTTCTAAAATCTCAACCTTCTTCCCAAAGGTAGAGCCTACACTATTGTCCAAGCCCTGGAGAGTCTCTACTATCAGTCTGAAAACTCTCTTCATAATATCATCATTGTAAGGAGCAATAGGGTCGGTCAGCATCATGATGCCACTAAGACAAGAGGCAACTGAAAGTGTGACCCCTTCACAAGGGTGCTCCAAAAACATGGATTGTATTAGAGCTAGCATGGTGGTTTTCAAAGCCCGCATCAACTTCTTCCCCTCTAATTGGTTTACTTCAGAAAGGAGTGCATCCAGTTCATCTAGTTTGAAAAGGGCTTTCACTGTGACCCTCGTATGTTTCAAATATGTCCCAAGCGCAAGGATTTTGTGTCCAATCTCTGGCTCTTTATGTAGATCATTTGGTTGTTCTTTTTGAAGAATGGCATAGACCCCTCTTGAGAAAGGTCTATTGTTCTACCTTGGTTTTTGGTCCATAGAAGCATTGTGTTTTAAGGCATCGACTGTTGTACTGTTATGTTGGTTTATGAGGTGTCTTAAGAACTCCATTGTTCAGCAACACATATAAAAGTAATGGTAGTTCAGCTGCAGTCAGTCAGCTATAAACATGATAATACAGGGCTATTACAGCACCATGTAAAACACTGATATACTCTAGCATCCAATTCTGCTCATCACTTGGGACATTTTTTACATATTCTGGTAAACTAGTCATGACAGCAATACATGGTATAATTCAAATCAGTTTTCTGTACTATACAATTAATCTGGAGATACATTCCCTAGACCATTGAATAATACCCAGTATAGACTTGACAGCAAACAAAATATACTTTCAAGCATACAACCAACAATAGCTATGCAATAGAGGAACCTGAGTTACAATTTTGCACTTGGTTCGGAGGATATAATTTCCTTCTTTGGTCCAGCTCCTAAGAAATTTTGTCCTCTGTCGATGATTACCTCTGTTAGGATAAGTCTTTGTCTGCAAGATATGTCAAGGTCTGAAAATATTTGTCCCATGTATTCTGCACATAATTTCTGGAAAATGCACTTCACAATTCTGTTATTTAGAACAAGCACTGATTGGCATAGGTAAAATTCGGCCCTCTAACCCTGATCACTGTTGATTGGAAATTACGCAGAGGTTCAGCCTCTAATAAAATTATGAATTGAACCCTCTTGCTGGTGGGGAAATACACATTGTGCATCAACTAGATTTGTTGAAGAACAAGGAGGGATGCAACCTTCACTTGATAGATAAATTCGATCCACCTCCACTGAAAGTTAAGCCACTCGTTTCAGTGAAATTCTGAAGAAATCGACTGCTCCTCTTGGCGTACAAATTTCTGGGGAAGCACATGATAATCTGATTGTTCCACAAGAATCTTCAACTCAGCTCCTTAAGAAATTATTGCATTCTTTTTGTACAGAAACTGCCCCCTGAAGTGCTGATGAAATGACAACTCAAAAATTCGGTCCTCTCTTAATAAACAGAAGTCGACCTCCAAGAATTCTCAGGTAGTGAATTGATCTTTCAGATAAAAAATCAATTTTGGTTGCTCAGTTATTGGCACTAAATGCCCTTTTTACTGCTCTCTCCCCCCAGCAATGCAACTCAATGATCCATTGTGGTTCAATGATCTGTTATTCCCGAAGACCGTGGAATAACGGTCTAGGAGGGCATGGATATCGAGGTGTGTGGGCTGGCCTGAAACACCTGCATCCGAAATCCTCAACTCAACTGCCCACTCTATGTCTCCCCGCCGGAAATCTGCCTCCATCTTATGCGCAGAAATTGTCTGAGGGGGGTATGTATGCATGCCCCTGAGCATCACCTGTTTCCCGCTCTTCCTATCCAAGCTCCATCTCCAATGTCTGCCAATCAGTAGTGACTCTACCAAGAGTGATGAGCCACTGGACCCCCAACACCATGTTGGTGTTCGGAATGCCGACCACAAAAATGGTCTGTCAAGGAGTATGTCCCCATGGTCATCGTCAAAGTTGGGACATAACGCATGCACTGCATGGTCCTGGCCCCTAGAACTAGCACAGAAAATGAGAAAATTTCAATCTGAAATACTACTGCAGTGATAGACTTATTTCGCCTACTTATTATTATGATAAGTTATTTACGAATTTCTTTCAGTAAATTCTGAAATAAATACAACTACAGTAATCGCTTAACCAGAAGCATAGAATAGAACAGAACGCATATAACGCAATAGAAACAATCTCATGTACAAAGTTATTTTTGGACAATTGTCCCTAGAAAAACCCAATGTGGGAAACCGGTGCAGCAAATGAGGGTTTGTATATTCTTCAGCAATGAAAACCTTTTACAAGAAATAGACGAGCAGATCTCTTAAGAATACACCGGAGATAAATTCTCCAAATCCTCTTGGAGAATTTCTGACACCCGAAAGACACCCTAGCTCCCTCTGCGTCACTCTGCGCAGTCCCTATGCTGGATTGCATTACTTTGCATGGGTACTCAACGTTGTCCTCTGTGACCCTCTACGTCTTCCTCTTGCCTTTCTCTGTCACTACTGACTTCCCCTTCCTTCTTCTGCCTCTGCAACTCTGCCCTGCAACTCTCCCTCTGAAATCGAATTCTATTCCTTCATAATCGATTTCCTTCGGGTACTGAGTGTGTGCCCGGCTTGTTTTCCAAATGACCCTCAAGCCTTCTCTTATAATCCTCTCGTTTATGAATCAACGGCCCAAATTAGATCTCTAATCAATGGCTAAGATTAAAACCTGACTTGATCTTCGTTCTCTAGAAGATTTAGGGTCCTCATTAAAATAATTAATTATTTTAATAAAACATGAACCGAGTGGAATTTCCACAAACGGTTTCCGAGTTCTTTGGAATACTGATGTCCAAATTTCCACAAACGGTTTCTAAGTTCTTTGGAATACTAATGTCCAAGCCTCCTCACAAAATTTAAGACTTGGAACACTTTCCAATGCTGCAAAAATCAACACTCCCTCTTAGCGAGAAAAGTGTTCTAGCAAAATTCCAACTGCATTTGGTCTGACCTGAAGCATCTACTATGATGTTGATGTCTCGGTTATTGGCCCCTCATCTGTTGCGTTGTTGTCCTCTGTACTACTGCCCATGACACCGTCACTGTAACTGCCTCATCCGTACTGCAGCTCCCTCTGAATTTCGAGCCTATCCATTCCTCCTACGAGAATGGATTCTTGACCATCCCCATCTTTTCTCTGAAGTAAGCAAACTTAGTCTTACCCAGAGCTTTAGTGAGGATATCTGCCACCTGCTCTCCTGTAGGAATGTACTTCAATTGTATAGCTCCCCGTTGGTCATAGTCTCTGATGAAGTGACACCTGATGTCAATGTGCTTCGATCGATCATGAAACATGGGATTTTCAGAGAGTTTGATGCAACTCTGATTATCACACAAGATGTTGGTCGCTTCCATCCTTTTCTTGAGTAAGTTCATGAGCAACTTACGAAGCCATATGGCCTCACACGAAGTTGTGCTAGGTGCCATATATTCTGCCTCGGCTGAGCTCAGTGCCACGGATTTTTGTTTCCTACTGCACCAAGAAGTCATTCTTGATCCGACACTGAAACAGTACCCACTCGTACTATTCCGATCTACTGGACTTCCAACTCAGTCTGCGTCAGTGAACCCACTCAACTGGATGTCATTGCCCTTGGTGTACCGCAATCCAAGCTCGACTGCCCCCCTCAAGTACCTGAGAACATGTTTGGTTGCTGCCCAATGAGCCCTCGTTGGTTCTACCATGAACTGACTGAGGGTATTCACAGCATAACAGATGTCTGGTCTAGTATTGACCAGGTACATCAACGATCCTATGAGTTGCCTATACAAGGTAGGAACAACCTCATCATCCTCGGACGTATCAATTTTATTCCAATTTGTGATCATTGGTGTAGCCATGGGTCTAGTATCTACAGTCCTCCATCTGAAATCTCTTTAGAATCTTTGTAGTATGTCTTCCTTTCTCAAGGAAAATTTCTCCATTCTACTGCCAAACTTCCAAAACCAGAAAATAGTGCATCCACCTTATAGATCCTTCATGTCGAATTATGTTGCTAGATTTTCCTTACAGTCTTTGATAAGCCTAGATGATCCAGTCAAAAACAAATCATCTACATATAGCACCAATATTAGAGGCTCACCCCCTACTCTCAGATAGTAGGGATTGGGATCTGCGTCACTCTTGACAAATCCCATCTTCTGCAGGTAGTTGTCAATTCGACCATACCAAGCTCTAGGGGCTTGCTTTAGTCCGTACAAGGCTTTCTTACGCCTGCACACATGAGTTTTCTGCTCATGCGTCTCAAAGCCCTCTGGTTGTTCTATGTATACTTTCTCTTCTATCACCCCATTCAAGAACGCAATCTTGACATCCATCTGGTGAATCTCCCATCCCATCTGTGCTGTAAGGGATATGACTGATCTGATTGAAGTATACCAAGCTAATAGGGCGAAGGTTTCTTCATAGTCTATCCCTTCCTTCTAAGCATACCCCTTAGCTACAAACCTGGATTTAAATTTTGTCTATATTGTCGTCTACAGCATATTTAATCTTGTAGATCCATCTCGAACCTACAACCGATATGTCCTGAGGTCTAGGAACTATTTCCCAGACATCATTTGTCATGATGGAGGTGTGCTCCTCCACCATCGCATCTACCCACACATGATGCTGAGCTGCCTCCTAAAAACTAGAGGGTTCTCCAACCTGTGCAACCAATGCCTGGTACTTGTCTGGTTGTCTGCGCTGCCTCTTCTCATTTTTAGGAGCTCCAACAAACTCCTCTGCATCCCTCAGAGTTTGTTGTAGTTCTCTGCTCGTCCTTCCACTAGTGGTGGGTGGATTTACCTGCTCTCCTTCTTGCACTTCCTCGGGAAAGATATCCTTAGGATCCTTGTGCCTTGGAGAGGCATTAGAGCCATCTTCTGCAGGTCGTTGTGGCTGGACCAATGGATCCTCCTCAGACTACGTAGTTGAAGACACTCTTTCCTCCATGAACTTCACGTACCAGCTTTTGTTTGAAATATTATGGTGCCTCTTCCAACAGGGGTAAATTTTGCCTTATTTCCCATAGTGATTTGAAAATTCATCTGCCCCTCCCGGTAGCTTGAGAAGCATTCTCGAACTCTCGTCATATGAGAAGATGCTCCACTGTCAACATACCAGATCTCTGGAGAGGCCATACTTAACACACAAGCAAATTCATCTTCTAGTCTGGATGCCAGAACTGAGATGTCATGATCCCTTTGTTCCTCCATGTGTTCCGGAGAACTGCTTGAACCCTTCCGAACTATTACTACATCAATGTCGGATCTTCGTTCCATTGCAGAATCTCTTCTTTTGTTACTTCGTCTTTCACTCTGAAAACATGTGAAAATTTCAAATCTGAAATACTACACAATGATAGATTTATTTCGCCTACTTATTATTATGATAATTTATTTACAAATTTCTTTCAGTGAATTATGAAATAAATACAACTGCAGTAATCACTTAACCAGAAGCAGAGAATAGAACATAACACATATAACGCAATAGAAACAATCACATGTACACCTTGATGGCCTCCACCTCTGCCATCTGGTTAAGCTGGAAATAGATGTCCAGCTTCTCCACCCATGCTTTGGTTGAACTTTTTACTGACCCATCAAAAGTTGGCAGGAGAATCCTGCCCACAGTACGATGCAGGTCATTGCCCTACGTGTACCCTCCTCCTCTAGCTTGGCCCCTGGATCTGTTATTGTTCTTCATCTGACAAAACTCATTGAAGGTATTCCGCAAAATAGTCCCCATAGTGAACCACCTCCGGCTCTTGCCGACCTCCTGCTCCTGAAGCTAGAAATGTGGGGATAGTAAAGCGTGGCGGGGTATGTGGCACCACCTGCTATGTAGTGTGAGGACCTGGTGAGTGACGTGAAGTGTCGAATCCTTCCCAACCTGGAATTCCCTTTGGCTTACTGTCTCTGCCAAGCTTCTGCCCCATCTCCTCAATCCTCTTGGCGAGGTGACAGGTCTTGCACTAATTTCAGAAGGAGTTGAGTAAACTCCTTCCCCTCATCCCTTCCTCTACCATGGGTGCCTTTTCTCTTTATTCTACCACCAAAACATTGTGAACCTAGTTGGATGTAATCTCGAGCCTTCTTTCTCTGCTTCTATATCTATGTCTCTGGTAGGTGATGTTCTATCTATCCTCCAGTGTCATAGACTGCGTGATCCACAAGCTGAACCAAGTCTATGAACTTCGATACCACTGTAATATCCAAAATCAGGAATAGACAGCAATATTAGGTGCAATAGTCTAAAAACTACAGCAAAGTAAACACACCATCAAAACACATAAATTGGAGCCAAAAATAACTATTGAGCCATTTTATTAATTTGTCAGAAAGAGTACAATAGTGGTGCCAAGAAAGGTAGCACATGGGCCTGCTCTAGGCAAGCTGAAGAACAGCTCTAAAACCAGACATAAACTCTGTTGAACTATGCTTTGTGTGGCTCTCCCTCTGCGCTGCCAGTCCTAGAAACTGTTGTTGTTCGTTGACTTCAGTCTGTAGTTTGGCCTAGCTTCCTTACTCAGAAAATTTCGAGCTTTTAACCTCAGACTCTACTCAAAAGACACAAAAACCCACGAAGGGTTTCCAGGAATCTTAGCCCCGGAAAATGGCCCCTTTGGGCTTGGCACGCTGCTTTGCTGGGGAAATCGATCTCCTAGCTAGAACTGCTGGAAAATGCCTCCAAATCACTACCAAAATCCCTAGTAGTTGGTGGCTAGCCTCCCCTCCAAATCCTTTGGCTGAATCCTCACTGCTCCCCCACTTCCGGTACTTCCTCTTGGCTAGACTGCGCAATCACTGTGCAATCTAGGCTGCCTCTACGCTATCCTAAAGGGACTGCGTGTTCCTGCTGATGTCTCTCCGCAATCTCCTCACATAATTGATGAAACTCCTCTACTGAGCGGGCACTCGAAGTCCCCCGAGGCAAAGGTTGAGACCTCCGCTTGGAAATCTCTGTGTTGAACAGCACCGCAGACTTGGCTAAACAGCTCAAGCATGCTCAGTCAATGAAGATAGAAAAATCATAGATGAGTGAATAAGCAAATGAGTTGCTCTTCTTCCCTTTTGTCAACTCAGCCTCCAACGTTCCCTTGGGCCCACCAAGGACTTCGTTGTCCCCTCATTGCCACCATGGTGCCTCTCCCACACAGCGACCTAGGAAGTTGCCTCCCATTCGATGGTTGGCCACATGGACCCCACTAAAGCCACAATATTTCCTTAGGAACTATAGGGAAAGAGCTTTTTGCTGCTTAGCTATTATTTGTGGGTACCTTACCCACTTTATTCCTGCCCAACATTAGAAAAAAAGCAAAATTAGCCAAAAATTAATATTCCAATTCGCTGACTGCTAATTTGGAATATTACAAATAATCAAAATATTCGCCCCTTTAATAATCAGTGTCGGAATTTACACAGTAAGTTTCGTAGATCAAGAACCAAAGGTCACCGCTCACAAACAGATCACAAATCAGTACACCAATATAATCACATGGTTAAAACCCTCAAAGAGGGAAACAGTCCACGACCTGAGCCAACGCGGCCACTTCAAGCAATTTATTAATATAAAAAGAAAAGTTACATATGTTTCTCTCATAAACGGTTACCGGAGAAATGACCCTCCATGCTCTTTAAATAGAGATCATGGACCAATCGGGTGTTAAGCCATGGACCAAGTGTCGTTAATACCGAGGTGAGAGATAACTGTCGGATCACTACAAATCGTGATCGTCGGATTATAAGTTACAAATGTACATGGTAAAGAAACACACTTTACCTAACTCTACACTAAACTAAGTTATTCTTAACTATTTCCTATGTGTCGGAATATCCTAGCACCCCCCCTTAAGAACAACTTGGGATAGGATTGAAGGATTTACAAAGGTGACACAAAAAGAGCCTATTTCCTATGTGTCGAAATATCCTAACATCCCCCCTTAAGAACAAATTGGGATATGATTGAAGGATTTACAAAAGTGACACAATATGAGAAGGAAGGAGGCATTAGAGCCTATCCCCCTTAATGACAACTTTCCTGAACTCCAAGCATGGATCGAAGCTTGGTAAAGTTTGCTTCTGTGAGAGCCTTCGTAAAGATATCGGCTACTTGATCATTGGTTGGATAGTACTGCACTTCAAGAACACGATCATGAATGAGCTTTCTGATGAAGTGTATGTGGAGTTCAATGTGTTTCATAC
This sequence comes from Pinus albicaulis, assembly GCA_034641835.2. Taxonomy (NCBI): domain Eukaryota; kingdom Viridiplantae; phylum Streptophyta; class Pinopsida; order Pinales; family Pinaceae; genus Pinus; species Pinus albicaulis. The sequence continues at coordinate 310,176,345 of CM076574.1, forward strand.
GCTGATGCTGAACTGGATCTTTACATAGCTTAATGGCACTCTAATTATCACACCAAAGTGTAGTTGGATGCTGCTGATGAAGACCAAATTCAGACAGACTCTGACGAAGCCACATGGCTTCCTTGCTGGGTTCAACTGCACCATGATACTCTACTTTTGCTGAAGAAAGAGAGATGGCACTTTGTTTCTTACAAGACCAAGTAATAGGTCCTGAACCAAGAGTGAATACATATCCGGCAGTAGACTTTCGATCATCAGGGTCACCAGCCCAATCAGAATCAGTGAAACCAATCAACAATGGAGATGCTCCTGCACTGTAATGAATCCCGAACTGAATTGTACCTCGAATATATCGAAGTATTCTTTTAGCTGCTTTCTAGTGACTTTCATGAGGTTGGTGCATAAACCGAGCGACAAGACCAACGGCAAAGGAAAGGTCAGGACAGGTGTGGGTTAGATATAGAAGTTTACCAACAAGTTGATGATATAAGGTAGCATCAACTTCAGGGGTAGTACAAGTGACTAAAAGCTTGACTCCAGACTGAAAGGGAGAAGGGGCTGGCTTACAGTCTTCCATGTGAAAGTGGTGTAGAAGATCACAGGCATACTTGGACTGAGAGAGGGTAATGCCTTCCTTGGATTGCAAGACTTAAAGACCAAGGAAATAATGCAAGTGTCCTAAGTCTGTCATTTCAAACTTCTTTTTGAGGCTAGACTTCACATGGTTTATATGGTTTGGATCACTACCAGTAAGGATAAGATCATCAACATAAAGAACAAGGATGGTGAAGGACTTACCCACTTTTTTGGTGTAGACAGTGTTGTCAGAATGACACCTAGAAAAGCCATTATCTAACAGAAATCTATCCATTTTGGCATACCAATCCCGAGGAGCTTGTTTGAGACCATAGAGAGACTTCTTAAGGCGACAAACAAGGCTAGAGTCGTTTTGGATAAGGCCAGGGGGTTGTTCCATGTAGATTTCTTCATGTAAATCTCCATGTAAGAAGGCAGATTTAACATCCATCTGATGGACTTCCCATTTAAAGGAGGCAGCAAGGGAAAGAACAAGGCGGATAGAATTCATTTTGGCAACAGGGGAGAAGGTTTTAGTATAGTCAATGCCTTCAACTTGTGAAAATCCTTTAGCAACAAGACAGAGCTTTATGTCTATCCACTTTTCCATCTGGTCAACTTTGTCTTGTAAAGCCATCTGCATCTGACAAGTTTTCTTCCTTTTGGAAGAGGAACAAGCTCCCAAGTATCGTTTGCCAATAAGGAACGATACTCTTCATTCATAGCTTCATCCCAATTTGGATGACTGGAGGCTTCTTCAAAGGTTTCTAGATCAAGTTTTTTCTAGAACTTGAGCCAATAAGGAAGAAACTCTTTCGAACTGAGAACGTGTACGTCGTTGATCGGCAGCGTCACCTGCAAGAGAACCTGTTGCATCCCAAGTAGAGCGGACCCATCTTGGAAGCGGTGGAGTATAAGGAACAATTCCAAGAGGTGGAGGAGGATTGTCATCCTCGCTGTCATCACCTGAACTAGAAGGAATGCTATTAAAAATAGAAGAGAGAGAGAGTTGGCACATATACCGAATCAGGCTCGCAGGCCAAAGGTGGCACACCCGCCGAACTAGGCTCGCAGGCCAATATATTTTCATCAAACTTTACATCTCTTCTAATGATTATATTTTTGGATTTTGGTTGAAGAAGTCTATATCCTTTGACATCTTCAAAATATCCAACAAAAATACATTTTTCACTCTTAGGTTCTAAGGCTTTATGTTTCGCATCTGGAATATGGGCCCAAGCATCACTTCCAAAAACACAAAAGTGACTTACATTTGGTTTGATTGAGCTCCAAGCTTCTTCTGGAGTTATATTCTTTAAAACCTTAGTAGGAGTGTGATTTACTATGTAATTTGCACAGTTAATGGCTTCTACCCAAAAATTGAGACCAAGTCCTTTAGATTGAAGCATACAATTAGCCATTTCTTTTAAGGTGCGATTCTTCCTTTCAACTACACCATTTTGTTGTGGAGTATATGGAACAATATGTTGCAATTGAATGCCATGCTCAGTGCAGAAGTTGATAAATTTGTTGTTAACATATTCTCAGCCATTGTTTGATCTTAACTTAAGAATTTGATGTCCAGATTGTTTCTCAACAAAGGCCTTAAAGGCCAAGAACATGTTAAAAACTTCACTCTTGAGTTTTAAGAAATATACCCAAGTGCGTCTGGAAAAATCATCAATGAAAGTTAAGAAGTACTTGCAACCAGAGAAAGAAACAACGGGAAGTGGACCACATAAATCACTGTGCACAAGTTGTAAAGGGGCTGAAGCGTGCGAAGAGGCACGTTTGTCAAAACTATCCTGATGATGTTTTCCGAGTACACATCCGAAGCAAACACCATCTCGGCAAGATACCATAGGAAGGCCCGTCACCATATTTTCCTTACATAGAGTTTGAAGAGAGCGATAGTTTAAGTAACCAAATCGCTCATGCCAAAGTTTGCTCACATCATCATTATGAGCAACAAAAACAGAGGGAAGAGATGATGACCCAAAGTTGTCAAACTTATACAACCTTGTGGAATCATCAGCAATGCCAGTAGCTAAAATATATTTAGGATCTTTGAGGTCCTTGATTACAACATCATGAGGTGAGAATTCTACTATTTTCCCTTCACCTGAATGAGTTATCTGATAAACAGATAGAAGGTTGCATGACAAGGTAGGAACACATAGTACATCATTAAATTGACCATTATCTAGATGAATGGTTCCAGATCCTACAACACTAAGAGATCTATCATCACCAACATAAATATGTTTTGTGTTACAATCATTTAAAGAAGAAAACATGGCTTTATTTTTGGCCATGTGATAAGAAGCTCCAGAATCAATGAGCCACTCATGAGAATGAGAAGAGGAAGATACATTTAATGCATAACCAGATCTTGAGGCTTGACAACCACAAGCAGAAAGTGCCATTCCTGAAGATGAAGGTGAAGAGTGCTCCAAATTGATGTTGTGCTTCTTCATTGTTGCTTCTAAGGCTTCCATCTTCTTAAAACATTTGGACTCTAAATGGCCATCCCGATTGCATAAGTTGCAATGTCTATCTATCTTCTTCCCTTTGTTTTGATTTGCCTTATTATTTTGGTGATTTGATTTTTCAGTTTGCAGCTGAAATTGCTTAGGGCCCTTGTTTGGTTTAGGACCATATTTTTTTGGATACTACTTCTTGGGATTCTTTTGATATGGTTGTTGTTGGGTTGTTAAGGCTTTCTTAGAAGCATTTCCAGAAGTGATAAGACCAAGGTGTAAGAGTTTTTCTTGTTCTCTTATCAAAGAATCGCAAAAGGCATCAAAAAAGGGGTTCTTGTAGGCGGTTCCTGAAGAAATGATGGCTTCTCTAGTGGAATGGAAGGCAGAAACAAATACAGAGTATGCAGGGCCAAGCTTAGCAAGAATGCAATAAATGAGGCTACCATCTTCCTTTTTGATCTTACAACCTTCTAAAAGAATTCGAATGGTCTTGAATTTGGACAAAAAATCTTCAATGGAGGAGAAATTATTGGGGTCCAAAGTAAGCAACTCATTTTCAAGCTGGTGGGCCCTGACTTGATTTTGAATGCCAAAAACAGTTTTTAGCTTTTCCAAGGCTTCATCAAAGGTGTCAATGTCAAGGATATGAAATCGAAGATCTTGAGCAATGGACATTCCTATCAACCTTCATGCTTGATCTTGTTTATTTTCCCATTTAGCAGCTTTATCATCATCAGAAGGTTTAGTTTCTTGTCCTATGGCTATTCTATAAAGCCCTTTACTTCTAAGTATATCTACCATGTGAAGTAGCCATTGGAAATAATTGGTGCTATTAAGAATAATCGGGCATGCACTTTCCATTTTTTTTTAAACTGAAGCTGAGAAAAGCTGAAACTAACTGCTCCAATGGAAAGATCTCGAAATATTAGGCCGTTTCAAAAAAAAACGACTCGAAAAACGGCTTCCGAATGAAGAAGTTATGCCTTTTGAAAAATCCGAGTTGTAGATGCCGAATAGTTACGAGAATGGGATGAAGTGCGGCTTCTTTTTTTTTTTAAATTGCCCCTTTTAACAAAAACTCTTTTACAAAAGAAGCTTGAGAAGGAGACTTGAACCCAAGACCTCTATTCTCATAAATTAACCCCTCACCAAGTGAGATAGTAAAAGGATCACGTTATTGTATGAAAGGAGGAAGGGATTTTTTTTTTAAACTCTTCGATGTGTGTGCCTTTTCCTGCACAAAAAAACACAAAAACCGAGCAAAAAAAAACGAAATGCAGTGCCTTACGACAGAATGTTAGATTTTCGGTTAGCCTTACCGGCAACTATCACTTTCTTTCACTATTTATGATTTCCCAAGATCGCACAAAGACGCGGGGAAAGAACGTACATAGCAAAAAAAATCCCTTTTCTTGTTTCTAATTTGCCGAGATCGCACGCAGCGCACAGCAAAGAGCATACACAAAGAAGAGGGTATAGATCCGGCAAATAAATAAAACCTAAAAACCGAAAATAAAAAAAATAAAAATAAAAAATAAAAAACCGAAATAAGCAGAACTATTAACAAATATAACTACAAAACAGATGCTTTATACCTCCAGACCTAAACTGTCATAACTTGGGAAGCCGGAAACCTTTTCACATGAAACGAAAGGCGTTCCTCACTGTAACAAACGCTCCGGACACAACAAAGCAGTTCTCCAAGCCCAAAAAAGTTCAGAAATAGTAGATCTACAAAACGGCATTCGCATGCAATCAAACCGGCTTCAGATTTTGATCAACAACGAAGGCGGCCCTCAAAATTACTTTGATACCATGTAGGAATTTACAGGATAAGTTCTGTAGATCAAGAACCAAAGGTCACCGCTCACAAACAGATCACAAATCAGTACACCAGTATAATCACGTGGTTAAAACCCTCAAAGAGGGAAACAATCCACGGCCTGAGCCAATGCGTCCACTTCAAGCAATTTATTAATATAAAAGGAAAAGTTACATATGTTTCTCTCATAAACGGTTACCAGACAAATGACCCTCCATGCTCTTTAAATAGAGATCATGGACCAATCGAGTGTTAAGCCACGGATCAATTGTCATTAATACCGAGGTGAGAGATAACCGTCGAATCACTACAAATCGTGACCGTCGGATTATAAGTTACAAATGTACATGGTAAAGAAACACACTTTACCTAACTCTACAGTAGACTAAGTTACTCTTAACTATTTCGTATGTGTCGAAATATCCTAACAATCAGTTGGACGTCTTCTTAATAATTGGCCCCCATAATGAATAACGTGGCTCCTGCATGCCAATCAGCTCCTCAACAATTCGGCCTCCGCATAGTAATAGGTCCCACCTTGACTTTATAAATTCAGTTGATAATTTGGGAAAAAACAATATATTCGCCCAAATACAAATTCGACCCTTTCAACTTTCGGGTTTGAGATCATCGCCGCTTATAATTTTGACTCTCCAATTTTTCAAATGATTATTAAGTAACCAACAAAATCAAGGAAATTTGCATAGCACTTTCCCACAGAATTTTGTAGAATAGTTAAGGCTCCAAAGAAAATTTCCTATAAAATGATGGTGTTGGCTACTTCAAAATAGACCTTTGATAATCGTCAACTAAAACCCTCAGGTTAGCAGGAACACCAGCGTTGATACCACTATAATGTCCCAAACGGGAAATTTTGCTAAATTTGCAGAAATCGAACTTGGCCCAAATTTCACCATTAAATTATCATTCATTTAACATAAGCTTGACATGTAAAATAAAACAAACGGAGCACTACAATCCAATGACACAATGAACAGGAAAATTCTTCGCTTTTATTGTAATGGATAAACTGGGGTTACATGCATATACAACCAAAATCGCTGAGATGAACGTTGGCCTCCAAGATAATCTGTTGCAATGCACCAGCCTCCAAAACTGAACTGAATAGCCACTGCTAAGCCCTTTTGTGAATTCTGGATGAATTCACCATGGGGAGATGGGTGCTCACCCAATCTCACTAAATCACCTGAGGGTTTCCGTCTTGGGGATGCCAAGGAAGTAGAGTACCGAGTTCCCAACCTCTCCTACAAGAAGAAATATCAAATCCAAGATGTCCCCCAATGGCCTCTTCCTCCTATTTTATAGATCTGATGGACCCCTCTAGAACCTCCTATTTTATTATTATTTTAATCATGGAGCACTTTTCCCTCTTTTATTTCAATTAAAATATTATTTTTAATGCGGGAAAAAGGTAAATTGGCCAACCATGTCTCCTCAGGTCACTGAAACTCGCATCTAACCATCCCATTATGTAGATCTTCTCGTTTTAGTTCCAACAAGCTATTACATTAAGGTGTTATGTCAAGTATTCCTCATGAAATGCCACCTTAAGCGTAATTAATTGAGTCAGAACCAATAATAACTGAAAGTTGTCGGAATGCACCGGAACGAAAAGCAAATTGTGCGGTGATGGAATATACCAAGCGAATGCCATCAGACCTGCACCTGTGACCTGTCTGCCCCCAACTTTGAAATTCCATCCTAACCATGTCATAAGGAACACCAAAAAAAAAGAACATTACAATGACCAAGAGAATGGTCAAAGAGACTAGAGAGAACAATCAGTGATCAATAGACTATGGGAGTGTCTAGAACACTCCTAGATGTTAAAAAATTAATAAACAAAAAAGAGAAATATATAAATGACAAGAAATGAGATATTATAAGACACGATAACTTCGCTAGTGCCCAACAAATGACCACAAAAGGAGGTCATTGGGACTTAAACATAAAACTAGTGACTTAAGGTACAATAGTAACTCCTCGATACATGCTAGAATCAGAAACTCTAAACTCTATCATCTACTAAACACTTGGCTAATAAAGTTAGCAATGCCAATGAGAAATCATAGCAATAACAGTAAAGTTATAGATAAAGATGTGAAGAAGCTAGAGTACTAAATGAAGAGGGCACTCAATGCTGAAACCGGTGTTGAACGAGAGGAAATTATGTCAAAAAATGTCCATGCCAACTGCCGAGGACAAGTATGGAGACCAAGTCTCACTCTCCAACTCATCCATGAATCTGAAATCACTGATGCATTAGTGAACGATATCCTCCAGTGTGTGGCAGGGCTTACGGCCCTTGTTGTATGATCCTCTAGGATTTGCAGTAACAATGTATCCCTGCTCTCCTAGTATCCAAGGCCATGGAGAAGAAATTCCAAATGGAAGCTTGGATTTGCTAGGTGGTGGGGATGCCCTGCCTTTATGCAGTCCTGAACTGAGCTGTCTATTAGACTCTCTGCTAGTCTGGTAGTGTACAATGATGTGCAACCTGGAGTGGATCCTCCGTAAGGGTTTCATGGAGAGAGTAGCAATATATAGGTAAAGCAAAAGAGTAAAACCCTAATTGGCATAAGGCCCTAGCTCAACATCAGCGTCATAAGAAAAGTGGATGCAGAGATATTTTAACAATATTTCAACAAATATAAATAAGTGGGCAAGAATCCACAAGATAAAGTCGATTTCCCCTTAATCATGACAGATGGATCAATTTCATAAACCGCTATTCCATTTACTATGAATATGCAAATTCAAGATTGCAATAATAAGCGTTTTGTATAGCATGGGATGGGAAGATGATGTTAATCAAGGTTGTCATTGATGTCAATATGGCATTGACTGAGATGTCAATATTCTTGAGATGTCTGGTTCCAGATGATGATGTCATAACTCTTGTTTGATAAAAATTTTATCAAATAATATGTCAAGCCAATGGCCACTAATGAAGAATTCTTAAGAAGTGCCAAGTGCCATAGTGTCAATCAAATGCCTTGTTTGATGATCTAGAAATTAAGTACCATTGAAGTATCTAATAGCCCTTGATGACATATGGAGGACTACACTTGATGATGTCATACACTTTAAAAATGATCACACTTGATGATGTCACTTGATGAGGTCTTGATAACATGGTTGGAGATCATTTGATGATTGGAAGACTGCTTTGGAGTTGTTTAGAAATTAATAAAGGCTACACTATGACATATCACTGCACTAATATATGATGACATTGTTGATACGTGATGCTACATGAATGTTGCACTCCTACATAATGAGTCTATGATCCTATGATAACATTGATAACAATGAAGAAGCCAAAGAATGAAGAAGCCACGCTGTCCCAAACGTTCCTCATGCTGTCCCACACTTTTTTATGCATAAAATTTAAGGACAGTCACAAAGAAAAATACTTTTCCCAACCTTAGCGGCAATCTTTCAACACGGGGCCTAGACCATCTTAAAGAGGGTTTTTTCCCTTTTCCAATGAGCCCTTATTTGTCCCGAAACTCCTAGTAGTTTGTGAGATATTGAATTTTTAAGACTAAGAAAATTATATTTAGCAGTGAGCTGACTTACACTTTCTCTCTCAAGTCGGCCTCCCTCCAAAAAGTCACGTCCCCTCATTCCAATCGAAAATCTGTATATATAGGTTCATACTCCCTCCTTTGGGTCAAGAATTTCGGTGAAAAAACACAGAAAATCAGGAAAACGCAGAAGTGTGAAGGGGACTAAGGAAAATAAAAGACATAGACTGTTTTGGGCAATTGTTGTATTCAGACCTGTTGCTACTACACAGTCAAACTCAGATTAGACATATAAAAATCAGACCTGTGGTTTATTGTTTTGGCATATCTTCAAATTCAAAAATACATACCTCGTTTTTGTGATGTGTCACAGTGATATGGACCTACAGTGATCAAACAACTTGGACCAGGGTTATTTTTGTGGAACAATCAGCATTTCGGATTTATATTGTGAGATCAGTTCAGATTTATTGCAGATTACAGTTCAATTAAGGTTTGGACCTAACCTCACCTCAAGACCTGTGACAAAGATTGCGGATAGCTAGACTGAAATGTGACAGGCTACAGGAGCTCGTTTTTCAGACCTTGTCAAGGTTCAGACCTGTGGGATTGCAGCCTTGTGAAGGATTTCTTAATCTCTGGTTCAAACTTGTTAAAGTCTACACCTCGGATTGCAGATTTGAGATCACTACCACGACACAGTACCTTGAACAGTCATCATACAGCTTTTGGGCATCATTTGAAGGATGATGAGGCATCCTATTGAATTATTTTGAAGCAGAACATGGGAGCATAAAAAGAGCAGTTGGAGCAGACTCCTACAAGCCCGTATCTGAGACTAAATATCTCAGACTTGTGACTGACAAATTCATCGTTTGGAGATCAGTGTTCTGAGTACATACTACCTTTGCAGTGAATCTGTTGTGACAGTGACACCTTGCAGACAATTTGTTGAAAAATCCTTGAGCAGCTCATTAGAAATCATTTTGAAGTCTTGTTGAAGCAGCTCATTGATATCACTTGAAACAGTCTATTAAAGAACCCTTGAAGAACTTTGTGAAGCAGCATATTGAAGATACGTAGAGATCCTTGGTGAACATGATAGATTGTTGAAGCCATTATGATGTGACTTGGAGAAATTGTTTGGGTACGATGAAGAGCAGTGGTGACACCTTCTAAGAAGAAAAAGTTGTCATTGATTATGTGACATGGAGACTAAGTGTGAAAGGGCTTGTTGAAGAAGACTTTGGGAGCCGTGAAGAATAAACAAACATATTTTGTCGAAGTGAAGTTGAGGGTTGGAGACCAAGAGGTTGGAGCCTCATAGAGACAAGGTTGGTGCCTTGGAAGATAGGGTTGGAGCCCTAGAGGATTGGAGTCCTCAAGAAACCAGGTTGGAGCCTGTACTAGAGATAGGGTTGGAGCCCTAGAGGTTGGTGCCTCAGATTGACAAGGTTGGAAAAACCAAGTTGGTGCTTGGCACAATACAGGTTGGAGCCTAGAAGATTGGAGTCTTCATCTAGGGTTGGAGCCCTATATCATTATTGTACTTTACATATTGTAAAGAAGAAATTAATATAAGTATCTATTCCATCATTTGTTCATTTTGTGTTCTAAATATAAGTGATCTAACTGGTAAAATTAACAATTGAAAAGAAATACTGATTCACCACCCTTTCAGTGTTTCCAACAGATGATAGATAGCATTTAAACATGGTTGGTGCATAAATAGTGATCAAAATAACCAGAAGACATCGTATGAATTTTCTACATTTATTTGCAAATCTTTCACAATTGCATGACATGAAATTAGCCAGCTGACATACTCAGTAGATAGAACTCTACAGCATATGCAACGGATGCTAATATTTTTAGATCTTAGATTTTTGTGAAAGAATTTGTCAATCATATTTGGAGATTGGTCAGTTGGAACATCTAGACTGTCAAAATACCACAAAGCTTTTATAGAAGCATCAAGCTGTGTTTCTAAGGACATTAACCAGCTAGCTATCTTTACATAAAATAAGAATGCTTCTTTCCCACACTTTTCTTCATTTTATAGGTACAGAAACAATCAGAACAATAAATTATCATACCTGCATAGCAAGAACTTCACAATCTCTTTTGCTGAAACTGAAAACAATAACCGGATCATACTGTCGTTGCATTATCATTTTAGCAATCTTGAAAATGTCACTTTCTTCACCAAATTTTCCAGCATGTAGTCCCTTTTGCCACTTCCCATTTCTTTTGTTTCCATTATCGGAAGCAGCTCCAAGAGCATTCACTGCTTTCTGGAAACTGTCTTCTCGAAAAGTGCCTTTCTCATCTACCACCAAGAACAAGCCATCTCCCCCAGAGGGGAAGAGATAGTGCTGTAAAGGTGTGGGCCGATAATCTGTATAAATAATGTGACAAGGCTGTTGGTGTACCTGCAGTGGCAGAACAACCAGATGCAAAGACATTTTATTTTACATGAACTTATATTTCTTCAATTATGACACGAAACCAGCAATAGGCATAATGCACAATATCAAATGATGGCCAGTCTTTGAAACAATTTCAACACATGAATGTAGCTATGTACTATACCATTTAGTGGATTTTACATATGCAACAAAAGTAATGCAGATTAAATAAGAACTCTACGTATATTGCAGTGTCTCTCGACAATCTCAAACAAGATGCATAGGTACTAGAGCATGCATACAATACACACACACACACAACCCAGAAAATCTTGATGCATATAAAGGAAGAAACAAATATTTGATGAATGAATGAAGTGGACCTTCGCAACCCAATCAGCAAACTCTTTTGCATTTGGCACAGTTGCAGAGAGAAATACAAATCGAGAATTTTTGGGAGCCATCACAATGCTCTCTTCCCAGACCACGCCCCTTTCTCTATCACGCATGTAATGTACTTCATCAAAGATTATCCAAGCAACCTCTCGCATAACCTCAGAACCCTTGTATTGCATGCTCCGTAAAATTTCAGTTGTCATCACCTGAAATACAAACCATTCATCAATAGAGCTCTGTTATCATCGCCAATTGCAATACTAATCTTATGCATGACAAATTGCAATATGTACCCAATCTGCACTGTATGCAACTACAAACACAAAATACCATACCAAGCAAGATGCATTTGGTGCAATTGTGACATCACCAGTCATCAGTCCAACATCTGAGAATTCCTCGCTAAATTCCCTAAATTTTTGATTGCTAAGTGCCTTGATTGGAGAAGTGTAAATAACCCGTTGCTTATCTCGTAATGACATGGCAATGGCATATAAAGCAACAACAGTTTTTCCAGCTGATGTATGGGCCGATACCTGTAGCAAGATTCAAAACACAGTTCAGAATTCAGCCAAAAATCATATTTAGATTTTATCAACAAACAAGAAACACTTGTGGCTTAAGAAACCCTAAATCAAGATTTTCCAATGTTAATGCAGTGGAGAGAAAAAGCTCCAAAAGTCTATCCTGTTGATATAGTATGCATTGATTTTTCATGTAGAAACCTTGAAGAATTCTATTAATTTCTCTAGCACTATGGAATGATTCTTAGAAGGGATGAGTAACCGAGCTTAGTCATATCTCCAATCGCATATATGGATATCAAGCTTCTTCAGCAAGCTCAGATTGGTGTGAATATCATGGTTCTAAATGTCAGTTTTTAAGAGGATATATGCACAAGATGAGTCACGAGACATAATTATCATACTCAGCACATTTAATTTCGAATAACATACGAAACAGAGATTCGTAGTACAAAATTTGACTAAAAACTGGACATCTGAGGTTAAGAATTATACTCTAGCCAGAACTAGACCAACCCAAATTGGTTTTGTTACCTCTAAAATTGTTGCTCACTACTGAACTTCACTTTTCCCTATTTTTGGAAAAATAGTATGCCCAAACAAAATGGCCATTGCATAATTTAACACCCCCCAATGACAATTTTATTATCTTTTACAGCACGTATTTCCCTAAACTTTTAAACTTTCTCCTTGGTCAACACATCCATGAAGATATATCCAAGTTATCTTCAGTTCTGCAGTGTACCACTGATAAAAAGGGGATAGATCGCATTGGATCTTCAGTTCATACCAATAAAGTCTAAAGCTTCTTTGTTTTGCACATACTACCTGATAAAATGGTGATGGATCTCAATATGCCTGGTCCAGATGAGCTCTTTTTGAGTTGAGCCACACTTTGACTAACACAAAATAGGGGAGGAAATCGAGTCTGTTAAAGGTTTAAGTCACTGAAAACCATTGTAAGCCATGTGCCTTTTTCAGCTTTCACAACTTAAGAGTTTTCCACCTTTTCCCATTGTTGGGCGCACAACCCAACTTGGTCCATTTTTGGTCAAGTAACTCCACAACTTGAGGATCGGAGTGCGCGGTACCGCGGAGTTAGATCTACTGCGTGGTGTTTAGGGGCTTCGGGGCAGTCGAAGCCCCTCATTTTGTAACGGGTTTTGGGTTTTAGTCTATTGTTTTGTCCGCCCGTGGTATGTGGACCATCGTTTTGTATGATGTAAATGCTATATAAAGAAATGTAATGTTGAGTCGAAGTAATATCAAGGTAATAGTTGATGAGCACAAGCACTTAAGAGATTTGTTTTAGTTTGTTTTGAGTCTTAAGGAAAGGCTTTGCAGCTGTGTGCGCGGAGGCCTTGAAGAGTCAGCAGCTTTGTGCACTGACAACTTGCAGTTGTGTGCGCAAGTCGGAGAAGTGAATGTACTGAACATAGTATTCAAAACCGGTCGGTCAGATGCCCAGCCGGGTCAAACCGGCTTTGAAAACCCGATTAAGGGAGGGGCTTGACCAATTTTTCCGGTCCAACCGGTGCTAACCAGTTGGTTTATCCATAAACCGATCAGTTAGCTGCCATGGCCGCAAAAGGGACCCACAGACGTTGATTTGGCCAGTAATGGGTGGTTTTGGAGGGAAAAGGAGGGTTGTTTCCCTCCAAAAGCACACTCCCCAATCCTTTAAAAGCAGGGGTACTCTCTCATTTGTCTCACGCATCTCATTTGGAGCTTTTGTGAGTTTGATTGAGAGCTTGGAGAGTGTTGAGTTTTTGTTGGAGTAGTGGAACAACATAAATTTTGAACTAAGTAGTAGCCATAATACCTCCAAAAGCCAAGGATATTGCATGGGCTCATTGTGATATGATTGATAGCAAAATGATCTGCAAATATTGGCAAAAATCTATTGCAAGAGGGGGTATTTACAGGTTCAAGCAACATTTGGCTGGGCTAAGAGGCCATGTAAAGCCATGTGGAGCACCAAATGAAGTAATAGGGCATATTAGGGCAGAATACCTTCAAAAGTTTGAGACTCAAGTCACCGAACCAATAGAGAAGTTTGTGACTCGAGCAGTTGCAAAGTTTGGGAGTCGAGACTCAACCAACTGAGTTTGATCATGATGAAAAGTTTCAAGTGATAATGTTGATCACTAATATCATATATGTAGATTTGCAGTAGGCCAATGGCCCCATAGTTTGCAAGCTTTGTTTTTGAACTCTACAGGCCATTTAGAGCCTCATTTATTATGTATTTTGTTGATGATATGTATTGCACTGGGTGCCATTTTGATATATTCACCCAGTTCATTAGGTCCACCGGTCCAGTCACCAATTTCGGTTTTTAATACTATGGTACTGAATATACTTATCATAATAAAGTAGAAGTAGTTTTTGAAGGCATCTTTGTGTTTATGTGTGAATTTGCTTATTATCTGTATTGCGAAGTGATTATAGTTGATTATATGTTGTATTTTGTGTTGATTATCGCATAATAATAATCAGGGGGCAATGCGCACCGTGTTAATTGATGAATTGAGTATAAACTGTTAAAAGCAGATAAATGCATCAACGTAGATCGAATTAAGCCCTAAGTAGAAGCTTAGCAGTAGATCCACACTCCATTGTCCCTTTGGATGCAGAAACTTGGTTCTGACATCCCCCAATATTGCCTCAGGTGAGACTGTGATTTGCGTTGCAGGTCGTTGCTGAAAGGGTCGGTAATAGATGGTTTTGTTGGTGCGCAGCCAACTCCGAACCTGGGTCAAGCCCAACCAAGCCAACACACATAGCCTTGGGAATGTTGCACCATGCACAAGCACTTCTCTTCCATTTCTCCATTTTGAAAGGCACTTTTGATATCCATCTAATGAATGAACTAATTGAACTTTCAACCGAGTTGCCATGGATAATGCCAATCTGATTGTGCTCATTTTGGCCCCAAGTGCAAAGGTTTCTTCACAATCAGTGGCTTTCTTTTGTGCAAAGCCATTCCCACTAACCTTGCTTTGTGCTTGTCTACTAAACCATCTTCTTTATAATTCATATTGTAGACCCACTTGCAACCAATTGAACTTTCCCCATTAGGGAGTTCTATAAGTTCACATGTTTTGTTTCTTTATATGATATCATATGCCATCAACATCGCTTTGCCCTATTCCTCTTTTAAATATGCATCTTCAGATGAAACAGGTTCGTCTTAATTCAAAGTACTTGTCACCAAATCTATATGTCTTCTTGTGAAACTGATTATTGTCTACTTCTTGACTTACACGCACCAAGGCAGCTTTAAGGCAGTTCTGCAATAAACCACTGATAAAATGGTGATAGGTCTTCAGTTTTGCACCACCGGAACTTGTTCGTTTTGCACATGTTCCCTCATAAAATGGTGACATATCTCAATATGATTGGTCCAGACAAGACTACATCTTTGTGAGTTGGGCCACACTTTGATTGACACCGTAGAGAGGAGGAAATCAAGTCTGATAAAGGTTCATGTCACCAACAACCATCCTAGGCCATGTGCCTTTTTCAGCTTTACACATTAAGTGTTTTTCCCCTTTTTCACATAGCCTTGGAGTTGCTCCACCATGAACATACACTTCCTCTTCCATATCTCCACTTAGAAATGCACTTTTGATATCCATCAAATGATTGAACCATTTGAACTTTCAACTGAATTGTCATGCACAATACCAATCTAGTTGTGTTCATTTTGGCCCCAAGTGCAATGGTTTATACACAATCAAAACCTTTCTTTTGTGCAAAGCCTTTTCCACTAACCTTGCTTTATGGTTGTCTACTAAGCATCTTCCTTATAGTTTATCTTGTAGACCCACTTGCAACCAATTTCACTCTCGCCTTTAGGGAGTTCCATAAGTTCCCATGTTCCCTTTCTCTAGATGGCATTGTATTTCCCTAAATTGCTTTGCCCCATTCCTCTTTTCAATGTGCATCCTCAGATGAAAGTTGAAACAGGTTGATGCAGGCAGGGTTTTCTCGGCTGCCAATACCCCAAGCTAACTCCACACACAACTCTATATTTACATCAAATTCAAGAAAATTTCAGCCTCACAGGTCGGCACCAATATACCCAAATCTAACCTTGCTTTATGGTTGTCTACTAAGCATCTTCCTTATAGTTTATCTTTTAGACCCACTTGCAACTAATTTCACTCTCGCCTTTAGGGAGTTCCATAACTTCCCATATTCCCTTTCTCTAGATGGCATTGTATTTCCCTACATTGCTTTGTCCCATTCCTCTTTTCAATGTGCATCCTCAGATGAAAGTTGAAACAGGTTGATGCATGCGGGATTTTCTCGGCTGCCAATACCCCAGGCTAACTCCACACACAACTTTGTATTTACATCAAAGTCAAGAAAATTTCATCCTCACAGGTCGGCACCAATATACCAAATCTACTCCATCCATATGACAATGGATTCGGCTCTTTAACATATTCATCGCCAAACAATATAAAATACCCACACCTTTCTCTTTTTTGTTGAAAATGGGATTCTCCTTTCCACTTAGCAATCTTAATACCAATTTTGTCCTCTAAATTGAGCAATACGATGGCTGGCCCAGCAGAGACTTAAAAATCGAACACGTAGTCTTGGGAAAATTTTCTGTGCAGGCCCGTTGAATTCCTGATTTTGCAGCGCCCCTTAAAATTATGGTATTGCAGATTTCAGGAAGGTGAAACGACTCGGCCTTGTTCCTAATCGATTCTCCACAGCCTTGAGTGGATCCTTGACACATTAAATGATTTAATATGCCTTTCTCGATTAGTCTTGCAACACCATAACAAATTGGCTAATCGAAAAGAGGCTTTTTTTTTTGAATTCCAAACAGGATACTTTGTCTCTATAACAACACTTAATCGCCGTAAATACCACGCAACCACTACGCCATAACACAACGAACACTCCCCCACAGGGTTTTAAAACAAAATAGAAAAGAATCGTGAACAAACACACAATGGTTTAGGCCACAATATTCAGATTTTTTTTCTTTTATGTAAATCAGAACAGTAAGCTACAGGTTTTCATAAAATGACCATTTATCAACGCACGTGAATACAAATTGCAAAAACAACAACTCATAAGCATAAACCAATTTGGTTTAAACACACGGATTCAATTCAATCTCAACCATTTAGCAAACACACAACTTACAGTCCAAAATCTTCGTTCATTTACGCCATAGGGATTCAATTCAATCTCAAACATTTAGCACACACAACTTACAGTCCAAAAGCTTCGTTCATTTACGCCACTCACACAGAGAAATACCTTATGTTCACACAGATTGAAGGTACAAGCGTCTGCAAAACTCCAGGATTGTAGTTGCCTAGAGGAACAACAAGTTCCTCTCTTCTCTCCCTCTCTCTTCTCCTCTCTCGGGAGCCTCTTCTCCTCTTCTTCTCCTCTTCTCCTCTCCAAACACTATTTTCTTATGTGTCCCAAAAGAAATCGATCATGACAACCAAGAGTCGCTAAGGGTGAATTGCTTCCCCTTCTCCACAAAATAAGGGAAAATAGAAAACTAAATTTACATTAGAAAATAACTTCTCCAACTTAATCTAAAAATCAAAACTCACTTCCTAATGTAAATATTTACAATTTCTTACAAAACATTTAAAAATTCCTCCCAGCATCACCATGTGACCATCCCATCACATTTGTAAGCTCTTATTCAGAGTCTCACATCTTGTGCTCGGTCTATGCACCTGCATCAGACTCCCAAGGTGAAAAGATTCATGGTCCCATGACCATGTGCTGATGAAGTAAATCTTCCTCGATCCCAAGCTTTATGTTATAGCTAGTCCTTCTCCTTGTCATGGTGTTGCTCTACTGTTTTCTCTTGTTGTAGTCTTCCTCCTCCTTTGCTGATGAAAACTTGCTCTACCATCTGCAACATGTTTTCCTTTATTCTCCTCTGCCCTGCACACCTCTTCTGTTGCGGCTTCTTCAATCTCAATGTCCAACTTATCCTTGGGATGGCTCAAATCACTGCTTCCTTAATGAACTTTATCGTTGCTATCCCTTACTAACATCTTGGTGGTTGAAGTTAAGTCCTCCATTCCTTGATCTCTCTTGAAGATGTTGTATCTTTGTTGGGGTTGATATTTGTTGCCCTCTACTAGTTGTGTTTCCTTCATGGAAAATGTCTTTCATTCCTCCATATTTGTTTAAGACACTTGTATGTCTTTCCTCCTGTTGCCTTTTAACAAAGATATTGTTGTCTCCTTGTTGAAACATATTGCTGTTGTCCTCTAACTGTTGCATCTTGTCCTCCTTCTAATCCAAATCTGCAGAATTCTTATGGCTGCCATCTTCTATATTTCCTGCTAGCCACTTTTCTAAAAATTCAATTTCAAAGTTTGTATTGACACAAGGAAATTGTTCATCACATTATACCTTAATTTCTTCGAGTGTGGTATTCATATCTATGTTATTAGACAGGTATAAATGTTCTTCTCCATTTGTATCCTCTTCCAGCAACATCTCCAACAATTGTAGTTTAGCTCCACACCTTACAAGCACTTTGTATTTCTCTAGTACAGAAATCAGGTTCTACTTGTCCTTCCTCATCTCCAATTTCTTATCATGTTCAGCTTCAATATTTTGCGTAGGCATTTCTTTAACTATTCCACTTATAACAGAATTCAAATTTTGTCCATTCTTCTTCATCTTTGTAACAATCTCCAAAGATTGTCCACCATTCTTTACTAAACCTGCATTCACACCCAAAATGTCAGTTTCAAAATCACAAGGCTTTGTAGCCTCATTTGATGCTTCTAGCACCATTTCCTCATGTTGATCCTCTTTCTCCAAATAATCTGTGAGACTCCTAATGAGCCCTCATTAGCATCTTCTTCATCACCGCCATCCTCTCCAAGGATAGATCCTTGTTCCGTTGTACAAATGTACACTGTCTCTTTCTCACTTTCTCCAAGCATCCTTTCCTCATGCAGCACTAAATCTTTCAAGTTTCCCATCAAATATTCATTTGCTTCATTCACTATAAGACCATCCCCATTAATATCCACAGACGTGTTCATCACCCTTAAGTTGTTCTTCCATGGTTGCATTTGTCCATGGCACATAGTCTTCATTATCATTGTTCTCCATTTGTATCCTCTTCCAGCAACATCTCCAACAATTGTAGTTCAGCTTCACAGTATACTAGCACTTTGTCTTTCTCTAGGATAGAAATCGGGTTTTTCTTGTCCTTCCTCATCTCGAATTTCTGATCATGTTCAGCTTCAATACTTTGCTCAGGCATTTCTTCAACTTCTTGACTTATAATGGAATTCAAATTTAGTCCATTTTTCTTCATCTTTGTAACAATCCCCAAATATTGTACACCATTATTTATTAAACCTGCATTCACAATCAAATTGTCAGTTTCAAAATCACAATGCCTTGTAGCCTCATTTCATGCTTCTAACACCATTTCCTCGTGTTGATCCTCGTTCTCCAAATAATCTGTGAGACTCTCAATGAGCCTCTCATCAGCATCTTCTTCATCACTGTCATCCTCTCCCAGGATAGATCCTTGTTCCGGTGTACAAATGTACACTATCTCTTTCTCACTTTCTCCAAGCATCCTTTTCTCATGCAACACTAAATCTTCCAAGTTGCCCATCAAATATTCGTTTGCTTCATCCACTATAAGAGCATGCTCATTAATATCCACACATGTGTTCATCACCCTTAAGTTGTTCTTCCATGGCTGCATTTGTCCATGCCACATAGTCTTCATCTTGACTATCCTTTGTCTTCCTTCCAACCTATATAACAACACTTAGTGACTCCTTCTCCTCTCTGCACAGAACAAAACCAATGATCTGTCCTTCATCTGGAACAACTCCTACATTCATACTCCAATTGTTAAAATCAAAAGCATCGTGGCATGTATCCTCCATTAAGTTATTAACACCTCGGCCATCATATGTTGATTTTCCACACAGTTTGTGAGACTCTCAACTAATCTCTCATAAACATTTTCTTCATGTTGGTCTTCAGTTTACAAATGGACCATGAGACTTTCAGCTAGTCTCCTTTCAGCATTATCATTCTCTCTCTCTTCAAGGTTTACTCCTTGTTTAAGTTCACAAAGAACTTCTTCTTCAACAATTGTTTTTTCTGCAGCTCAACTCATTTGAGCTTTTCCTCCAATTGAGCATATATCTTCTATTCAGACTCCTTGAGTTTCTCCATCAACTGAGCATTTGATCTTTGTCTCAGCTTAACCTGCAACAAATTCCATTTTACTTTCTTCCGGAGAGTCCATCTGTAATCCTAGTCTTCCTCATCTTTTTGTAGCAGTCCTCTCATCACCTCTAGTTGTAATTTAATTTCAACTACTTCTCTATCAAGTTTGTCCTGACTTGATCTACTATGGCTTCTCTCTGAACCTTTACTATGACCTTGAGTAGTCACAAATCTCCTTCTTGCATGAGCTTCTCCCTACTCACGGTGAGCTACACACAAGCCACTGCAACAAGTTGACTCCATCAACCTATTTGTAAATACCATGTTGATAGGTGGTTGTCATTGATGTCAACCCAAGCAGCACCAGGAGCTACCCTGATCTTCCATGGCAAATTTAACATGGCAATTCATGGAATCTTGTGACAAGATCTTTCTAGATAGATTCTCCTCGTCAAGATGTTTTCGTTGATATATGGTTCGCCCCGTGGTTCTTTCTGTTTTGAGAGAAATTTGAGCTTAAATTTGAAGACCCAGTTTTGTGGGCTAAAACCCCAGGGGGTAGAGACATGACACCTTATTCACCAACGGTTGTCAATATATGACATGGATTCTCACTGTAATCTCACCACGTATAAGTTGAATAATTCCAAGAATCAAAGGCAATAAATCAATCATTTGACTTCACAACCAAGTATGACCATATGCACTAATCCAATCATTGATTTCAAATTTCTATATTTCAAAGAAAGATCCTTGACATAATATTAAATAATGGTTAGTTATTTAATCAATATTAATAAAATTATATTATTTTGGTAAATTATTAAAATAATCATTAACTAGACTAACGGCCTTTTTGCATAGGGCTTAAGATAATATAGAAATTAGTTAAGTAAATAAACATTAAAAAATATAAACATATTTTTAATCCTAAACCTTCCCGTCCAATCTTTGAAGCCCCACCACCCCCCCATATTCTCTAATGGTCACCTTTAAGCCTCTCTTATAAAAGGACCACTTATCTCCTCCCAAAACCATATACTAAAACGAATGAATTTATAGGAAAACAAATCTTTGAACTTTTCAGTCACCCTACAGGAGCATTAATGTAGGTATCTTAAGGGATAGGGTTTGGTAATTTGGAAATTTGATTTATTGCAGCGTATATTTGTTATGAGCAGCGAAGGATTAAAAGAATCCTCAATGGCATATTTAGGATGGTCTTTAAGGGTTTCGGACCTGTAATAAGATATTTTATTTAAGGCATGATCACAGTTTAATTCTTGGAGCGAATCAAGAGCTAAGTCTAGAGACTCGGACCTATAGTTTGACTTTAAAAATCTGTCACAAAAATTCTGCATTTGTTGACTGTGAAGGAGAACGAAAGATTGGATCAGATTCTTTTTGTTTTTCTGTTTGAATTTGGGATTCGTATAGGTGTTTTCTCATTGCAATCCAAGCATAATTTCTGAAGTGAGATAGGCACTAAAACAATGAAACCTTGATTACAGAAACAACGAAAATTGGAGGACAGCCTTTTGATTGAAAGAGCATCCCTCGTTCTGATTACAACAGTACTAGCAAAGCATCCACATTACTTGCGGGCTTTGTTCTGTGCACAAGGATGTATCATATAGCCAGCAAAAAGGTTTAACACAGCATCAAAAGTCTCAGTATTATCCTACTCTGAAGTCACCAAAAAGGGTGCAAAAAACCTGTGGTATTAGTACTTGTTGCATCCGAGTCGTAATTGAGTTTGATCTGAAGCAAGAAATCAAATTCTAAATCGTAGTGCAGTAACTATTCGTATGTATATGTATCTCTATTTGAGCTGACAGACAGAGGTATCCTGCAAGTTATCTCATCATCCAAAATCTTCAAGAAGCCAAAGCCACATACCACTACAGCAGCTGGGTTATGATGGAAGCAAAGTTTGAACACTTACAAGGAGTTTGATGACATCAGAGGAAAAAGTAAGTATGACTGTCCTCCTTGCAAATATCATCATTGTAAAATTGTTATTACTGGACTAATCCTTTTGCAGGCCAAGCTAAGTTTTGTTGAAGGGTTTTTGCAAGTTTCTTGTCTTGGCAATTGGGTCTCGCTTGAATACATTTTTGCAGGTACGCAACTTTCTTCAGGAACAGAGTTGATACATCACCTACAGCTCTGGAAACATGAGAAGAAAGGGCAGCATGGTAGTAGAGCAGTATCGTTGAAAGACAGCTCAAAATACCACAGGCAACCAAGACTTGAACATTATCATCAACACAAGCAGTTTCTTCTTCAACAAGCATCAGGGATAACGTGTGCAGAGATTGTCAAAGTATTGTAAAATGTTTGCCTAGAGTCCTTTTGTAGTTGAGGTCAAAGCATTGTGTGAAAATTCCTACACCGGAATCCTATTGCAGCAACTGGAAAATATTCACCTAATTGTTAACTTAACAATTTATTTGCAGTTATCTACGGCAAACACTGAATACATCACACTGCAACCTTCACTTAAATAAACTGCGGAAATTAAATGCAGAAACAAGATCTTAGCAAGAAGAAAACTAAACACACATGACACCGTTATTTTTGGACTAAGTCACCGGAAAAACCCAATGCGAGAAAACCGGTGCAGCAGCTGAGGGTTTGATATTATTAGGCAGAAGTTCTAAATACAACTAGAATGCCTTACTACCCATCCATACAGAGAAAATTATTAACAGAGAATTAGTTAGAAAATGTCCTCACAGTAACACTGGAGATCTGGCACTGACCCCACGTTGAACTTGATAGCCCCACGCTGCCTCTACGCAGAGCTGCGTCATCCTAGCTAGGAACTATGTAAGCTCCTTCTGTCGAATCTTCTGCTAGCTGGATCTGATCACCTGGCCAGTCCGGTCTCACACACCGGCACTCCGGCACTGGATCTCATTGATCCTCAGCAAAATCACTAATCTCCTCAAGGCTGCAGCGCTGCCTCTGCATGGCCTTGCGCTACTACGTTGCCTCTTCTGCGTCCTCTTCTCTGCCTTCTCTACTATGTATTCCCAGCTCAGCAAGACGTTCCAACTGGAACTATCACTGCCCCTCACTGCAATCGAACCAACTCGATGATCTTCTCCACTGCTGAGCACTGCTCATTTGAGAAAATCGATCTCTAGACTCACTCGGTGTGTTTTTCCAAATGCCCATCAAGTCCTTATAATCTTCTCGTTGAGACTTCAACGGTTGAGATTAAATCGCTAATCAACGGCTTGGATTAACTTGACTTGATCTTTGTCTTTTTCCAGAAGATTGACCCCCTATTTTATCAATACCCTTTAATTATTTTAATTCCCTTAGTTTAGACTTAGGCTCCCATTAAATATAATTAATTATTTTAATAAAACACAATCTGGGTAGAATTTCTCAAAGCGCTTTCTAGGTTCTTTGGAATATATGTGTCTAAGACTCCCGAAGACTTATAGCACATTCGATGCTATCAAAAATCAACACATTATACATCATTGTAATCATAAAAATTGTGTCATTGTCTGGAGTTGAAGAAGGCAAATCTTTTTTTGGGATAAGGACGTGTGTTGTTGTTTGAAAAGAGCCTTGGTTTGTCGGGGCAAGGGTATAGGTCCTAGTGTTGTTGGTTTGTCAAAGAAAAATCATTTTAAATCATTGTAAGTGGACCATTGTCCCTGGTACAGGAGTCCACGATTTCTATATTCTATTTTGTCTTTATAGGGTGGTAGGGTGGTGTTAGGCTGGTGAATGAAGTCACCTTCAAGTTGGGGCCTGTAAACACTTCAGGGTGGTATGGTGGTGTTAGGGTGAGTTGTGGCTCACTTGGGTGTTGGGGCATCCTTTCAGCTGGCTACTAATAAAACTAGGGCTTTGGGGCATCCTTCCAGTGGGAGCTGGAGAAGAATGTTTTTCTAGAGTTCTAGGAAGTTGTAGCTTTTTTCAGTTGGGGCTAAAGATTAAATAACTTATTAGAAAAGCGTTCAGTGATTTTTGACCCAGAGGGGGTTTTCCACTTAAAAATCTTGTGCCTATTGTCTCTATTTTTGCACTGTTGTTTATTGCTCTTACTGAACAAAAATAATAATAGTTGAAGATTAGCTAATGTTCTGAAGAAAAAAATTATTAAAGTGCTAATTGCTAAGAAATATTGATTCACCCCCCCTCTCAATATTTCCAACATACCATACTAAGCTCTTACATGCCTAATCTTCTCTCAATAATTCTGTTGAGTCCTTGCTCTGGAATCTTCATCTGAGTACTCTAAGCTCTTTTGGCTTCTGCATGCAATTTACTCACCTTCTTCCTTTGAGAACTTTGTTGTTCTTCCTAATATTCTACTACAAGGCTCCTTGCCATCATCCTCAACTACAAACATTCATCACTGCTACTTGTAATCAACAATTAATCCGCAATTAACTAAAAACAAAAGACCATTACCTCTTGTTCAATCTTCACTTGAACACAGAACAATTATTGCAGAATTCTTCTTATTGTTGTCATTCCTTTGTGGCTGCAGACCTTCCTATTCTTTAAATCAACACCATTCTTCCTCTTGATTGCTTCCTACGTCAATTTGTTCTACTTCAGTGTAGACATCCTCCACTATGTCTGCACAGCACCTCACAATCATCAAACCTCAATACAATTTAATTTAAAACAAAGATTTACCTCAATCTATTGTAAACTCTGCTTCCTCCAAGAGCTTCTTGTATCTTTCTCTAAGAGTTGTAAAGCTAAAGGCTTTTTGTGGCTTTGATACCACTTGATGTAGGTGAGGTTTTCCCGACTACCAATACTCCAGGCTAACTCCACACACAGCTCTGTGTTTATATCAAATTCAAGAAAATTTCAAGCTCATGGGTCAGGGCCAATATACCCAAATCTACTCCATCCATACGATAATGGATTGGACTCTTTAACATATTCAACGTCAAACAATATAAAATACCCACACCTTTCTCTTTGTTGTTGAAAAGGGGATTTTCCTTTCCACTTAGCAATCTTAATACCAATTTTGTCCTCTAAACTGGGCAATACGATGGTTGGCCAGGTAAAGACCTAAAAATCAAACACGCAGTCTTGGGAAAATTTTATGTGTCGTCACTATGAAATGATTTCTTAGCGCTCGTTAAAATCCTATATGCGTTGCGAAATCATTTCACAACGCCCCTTAAAAAATTGTATTGCGGATTTTAGGATGGTGAAACAACTCGACCTTGTTCCTAATCAATTCTCCACGGCCATGAGCGGATCCTTGATATTATGTATATTTTATTAATTATTAGTTAAATATAGTTATCTTAGGTTTATTAAGTGAAAGGGCATGATCAACGATCATGCCTCTTCGCCAAGGGGCACCATAGGGCTGTATTTAAAGCCTTGGTGATCCTCACTTGTAATCATCTCATCTTTTATCAATAATAATATATACTTATAAAGTTTACCAGAGTTTTTACACTCCATTGGTATCAGAAGCATCACTCTTCGGGATCTGTGTGATCGCCCAGAATTAAGGAATTACAAGAATTCCAGATTGCAGACTTTTTTTTACCAAGTGCTTGTGGGCAGCAACCTTGGTTTAAAAAAATAAAAATAAAAATTTTGCAAACTTTTCCCTCCCAACGCTCTCACGCTCATTCCCTCACTGCACTCACACCCCACAGCCCTTCCCCTCTCAAGCTCCTATGCTACGCTCACGCCCACTCACTCTGCTTCCCTCCCCTATCGATTTCCCATTTCAACCCACCCCCCTTGCACAACGCTCCCCATCCCCTCACACTTACGCCCTCCCATTTCCCTACGTCTTATTCCACTGACAATTTAGAAGTTTGTGGGGTTGAATAATAGCTATAAAGGTCGAGCCAGAGGCGGAATAATTTGTACCATCGCATATAAAGAAATACGCCAAACTAACGAACTATAGTCTGTGTTCTCCATTGTCTCCCCACCGCCGCTGCCATACCTCGCATCTCCACTTTTCGCCACAAGCATAGGATATCGGCCAATATAAATATCCGCATACAGATATCTGAACCCGAACTTCAATCAAACCTGTGACCGATCGCAGAGAGGGGCGACTTCACAGGAAGTACTATGGTGTTAATACACGGTGACAGGTAGCCCGAATTTCAAATCAGATCAATGATCGGTCGTGGAGAGGTGCAACCTTACGGAGAATAGTGTGGGCGTTTAATACACTTGAACGAGTTTTTTTTTTTTTTAAGGAAAAAGCAACGTCTAAGCGGACAGGGATATTAGGTATATTTTTTTAAGCGAACGATTTTTTTTATATAGTTATAATATATATACTATATAAATTACAATAAGAAAATCATATATATATATATATATAATAAAATAATAAGTATTATTATTAATTAAAAATAATAATAATAATAACAATACAAATTATTATTATTATTTGAAAAAGAAAAAAAAATTAATTAATTAATTAATTAAAAATAAAAACAAAAACCAAAACAAAAAAAAGAAAGAAAAAAGTAAAAAACTGGCAGAAAAATATTCCCCACCACATACGCGCTCAATGACGTCATCAATGTCGATGGCCGATTTCCAAAAAAAATTGTTGGATCTTGAGAAGCAAATCAATAATAATTTAGATGACTTTGGAAAAAGATTAGTCAGTCTCGAAGGTACAGTTGACTTTGGAAAAAGATTAGTCAGTCTCGAAAGTACAGTTGCAGGAAACTCCAACGATATCAAAAAAGTTCAAGATATGACGAATCGAATAGAAAGACAAATGTGGCTAAATCATCACGAGGCCACAGAAAAGCATAGCAAAGCAATGAACAAGATGACAGAACTCTTCGATAAGATAAATGATAAGATAGATAGGATAAGTCAAATACAACAACCCCTATCCCCTAATAGGGAACAAAATCAACAGAACAATTCCGCAGATTCAGGGAACTTAGAAGAGCATCAGGAAAAAACCGATTCCCCACATCATCATGAAGATAGTGATGCAGATTTCCAAAATAAGCAACTCTGGAACGCATTTGCTAATCAATATCCCCTTCTCATTGCACCATTAGCATATCATCAAAAAGCCAAAGTCGAGCTACCCAAGTTTGACGGTAGTGAAAAAAACAACGTTGCATGGCTTAATAAAGCCGAAGAATATTTTGAGATTTATGACATTAATAGTGATGACGAAAAAATTAAGCACGCTTCCATGAAAAAGACGACGCTTGTTATCAGTTGGAGGAAATTTAAGGATGCATTCTTTAAAAGATTCCAAGGTATAAAAGAGGAAAAGTTTTTTTCAACATTCATCAAATTACGCCAAAAAGGAGATGTGGATGAATACACTAGAGAATGGGAGACCTTGGCAACATGAGTACCTGGATTGTCAGAATCTCGTTTAATCCAGTCTTTCATCTCAGGACTTAAAGCACATATACAAGAAGAGCTCGAACTTCACGATATTACATCAGTAGAACTAGCAAGGCAAAAAGCAAAAGTTGCTGAAAAGAAATTTGAAAGGTTGTCGTGGTCAAAATCAGAAAGAGTATATTCGAGACAAAGATTTCCTCAATCTGAAAATATAGATAACATAAAATATGTCCCACCCCATCTTCGTGAAGAAGAAAAATCTAACATGGAAATACAAAGGATGAGAGAGGGCAAGTGCAAACGTTGCGGTGAAAAGTGGGACCCTAAGCATAGGTGCGCGAAAAGAAACGAGACAAAGAATCTATATAACTGTGAAGCAACTAATGACTCTAACAATGATGAATCAGATGCAGCCACTCCAGAACTAGATGACGGAAGCATTACGCAAATGTCCTTATCAGCTATGACAGGTATATCACAACCTCACACACTAAAACTAAAAGGACATATTAAGAAGAACAACATAATGGTTCTCCTTGACACTAGCAGTACCCACAATTTTCTAGATTCGACCATGGCCAAAAGACTCAACATCTTTACATTTCCCATGCCCAATATGAAGGTAATGGTGGCCGATGGTAAGAAAATTGAGAAGGTAGGGAAATGCCATAAAGTCAAATTGCAAATTCAAAATTTTAATTTCGAATCTCCATTCTACACCATGCCATTACAAGGAGTAGATGTGGTCTTAGGTATTCAATGGCTACAAACCTTAGGTACCTATTCTGCCAACCATCAGAAGCAGTTTATAAGCTTTAAATGGAAAGGGCAAAAGCACAAGTTGTATGGATTCCAAGCCCCAGGAAATCACATCGGATCGTCATCTCAAATGACGAAGATGATTCGAAAAGGAGCGACACCCTCTATAGTACAATGTCATCAGTTAGAAATGTTATCTACAAAAAGAAACCACGAAGAGTCACCAGAAGAACAAGGAATAGTTCAGAAACACAAAAAAGTCTTCCAAGACCTGCCAATAAAAATACCTCCTAATAAGGAACATGAACATCCAATAGAAGTCAAGAAAGGACCCGACCCTGTCAATATCAAATATTGTCGCTATCCACATCACCAACAGATTGAGCTCGAGAAGATGCTCCACGATCTTTTAAAAATGTGGGAAGCTAGAGCCCGCCACTCGAGAAACCCAGGCATTCGTCAACGTTGTCCATCATTACGTATGCTTCGAGGACAAAGCATCTTTAAGAGAGGGGCAATGTTATGTATATTTTATTAATTATTAGTTAAGTATAGTTATCTTAGGTTTATAAAGTTTACCTGAGTTTTTACACTCCACTTGATGCAATAAATGATTTCATACGCCTTTCTCCATTAGCTTTGCAATACCATAACAAATTGGCCAATCGAAAAGAGGCATTTTTTATTTTCTGAATTCTAAACAGGGTACTCTGTCTCTATAACACCATTTAGTCGTCATAAATACCACGCGACCACTACGCCAAAATACTCCCCCACGAGGTTTTGAAACAAAATACAAAAGAATTGTGAATAACCACACCACGGTTGAGGCCATAATATTCGATTTTTCTTTTCTTTGATGTAAATCAGAACAACAAGTTACAGGTTTTCATAAACTGACCATTTATCAACGCAAAGGAATACAAATTGCAGTAATAGCAGCTCATAAGCAAAAACCAATTTGGTTTAATTACAGGGATTCTATTTAATCTCAACCATTTAGCAAACACACAACTTATAGTCCAAAATTTTCATTTATTTACGCCACTCAAACAGAGAAATACCTTTCGTTCACACAAATTGAAGGTATAGGCCTCTGCAAAACTCCAGGACTATAGTTGCCCAGAGGAACAGCGAGCTCCTCTCTTCTCTCCCTCTCTCTTCTCCTCTCTCAGGAGCTTCTTCTCCTCTTCTCCTCTCCAAACACTATTTTCTTATATTTCCCAAAAGAAACCGATTATGACAACCAAGAGTCACAAAGGGTAAATCATTCCCCCTCTCCACAAAATAAGGGAAACTGAAAAACAATATCAACATTAGAAAATAACTTCTCCAACTTATTCTAAAAATCAAAACTCAATTCCTAATGTAAATATTTACTATTTCTTACAAAACATTTAAAAATTCCTCCAAGCATTACCATGTGACCATCCCATCTCATTGGTAAGCTCTCGTCCAGACTCTCACATCTTGTGTTGGATCTATGCACCTGCATCACAAGCCCTTTGAATTCAAAGAAGTACTCACCAAATCCATATCTTCTCATGAAGTTGATCGTTGCATACTTCTTGACTTTCAGATATCAACACAGCTTCGCGGTAGTTATTGTCGCATTTAGTGTTTGAATCTCTAGAAATACCACAATGTTGAAATTTGGTACCGGAGGACAGGTGGTTCCCTAAGGCTTTGATCTTTGGCCTAGGGAAAAGTGTCCAAAAGAATTTAATTTTTCTCCTAAAGTGACTTTATAAATTTATAAAGTCAAATCTAATTTAAAAGTGACTTTAAGTGATAAAGTTACTAAAGTGACTTTATAAAGTTATAAAGTCAAATCTAATTTAAAAGTGACTTTAAGTGATAAAGTTACTAAAGTCTAATTTTAAAGTGACTTTAACAAAGTCAATATAAAATTAGAAATGAAAAAGTGACTTTGGAAATAAAAGACTAAGTGGGTCTTTATTAAAGTGGGGTGAATTAAAAAATAGAAAGTGAGATTTAAATGAGCATTTAATCTCAGCTCTAGATCTCAATCTATTTCAGCCATTGGATTTAGGGATTCCCCAAAAGTCACTTAGGGTTAGGTTAAAGGAGGAAAAGGAGGAAAAGGTCATTCATTCTTTCATGAGCAGATTGAGAGAGGAGGAGAAGGAGAGCTGGAGACTTTTTTTCTGAAGAGAGCTTGAGAGGGTGAAGGAGAAGAAAAACTCAGCAAGTCCGTACAGCAGCAAGGAGGGCACGGTTTTCGAGGCAGTAAGAGAGTGCACGGATACCGAAGCAGCTTGGTCATACAACAGCACAGAAATCCGTACAACAATCCGTACAGCAGTCCGTACAGCGGTATTGAGGCACGGTTTTCAAGGAGAAAGGCAGCACGTTTTTCGAGGAATAGTACAGCAGCAAGAGGGCTCGATTTTCTAGGTGGTTGGGCACGTTTATCGAGGCAGCCAGCACTGTTTTCGAGAAAGACAGCTTGCTGGAAAATTCCGTACAGTCTGTACAGTTCGTACGGCTGTTCAGCTAAGTTCTAGGCACGAATTTCTGAACTGTCATTTGCTGTAATAAATTTCTGTTTTGAGTATTTTGCTGTTCTTGCACGTTTTCCAAGGCGGAGGCAAGCACGGAAAACCAGATAAGTCTGTTATTAATTTGCTGAACTTTTTCCTGTGTATTTCACCCCTCTGTAAAAGCATTTTCCATAAATAAGAAGGAGCTTTCGAACTGGTTTTCCCCAAGAGTTGTAGGGGGTTTTTCCAGGGTCATGTTGACCAAAAATATATGTGTCAAATGTGTGAATGACTGTTTTTATGCTTGCTGATTTTTAATTCTGCATTTTCCAGCATTCTGAAAAATTTCCAAAATTTGTGTTTTCAGCAAAATTTATTTTCCAGTTTGTTAAATGTATGGATATGGGAAAGGGCATTTAACTATTTTTGAGTAATAAGGTGAAAACTGAAAACCGGGGTGGGAAACTATAAATTTCTACATGGTATCAGAGCTTGAGTAAGAAGAGCGCTTTGGACAAATAAGGAGGAAATTATGTACCGTCGATTTTTCAATTAAAAATCTCCAAAGAAGCTGATTTTTCTTTAAATGAAACAGTTGCTATTTTTCAGTTTTAGGACAACAGGATGTCTTTGGGACTAAGGGTGGAGGATAGGTTGGATGGGCATTCCAATTACAACTTTTGGAAGGAGAGAATGCAAAGTATCTTTGAGGAGGCAGAAGTCTGGGACATTATGGTCCATACCACACAGAACCCTGTAAATGTGCCTACTGATGCTACTCAGTTGGCAGCATATAATAAAAAGAACAACAAGGGTAAGAGATTGATTCTAGACGGAATCAAAGACCATTGCATTTCTCATGTGAGAGGAAAGAGAAATGCTCATGAGATGTGGATAGCATTGTCCAATCTCTACCAGAGTACCAATGAGAACCGGAAAATGGTCCTGAAGGAGAAGCTGAAGACCATTAAGATGGGTAATGATAGTGCAGCTGGATATCTCACAAAGATTACTAATGTGAGAGATGAGTTGGCAGCGATTGGAGAGGCCATTCCACCCACTAAGTTGGTGCGGATTGCAGTGAATGGCCTCCTCCGTTCATGGATGAACTTTGCTGGTGGGGTTTGTGCACGTGAGACCCTTCCCACATGGGAGAGGTTTAGGGATGATTGCATTCAGACAGAGATCAGGAAAGGTCAGCTTGGGGCAGCCAAGCCAGTTGAGCAGGATGAGGATGTAGCACTGTTGGCAGGACGCAAGAAAGGCAAAGGGAAGAAGCAGGCTTCCATAAGCAATGGTGGGGGCAAAGGCAAAGGTAAAGGTAAACAGGATAACACACAGAAGGACTATTCCAAAGTGAAGTGTTGGAATTGTCAGAAGATGGGACACTATGCGGTTGTGTGTCCTATAGTAAGAAGGCATGTAAGAACCAGCATGCGCTCAGAGGTTGAGGACTTTGGCAGACGTTTTGACTGAGTTTGGGTTCAGTGCAGTGAGTCTTTCAGAAAAGTGATCATCTCAACATAGAGGTTCGTAGGAGTATGCATTTCCTTTGATTAGCTTAGAGCCCAAGTGCATCTTGTATGGGGGATGCTGGGCTTCACGTCATATGACAGGAGTCCGTGAGTACTTCTCAGAGCTTTCAGAGAGTGGCACCGATGTAGAGGTAGTACTCGGTGATGACAGAGTTGTTAGAGCAGTCGGTGTGGGGACACTGACATTTCAGAGGGAGTCTAAACCTCCCTTGAAGGTGTCAAATGTTCTTTATGTGCCAGGGATGAGGAAGAACCTCATATCCGTCTCAGCTTTGGAGGACAGAGGATATGAGATACTGTTCAGGGGTGGACAGGTGCTGATGTATCCCAAGGGCGCTCCAGCTGATTCAGCTAGAGTGATAGGTGTACGCCATGCAAAGGTGTACAATTTTGCATTTCAGCCCCTTTTGGCATTGAGCAGTAGTACCGACAGCAGAGCTAGCAGTTCTGAGCTATGTGAGATTTGGCACCGCAGGATGGGGCATATGTATCATGGAGCCTTGAGGACTTTGCGGGAGATCAATACAGGTGTGCCAGATTTCAGTACTGATCACTTTGATACTTGCAGAGGATGTGCGATGGGCAAGTTTGCCAAATCCCCTTTTCCCAGCAGTGACAGCAGAGCGACTGGGATACTTGATTTGATTCATTCCGATGTGAGCGGTCGCATGTCTCATGTTTCCTTGAGTGGATATGAGTACTATGTCTTATTCATTGATGATCACTCCAGGAGGACCTGGATCTATTTCTTGAAGACCAAGAGTGAGGTCTTCAAGCGGTTTCAGGAGTTCAGAGCTCTTGTGGAGACACAGACAGGTCGGAAGATCAAGTCCCTGAGGTCGGACAATGGAGGAGAGTACACCCTTTGAGAGTTTGTTGACTATTGTGCGGAGGCAGGCATTAGGAGGGAGCTCACTGTTCCTTACAACCCCCAGCAGAACGGGGTTGCGGAGAGGAAGAACAAATTCATCGGAGGGGCTGCCAAAGCCATGTTACATGATCAGGGGTTGCCATTGTTTTTGTGGGCAGAGGCCTGCAACACAACTGTTTATTTGCAGAACAGGAGTCCGCATCGTGCCTTGGGGCACATGACTCCAGAGGAGGCTTTTTCTGGGAAGAAGCCTGATATTGGTCATCTTCGTATCTTTGGGTGCATCACATACTCCTACATACCCAAGGAGAAGAGGACCAAACTAGAGCCCACCGCAAAGAAGGGTATCTTTGTGGGCTACAGTGAGACCTCCAAGGCCTTTCGGATTTACATTCCTGCACAGAGGAAAGTTGTTGTCAGGCGGGATGTGAAGTTCGAGGAGGACAGTGCCTTTAGGAGGTCACGGGAGTTAGAGTATCTGGATCAGCCAGACCCTCAGCAGCTGAGCCGGGCCTGCAGAATCCAGCAAGTGTGGATCGGAGGATCCGAGGTACATCTATGACGATGTCGGTCCGCTGCTGGGGAGGGCTCGGGTAGAGTCGTGAGGGGTGGTGCCAGCAGAAGACGCAGTAGCAAAACCACAGAGCGCTCATCGGGGAGTCCACCGATGGACAAAGCTCACACGCACCAAAGATCTATGTCTGTGCGTGCAGGAGGACAAAGAGATGGGACACCAAAGGAGTTCAAAGCCCTGATGTTGAGGAGGAGGAGTTTTATTCCCACGTGGAGAAGTATGTTCAGGGAAGAGGAAGCCCAAGTGGCTTCAGGACACCTTGAGAGAGGCCACATTTGTTGCTGGGCCTAAGAGGCCGGTCAGAGAGAGCAGACCACCTGAGAGGTTTTGTAGCTATATGGTAATGGCTACCAACATCCTTGACTCTGAGCCTTCTAGCTATGAGGAGGCAGCTAGCCAGCAGGTCTGGAGAGAGGCCATGCAGGAGGAGTATTCTTCTATCATGAAGAATGATGTTTGGGAGGTGGTGCCGAGGCCCGAGGGCAAATCTGTGGTTACTTCCAGATGGCTTTACAAGGTAAAGCATGCTGCAGATGGCAGCATTGAGAAATTCAAAGCGAGGTTTGTGGCTAGAGGGTTCTCCCAGGTAGAGGGAGTTGATTATGAGGAGACCTTCGCTCCCGTGGCTCGATATACTTCGATCCGCTCCATTATATCGATAGCAGCAGAGATGGGTTGGAAGATCCACCAGATGGATGTGAAGACCGCATTTCTCAATGGCTTCATACAGGAGGAGGTGTACATTAAGCAGCCACAGGGCTTTGAGGTGCATGGGAAGGAGTCCCATGCGTGCAGACTGAAGAAGGCCCTTTATGGCCTGAAGCAAGCTCCCAGAGCTTCGTACTCCATGA
This sequence comes from Pinus albicaulis, assembly GCA_034641835.2. Classification (NCBI taxonomy): domain Eukaryota; kingdom Viridiplantae; phylum Streptophyta; class Pinopsida; order Pinales; family Pinaceae; genus Pinus; species Pinus albicaulis. The sequence continues at coordinate 310,210,775 of CM076574.1, forward strand.
TAGATACTTACTTGCAGAAGATGGGTTTCATAAAGAGTGAGGCAGATCCGAACCTTTACTATATTGTGATAGGTGAGGAGCCTCTCATTCTGGTGCTGCATGTGGATGACTTAGCCATTTCAGGTGCAGAGAGACTCATAGAGCACTGCAAGAGAGATCTTGCGGCGGAGTTTGAGATGAAGGAAATCGGCTTGATGCATTACTTTTTGGGTTTGGAGGTGTGGCAGGAGGAGGGACATTTCTTCCTGGGACAGGGGAAGTATATTGTGGACATCCTTGGCAGATTCCACATGGAGGATTGTAGACCCATGTCGACACCGATGATCACCAACTGGAAGAAGCTTCATGCTTCAGATTCCGAGTTGGTGGATCCCACATTGTACAGACAGTTGATTGGTTCCTTGATGTATCTGGTCAACACTAGACCAGATATTTGTTTTGCAGTCAACACGATGAGTCAGTTTATGTGTGAGCCTAGGAAGGTTCACTGGGTGGCTGCAAAACACATTTTGCGGTACTTGCAGGGGATAGTGGATTATGGTCTGGACTACAAGCAGGGGGATGGAGTGAGATTGGCAGGTTACACTGATTCTGATTGGGCAGGTTGTGCTTCTGATAGGAAGAGCACTTCAGGGTGCTGTTTTGGGTTGGGTTCGGCAGTTGTGTCATGGTTCAGCCGAAAGCAGCAGTCAGTAGCATTGAGTTCAGCGGAAGCAGAGTATATGGCAGCCAGTCTAGCTAGTTGTGAGGCCATCTGGGTTCGCAAGATGTTGTTTGGCTTATTTGGTCAGCCGTTGAGACCTTCAGTGATTTACTGTGATAATCAGAGTTGCATTAAACTCACGGAGAATCCAGTATTTCATGACAGGTCAAAGCATATCTGGATCAAATATCACTTCATCAGAGACTATGTTCAGAAAGGAGCTGTGAAGCTTGAGTATATTCCCACTGATGAGCAGGTTGCAGATATTCTTACCAAAGCCTTACCACGGGGCAAGCATGTCTACTTCAGAGACAAGATGGGTGTGGTGAGGAACACCTTACTCGGTAAGAGGGAGTGTTGAAATTTGGTACCGGAGGACAGGTGGTTCCCTAAGGCTTTGATCTTTGGCCTAGGGAAAAGTGTCCAAAAGAATTTAATTTTTCTCCTAAAGTGAGTTTATAAAGTTATAAAGTCAAATCTAATTTAAAAGTGACTTTAAGTGATAAAGTTACTAAAGTGACTTTATAAAGTTGTAAAGTCAAATCTAATTTAAAAGTGACTTTAAGTGATAAAGTTACTAAACTCTGATTTTAAAGTGACTTTAATAAAGTCAATATAAAATTAGAAAGGAAAAAGTGACTTTGGAAATAAAAGACTAAGTGGGTCTTTATTAAAGTGGGGTGAATTAAAAAATAGAAAGTGAGAATTAAATGAGCATTTAATCTCAGCCCTAGATCTCAATCTATTTCAGCCATTGGATTTAGGGATTCCCCAAAAGTCACTTAGGGTTAGGTTAAAGGAGGAAAAGGAGGAAAAGGTCATTCATTCTTTCATGAGCAGATTGAGAGAGGAGAAGAAGGAGAGCTGGAGACTTTTTTCTAAAGAGAGCTTGAGAGGGTGAAGGAGAAGAAAAACTCAACAAGTCCGTGCAGTAGCAAGGAGGGCACGGTTTTCGAGGCAGTAAGAGAGTGCACGAATACCGAGGCAGCTTGGCCGTACAGCAGCACAAAAATCCGTACAGCGGTATTGAGGCACGGTTTTCAAGGAGAAAGGCAGCACGTTTTTCGAGGAATAGTACAGCAGCAAGAGGGCTCGATTTTCTAGGTGGCTGGGCACGTTTATCGAGGCAACCAGCACTGTTTTCGAGAAAGACAGCTTGCTGGAAAATTCCGTACAGTCCGTACGGCTGTTCAGCTAAGTTCTGGGCACGAATTTTTGAACTGTCATTTGCTGTAATAAATTTATGTTTTGAGTATTTTGCTGTTCTGGCACGTTTTCCAAGGCAGAGGCAAGCACGGAAAACCAGATAAGTCTGTTATTAATTTGCTGAACTTTTTCCTGTATATTTCACCCCTCTGTAAAAGCATTTTCCATAAATAAGAAGGAGCTTTCGAACTGGTTTTCCCCAAGAGTTGTAGGGGGTTTTTCCAGGGTCATGTTGACCAAAAATATCTGTGTCAAATGTGTGAATGACTATTTTTATGCTTGCTGATTTTTAATTCTGCATTTTCCAGCATTCTGAAAAATTTCCAGAATTTGTGTTTTCAGCAAAATTTATTTTCCAGTTTGTTAAATGTATGGATATGGGAAAGGGCATTTAACTATTTTGGAGTAATAAGGTGAAAACTGAAAACCGGAGTGGGGAACTATAAATTTCTACACACAAAACTGTTGAAATGACCCACTTTTGGTTTTTTGTTAGTCCATGATTCATGTATGATGTTTCAAGCCTCAAGGGTTAGCTCAATTGGTCGATTTCTCGTTGCTAAATCACCTCGCTGGTGGGAGGTCACGGGGTCAATTCTCCTCGACGCCCACGGGGTTAGGCTTTGCTGATAAGCCAACGGGAAGTGATCCATTCGGGTGGATCTGCCAAGATGTTTCCTTAAAAAAAAATGTATGATGTTTCTAAATTTTTACTACTTGTGTTAGAATTTTGACTAATAGATTTTGGATATATATTTATAATAAACCTTGTTTATCAAGGTTGTTTTTGGATATTACTACTTTTATTATGTGATCATTCATGAGTAAATGTGACGTTGGTATGTTTCATCATCATGTATAATTGATAACTCTGATTTATGATTGCACATAACATTTCTTAAATATCCTAACATATATATATATATATATCATGTTTCTTCCAAAATTTGTTTTTGTGGGGCGGGGGGGTGGGTCATGTTTCATACCCATACCTATTTCCCCATATCATTCAACTTAGTGTTGAGGATATGTGGGGTACAGACCCTTGATGAAGGCCATTAATGCAATGTTTGTCTTCACACCAATAGCATCACTGTAGTCCATGATAGTTTTAATTTCATATGCTAAAGCCATGGGATCATTATCCTTCAACTCTTGGCTGAAGATCTTCAATTTGAATTAGCTCCAATTCTAGATTTCAACTTCTTCAAAGCACCCCCAAGAATCTTTGAAAGATGTGATGTGATTGTGTTGTGAAACCGCACACCTTAGTGCAAAGCCTCATTAAGTAACCTAAATTGAGCACAATAATGGGAGAGTTAACACTGCCACCTCAACAACTACCCTTGTTTGTACGGTTGGATACAATCCACCACAAGGGAGACTTCCCTAATAGATTTTAGTGATCAAGTAACCCAATTAGACTTAGGTTAAATTCCCCCCTAATGTTTCGTCGACAAAATTTCACCTGAGAATAAGTATACAATGATAAGCATTTTGGGTAACTTTAGGGTATAATTCCAAGACAGCGAGTTCAAGGGTTCCTATGGCTCAATCTATAAGGGTTTGACCAATAGGGGCTCAAATAGGTTCCCTAACACACAATCAAGAAATTAAACGTGGTTATTATAAACTAGGGTTTTAACCAAAAATTTATAGCATGTAAATATTCTATAACAACAATAAAAATAAGGCTGAGAATCTATGATAAAGAAGTGTAAAATTAGGGTTAAATAAAGAGTAAATAAAGGAAATAATTACGACAATTTTCTATGGTTGAAAATACATATAACAACATAATAAACTCTAGATGTGAACCCTAATTTGTGGCTAAAAGATGCTTGTAAAATGATATTTTTCGTTTTCCAAATAAATGCATCCATTGCAAATAACACTGAAAATAAATGATGTGATTAATCCGAAAGATATTTATCTAAATTATGGATCACAAAAGTCTTAGATCTAACCATAAATGACTTTGTTAAAACATTACCCTAGGACTAATATCTGAGTGAAATAATGTTGAAAATAAATGATTTTGTTGTAACCTTACCCTAGTTTACCCTAGAACAAATAAAAGAAGAAAATATTTATGGTATTTGAAGGATTGGCACAAGAGATAAGACTAGTGTTTTTCTTAATCTAGGGCTAATGGAGCTTAGGATTAAAAATCTTTGGAAGAAAAGAGATGGATGTGGATTCAAAGAAATTGAGGAAGACAAACTTGTATTCCTCAACTCTTTAACCCTAGTGTCCTTCTTTCTTCTTTGGAGATTGAAAAGGAGGGAGCTAAACCTAGGTCACCCGAGAGAAACTTCATGAAAATATTGTGCAAGGAGATTTTAGAGCTATAAAATATCAACATAACCTTGGTGAAATTTTCATTAAACCCTAATTCATCAACAAGGATAGGATGGAAGAAGATAACTTATATGAAAATATCACATATCATCAAATAGTCACCAGTAATCATCCAAGAAAGAGAACCATCCATGAAAAATCCTCCAGAGAAATTCACTACAATAATGCTCCAAAGCGCACAAGAGAGAATAGACAAGTAGCTATGAAACAATGAGAGCAATTGACCTCCTATTAATACAAGCCAAGGTAGGTTGATTTCCTCTATTGTGGCAAGAAGCCCTAAAATACAAGTAATTTGTGATACAAGTGACTAAGTCAATAAGATGACCTCAAAAATAGCTAAAATTACATTATAACATGAAATTATGCCTCAAGATAGGCCCATGTATGTGAGCTAAATGCCCTCCAAAGGTGACGTCATCCTCCAAAAGATGTGTCTCTCCATAAAAAGTTCAATGGATGGCTCTAAGGGGTGCATCTCATCCCAAAGATCATGTGTCCTCAATCTAGAAGAGTTCCCATGCCTCAATTTAGAGAGGTTAGTTTAACCAATAGGGGATCAAATAGGTTCTCAAACACACAATCAAGAAATTACCCTCGGTTATAATAAACTAGGGCTTTAACAAACAATTTATAGCATGCAAATAATATATATCAGCAATAAAAATAAGCTCGAGAATCTATGATAAAGAAGTGTTAAATTAGGGTTAAATAAAGACTAAAGAAAGGAATTACTTATGGCAATTTTTTGTGGTTGAAAATACATATAACAACATAATAAAGCCTAGACATCAACCCTTATTTTTGGCTAAAAGATGCTTGTAAAATGATATTTTTTCTTTTCCAAATAAATGCTAACATTCCCTTCTTAGCAAGAAATGGATTTTGCACCACCCCTATCTTGCACACCTGTGAAATTCGAATTTGCCTCTTGACAATGCCTTTGTCAAGATATTTGCATCCTGCTCCTCAGTTGGAATGTATTGTAGCATCATTTTTCTCCTTTGCACACAATCCCGCAAGTGATGGTACATGATATCAATGTGCTTGGACTTGTCATGCAATACCAAATTCTCAGAGAGTTTAATACAACTATGGTTATCACAATATATCATTGTTGGATCCATCTCTAGACTGAAAAGACCCACAAGTATTTTCCTCACCATATGGCCTCACATGCTACTTGACTTACGGCCATGTATTCAGCCTCTGCTAAGTTGAGTGCCACAGGCCTCTGTTTCCTGTTATACCAGGAAATTACTGCAGACCCAACACTGAAGATAGCACCTAAAGTATTGTTCCTGTCTAATGGACTCCTTGCCCAATCTACATTAGTGAAGCCTCAGTGCTTCACTCCCTTTGTCCTCCTGTACCATAACCCATACTCGGTTATGCCTCAGGGTATCTTAACACATGCTTTGTTTCCTTCCAATACAACTTGGTAGGCTTCACCATGGCTTGACTCAATTGATTAACTACATAGCATATGTCGGGCCTTGTGTTCACCAGATACATCAAGGATCCCACAAGCTACCTGTAGATGGTAGCATCTACTGCCTCTCCTGAAGAGGCATCCTCCTTCCTCCAATTTGTAGCTAGAGGAGTGTCCATAGGCTTCCAATTCTCCATGTGAAATATCTAAAGCATTTCAGAGGAATACTTCCCCTGACTCACAAATAGCTCTCCATCTCCCAGCCATACCTCCAACCCACGGAAGTAATGCATCAAGCCCATGTCCTCCATCTCAAGTGGATCAATTGCTCATCCCCTGTAAGTATCAAGTCATCAACATACAATACCAAGATAAGCAACTTGTCATCTACCACAATGTGATAGAGATCGGCATCTACTTCACTTTTGGTAAAGCCCCATCCATTGAGATATGTGTCAATCCGAGTGTACCATGCTCGGGGCACCTGTTTGAGACCATAAAGGGCTCTCCTGAGTCTACACACGTGTCTCCCTGTCATATGTCTCAAACCCCTTCAGTTGCTACATGTAAATCTCTTCCTCAACCACTCCATTGAGGAAGGCAGTCTTCACATCCATCTGGTAGATCTTCCACCCCATCTGCGCAACTAATGCTAGAATGGTTTTGATAGAGGAATATCTTGCCACAAGGGAAAAAGTTTCCTCATAGTCAACTCCCTCTACCTGTGAGAAGCCTTTAGCCACAAATCTGGCCTTGTACTTCTCGATGCTCCCATCAGTTGCATGCTTCACTTTATAAATCCATCTGGAACCAACTACTGACTTGTTCTCTGGTCTCGGCGCCACATCCCATACATTGTTCTTCATGATGGAGTCATACTCCTTCACCATGGCATCAACCCATACTGGTTGACAAACTACTTCCTCAAATGAGGAAGGCTCTGCGTACATCCATGTTCCAAAAGACAAGTGAAAGAAGTTGGATTCTACAAGCATCAAAGGTATATTCATTGGCTATAGTCTCTCCTCAAAAGCATATAGAATCTACATCAAGGAAGGAACGCATATCGAAGTAAGCAGAGATGTCATATTTGATAAAAGTCAAGCCTACAAGAAATCTAAAGATATCCCAATAGATTTTGATGATGAAGAATCTCCTGTATTCGAAGAAGAAGAAACACACCATGAAAACCCTACTACAAATCAAGAAGAAGATGAAGGACCAAGTGAGCCTATTCAACCTGTGATCATCCCGACCACAAGGAAAAGGCCAAATTGGTTAAAAGCTACACTACAAGATGTCGAAGGACATGAAGCTCCAATGGGAACCTTTAGGGAAAGTAAAAGACCAAAGAGATACTCTGGCTATGCTGCATATATGACGAAGCTAATTAAAGCTAAACCATCTACATTCGAAGAAGTTGTTCAACGAGAAGTTAGGAAGAAAGCAGTGCAGGAAGAATACCAATCCATTATGAAAAATGAGGTTTGGAAAATCGTTCCTAGACCAGTGACAAATCAATTGTCACATCCAAATGGATCTACAAAATCAAGAACGTTGTTAATGGAAGCATAGACTCGTACAAAGCAAGGTTCATGCAACGGGCTTCTCTCGAAATGAAGGAATAGATTATGAAGAAACCTTTGCACCTACAGCAAAGTATACTACCATTAGATCTTTGGTTTCATTGACTGCTACTATGGGTTGAATATCCATCAAATGGATGTGAAGACCACATTTATAAATGGGAGCATTGATGAGGAAGTATACATCGAACAACCCATATTTTCGAAGTAAATAGTAGGGACTCTCACATCTGCAGACTCGATAAAGCCCTATATGGCTTGAAGCAAGCTCTTAGGGCATGGTACACAAGAATGGATGCATATCTCCTAAGAAATGGATTCGTGGAGGGTACTATTGATCCAAATATCTACATCAAGGTTGTGCATAATGAGATTGTCATTATTCTACTATATGTGGATGATCTATTCTTCACTGGTGTGGAGCATAAAATTCAAGAGTGCAAGAAGATGTTGGCAGTTGAATTTGAGATGAAGGATCTAGGACTCATGCACTACTATCTAGGTCTCGAAGTATGGAAAAAACCTGGGGAGATATATTTGGGGCAAGGAAAGTACATCATCAAAATGTTGCAGAAATTCGGAATGACGGACTCCAAGCCCATGACTACTCCTATGATCACCAATCTCAAGAAGTTACAAGGTTCAGACTCAAGCCTCATGGATCCTACCTCCTATCGACAGATGGTGGGCTCCCCAATGTATCTGGTAAACACTAGGCCAGATATATGCTATGCAGTAAACATTCTTAGTCAGTTTCAATTGGAACCTCGTCATGATCACTGGATAGTTGCCAAACACATATTAAGGTATCTTCGTGGTACTATACACCATTGCCTAAAGTATAATAGTAAGGAAGTCAACCTAATTGGCTTCTCAGATTCTGATTGGGGTGGCAGTGAGTCAAGAAGTTACCTGGTGTTGACTCAAGTCTCGTGGATCTTACCTCCTATCGACAGAAGGTGGGCTCCCTAATGTATTTGGTAAACACTAGGCCAGATATATGCTATGCAGTAAACATTCTTAGTCAATTTCAGTTGGAACCTCGTCATGTTCACTAGATAGCTGCCAAACACATATTGAGGTATCTTCATGGTATTATACACCACTGCCTAAAGTACAATAGTAAGGAAGTCAACCTAATTGGCTTCTCAGTTTCTGATTGGGATGGCAATGAGTCTAATGGAAGGAGTACTACTGGTGGATGCTTCAGTCTGGGGTCTACTATGGTTTCATGGATGAGTAGGAAGCAAGGTTTGGTTGCCATAAGTAGTGTTGAAGCAAAATGTGTGGCTGCATATGAAGTAGGAAAGGAAGTTGTATGGTAAAGAAAGCTTCTGACAGACTTGTTCAAGAACTATTTAAGTCCTACTACAATCAACTATGACAATCAAAGTTGTATTAAGATGTTTGGAGATCTCATGTTTCATACTAGGACAAAGCACATCAACAATAAGTTCCACTTCATTAGGAACTTGGTACAGGATGGGATCGTGAAGTTGGAGTATGTCTCGACAGATGAACAAGTAGCAGACATACTGACGAAGGCTCTTCCTAAAAAGAAGTTTGAATATTTAAGAGACAAGCTTGGTCTGGAAAATATTGTTGATTGCATTGATGATGATAGATTGGAAGAGATATGTTGAGGCTTTTGCGAGTGAAGCATTGCCTAGAAAGACATCGGGTCAGCACTTTATATTGATGTCTGGTAGGGAGGGTGGCATCGAGTGGATGTGCACCTAGTTCCCTAGGTTGGTGGTTGTTAAGTAAGCCTGATGGTACCTATAGAGGTTGAAAGCTTTAGTCCATTAGTCCCACTTGGATAGATTGCCTTGGTCAAGAATCTAGTCAATGGCATTGCAATGCCTAAACTGTCGACAGACCAATGGATAGATTTCCCTGGTCAGGAATTTAGTCCATGGCAATGCGGTACCTAAAGCTCTTCATAGTTCACATAGTTTGAGATCTTCCATTTGTATATTATGAATACCTCCCTAGTTAAGAGGGAGTGTTGAAGATTGTAACTAGGTTTGGTCTTCATAAATTATATTTAATGTACTTATCAAAAGAATTAAAGAAAAGAATTTATATTATTATTAAATGACTTATGAAAGCATGGGTTTCACGCTTGGGTTATATTATTTTAGGTCAAAGTCTCCATTGTGGACTTCTAGGATTTATTCTGAGTTTATAGAGTCATTACAGATTTATATTGACCCGTCTTGGGCTTTTGAATCATGTAATTAGGTTTAATATTAAGTCAAAAATGATTTATAGTACTTCCACATCATGTCCACCTTAAGGAGATCAAGTCGGCCTTAAAGGAACCTAATCGACCTCACGTGGAGCCTATAAAAGGAAAGAGATCGAATTAATTTGGAGCATCACTTCTCAAGCAAGTTCGATATCTACTAATGCACAGGAAAAAGTGCGAAGTTGGAGAAAGAAGTTAAAAGGAGTGTGAGTTGGGTCAAGAAGATAGAGAAAGGAAAAATCAAAATTTTGGTGGTGGTCTCTCTCCATTTCGTGCCCTCACTTAGGAGATCAAAGTCTTTTAGTGTTTGTTGTTGTTGCTAATGCCAAAACTGCTGCCTCGTCGAAGTTGTTGGAAGACAAGTTGTTGTTGTTGTTGGGTCGAAGATATGGAAGGCTGACTTGGTGTGGAGGGAAGGTTTGATCTATGTCTAGGGTGAAGACTCTCAAAAGGAAGAGAATTTTGATTGGGTTTTCCCCTAAGAGAGGGGTTTTTCCCTAGCACATTGCCTACATCTTGTCCCTTGTGCTCTTGTGATCTTTGTGCATGCACACTTTGGTAATTGCTTGATGAAAGATAATCTAATAAAGAAATAAAAGAAGCTAAGCCAACATAATTCAAAATTAGTTATCAAGAAAGAGAAATCAAACCCTAATCTACTTGCTTTTATTTTTCAACAATGACCTCCTCTACTTGCGCAAGGATGTGAGAGCTCCCACATGCTCCCATGCATCTTGTATCAATTTGTCAGCCTCTTTGGTTCTCTTCCTCCCCTCTCTGGATGATTCTAGTTGAGTGGGTGTCTCCACTCAACCTCCTCTCTGCTCCTCCATATGTGGTTACTCCACCACATCCTGGAGCTCTGTCCGAGGCTCCTCCTTTGGAGTGGGATACTCGACTCTCGCTCTAGAGAGCATCTCATAACCTTCTCCTCATCAAATTTGACATCTCTCCTCACTAATGTCACCGTGAGTGAGGGCAAATACACCCTATAGTGGAGTCTCTATGTATCCTACAAAGACCCCCATCTCAATTATAGGCTCCAATTTCTTCATGTTACCCTTGGAGACATGACAATACATTGTAGCTCCAAAAAATCGAAAATGGGATACATTTGGCTTCCCCCCAGTGAAAGCTTCTTTGGGTATGATCATGCCAAGTATTCTATGAGGGCTCTTGTTCTGCAAATAAACTACAGTGTTTCATGCATTTTCCCATAGATGGAATAGCAGCCCTTGATCATGCAACACAACTCTTGTTGCTCCCACTATGCCTCTGTTTTTCCTTTCAGCCACCCCATTTTGTTGTGGGTTATGAAGTGCTATCAGTTCTCTTCTAATACCCTCTTTGGCACAAAAGTCCTTGAAGGTGTTAGAAACAAATTCTCCTCCATTGTCAATTCTCAGGGCTTTCAATTTCTGACCAGTCTCCTTTTCAACCAATACTTTGAATTCAACAAATTTGGAAAACACTTCATCCTTTTTCCTCATGAAGAAAGTCCAACATTTTCTAGAAAAGTCATCGACAAAAATTACTTAATACCTATGTTTTGTTGTAGAGGCTGTAGAGAATGGTCCACATACATCAGAGTGGACTCGCTCAAAGATTGCTCCAACTCTGTTATCTCGGCCATGGAAGGTGGATTTGACATATTTCCCCAGTGTGCATCCCATGCAGACATCATATTGTTCAAGGGTACATTTCAGGAGACCGATGTTAATCTGTTGCATGGATTTTAAGGCCCCATGGTGTAAGTGTCTCATGCGCCTGTGCTAGAGTTCTCCAACATCTCGACTATGCAGATTTTCTTCCTTGCTACTCAATGTAGCACAAGCTTCCACCTCGAGTTTGTAGATATTTTTCACTCTAACTCCAATCTATTTCACTCACCCGGTAGCTACATGTCTCAGAAAGGCTTTACCCTTACTTAAAACAACATCATAGCCTCTATCATCCACTAAAGCTACAAAGATCAAATTTTTCTTCAACCCAGGTACATGCCTAACATCTTTCAAATGAAGATGGAAGCCTGACTCCCTCTTAAAAGTAAGAGTTCCAATGCATTTGGTATTGTTCCTCCCATCATGCCCAAGTCTATGTGAATCTAAAGATCCTTCTCCTTTACGCTACTAGAGAATTATTTTCATCCTGTCATATAGAATGAGGCACCTGAATCTAGGTACACACACTCTCCATTACAGTGTTGGCCATGCATGCAATTAGGGTGAAGTCTAATTTGAATTGTGAGGCAAATGCTTCACCTCCTACTCCACTTGAAGGTTTCTTGTTAGACTTCTTGTGTAGACACTTTGTTGCACAATGCCCATATTCGTAGCAGTGAAAACATTTTATCTTGCTTAGGTCCTGTTGACCACTCTGTGTCAACGACCCCATAGCAGTACACCATTTTTTTCGCAAAAGAGATCTATCATGTTCAAGTGTTCGTGCCATTCATATTTTATCATTCAGTCGACAGTTTTGTAAAATATGTAAACTCATTCTGCATATTTATAATGTAAATGATCTAAGTAAGACCATCATGTATGTAACAACCTAGGTAAGCCTAGTATTTTGGTGACGATTTCTATCCTAGGAGGTTTTTCGTCTCACTGATTCATCTATGTCTCTAGACACAAATTATCGGCAGAGTTTTTCCCCTCCAACCTCACCCCAAAGCTAGGGTGGGATTTTGTCGTCAAGATAATAAATGAGTCCTAGTGTTTTTTATTGAGTCTTTATAAAAGTAATTTGAGAATGATCCTAGCTAATTGGCTATATCATTTTATTACAGATTGCTAGGTCTACTAGTCATATTTTTGAGTAGCAGAATTGGGTAGATTATTGAGGGTCTATTACGAACGGGTGTTCCCCCTCATGGGTTTAATGTATTAATCCTATGTAAAGAGGGTTGGAAAAATAATTAATCCTCTCATAAGTCAATTAATTAAATTTTTTTGGCCTATATCTAGTAAGTTATGCACCGAACTTACTTTCGTGAATATTGTTAAATTTTGAACAGATTTTGCGACTGATTATTAGACTATTATAGGTTAGAGAGGCAACATATGTGATATATCTTTGATTGTTTTCAGTAGTGATACACTACCAGCATATGTAACATGTAACTTAACATTATAATGGAAAGTTACGAATTTTTCCTTTGTGAAAAAAAAAATTAAATTTTTTGGCCAAATTAAATTAAAAATCTCAACCCAGAAATTAATTAATTTTATGTCCTAGGTAAATTTAAATTCTTCAAAGACAAAATTCGTGGGTCCCTGAAAAATAAATTTTTAAAGGTCTCGGGCCAAGAGAATATTGAAAATTTTGAGAAATTTTGGATCATTGGGCCTTGGTAGTTAAGTCAAAGTCAAATTTTTGAGGTAATTAACTCAAAATTATATTTTGAGGTAATTACAAAGGAATTAAAAGAAAATTTTGAAATTCCTCAAAAAATAATAATTTCCACAGACGAGATTAAAAGATAATCAAATCATTTTCGACGGTCGAGAATACTTTAGAGGGGACAAGTGAACTAACCGTTGGAGAATTTAACTATAAATTGGAGGTCAGTGTCAATGTTTTCTTTCATCCAATCTTTTGATCGTGTACTAGCTCTTGAAGCTCTCTCGTACTACTTTCTGGAATAATAAAAGCTAAGTCTTTGGGGTTTTATTTGATCGTGGTGCTTCTTTTCGGCATTTTATGGTAAACTTGTTCTTTATATTCTGCTGGTAATTATTTTAAGGAATTGCTGATTAATATCTCTTGTAGAGTAATCTATTGCACGAGTATTTTGCTTAGGTTACTAGATTTAGGATATGAATTTTAATTGGATTGAATTAGCGGGTATCTCTAATTCTTGAAAATCTTATTTTTATATTATTTCTCTATTGATTAAACAATTTAACTTTAAGTGTGCAGAAATCTCTCGGATTTAAAATTGGACGTTTGGGGAAGTCCTCAGCTCGACCAGCCAACTCTCAAGGAAATAAGATCTGAACAGGCCTCCAGATCTAATTCCCCAAGCTTATCTTAAGTTATCTTCTTACAGGGTTTTCTAGAGCTTGTGCCTAAATAAAAAATTTATCTTAACTTTTATTTATCGAATTTAAAGTTAGATGTGGCTAGTAAACTGTAAGAGCCTTAGATCTTCAGATCTGGGAGAGGAGTTGACTCACACTCCTCAGATCTGACAGATCTGCAACTCGTGTGCATAGATTTGTAGATGTAGTATATCGATTTGCAACTTATTTGTATAGATCTGTAATTTACTTGTGTAGATCTGAAGTTTTGTAACATAATTTTGGATTCTAACATTTGGGTTTTTAGAATTTTCTCTATATTTGTACATATTGGGTATTGGATTTTTCTCTTTTCACTTTTGTAGGGATAGATCTGAAAAATCAACCAAGAATATCTTCAAATCTAAGCCAGATCTAGACCTTGGAGGACAAGATTTAGGCTCAATATTTGTTTGCAGGTGAGATCAAGTGGAAGAAGAGCTAGATCTAGGCCCTTGAGGGTAAGATCTAGTCTCTAAAAAAATTTGCAGGGCCGGCCACTGAAAATTTTGCAGGAAATTTCAAATTTAAAAGAATAAATTGGCATTGGAGACCTCAAAAACCCTAGACGTCTAGGGTTTTGAGGCTATTTTTGCAAGATCTTGGTCTCCAAAATTCTAATTTTCAAGCGGAAACATTATCCCAAAATTTCAACGATTTTCAACGGCGGGATCTTCAAAGCCTTGGGTTAAGGGTTTGATATCTAAACCCTTATTTTCTGCAAAATTTATTACAGCAAGCAAATCACAAATAATTAGGCTCTAAAACACACATTTATATGGTCAAAATTGTTTAGAATTGAAAATTTTTCATTTTCATAATTTTTGGCCATTTGGGCATCTTTAATTTTGTCAAGATCTAACTTTGAAGTTTGTTGGAAATTACTGCATAACTATGAAAAATTAGATCTGAACATTTCTAACGCATATCCTAATTAAGGTCCCAAAAAATTGAATTTTCAATTTTTCGGCAAAACTTACTATTTTTAGACATTGTGGGGATCATCTTTAGTATTTTCAGTTTGTTGATCTATTATCAATTTACTATTGCTATAAACTGATCAGTTTTGAAAGCTACTGAATCAAACTCTCTTAAAGCCTTATAATTGAAATTTTCAAGTTTTAATACATTTTTGTTATTTTTGGAAGTATTTGGCAACTATTTTTTGCAGTTTTATCTTGTTGATTTGTCACTTGTTTTATTGCTGAAATAAAAATATCAGATCTGAAGTTTCTCTTAATCAAGCCCTAAAAATTGATTTTTTTTCAAGTTCAATAATTTTTACTATTTTTAGTCATTTGGGACATCGGTGCTAGTATCATTTGTTTGTTGATCTATGGTTTAAATTACTATTGCAATTAATATTTCAGATCTAAAATATTGCTGAAGAATATATCCTAAGAGGCTAACATACCTATTTTCTAAGAAAACCAAATTATTTGGAAATTGACATATTTTTGTAATCATTGGTTTTAATGCTTAATAATTATTGAGATCGGTTATTGTTTAAAAGGAAAATTAACTCTAAACATTATTTTATTTACTTGAATTATTGAATATTTAAGTTTGGGAAAATTTTGAAGCAATTGTGAGCAGTATTTTTGAGCACTCTATCATGGACTTGTCACAAATTGTATATCTTTCAATTGGGTATCTTGAGCATCTGTTAAATCGGGATCCTTTATTAAAGTACTTAGTGGTTGAATAAGATAATTTGTAATCTAAATGCTTTGAGCTTTTAACACCGCCTCTCATCTTCGAAGCTTGTTTCAACTCGCTCTGTCTTCTAATCATTCTCTTTGCATTCCGCATTTTAAGTTAGCATTACATAATTGAAATTTACTTCCAGGCATAAGCTTGGTCAATAGAAAGACAGGTACCCATCCATCTTTGCTTGAGAAGCCTGGTTTTAGTAGTACTTAAACGGTGACCTTGCAGTCGTCAGAGCCACAGCTCTCTGCAGCGTCGAAGGCACTGGGTATGTTGGATTTTCAAGAGAGGTATCGTTAATCACACCTTAGTGTGCTTCTTCTCAACTTCTCTCTGCCACTTCCTATGAAATCAAACTCAATATAGAAATGATCGAAGGGTATGAACTTAGAATAGGCATTTCACATTAGTCTTACGATTTTCATTTCACATTAGTCTTAGGATTTGCATTGCATATAGGATAGTTATTCATCCAAGCAACAGTTTCTTATCAAGTACTTGGTTCTAATTTCCTTAGCAAGATAGTTAACTCCATAAGGCACTGGTATCAATCATTCAAATCTAATCGAATCCTTTAATCTTGTCTCCCGAACTGGTTGGTTCACAATTAGTTCTCCTTCATTCCATTTCCATAGGGTATAAGCCCCTTAGTTTGCTATAGGGAGACAGCCTAAACAGAGAGATTGGGGATCAAGGTAACAGTCACCGATCTAAGCCGTTGTCACAGTGCCTAGACATTTTGTGCGACAATAAGTCTTGTTATCGCTCAAAATGTATAAGCACCGCGACAACAACTCAGGTCGGGGGATGTCACCTAATCCTCAACCTCTCTGTTTAAGTTGTCTCCCAACAGCAGACTATGGGGGGTAGACCCTACGGAAATGGAATGAAAAAGGACGTGTTGGGAACCAACTAGTCCAGGAGACACATTTGACTGGCCAAAAACTTGTTTAGATTTAGCAAGATATTAAGGATTTGATTAGATTTATATAATGTGAAACCAATGCCTAAATGGAGTCAACGCCCTTGCTTTACAAATCTTAAGATCAACTATCGAATGGACAACTGCTGCTTTGATGAGAAACTATCATATATGACATGCAGTTCCTAAGACCTATGAGAAAGGCATAGATCTTGGTTAATTTTATTTAAATGCCTATTCTAAATTTAACCCTTGATCCTTACTGTATTGAGCCTAAACTTTGTAGTAAGTGGCAAAGCGAAGTCAAGGTGAAACACACTAGGGTGTGATTAATGATCTCTCTCCTTGAAATCTACCATACCCAGAGCCTCCAGCGCTGCAGAGACTTTGGCTCTGACAACTGCAAGATCACTGTTTTAAATACTAGTAAAGAAAAAAATTTCAAGCAAAAATGAATGGGTATACCTATCTCTCTATCAACCAAGCTTATGCTTGGAGGTCGGTTATTAAATGTAAGATTAACTTAGAATGCAAAATGCAAGGTGAGATTAGAAGACGAAGTGAGATTGTTAAAGCCTTGAAGCACTTGGATTACGATTTATTCTGAGTTATATGGTAAGTACTTAAACAAAGATTCAATGGATAATCCCAGTCACAAAGATAAATGTCAATCTTGTCAAATGCCAACAAAGTAAAATGAATGACTAAAATGCCCAATTTGCCACCAATTCAAAATAGAAATATCAATGTAAAACATCAATGACAATTGCTTGAAATTTCAAAACTAATTAGTCCAAAGATGCTCAAATGGCCCAAGTATTCAAAATGCAATTAGAGTAAATTCTTTAGCTCAAAGAGAATCAGATTTAAGCACAATTACCATTGACAATTAAATGCAACAAAAAGACTTTGAGCAAATTAGAAAGTTAGATGCCAATAACTCCTTACAGCCATCTTCTTGACTAAATATGTGAGACAGATGTTCTTTAGGCAGTGAGCATATGTATGTGATTTTGAATTAGGAAATCAAAAAGATATCAAGCATGTAACACTGAACAATGCAAACAGTCACCTTAAAAATGAATGAAAGGCACTTATTTTTCAGAGATTATGTTTAGGACAGTAGTGAGGAATTTAATGTCAAATCAGCATGAAATATGTTTAACAATCCTAAGTTTAATTATCTCCTTGAATAACCTAGACTGAAGATGCAATTTGTTGCTAAGATCAGACTTCAAAAAGCTTAATACATTCAACTTAAATTGTAGTTTTAAGCCAAGTTCACTGTTTTAAAATTATTAGCTTGATGTTTTAGACAGTGATATAAATAGAGGTTTAGATAATGAAACCTGAGGCCCTAGGCCTTGAAACAATTTGTCGAAAATCTTCTAGTGTATGCCACCTGAAACGCGAATCTTCTCCCAAGAAACTTGACGATAGATTAGCTCAAAATTTTAAACCTCTTACCATAATGATGAGCAATCTGAAAAACACCAAATTCTGCCTACACTTCTCTTCAAATTTGAAAAATATATCAACCTCGAATTTTATCTTTTTCCTCTAGTTCAAATCTGAATGGCAAAACTCTGATTTAACTCAGAAAAATCTTTTCGAATTACCACAACGATAGAAGGGGTTAAGCACTGAGAGTTCAGAGGCAGATTTAATGATTAAAAGGGCTGTGTTAAGGGTAGGACGCTGCCACAGGCAGCGGGAAAGGTAGCAGGGCAGAGGAGAGGAGGAAGGGATGGCTGCGACAATGAGAAGGAAGGCTCGGATGAAGGTTAGCGGAGGAGAGATAAGGCTGAAAGGAAGGGAGAATGCAGGTAAGGAGACGCTGCCGTGGAGGAGAAGAGAGGCAGCAGAGGTAAGGCTGGGAGCTGAGCGGGAGGAGGAAGGCTCAGACAAGGGGAAACAAGGCCGAGGAGGAGGAAGGAAAAAGGGAGAACAGGCTGTGGGGAAGGAGAGGATCTGAGCGGAAGGTTTGAGGGAGCAGCGGAGAGAGAAATAAGGCTACGGCCAGGGTTGCCGTAGCAAGAAAGGAGGTTGCCAAGAGCTGAAGGTGAGGGTGCCGTGGGGGTTCAAGGGTTGCTCCTTGGCACTAAATAATAATAATAATAATAATAATAATAATTAACTCAGAAACTTCTGCCCAAAAAAACAAATTTCACTTCGAGATGTGTGTATTTTTTGCCGCCAATCGATCACGAAAAATTTATAACCACCCCAAATCTGAAATTGTCACTAAATAATCCTTGAATTATTTGGCCCTGCATTTTTTGTCGCCAATCGATCACAAAAAATTTATAACAACCTCAAACAATGTTTGAGACAAGATCTTGCCCTCCAAGGCCTAGATCAGTCTCAAAACTCCAAAAATTTCCTTTAAGAATTTCAAATCTCTACCTGCAAAAATAAAAGATAAAAAACCCAAGTCCCCATACATATACAAAAATTTAAAAAAAAAAAAATGAAACCCCAAACCCAACGATTAGAAATTTTAAAATAAAATCACTTCAAATCTATACAATTAAAATACAAGTCTACTAGATCTGAGGAGTATGAGTCCAACTCTGCTCCCAAATCTGTAAGTATAAGCTCTTCTTAGCCATATCTATCGATTAAACATAATTTATAAAAGATAAATAATTTCAAAATGAGGCACTAGCCAAAAAACCCTGTAAAAGAAATTTTGTTAGATTAATCCTGGGGTTTCAATCAAGTAGGCTCTTCAACTCTTATGCCTTGGGAGTTGGCTGGTCCAACCGAGGACTTCCCAAAACGCCCAATTTTTCGAATACAAATGACTTATGCACACTTAAGATCAAGTTGTCAAAATGAATAGAGATGTAAAATAACAATGTAATCTTCAAGAATTAGAGATACTTGCTAATTCAATTCAATTAATATGTTATTTTAAACCAATAACCTATGCAAGATACATGTGCAATAAGTTATTCCACAAAGGCTAATAATCAACAACTTATAAAAAATAATATTCAGCAGAACATTAAGAACAATAATACCATAAGATGTAGAAGAGGAACACCGTCATCAATGAAAACCCCAAGGACTTCGCATTATTATTATTCCAAAAAAGTTACAAGAGAGCTTCAAGAGCAAGTGCATGACTCAAAGATCGGATCCTTGGTGTGACAAATGACCTCTAATTTATAGATAAATTTTCCAAACGGCTAATTAGCTTGATCCCCGTCAAAGTAATCTCGACCGTTGATAAAGATTTAATTATCTTGTAATCATCACTGTCGAAATATTTATTTTTTGAGGAATTTTCGAATTTTTCTTTTAATTACTTGTTTAATTAACTCAAACTTAATTATTTTGAATTAATTTCCTCAAAAAATTGACTTTGGCTTAACAACCAAGGCCAAACGATCCAAAATTTCTTGAAACTTTCAATATCCATTTAGTGGAGAACCTCAAAAAATTAATTTCTCTAAAATCCACGAATTTTTTAATTTAGAGAATTTATTTTTCCTAAGACTTAATTTTGACTTTATTTTCGCTTTTCTAAAACAATTAATTGACACATGAGAGGATTATTAATTTTTTCCAACTCTCTAATATTTTAGCACCATGGCTAAAATATTATTTACATAAAATAATTACATTTAACCCATGAAGGGGAAACACCCATTCATTATAGACCCTCAATTATTTACCCAATTCTGCGACTCAAATATGATCTAGTAGACCATGTGATTTGTAATAAGATAATCTAGCTAATTAGCTAGGATTATTCCCAAATCATTTTTACAAAGACTCGATAAAAAACACTAGGACTCACCTAAGATCTTGACGACAAATTCCACCCTAGCTTTGGGGTAAAGTTGGCTGTTGGAGGGAAAAACTCTACCAAGCATTTGTGTTTAGAAACACAGATGAATTAGTGAGACGAAAAACCTCCTAGCATAAAAATAATCATCAAAATAATAGGCTTACCTAGGTTGTTACATACATTATGGTCTTACTGAGATCATTTACATTATAAACATGTAGAACGGGTTTATAACTTTAACAAACATGAATCTTGGATAATCTAAGCACTCGAACATTATGAAATCCCTTTTGCGAAAAAAGGGGTGTACTGTTATAAGGTCGTTGACACAAAGTGGCCAACAAGCCCTTCTTCTTGCCATTCTTTTGGCTGGACTCTGGCATGCTTTGGGCCTTCTTGCCCTTCCCTACCAAGGCAAAATTCTCTTCCTCCTCAACTTTGAATGTTACTCCATCTCTAGTGTTCCTTTGAATTTCTTCCTGCACCAAATAAGCCCAAAGTCTCTCCTAATCTGGTAGCTTGTCCCTTCCATCAACTAAATCCTAATAATTGTGCTAGGATTTCGGAAGGCCAAGGAATACTAAGCTCACAAGTTCATATGATGGCATATTTTCTCCTACTCCTCCAAGTTCATTTTTTTGCATGTGGATGTTTCTAAGCTTGTCCTTTAGTGCCAAATTCCTGGCATCACTACTACTCTGGAAGAGATATGTGAGAGTTTTCCACATTGCAAAAGGAGTCTCCTTTTGTAAATTTTTGAAGATGTTCTATGCTTGATGCAACTTTACTTTTATTACAGCAATCACACAAACAATTAAGTAAAATGCTGATAGAACATACCAGTGGATCTATAGAAGACAAACAAGAAACAGAGGAATGTGTTGGTGCGTTACGGCAGTCAGCAGGATGCTTCAACCAGCAAAGTCTTCTTGGTCAGCCAACCCAGAATGTGTCACAACAATCCTCAAATCAATCACCCAGTCAACTCAAAGTCAACCCCAGAAAAGTCAACGCAGTCCAGAAAAAGTCAACGCAGGGCAGCAACAAGAAAGTCAACGCAGCTCCAACTTCAGTCAACTTTTTGACCTCGATTTTTGTGCCAATGAGTACGGCCTACAAAAATCGAACTCTCCACAAAATTTTAGCTCCAACGGACCATGCGTTGACCAAAGTCAACGCTGGTCAAACTTGCCCAGAAACCCTAACTGCAGAAAATTTGCTGCGATAAATTTCGTCCTTTAGCTGCAGTAGATTTTGTCCTTCTTCTCACGTGGGAGATGAAACTGCTTCTCAAATGCTTGTAGATAATCAGAGGAGAAGATGTGTGATGAGATGAGTGAAAAGCTCTCCAACGTTCACTGTATTTATATCCATCATTGAGGTGTGTGACACATCTGCTGGGGGTGTAAAACCTTAAGGCCGACTTGCACATATAATTTATTATAAATAATAAATTCAAAATAAATGTTCTGCTCATCGAATTAAGATCAACTTTATATCGATCTTACACCTCTCCGAAAGAGGAACCCAATAAAAATATCGGTATCTTCATCTGAGCATCACAACATGGAGTTTGGACCTAGTTGTCCAATTTTAACACCTTTCCATGCAAGTTC
Organism: Pinus albicaulis; assembly: GCA_034641835.2. Lineage (NCBI taxonomy): Eukaryota > Viridiplantae > Streptophyta > Pinopsida > Pinales > Pinaceae > Pinus > Pinus albicaulis. The sequence continues at coordinate 310,232,425 of CM076574.1, forward strand.
GAAACCACATGATCTAAGACACCTTCTAGAATAATCCTCCTAGCCTTTGTTGTGTCTTTCTTCCACTGAGCAAGTGCTTATGCATCTGATGCGGCTGGTTTTGGAATATCAGTTTGTCTATATTCTCGTACTCCATTGTCATCCAGGACAACTTCCATCTTGTCTTTCCAAGCTATGAAATTCAAGGTTCCCTCCAGGGCATACTCCAATCTCAATCCGTTGAAAGACATTTTTCCTACACTGAAGAGAATCTGCACCAAAAACTCTACAAATCAAAATTTCTTTGAGAGAAGATCTGGAACAATGTTTCTATGTAGTCTTCAAGGGCTCTAATACCATGTAGAAATTGCAAGAAATTTGCTGCTGCTAATGAAATCGAACTAAAATCAAGAGACAAAAATTTCTTCTACTATTCTGCGAAAAGGGAAACACACGATAGAAACACATGCAACCATTAAAACACAAAGAACACAATGATTTTACAACGGAACCCAACTGGGAAAAACCCCTCTGCTGCTTCGCATTAATTCAAATGAGAATGAGAAACTATTACAATGTCTTGCTTCAACTTTGAAGTACACCCTGCACTACAAACATGTTCTCCTGCTAACTGACTTGCTCTAGCCAACACTTAGCCAGTTCAAACCTCCAGATTCCTCCTATTTCCTTGCGCAATTCAGGAGAAATTGAGTTCTTAAATAATAGGGGAATTTTGTATTTCCTTGCATAATTCCAAGGGAATTGATCACCTGCGTAATTACCAAGTTTGTACACTCAACTAGCATACATTTGATAATTACAATGTCCCTTGTCCTCCACTCCAGCTAGGCAATTCAAATTTCATGCATGTCTGGGCTATTTTTAGCTGATTGACTAGTTTAACTGAGAGATCAGTGAGTTAACAACAGTTCTACTATTCAACTGACCTTCAACTAACTCAATTAATGACTTGAGCTCAGATGACTAAGTTCAACTGAGAATAACTAAACTAGATTGCTAAATTTTAGCAATCACTACATGCACAACTCTACTCCAAGCCTAAAAGCTCGAATTATTTGATCTAACTAGCAGACAAGGCCATATCACACAAGTTAAATGCCATCCAAGTCATCTTGTTGATGTGGGAAATGAAATTACTCAATTTGACTAAGGCAAGAGTCAAATTGATCCTTTCTTGCTACAATTTCTAACATTTAGCCCCCTCACTTGGTGCCTCGAGTTGGTCAGACAACACTAATGAAAGAGGTGATCCTCCTAGAAGAATCTAGAGATGGAGGACCATACTAGACCATGATCTAAAGCTAAGAAATTCCCTCATAAAAAGAGTTAAACACCTCTAATCTAGATAGAGAAAGAATATAAAGAGGGCCCCACATAAATCCCTACAGAGGGCAAAAGATCTACAAAACTTTACCAAAAGAAAGGGATCAACCAATTAGGGGGTGAAAGAGATCACAAGTCTCACTAATTTGATCTAATCAAGTCTGAATCCCTAGTTCACAGAGTACCCCAAGTTGGTCAGAGAACATTAAGGAAAGAGGTGATCCTCCTAAAGAATTTTGGCATGAAGAACCACACCAAACTGTGATCTAAAAATGAGAAACTCCCTCGTAAAAAGAGTTAAACGCCTCTAATTTGGATATCAAAAGAATATGGAGTGACCCACCCAAACCCCAATAGAGGTAGTGAAACCTCCCCAAATCTCAAGGTAAAAGGAGCATCTAAAGAGGAGGTGATCCTCCAACTCCATCTCCTATAGGTGGCACCGCTAACAAGTCCTATCCGATAAAGGGAGGTGGTGGTTGGTCTCAACCCAATGCTGATGAGAAACCATTCTAACTGACCCAGGGGAATCTAAAGGGTGTGCATCCAATTTTTTGCATGTGTACGTAAGAAGGTAAGAAAGCAAAAATTTTATAACTAGCAATTTACCAGAATGTATATAATAATATATGCCCTGTTAATCCTTAACATTATCATGGATTTCTAACCACCCTATGACTGGACTAACTAGATGAGTTTGACAGTTTACTTCATTCGTAAGAAAATTAACATAAATCGGAGTATGCCTTGACTTTGTAGACAGTACAAGCAACAAACATCAGTTTCTAGGGAAAATCATGCATCTGGATAACTAACGCTCTTTGTTAACAATTGAATAAGTTTCAAACTCATCGAAAACTTTTTATTTATTCTTATTCCAATGATGATTGTTTGTCTTAAGTTTCAGAGTGGTTGCCATCAAACATTGACAGTAAGCCAAAGCTGTGAATGTACAATGCTTTTTAACACTACTTTTAAATGACTCTGCCCAAAAAGTGATTGCTGCCTAACAGAGATAGTGGAGCCTAAACATTATATGTTTTGGCTTTTTTCACTGGAATTTGGAAACACAATTCCTGTTAAGATCACAATTTTCCATCACTTAAATTGCATTTGTGAATGCATAAATGGTTTCAGCACCTTGAAGCACCCCTGGCAAATATGGATTGTACAGACTCAACAACTCAAATCTGCAATTCCACTAAATTCTAGCTGGATTTTGAACAAAATTGATTGGAAAATATGTCGAGGAAAGAGACAAAACATACCCATACAGTAACGGAGGGCATGGATCGTAAGGACTCAATAACTCAAGTCTACAATTCCACCAAATTCTAGCTGGATTTTCGACAAAATTGATTGGAAAATATGTCCAGGAAAGTGCCAAAACATAGAATGTTTAGACTACACGAACAGTAACGGTGGGCAAAAGCTGCAAAAGTAAAGTGCCTTTTGGCGCTACTTTTAGATGACTTCACGCGACAAATCGTCATACAGGAACTGACTGATCTGACAAATTACCAATCCTCCACATGCGATGGATTTATCCGACAAACGTTCGAGACAATCACAACAGCAGAACTGTGCATCGGACCATGGTCTAGTGGCGAGTTGGATCACTTGGCATGAGTATTTCTCGGGTTCAAAACTCAATGAATGTGGGCCTTTTGTTAGCGCAGTTGTGGGCTGTGTCAATGCCTTTAAACTGAAACTGTGACAATGCAGAAATGTTGTTCATGATCATCACCCGGTTGGTTGCGTCTTTGTAGCTGAGTGTATTTAGAATGTATGAAAAGCTGATATTATACAGAGTTCTGTACTCTCGCCAGTAAAAGGGTTACCTTTAAACCGAATCTGTGATAATGCAGAGATGCTGTTCATGATCATCGCTCGGTTGTGTCTTGGTAGTTTAGTGTACCTTGAATGTATGAAAAACTAATATTCCATTCATAGCTAATATTATAGAGCTATGTACTCGCCAGTCAAAAGGTTACTGAAAGAAAAAGGAATTCACAGCAGCGCAAACATTCCTGGCTGTCGCTATGCGACCACTTACTTGAAGACATCAGACAAAAACAAGTGAGGAATGGGGACAAGTTCGTTGAGTAAAACCATAACATAACCGTGACACCAAATTGTACTCAAATTGTCACATAAAGAACAGCATGCAATCAATGCGTTTCATTAGTCAGTGTGGTTGACAGAAAAGAGGAAACACTAATTACAGGAATTACGTTTATTCTCTGTTACTGAACTTCCCTTCAAAACAGCGTCAATAATAATAGAAGCAGAATCGAATTTTCAGACACTCCCATGAGAGTTTTCGAGATGAAGAAGACATCAACATAGAAATTCGACGGAAGGTAGAGAAGTGAGTTACCAAAACAGACTCGCCCCGCTCCAGACATCGGATGGCTTCATCCTGAAAAGGGTCAAGCTTGAAGGGATACTCCTTGGCAGCCTTCTTAGAAGCGGTTGCCCCTTCATCTCTCTTGGCCCCTGCAAGGGGGACGTACCCTCCTTCCTCCGGATAGGACACATCGTGAAGACATGTGACCGTCATCCCTTCCTGCGACCCATATGTGTTGTCGTCGTTGTCAAGCTGCTTTTGTCCATCTTCTTCGGCCCTCTGCTGTTTGTGGAGGAGAGGGGCACCACCAGCAACAGGGCTCTGGAGCACTTCGTCCTCTGCTTTCCTCTTCACAGCCATCATGCCTGGCACAGCGAAATTCACCGCGTTTTGGGGAAGAAGAATTTTGTTGGCCTAGCAAGCACAATCCAAATTCACTGCGTTTTGGTGAAGAAGAATTTTTTTCTAGAGGGGTTTATGGTCCTCGAAAGTCCCGGAGTACATACGCGCGTTTCTCGACTTGCCCTAATAAGGATGTATGAAATGCTTTTACAATGATATATATATATATTGGGCGTTTTACGAGATCATCGAACATCTTTTAGTCGGAATTAGTTGTGAGGTTTTATTCGGTGGTATATCGATTTCTATATATGATTTCCATGTAAGTGGAGTTTTCAACTAAATAATAAATTGTAATTATATAATTAAATAATAATAATAATAAAAGTTTATAGGCTTAAATAACAAGACTAATAGTTGTGATGAAGCATAGTCCCCAATTTTATTGCTAATTAATTGATTCTTTTTACATGAAGTTTTTTATATAATGTAAGTTCTCTACACAAATATTTGTTCTTCGCACACAACTTCTTCTGCACATGCTTCCTCTGCATAGCTACCTCTGCACTCAATAATGTCTTTGAGTCAGTCATTGACATAGCTAATAGTTGTGATGAAGCATAGTCCCCAATTTGATGAAGCATAGTCCCCAATTTTATTGCTAATTAATTGATTCTTTTTACATGAAGTTTTTTATATAATGTAAGTTCTCTACACAAATATTTGTTCTTCGCACACAGCTTCTACTGCACATGCTTCCTCTGCATAGCTACCTATGCACTCAATAATGTCTTTGAGTCAGTCATTGACATTCGAAGTTGTTATTAATTGATGTGGATCCCACATGCACTAGCATTCATGGTAGTGTGTCGGCAAGCAACAAACTTTTTCGAGGTGGTTCTAATCCCCACCACTCGAAGGTTTTGAAAATATGAATTATACATGTAATCGAAATGGATTTGATTAGCTATATCTTGTTTTTGTAATGATTCGTAAGGTTTTCATTTCGTACTATAGAGGGCCCCGACGTTCATTCAGATTTCTCTTAATAGCTCCTTAAGGCACTGAGAAAGGCAACTGGTCAAATAAGCCCTTGTTGCAAAATGTGGTTATTGTGCATATTTGAAGGCAATAGTTGACTCCTTGGATTGTTGAAGCACCATATACTTGTATGTATGGTTATTATTATATTTGGTTTCTGACTAGACCATGATATTCAAATGGAGGTCACTAGATTTGGTATGACTAGCTCTCCTCGTAACTTGAACCTAGTAAGTTGTTAAAAATAAAGTATTGCTTATTCGAAAGTTTGCATCATTTGTTGTGCATTAAATATTTTCCTTTTGTGATTAGCCACTTTTATATCTACTAGAATTTATTATTATAAATTTGTGTGGAGCTTCTTTGAGTGCGGAGAAGTTGAGTGTGTCACACCCCTACACACTCAACTTCTTCGCACTCAAATGAAGCTCAAATAATAATATCTCTAGCTACCCGATCTATAAGCATGCAAGTGAGTAAGTTGGGGAGACCTACCTTACAAATTAGCTCAACCGCTTAACGATTTGAACCACCGAGTTGACCCTGGTATTGATGTGTTTTATTTCCCATTTCTTGAGGTATTTCCCAAATGACCTAGTTACTTGAGTAGATTTTCCAACCTTGTTTGAGTGCAGAGAAGTTGATTGTGCGGCAGTGTGGAGAAATGTGTTTTCTCCGCACTCCCACACAACCAACTTCTCCGCACTCATAACCCTAGAGCCGTCAATCTCCAAGTTTCGAACTCGACCAGTAGTCCTTGGGGATTATCACATGATTATTACCAATTTAGTTACCCCAACTCAAAATCCATTGTTATTTCCACCAAGAAAGAGCTTGCCCATAATTTCTCTGACGTCGCTCCTACACTATTACGCATGGTATTCCATGACAACTTTGTCCACGTAAACTTGAAAGACAATAGATCTGATATTATGCCACATTTATGTTTATATTTCAAAATGGATCTCGTGGTTCCAATAGACAACGACAACGATAAATTGTTCGACGTGCATGACTACAAGAACGTTCTCAATGGGAAGGGCTTGTTGCACATTACGGTACATAGTTATGCCTCTAATGAGGGTAGATCCTACACACACTTTGTTGGGGCTATGATGAAGCTTGGTAACTTAAGTGTCCTAACGAGAAATGAAGGACAGATTCAAAACAATAGCTCAAAAGTGATCGGTGGAGACTAGATTATAAAGAGCTGATTTTTAGCATGATACCATATATACATGTCACCAGTTCAAGTCTCATGACATATTTTCGTTAAAAAATTAAAGTTGTTATTGTCATGATATAGTGCGAAGTAGTAATTTCTCACATGTTCATGTGTCATGATATATTGTTGTTAAAGAATTAAAGTGGATGTTGCCATTGATGGACCCAATGAAACTATTTCAGTAACATATGCTTCTCTTTTTTAGTCTCTTAGCAAGTTGGGAACTGTAAATATGGACATAGCGGATGACGATTGTAGGCGATCGACATCACAATTATGTTGAATATTGATAGTCCATTATGTTGTGATGTTCCATTCCCATGACTCTGTACCAATAGGTAGTGATCTCGGTTGCAGCTACCACGACATTCGTATATCGTCCTCTGATCCAAGTGGATATTGGTGGTCACCCGCCTATTCCACTTGGGGCCCCACCATTGTCTCTTTCAGTTTTCCAATTTCGGCACAACTTACTATTTTTAGCAGTTTTTTGGGTCCTGAACTTCCAGAGCCATTTTGAGGCCCTAAACGAAGTTTTTTGGGAAAACCGGGAGCAACATAGGTTCATGGACTGATGTTACTCACTCAAAATTTGTAGTCCTTGGATAGATCTTTCTAACGAGGTATGGTTCGCGTCAAACGAAGATCGTATGCCAAAGTTACGTCCCTGGGAAGTTGAAACACCAATTACCCAAACGGGGCCCATAGTTTTGGCGCTTCATCTCCTAGGGTTAGGGTTTTGGATGTTTAGGGTTTTCCATTGTTTCTAAATAATAAATAGGCCCTCGAGCCTCATTGTAACTCAGTTCGGAGGCCTGTAGCCGCCACATCTCTTCTCAGAGATAGCTACCAGCGCCCTAGCTAGTTTGTTTCCATTCTGTCTGTAAGCAAATTTCAGTTCTTTGATATTAATGAAATGAAGTGTTATTTCCATTGCATCTTTGTATTTATGGTTATATGTTTATTATGTTGCGTTCCTGCATAAATCTGGATCATCCTCACTCCCAGAACCAGAGCACACTGGCATAGCAATGCATCTATGTAAACGTCTATCCATAATTGATTTATGGAAATATGCAATATTCTTGTTACAATGACCAGACAAACACAGGTTTCAGAAGAACACTAGTAGAGGCCATAGTCGCATTGCTCAATAGCCTTATCGATCAATATCATTAGCCACATAGCGGAAGATTGTCGCAGATGATTAGCTCTATGCATGTATATTAAATACACTCTATGTAGTGTAGAGTGCACAAGATATTAAGAACTATGTAGAGTCACTACACAGAGTCAATGATTCGTTTATTGTTTTGGATAAAAATATCTAAAATAAAGTGATATTTAATGGATAAGATGAAAAGGTGCTAAGTGAAATTTTTAAAATCTTATTCATAGCATCGAAAATAAAAATATTTGTTGATCTGATTCATTCATCTTTCTCTTTGAACTCGTTGTATTGCTCCAAGAATCATTTAAGTTTTTATTCAATACCCATTTTGTTCAATGCTCAAGTTAGTTGTCGAGATTTGGTGGGTTCAATCATTTGATTGCGTTCTCTTTCATTCAGCAGGTTGAAAGAATAGGAGAAGAATTTTCACTCTTAGAGTGTTACACAGCATTTTGTCACCATCCCAGCAATCCCTCGCCCCACATATTGGAGGGTCTTTCCCGTGACCTGTGAGCAGTGTCATATTCTACAAACACCTCCTTTGCATCCTTCTGCATAAGGGCATGATTCCTCTTGTTGAACATTTCCTCAAAAAGCACTCAGAAACCTATGTTTTGGCATTGGTGCGGGTAGCCAGTTCACCCCTCGCGCCAATGGGGAAGATTTGCACTAGAGCCTACACCAGCTAGCGCTCTGTCTCTTTGTTGTGCCCACGCCAGCCTTTTTGGGAATGTTTTTGAACAAATTAGAGGCAGAAGTTTCCTTTAACCACCTCAAGAATGACTCATTGCAAGTCGTTAAACTCGATAAGCCACGGATCTCTTCCTTTAGGAAATGGTTGTTGGAACATTCTTTGAAGATAGGACCCCCCTCCATGATTATAGGGATCTTAACCTCTCCTTCTCCCTCTATATAAACAAGCCCTCTCTATCCTCCTGGAGGAAAATGGAGTGAACCCTAGAGGAAAAACCAAAAAAAGCTAAATGAGGTGATTTGGATGGATAAAAAGACGATCTAAAGTGGATCTGAAGGTGAGGTATCAGATTTGAAAAAATGGCTGAAGACTCTGAAATTTCAGACAACCTGCAACAGCAAAAACTCTTCCACAAGAAGTGGAGGGTACCAAAGCCCTAGGGGGCTAGGTGCCCACTTATTTGAGAAAAACAGAACAATTACAAGTCCAAAACAGGCTAAGACAGAGGCCAGACAACCCTGAATAGAGGCTCAAAAAAACCCATAAAAGTTTCAGAAAAATTCTCGCAAAAGGTCCAGGTCGCAGTTTTTGACCTGTTTTCAATAGAGGTTGCATTTTTTGGGCTGAAAGGTGCATCTTGAAGGTCCAAGTCGTAGTTTTTGAGCCAAAAAGTGGAACTTGCACTTCTGGCACTCTCAACAACAGATTTCAGAAAAAAAAATTTCATCTTAGCTGCGGCTGATGTCTTTCACCTGCGCAATAGGTCCAAAAACACACGGAAGTTAGAATTTTTATCATTTTAGGTTTTTATAGGTTAAAAAAAACATAAAGAAAATCAAAACAAGAGGCTGAAGAGAAATCCTAGTGTTTGAAGTAGCTGAATATGCAAAGATCAGAAAAATGACAGAGGTTGTAATTGTAAACCCGTGTGGAGTCGCCAGTTATTAGAAGGAATCTTAATTCCAAGCGTACGAAAAAGGACCACTTTAGCTGTGCATAACAAACAACCCTAACAGCAAAGATGACTGCCAATATCTTCAAATCTGCAGTTAGGTGATCAAGATAAATACTGCAAAAATCTAGATCTATGCATTAGAAGACATTAGACGGTAGAAAAAACAAGATTTACTCCATGCATCCAATAGACAAGACAAGAATATGTTGAATGAATTTTGTATTATGGGCACCTGGGAGGAAAAAACAGAAGGGCGTTACCAGTTCTCCTCAATGGGATGGGTTCTTGTAAGTCCTCAGCACTTCAGATCTAAAACTTCTCTCTCTTGATGGTGTAGAAAACCCAGACAAAAAATGGTAGCAAAATATGACTATGATGGTGGATCAATATTCAGACCAAAAGTATAGATCCAGAGTGATCTTTAGGCAACAAAAGGTGGTAAATGAATGGGAAAAACCTTTCTATTTATAAAAATACCGGAAAGCATCGAGATATTGGTACAATTAAAATATTATTAACCTAAATCACATCAAACTTTATGGAATATTTTATTATATTTTGTTGAGAAAGAATTTGATTTTGTGTCAACTCTTTATTCGTAAATAATAAATAATAAATGATTTATTTATCATTTTAAGGATGGTTGTATAAATAATCAAACAAATAATGATTTATTTAATTACGCAGGAAAGATGAATATATTTAACAAATAATATTATTTAAATAAATTATAATTATTACTTTGTTAAATAAGAGAAATAATGATTTATTTAATATTTCCTCATGGGGTTTCCTGTTTATACAATAAACAACTTAATAAAGGTGGTTTACTAAGTTATTCTTATAGTGAAAGCAATTTCACTTAGGGTAAAATTGGTCTTATATGGTGTAATTGGATCCATATAATTATAATAGGTTATAGGACCAAAAAATGGTGTAACACTAGGCCTTATGGGGGTTTCATGTGAGGTTGGAGGGCACTGTAGACATTGTTAAACCTGGTGCAATAATCTTGCACACTTTCCCCTACATTCCTTTTAATATTGTTATATTCAAACATGATTTGGAGGGGATTTTTCTTGATTTCCCACTTGTTTATGAAAGTTTGGTAAAGGGAAGGGAGATCATGTATTGAATTAGGAGTTAATGCTTTGAACCATTTTTTGGCCTATCCCCCTAAACTCTGTGCAAAGATCCTCATTTTAATAGTTTCTTCTTCTATCTCCATGTAATAAAAAGCATAATTTATCCTATCTACATGTTGTTGGGTAGTGATGGATTCAGCCCCTATGAAATGAGGGACCTTGGACTGATAGTCATTTGGAAAAGGAACTAGGGGTTGAGGTAATTCCAAGGGAGCATACCAAGTTACAGTGATGGGAACTAATGGAGGGTTTACAAGAGGAGGGCTGGTGAAAGGAGATGTATGATGAACCGAAATGGTTTGCACAGTGGTGGTATGGATGGGTGTGGTGGAAGTGCTTGGAACAGAAAAATGATTCTGAATAGATTTGGTATGGAAAGAGTTAAAGTGATGGAGAAGCTAACAGTCAGGTGGTGTAGAAGGAGAAGCTTCTCTACTGGAACTCTGCTGCAAATCTATGGGTTCAAGGTCAGTCTAGTCGATATCAGTTTGTGACTTGGTTCTGAAAAGGTTCTTTGTATGGTGTAAGTCAAGCTGAGGATCTTGCAAAGCTGTAAGATGTTTAGGTACAGAGCTTACTCTGTGAATGGTCCTAATAGTGGTTGAGTTTCCAAATCTAGAAGTTTGCTACAAAATCTTCTCTAGGTCATCAACTATGTTGGGAGGGTTTGGGTCTGAATGAGATCTGGTACTGATCCTGTGTGAAGCCAGATTTCAAATTTAAAAATCAGAGAGGCTGAAAGTTTTAGGACTATTTTCCGAAGGCTGGCCTTTCTTAGTGTTTGGTAAACTCTCACAGGATATAACTGGGTTCATAAACTTCTCAGGGTTGGCTTGACACAAATCCAAGAAGTGAAATGAGTATTAGTGAAGTAATAGGATTACTGGAGTTTAGTGGAGTCGCCAGGTGGATATTTTTTCTATTTTTAAGGATGTATGTTTATGGTCCACCACTAATAACTGACAAAAAAACCAATCTAGAGATGCTTTGGGGTTTTCTTAGTTTTATTTTTATAGTTTTAAGGTTTGTAAGAGTGTCCTATGTCTGAATCATCATTTTTCTAAGATGTTGAAACAAAAAAAATCTACTCTTGGCTATCAGTTGAGTTCTCTATGATTCGACAAAGGTTTCTGAAGTCCTAAGGGGTACTTAGTTTGTCACTAACTCAGAAGGTCCCACCATGATTGCCATAATGTTGGGGTGGTGATGAGGTGGCAGATAAACCACTAGATACTATCATTCAAGGGTTTCTAAATCTTTTAAGGAATATTTTAAGCATGAACATACTCAAAAGGTCCTGCCGTGATTGCCAGAATGTTGGAGTGGAAATGAGGTGGCAGATAAACCACCAGATACTATCAGTCAAGGGTTTTTTATTCTTTTAAGGAATATTTTAAGCATGAACATACTCAGAAGGTCCCACCGTGATTGCTATAATGTTGGCGTCCTGTGATTTTGCAAATTGGTATACCAAATGATAGGGAAACATGGAACCAGTATTTGAAGTCCTAAGACATATGCTTCCTGGACTCAGAGAGGGATCTCTCTATTGGGTGCAAAGGATGTGTTCTTGTTTGCTTTAGATGGTTGATTTTAGGCTAGTTTTTAAGTGTAGGGTTGGTTGATTGTTTTGGTTAGGTAAGATGGTCAAGTGGAATAGGTGGAGTGAGAGGTATTTGAATCATTGGGATATGGAGTCAATGAAAGTCATGAGTGTCTTAATGATGAATCAGAGTGTGTTGCAGGGCCAATATAGCAAGGTTAATAGATCCTTAAGGTAATGTGTAAGGTGGGTGGACATCAAGTTTAGGAAAAGCAGGGTAGGGAAAAGGACAGTGAAGGATCCTTTGTCACTTACCTATGAATAGGAAGGTCTTAAATATGACAAGAAAAAGACACTAAACATGATATAGGGCAAACCATTTACTCAATGATAATACTTTAAATAAATAAATATCCAAGATAAACATTCTAGTGAAACATAGAAAGCATAAGAGCTTCTAACTTTAGTAAATTCACCTTCATAATTTGGGAAAACATATAAGATAGAACAATAACTTAATCAAGAAAAGAGGGAACTCCTAAACATTGTTTATCAAGCTATAAAGAACTCTAAGGAAAGATGATAGGCCTGGACAAAGGGCAAGATCGGTACAAGACCTCTTTGACTGAACCTAGAAAGCAATACTTCAAAGAAAGGTTCCAAGATAGAGTTTAGACAGTCTCAAATAAGCAGGGCTTACCGTGAATCATATTTGTTAACCAGCATATTAATCTATAATTGAAACAAACAAGCATGAAGAGGCTTGAGGAGCAGTTAAGAATTCCTCAAACACACCCAGTAGAGGAAAACATCAAGGCCATAGCAAACAGGAGGACTAAGGTGCTTCAAAGAGCATTTCTCAACCTATAATTTTCTATTCTATAGTAACTAAGAAGAATAAAACATAATGATAACAAGAAAACATAAACAAATTAAGAAGACATCACCATTAACCAAGCTTAGGAATCCTGCAAACGAGCTTCTCCATCATCATTCCAAGAAAGGCATTCATCAATTTCAAAAAACCAATTTCTTCTCCAAGCTCATAAAAACCATGTATTGCTCTCCAATTTCATCAAAAGCCAACCCTTTACAATGAAGCCCTCATGCTCTATTTATCTTAGCAAGAGAGGGAAAAAACCCTAAATAAGGTAGGAAAATGTCAAATTCACCCATAAATGTCATTTATGGCCAAGAGACCATGCAAGGCACAAGGCACATAATATCCTAAGAAATAAATGTCATAATAACTTCTTGCACCTAATTCTAGAGTTTTTACCTCAAAAAACTAAAATAATCATTTTTCCATAAATGCGTGTGTTTTATTGACTTTCAGTCTGTTGGCTCCCTGTGATTTACAAGAATGGAAAGAATAAACACTGCAGGGGCCACATCAGAACCACTTTGGAATCCTAGGACCTGGCCTTCCTGGATTCAAAGAGGGATCTATCTATTAAGTGTTTTCAAAGGATATATCTTTATGCTTTGTTTATGATATTAGGCTAGTTATGAAGCTCTTAGGAACTTGTTTGTTTGGTTGGGATGGATATCATTAACTGAAGAGTTCAGTTGAAGGGTGAAGGTGAGAGTAAATTGAAATAATGTTTTGGCTGAAAAGATAGGTCATGAAACAGTATTAACCCATTGGGCTATGGAGTCACAAAAGGATTTAATTGCACAATAATTCTTCAAGGGTTTCCATAGGGCAAGTCATATATATCAAAGGATATTTTAGATTGAATTGTGATATGAAACATTAAGATATTGTGAAAGAAGTAAAGCTAATAATCAATTAAGAATATATTAACTCCGATAAACAAGAAAAGCATTTCAAAGTAACTATTTGAAGCAATCCAAAGGACAGGGAAAACCATAGACTTCTTTGGGAAGAGTTGTAATAAAGAAAAATTTTAAGACAATAATCCAGTAATCCTAAGACTACTTTCAGAAAGGAGAAAAAATGTAAGAGAAAAAGGAAAATAGCCTAAGATCAGACATAAACTATGAATCTAGCCTGATTTTGAAATACTTTCAAGGGATATTTCAAAGCAACTATTAAAGACTGACCAGAGGAAAGGGAAAACCATAGACCTCCCTAGTTCAAACTCTACTTAGCATACTTGGAAAAAATATTCTAAGAACAAGATCTCAAGTTCTACTGAGAAGGATGTGGGCTTACCAACAACTCCCTGGTTATACGCTATTGAATCTTTCTTAAAAAAACAAGCTGGATAAAATAGGAGGGAAATTAAGAATCTTCAAATTATACCTTAGTAGAAGAAAACATAAAGATAAATCTTTTAGACAGAATTAGGGTACTTTGACAGTAAATCCTAATCTAAATTTTCTGTTCTTTATCAAAGAAAATGGATAGTTTGTAAAACAAAAGGAGAAACAAAAACAGTGGGGAATAACATCACCATTAACATAGAATAGGATCCTATGAATCAGATTATTTTATTGATGTTCAAACCAGTTAGACACTCCAAGTCCAGCAGGTCTTTACAGCTCAAAACTTCTCTATCCAGCCTAGTATTCTTCAACTACTCAACAGTTGTTCAACAATCAACTACGACCCAACACTCAATAATAATCCAACCAACCCTTACAATGAGCTCCTCATATGATATTTGTAGATAGATGAGGAGGTGGAGTGAAATAAAGGGTCTCTAAATGTTTCATAAATGACAGAGTAAATGTTTTTGACCTTTGAGACCATGCAAGGCCCAAGGAAAAAATGTATTTAAGTCTAGCTCTGCATAATGAATATTTACATTAACTCTTTGAACTACTTAGTTGCTTTTGTTGACTTTCAGGCTTTATTTGGTAGGTTTGAAATAAATTCTGAGCTGTCTATACAAAATATCTCTATTTTGCAATAACTTTGTGTATCTTAGGGGAAAATAGACTAGCAAGTGGCATTTTAATCCTTTGGAGGAGTAATTGCTTCTATGGATGTGGTATTCAAAGCTTTCTTTCTTGCTTATCTGTCTGATTAGCTCTATAAACTCTATTTAGGCCTATGATAATTCTTTTTGGCCTTCCTTTATCATCTTCTGTCTGTGTCCTTTCTGCTGACTATTTCAACTTTAATTCATTTATCTTTACACTTTGCTCTTTATCATTAATCTGCTGGTTAAGGGTTTAATCTTTGAGCTTTATTCCTTAACCTTTAATCTTCACTTTTCACACTTTTAATATTCACCGATCCTGTTGCTTTCTGGTGTACAGGTGTCTCCCTTTTTTATTCCGGAGGGTTTAATGAGCAGTCAATGTTCATGATGCATTGACTAATTCGTAAAATCAAACCTTTTGACCTTCCTTTCTGCGTGATTTTTCCTTGAGGATCGTCATCCTAGGCTCTATGCAACTTAAATTTGTTGTGGGAGGGCCTGCAACTTAAGGTCGCCATTAAACCTACAACTTTATAAAACATATTATAAAAAACCTATGTTTTTGGATTCTACTACTAACAGAGGCTCGGGGAGGGGTTATGGAGTGACGCAGAGGAAGGGGTTACTGCAAGGAGGAGATTCCATGGCGGAACCAGGAAGAACAATTTTTGAATTCAAATAATGGCACGAATGGTGAAGGGTGGTTTTGGGGAATACCGCGGTGGTATTCATGCAAGGATTAGGTGGTAAGTTGTATCGGCCATTTTGGACGCGATACCACACAGATGGTGACGCGTGTCCAACCCCAAACCAATTTTTTCCTGTTGAAAATGTGTGTTAAAATGTTTTGGTGAAATGGGCACGAAATCAGTTCTGGGCCGTCATATCTAGGGGAGCCAGATCGACGGTGGATGATGAACACGGTAGGGAGAAGGTGTACGGTCGTGAAGAATGGTGGGGACAGGTGGGACCAGAATTTGTCTTCAACAAAGGTGTCGTGTAGTAGGGAGGTTTATCGGGTGGAAAGATGGTAAGGGACGGAATGATGGCTGTTGGATGAAGAGGATCAATGATTCAGATCTTACCGCGGAGATGAATAAATAAGAAGTTCGGATAATGAGGATGGAGAGGGAGAAAGCACAGTAAACGTTGGATCGTTTAAGTTCAACTGTTTGGATCTCTTTAGGAAGAACGTAGTCGGGGTGGGTAGAATGAGAAGCGAAGGGGGCTTAAATGAGTGGGAGAGGTGGTCATATGGAGGAAGAAGGACCATATGCGAAGATCAAAATGGTTTAAGCTTTAGCCAATAGTCACGAGACTTGGTTATATGAAGGAAAAGGGTCGAGGGCTTAATCCCACAGGGGCTTAAGGCCTACTTTGATAAAAGGTCGGAAAATAAGGCTAAAAAGAGGGTTTTTAAAGCCTTTTAAGAGGTTTCGATAGGGATAAAAAGAGGGTTTTAAACCATATGAAGGGGTCTTAGCGGTTTAAGAGGATTTTTAAAGGAAATGAAGGGTAGAGAAAGGAAAATGGGGGTTTTTTAGAGGAATTTGTAACTTCTTTAGGATGGGTGAAAATGGGTGAAAATGGAGGGACTTTGGGGGAAATTATGAAGGTGAAATGATGGAAAAAGTAGCTTGAAAACAATGTTCTTTTGCATCAGCAGGGTAACTTGGGGGGATTTGAGTGAAGGTTCTTAGTGAAATTATTTCTTGAGGATAATGAACATAGTGAGGTTTCAAGAACTCACATATTTTCATAAAAATGTGTTTCTTGAAAGCCTAAGGAACCTATTTATCCATCATTAGGTATAAAAACTTGTATAGATGGCTAACAGTGGCTCCACTTGGGGAGGGCAACTCATTGGAGTTGTCAAGAACCTCAGAGTATAAATCTATGGAAAGTAGACCAGTGCCTTGTTCCTTGCTTTTGACATTCCTCCTTTCCTTTGATGACCATGCTGCTTAAAAAGATGATCTGCAGAATTACAACCAGATGATTTTTCTCCCAAAATTCTACCTACACATCCTACTTTTCCTAACATTTTTTCTTCAGTGGGTGCATTTGGACTTGCAAACCCTTTTAACATCAACATTTCATTCTTTTATTTGAAAGCAGGAAACTAATCTAATTCTAACCTTATATCATCTGTGAGTTCAAATTAAACAGTTGAACTTAGTAATTCTCTACCTATTCTAACTATCTGTCAAGATTGAGCTGTTTTACAGATTTTTATTTCTCTATTTCTAAAACAAGAAATTTAAAACACAGTCAAATCAGGATTAGACAATTTGATTTGCTATGGGGCTATGGCATTTTGTATAAGATGCACATAGACTTTATTTTCAGAAATTGTAAAACAAAACTGTGAAGGCTTAAGATCTGAAATATCTAGACATCCTTCTTTCTTTCTTGGTTCAGATTTTGAGCTTTTTAGAACCATCTATTTTCTATCCTTAGCTATTCTACTGATAAGCCAAGATTACACTATTTGGCAGATATTTTTCACTAACCTATCAGCAAAAAATTCAATTTTTCTCAGCCATGATTAGGCTATATGATTGAATAACAGTTCCTTCTCATAGTAGTGGCATTTCGACTTGCACACTTTCAAATTTTTCTCTTTTTGGTATGGGGTTGTACCTTTTCTTTTCATCTTCCCTCTTTTCTCTTTTTCTCTTGTTTTTGTGTTTCTCATTTTATTTTTTTCTTTTTAAAACAACTACAAACTAATAAGATGCTCAAAGGCTGAGCTTTATTTTCATTCCTATCTATCCTAATCTAACTTGGAGGCATAC
The DNA here is from genome assembly GCA_034641835.2 of Pinus albicaulis. Taxonomy (NCBI): domain Eukaryota; kingdom Viridiplantae; phylum Streptophyta; class Pinopsida; order Pinales; family Pinaceae; genus Pinus; species Pinus albicaulis. The sequence continues at coordinate 310,249,906 of CM076574.1, forward strand.
ATTTTAGTTGGTGAACTCTATTTTCCAATACATCCAATCAATCAGATGATTCCATGATTGGTCTTTTCTTAGCTCCTTGAGAATTCTAGTCAAAGAAAAGGGCCACTCCCATCTCACTTGTTTTTTAACAGCAGTTTTCAAAATGTTTCTTGCTATTTGCAATAGACTGCTCCTAACAAATTTTACTCCCTCTTCAAATGTCTTCAAGGAATCAGCATAGGGATCTTGAAATAATACCTGGTTATGAGTATTTGAAAGATAGTTTTCAACCAGGATTACTCTTTCCTCCACTTGGTCAAGCTTAATATTATTTTGAGAAAGAAAATCTTCCTCATCTTCATTATTATCTGAACTGGTAGACTCATCATATATTGCAGTGCTGGCCTCTTGTAGTCCTGACATGTTTTGACTAAGTGGACTGAATTCTGTGAAAAGGCCACCATGTTGTTGAGCAGGATTATTTTTGATTACTTCAACCTTTTCAAGAGAAGGCTTCTTATCTTCAACTTGCTCAAGAAGTTCCTCATCCTTTTTAACTTCAACATCAGAACTGAAAAATTGCTAATTTTGAGGCTGGATGTTTTCTTGAGCCTCACCTAGTAGAGATGGTGAATCATTATTTGTGCTTGCAGGGAGACCTTGAGGACTTTCTTATTTTTCTTGATTTATTTCACTCTCAAACATCTCTTCTTGATTTTTATGATAGTCATTGTGAGTATGAAATTCGTTACTTTCCTCTAATAGATTCTCAGGATTCCATTCTCCTCTTAAAAACTAAAATGAGTTATAACATAAAGGGGGAGACTCCAGATGTGCTGTCTCTACTCCTATTTCAGATTTTGTGAATTCAAAATCGCTGATTGTTTCCTTAGAGCCCTGCTCTTGGTTTTTATTTGCAGCTTGATTGTAATTCTCTTTTAGCAGTGAAACACAAGGTGTAGGTAGGTAGTTGGTACCTTCTTGACAATATTCTTCATTCTCCTTTTGGTTGTCATGGTGGTTGTCTTGATGATAAAATTGGTACATGGTTGCTAAGAGGTTTTCAGGCTGCAAATTTCCCAAATTTTCATTACTATCTATAAGGTATTGTATGATATTCTGAGATTGATCACAACAATTTTCAGATAATGGTAAGAATGGAGAGTTTTCTTTATAATGCTCATAAAATACCTGGTGAAGGTCCCTTAAAGAAAATAAACTACCAGGTCTTAGCCATTCATACCATTCCCTTGCTTTTCCTTCTGATGTCATCATGAACATTTTCATAAGGCAATCCTCATGCAATTCAACTCTTAATCTCCATACATGTATATGAAATTTGATGAGATGTAACCAAGGGTCATCAAAATTTTCATCTTAGAAGACAGGAAGGTTATTGTCCCAATTAATCTGAGGCATTTTGTGTGGGAATCCAGGGATGTGTTCTCTATTCATTGGAGCATATCTTCTTTGTATCATTGGTTCCATGTTTATAAATCAGAAAGGGTACTAAATCTTTTCAACCAGTCTAGAGTTTTCTACCAGTGGAGTCTTTTGGTTTTTTAATGGTTATGGAGTCCCCAGGTGGAGGATTTTTACTTGTTTTCTAGGACTGGTTGTCGTCCACCATCAACAATCAGGAACCAATATTGGTAGACACTTGATTCATTTAGGAAAGAGGTTTTCTGAGTTGTGAAGTTATCTATTACTCAATATCTCCCCAGTATGGTTGCCACTATGTTGGATCCCTGTGATTTACAAGAATGGAAAGAATAAACACTGCAGGGGCCACATCAGAACCACTTTGGAATCCTAGGACCTAGCCTTCCTGGATTCAGAGAGGGATCTCTTTATTAAGTGTTTTCAAAGGATATATCTTTATGCTTTGTTTATGATATTAGGCTAGTTATGAAGCTCTTAGGAACTTGTTTGTTTGGTTAGGATGGATATCATTAACTGAAGAGGTCAGTTGAAGGGTGAAGGTGAGATTGAATTGAAAGAATGTTTCGGCTGAAAAGATAGGTCATGAAACAGTATTAACCCATTGGGCTATGGAGTCACAAAAGGATTTAATTGCACAACAATTCTTCAAGGGTTTCCATAGGGCAAGTCATCTATATAAAAGGATATTTTAGATTTAATTGTGATATGAAACATTAAGATATTGTGAAATAAGTAAAGCTAATAATCAATTAAGAATTTATTAACTCCACTAAACAAGAAAAGCCTTTCAAAGTAACTGTTTGAAGCAAGCCAAAGGAAAGGGAAAACCATAGAATTCTTTGGGAAGACTTTTAATAAAGCAAACTTTTAAGACAAAAATCCAGTAATCCTAAGACTACTTTCAGAAAGGAGAAAACATGTAAGAGAACAAGGAAAATAGCCTAAGATCAGAGAGAAACTATGAATCTAGCCTGATTTTGACATACTTTCAAGGGATCTTTCAAAGCAATTGTTAAAGACTGACCAGAGGACAGGGAAAACCATAAAATTCCCTAGTTCAAACTCTACTTAGCATACTTGGAAAAAATCTTCTGAGAACAAGATCTCAAGTTCTACTCAGAAGGATGTGGGCTTACCAAAAACTCCCTAGTTATACTCTATTGAATCATTCTTAAAACAACAAGATGGATAAAACAGGAGGGCAATTAGGAATCCTCCAATCATACCTTAGCAAAATAAATCATAAACATAAAGCTTTCAGGAAAAAATAGGGTACTTTGACAGTAAATCCTGATCTAAATTTTATGTTGTTTATCAGAGAAAATGGACAGTTTGTAAAACAAAGGAGAAGCAAAAATAGTGGGGAATAACATCACCATTAACATAGAATAGGATCCTATGAATCAACTTGTTTTATTGATGTTCAAACCAGTTAGACACTCCAAGCTTAGCAGGTCTTTACAGTTCAAAACTTCTCTATCCAGCCTAGTATTCTTCAACTACTCAGCAGCTCTTCAACAATCAACTATAACCCAACACTCAATAATAATTCGACCAACCCTTACAATGAGCTCCTCATATGATATTTATAGATAGATGAGGAGGTGGAGCGAAAGAAAGGGTCTCTAAATGTTTCATAAATGACAGAGTAAATTTTTTTGACCTTCGAGACCATGCAAGGCCCAAGGAAAAAATGTATTTAAGTCTAACTTTGCATAATGAATATTTACATTAACTCTTTGAACTACTTAGTTGCTTTTGTTGAATTTCAAGCTTTATTTGGTAGGTTTGCAATAAATTTTGAGCTGTCTATACAAAATATCTCTGTTTTGTAATAACTTTGTGTATCTTAGGGGAAAATAGACTGGCAGGCGGAATTTTAATCCTTTGGAGGAGTAATTGCTTCTATGGATGTGGTATTCAAAGCTTTCTTTCTTACTGATCTGTCTGATTAGCTCTTTAAACTCTGTTTAGGCCTCTGATAATTTTTTTTGGCCTTTCTTTATCATCTTATGTCTATGTCCTTTCTACTGACTGTTTCAACTTTAATTCGTTTATCTTTACACTTTTCTCTTTATCATTAATCTACTGGTTAAGGGTTTAATCTTTGAGCTTTATCCTTAACCTTTAATCTTCGCTTTTCACACTTTTAATCTTCACCGATCTTGTTGCTTTCTGGTGTATATGTGTCTCTATTTTTGGCGCTGGAGGGTTTAATGAGCAGTCAATGTTCATGACGCATTGACTAATCCATAAAATCAAACCTTTTGACCTTACTTTCTACGTGATTTTTCCTTGAGGATCATCATCCTAGGCTCTCTGAAACTTAAATTTGCTATGGGAGGGCCTACAAATAAGGTTTCCATTAAAGCTGCAACTTTAAAACATAAAACATATTATAAAAAAACTACATTTATGGATTTGATTGCTAACAAAGGCTCACGGAGGGGTTATGGAGTGATGCAGAGGAAGGGGTTATTGTAGGGAGGAGATTCCATGGTGGAACCAGGAAGAACAGGTTTTGAATTCAAATAATGGCGCGAATGGCGAAGGGTGGTTTTGGGGAATACCAGGGTGGTATTCATGCAAGGATTAGGTGGTAAGTGGTATCAGCCATTTTGGACATGATACCACACAGATGGTGACGCGTGTCCAACCCCAAACTACTTTTTTCGCATTGAAAATGCATGTTAAAATGTTTTCGTGAAATGGACGCGAAATCAGTTCTGGGCCGTCGGATCTGGGGGAGCCAGATCAACGCTGGACAATGAATGTGGTAGGGAGAAGGTGCGCAGTCGCAAAGAATGGTGGGGATAGGTGGGACCAGAAGTTGTCTTCAGCAAAGGTGTCATGTAGTAGGGAGGTTCATCGGGTGGAAATATGGTAAGGGACGGAATGATGGCTGTTGGATGAAGAGGATCAACGATTCAGATCTTACCATGGAGATGAATACATAAGAAGTTCGGGGAATGAGGATGGAGAGGGAGAAAGCACAATCAACGTTGGATCGTTTAATTTCAACTGTTGGGATCTCTTTAAGAAGAATGTAGTCGGGGTGGGTAGAATGAGAAGCGAAGGGGGCTTAAATGAGTGGGAGAGGTGGTCATATGGAGGAAGAAGGACCATATGCGAAGATCAAAATGGTTTAAGCTTTAGCTAACAGTCACGAGACTTGGTTATATGAAGGAAAAGGGTCGAGGGCTTAAGCCCACGGGGGCTTAAGGCCTACTTTGATAAAAGTTCAGAAAATAAGGCTAAAAAGAGGGTTTTTTAAGCCTTTTAAGAGGTTCTGATAGGGATAAAAAGAGGGTTTTAAACCATATAAAGGGGTCTTAGCGGTTTAAGAGGATTTTTAAAGGAAATGAAGGGTAGAGAAAGGAAAATGGGGGTTTTTTAGAGGAATTTTTAACTTCTTTAGGATGGGTAAAAATGGGTGAAAATGGAGGGACTTTGGGGGAAATTATGAAGGTGAAATGATGGAAAAAGTAGCTTGAAAATTGTTGGAACAGGGTCTCCTACGAGCTGCGAAACTGGTCCATTTTGGATACTTTTGATTAGATTTAATCTAGGGGAGGGGTTTTGGGGCGGGTCAAAGCCCCGAAAGCATTGTAATGGGTAAAAGGGTAAACTAGGGGTCCGAAAACCACGGTTTGCGGACCATAGGAACGTCTAGGCTAGATTATTATAAATAGAGGAACATTTTTGTATTGTAAGGTAGGATTGGAAGAGCTATTGATGCAAATTGTGGTTTAAGTTATCTGTTTGGGTTTTGGGGAAAGGACTCCTGCTCGCTGTGTGCGCGGAGATCCAAGTCAAGCTGTGTGTGGACCCTGCTGCTGTGTGCGCAAGCTGGGAAGGGAATTGTAATGAGGAATTGATGAATGAATGAATAAGAAAGGTTGATAAAGAACTGAATCTGTGAGTACTCTTTGTGTGAATTGTTGGTAATTACTGCATTGTGTATTTTCTGTATTTGAGCTGCGAAGATCTGTGTAAGTGTGTTTTATATATCTAGATATATTCTTTTATGTTATGAAATACTGTGCTACTGTCGTAAACGCATCTAATTATAGATCTAGCACACGTGGATGTGAATCAAGACATAAGTGACCCTACGCAAAACGAGGTAATCTAGGAATTACAGGGTTTAACGCAATCCTGCTTGCCTTACCTATCCTTTCTTAGGGTGCGGAAACCTGGTTCCAACACCCACCCATACTACTTCGAGTGAGACTTTGACCTAAGAAAGCGGGTCACTACCGAAAGGGCCAGTAGAATAGGGGTTTGTTGGCAAACCTTGCTCTCCAAACCTGGGTCAGGACCCCTCGAGCAAATAAATGGTTCCATTGCTGGGACCTGTAGCATTTTGAGGAATTGATCAGGTATTGACAAGCAAATACTGAAGATCCAACACAGAGGTGAATGAGAGTTACTTTGGAGGGAAGTACAACACGGAGCGATAAGTACTATCAAGTCGATCAAGAAAAGGATCACTCTGTCAATAGCCCGCTAAGAAGAGAAATGATGTGAGGTTCACCAGTTACCCCCACGTCAGACTCAGGGGAGAACAAGCCGTCAACCTAAACCTTGCTAGAAGGAGACATGGCAGTACACTTGAAATTACCTACCTTTAAAGGAGCTTCCGATGAGGAAATGGATCGTTTTTGGTTCGTGGCCGACTCGGTATGGACTGCACAAGGGGTGGTGAGCGATACTGTGAAGAGAGCACATTTGTTCCTGGCCTTCGAAGACCGAGCACTAGATTGGTATATGCGGTACAAATCTCAAAACGGGAGCGCATCTCTTCAGGATATTAAGGGCGCCCTAAAACAGCAGTTCCTGAAGCCAAAATCATACTCTCAGTTGGTAATAGAAGTAAAAGACTTCAAGCAAGTTAATTCACAGTCAGTATGGGAGGTCGATCAGCGATTGAAGAAAATGATCAGGGAAGGAGGGTTCAAGTACGACGACAGAAAACACATGGAATGGTTCATCGCTATGTTGTTGCCTCGCCTATGTATACCAATGGGCCAGCAGACCTTCGAATCATAGGAAAAAGCCTTGGAAACTGGCATGAAACTCGAAGCTACACATAGGGACGACACGCTAGGAGGAGTACAGAAAATTCAAGAGCAACTCGAAGCCATGCACATGGAAATTCAGAGCTTACAGATGGATCAGGGAAAAGGAGCTAGCACAGACCTCTAGTGCATACGAAGTGGGGCATTTGGCCATACAAAGGACCAGTGTCCTATATTGACAGATTATGGGCAGGTAGGTGGGCCTAGTCCACTATGCCCCGGCTCCAGTGGATTTGTGCTATGGTGCGGTGATTTCCGGTTAGCGAGACTACATGATACAACCTAGTGCCCTCGACTAAGTATGGGCGAACTAAAGCAGTAGTGGTGCAGGTTCTGCTGGTTGGTAGGGCACAATGAGAAGAACTGTCACATGTATGACTTGATTGTGGATCGAGGGAACCTCTATAGGCTACAATCGGACCCTGTGTCACCAATATCCCCCGTGAAATTTGGTGGCTCTCCAAGGGGCAGGGGAGGGCAGGGAGGAAGCGCAGAACGGGGGCGGGGGCAGCTGATCTACTATAACTATGGGGAGGTAGGGCACTTTGCAAAGGACTTCCCAAATCCCACTAGTTAGTCCTGCAAATATTGCCGGCAGCTAGACCATGAGATTGAAGACTGCCCAATCCTGATAGCCAAAATGCAGGAAAAACAACCCACCCCTACGCAGAACGTGAAAATAGTTAAAACCGAGTTAAGGAGTGTATATATAAGTGGAAAATACATGACACACAGAGGGATGGTCACCCAGGGAGTAGAGGTGGAGCTTACCTCTCAGGAAGAAGTGAGTTTCAAAGAAGAGAAACCACTGGCCGGCCCTACGCAGTTACTCGCGCACCTCAAGAGAGAGGAAGGGGTTGAGCCCTTTTTGAAGGCGTGTCTGAAACTACTACGTAACCTACCGGTTGTAGAAAATCTTCAAGTAGTACCGCATAGATGTGCAGCCCGGCCCAACAAAGTTCCTAAGACCAGGGATGTACACAGGCTATACAGCTACAAGAAACACACCAGAAGAGAAATGCGGTTGACTGCGCAGATTGGCGACTATGAGATGGATCAAGTTATTCTCTATCTGGGGTCGAATGTGAACGTATTACCAAAGAAAATGTGGCAACGAATGGGAAAAACTAAGTTGGAATGGTCCACCATCCAACTGTGCATGGAAAATCAACAGAAAATCATCCCACTGGGACGGTTGCCAAAATTCATTGTAGATATCGCAGGAGTAAAAGTCCTAACCGACTTTGAAGTCCTCAAACTCATGGAAGAAACAGATCCGTACCCTGCACTCCTCAGACTAGACTGGGCTATAGACATGGGGGGCATCATCAATCTCAAAAAGCGTAGCATGTTTTTTGAAACAATGGTACATGCATAATAGTACCGCTAGATCCAGCAAAGGCACGTGGTATACAGAGCCAGCCTACGAGAAGGAGGAACTAGATCACATTTACAGATTGAATACGCAGGACGAAGACAGGGTTATCCCCACAACAGAAATAATATTCTAGGGGGGGAGAGACAGTGAATGCTTATCTGACACTGATGAGGAACTAGAGATTTGGAAAAATCAGTTACACAAGGTTTCAGCGCTGCGCTGCGCTCGGGTCGCAAGGACCCTCTACTGCATTTCCTCGGAGGTAAGAGATCTACCCCACTTTGACAAGGCTGATAGTGTCTAGGAGTTCCTAAGGACACTTGAAGCTAGGGTGCCAAGAGAACGACAGCTCTGGGCCCTTAATTTGGCTATGCGTGGGACACCTACGTGTTGGTGGGATACCCACAAGAAAGCATTCCCTGACTGGGAAACATGTTAGGATAGGATGATTCTACGATTTGCCCCTCCAGCTGACATACACACCAAGATGTTCCTTGGACCTGGGGATCCCCACGCACATCTACGTGCCTGGATGACCAAATGGTCCGACCAAACTACAGAAGAATGGGTCCATCTATTTTTTCATGCCATGGGCCCTATCCTAGCCATGTGGTACTTAGATGCGGAGTTACACTAGTGCACCCGCCACTGGGAAGTGCTAAAAGAGGACTTTGTAGGAACATTTGGATTGATTGGGGGGACAGAGACACTTGACGAAGCTCTATAGGGCATTGATGTGTTTGTATTTAAGAACTCTCACCACTACGTTGCACCAATGGTCCTGACATGGGAAGCGCAGATGCAAGACATATCCAACTGTCAGAGCTTGGCGATCGACGAAGAAGAAGATAACCATCAAAACACTTCTGTTTCGGAGTCTAAAGGGGAACGCACTATTATTGGGCCATCGCTGCAGAATATTGATGTAACACAGCCTCTCAAGCTGTGCGATGTTAATATTGGGACAGAAGAAAACCCTAAGCTAGCTAAAATTGGGGATTATTGAGATGAAGGAACTGTAGGAAAAATTGCAGAGTTACTCACAGAGTATCAGGAATTATTTCTGATGAAGTTTTTTGAGCTCAAGGGAATCACTGGGGACCTCGGAATTATGCACATCACTCTGAAACCTGAGGCGCACCCCGTCAAGCAGCAGCCTTACCGACTGAATCCTAAATATAAGAAAAAGGTCAAAGAAGAGCTAGACAAAATTCTTTCTGCAAGTATCATTGAACCAGTTGAATAGTTGGATTGGGTAATTCCAATGGTCATCCAGGAAAAGAAAACCAAAGGGGAAATACGCATCTGCGTAGATCTACACAAGTTGAATGACGCCTGCTTCCGTGACCCCTTCCTTACACCCTTTTCCAATGAAATCCTTGATAGTGTGGGTGGACAGGAGGCCTATTCCTTCACCGATGGGTTCTCAAGGTACCACCAGATCCGAATTTCACCTGAAGATCATATTAGGACTACCTTCGCGACTGAATGGGGGTGATTTTAGTATACGGTCATGCCCTTTGGTCTCAAGAAAGAACCTGCTATTTTTTCAAGGGTCATAGTCCCTGTATTCAAGGAGTTTATTCATAAGTTCCTAGAGGTTTATTTCAATGACTGGATAGTTTTCAGCCTGCTAAAGGAGCATGTCTCTAACCTGCAATTAATGTTGGATGTGTGCCGAAAGCACCAGATTTCCTTGAATATTAAGAATTTCATCTTTTGTGTACCATTTGGGATCTTGCTCAGGCACATAGTCTGTCGATAGGGGTTGATGGTTGATCCTGCTAAGGTAGCCATAATTATAAACCTTGCAGTCCCAACCATAAAAAAACAGTTGTGTTCAATTCTTAGACATACGGGCTATTAGAGGAAATTCATTCGAGGGTACGCCCTGATCACAACACCCATGGAAAAGCTACTTAAAAAAGAGGTTTCTTTTTTTGGGATGATGAATGTCAGAAAAGATTTGAACTGCTAAAAAAAAATATGATTTCTGCACCCATACTCATATTTCCTGATTGGTCGAAGGAATTTCATGTACATGTGGATGCATCAGGCATCATTTTGGGTGTTGTCCTCACACAGCCTGGAGAAGGAGATATTTATCACCCGGTTGCCTTTGTGAGTTAGAAACTCTTAGGCGTAAAACGAAACTACTCTACCACTGAGCAGGAAGGACTGGCTATGGTCTACACGTTACAGAAATATCGACGCTATCTACTGGGTGGCCACTTTAAAATGTTCACTGATCATTCAACTTTGAAATACTTGGTCAACAAGCCTGTGTTGGGGGGGAAGATTTGTTGATGGCTGTTTCTATTCTAGGAATATGATTTTGAGATCATTGTCAAGCCCGGAAGGTTGAATGCAGGCCCAGTTCATCTGTCTCCAATTGAAACAGGGGAAGAACCTACTAACTTGGAAGAGGCTTTACCAGATGCGCAACTGTTCACCATTAAGGTGGTTGACGCACACTTCGCTGATATCATTGAGCTCCTCACTACAGGCGTGGCCCCTACAGAATTTTTGATACAGCAAAAGAAGGATTTGGTTACTCGGGTAGCGGACTTTACTATCATCATCGGTCAGTTATACAAGCTAGGCGCAGATGATATACTACGCAGATATGTCTTGGAACATGAACATCTTGTCGTATTAGCAGAAGCACACGAAGGTGTCGCAGGAGGCCACTATGTTGGATGGGCAATGGAACAAAATATTTTGAGGGTTGGGTTATGGTGGCCAACCCTACATTAGGATTCTTACACTTATTGTAGATCATGCGACACCTGTCAGCGAACATCACAGCCCTCATGCCAAGATGAGATGCCATTTCGGCCTCAAATGGATTTACTGGCTTTTGAAAAATGGGCGATTGATTTTATAGGACCCATCAATCCGTTAGGCAAGAAAATAGGTGTGCGATACATTATCACTGCCACTGACTACATCACTCGATGGGCTGAGGCACAAGCGGTGAAGGATTGCACTGCAGATACTACTGCGCACTTCATCTTTGAGAAGATTCTGACCAGGTTTGGCTACCCAAAGATCCTGACGAGTGACAGAGGTACACATTTTGTTACCCAAATGATTCAAGCCTTGAATGAAGGATTACGGATCCACCATGTGAAGAGTACACCATACCATCCCCAGGAAAATGGAGCGGTTGAAGCTTTTAACAAAATTTTGGAATAGGCATTAACTAAGGTTTGCAACGCTGATTGTAGTGACTGGGATGTTTGCATTCCCTCTGTTCTGTGGGCCTACTGAATGACCTGCAAGAAGCTAATAGGCAGGACCCCCTTCCGAATGGTCTATGGCAAGGAGGTCATTATGCCCATACAATACGTTGTCCCCAGCCTACGCATCGTAGCATTTACAAATATGGCAGACCCCAATGTCATAGAGGAGCGTCTTACGCAGCTTGTGGATTTGGAGGAAGATTGGTTTATTGCTAATTTTTATCGATAGGTTCAGAAGGATCATGATAAAGCATGGCATCATTGACATATTCGTCAAAAGGTATTCATCGCAGGTGACCTTGTCCTTTTATACGATAGCCAATTTACGAAACACCCAGGAAAATTCCGGCAGCACTGGCTTGGTCCCTACATAGTTAAGGAAATTATGAATGGCGGAGTAGTCCAGCTAGCTACCCTGCACGGAGACATCTTACCTGGCTTTGTCAATGGTAGTTGACTCAAGCCATACCGGGTTCAATGACTATATGGCAGCTACAATGACTCGGGACGAGTCACAAGATTGTGTTGGGGGACTGTTGGAACAGGCTCTCCTACGAGCTGCGAAACTGGTCCATTTTGGATACTTTTGATTAGATTTAATCTAGCGGAGGGGTTTTGGGGTGGGTCAAAGCCCCGAAAGCATTGTAATGTGTAAAAGGGTAAACCAGGGGTTCGAAAACCACGGTTTGCAGACCATAGGAACATCTAGGCTAGATTATTATAAATAGAGGAATATTTTTGTATTGTAAGGTAGGATTGGAAGAGTTATTTATGTGAATTGTGGTTTAAGCTATCTGTTTGGGTTTTGGGGAAAGGACTCCTGCTGGCTATGTGCGCGGAGATCCAAGTCCAGTTGTGTGCGGACCCTGTTGCTGTGTGCACAGGCTAGGAAGGGAATTGTAAGGAGGAATTGATGAATGAATGAATAAGAAAGGTTGATAAAGTACTGAATCTATGATTACTCTTTGTGTGAATTATTGGTAATTACTGCATTGTGTATCTTCTGTATTTGAGCTGCAAAGATCTGTGTAAGTGTGTTTTCTATATCTAGATCTACTCTATTTTGTTATGCAATATTGTGCTACTGTCGTAAATGCATATAATTATAGATCTAGCGCACGTGGATGTGAATCAAGACATAAGTGACCTTACGCAGAATGAGGTAATCTAGGAATTACAGGGTCTAACGCAGCCCTGCTTTCCTTACCTATCCTTTCTCAGGGTGTGGAAACCTGGTTCCAGCACCCACCCATACTACTTCGAGTGAGACTTTGACCTACGAAAGTGGGTCACTACCAAAAGGGCCAGTAGTATAGGGGTTTGTTGGCAAACCTTGCACTCCAAACCTGGGTCAAGACCCCTCGAGCCAAAAAAAACATTCTTCTTTTGTATCAGCAGGGTAACTTGGGGGGATTTGAGTGAAGGTTCTCAGTGAAATGATTTCTTGAGGATAATGAACACAGTGAGGTTTCAAGCACTCACATATTTTCATCAAAAATTGTTTCTTGAAAGCCTAAGGAACCTATTTAGCCATAATTAGGTATAACAACTTTTATAGATGGCTAACATGGTCCAAAACACACTACACAACCCATTTGTGCAGCGCCACTTTCAGCAGAAAATAGGGTCTTTTGTGAGCAATTTTTGAACCACTTCTCGATGTCGGATTTGGCTCTGTGATGGCCCGTTGGAAAGCTTGATGAGTCTACTTTCCAGAAATGTTTGTGTTTTCCTGATAAATATCCTATAGCCTATTCAAAAATAAAAAAATATCCATACTATCATTTGTGCAACGCCAAGCCCAAAACTGTGGCAGAAAGGTGAAAAAGTGAGGTTTTTTGACCTTTTGAGGGGTCAAACCTGCTCCAAATATTTTGAAATTTGGTGAGCATGATGTGCAGGTTGAGAGAAATCCAAAAATTTCAAGTTGTGCTCTTGGGGATGCTCCATTTGTTTGCGTAGCGCCAATGGCGCTGCACAAATGAGGCTCAAAAAACTCAAAAAACAAAATTTGCTTCAAATCCTCTCAAATTTGATGGAGACCTTCCCTAAGGGGTCTTAGACAACTGCTGAGAAAATTTAACCAAAACTCCAAGGATTTCATGCTCTTTTTCCTCCTTTAAGGTTTGGGCTTCATGGAGGGCTTCCTTCAGTTTGGCACAAACAAGCTTGTGCTTCTTTGCATAGTATTTTGTCATCTTCCTTTGTAGGTCCAAACCATCATTTTCCTTCTTCAGCTTGGTATCTAGGTGCATGTTTTCATTCCCAAGCCATGAATCCTGATCATGTTCAATTTCCATAGCAAGGAGTTCAGTGAGGGAAAGTTTCTCTGCTAGGGCTAATTCCTCTTCTTTCTATTTTTCCAATGCTTTCCTTAGTCCCATGGTTCTTTGCCTCTTCCTAGGTTGTTCCTCTTCACCTTCACTTTCTTCATATGGGCCTATGTATTCTTCTAGTTTGACTTGTGCTCTTTGGCCTTGTTTCTGTGCTTTGAATGCTCTAGCCACATAGATGGCTTACTGGGCACTCATTTTCTTGTTTTTCATTTGATAGAAGTGAATGGCATCCTTTTCACTCTCTAACTCAGCTTCTAGGTCTTCTATTTGTGCATTCTTGTTTTGGAGGAGGGAGGTTAAAATTCTTGTTTCATTTTCTTCATCACTGTCTATATGGATAAGCTCAAACTCCCTTTCTGCTTCATGATTCTCTTCTTCTTCCTTCACCTGTTGCTTACCCTTGTCAATTTGCAGAGTTGAGGTAGATGGCATGGTCCCTTGCCCTTTAGAGGCAGCAAACACATGCCTTGGCCCTCTTTTGTAGGTATATGTGAGAGGAGTGATGATGGTTTTGGTAGTGTCCTTATCTTCACTGTGACCCTTGGTGTTTTCATCAACTCCTTCACTTTCATTATGATCTCTATCAGTCACCTCATGCTCCATTTGATCATTGCTTTCCTGACCTTCAGCACTATCATCATCATTACCCTCCTTGTTGTCTTCAGTGATGTTACCTTGGTCTTGGATTTGATGACCAGCCTCTGGATTTGCTTCAATTTGGCCTTTTTCATCTCTAGAAGGCTGATTTGTGTCATGACTGTCATGACTATTTTCATGACAGTCATGAATGCCTTCTTTGTTGTTTATTTTCCTACTGGATGCACTATCATAGTTATCCTCTCAGTCACTATCTTTCCCTTCAAATTCTGCTTCTTTTTATTCATCACCTTCCTCCATATTGTCACTTTTTTCTCCCTGAATTTGCACACTGTTTTCATGACCAAACACAACATCTCTTTGACTATTAAGTTCCTCATTTTTACCATTGCTAGGATTATTGTCCTCTTGGTTATCACTTGGCTCATCATCAGGGTCCTTTTCTTCATCTTGGGATGACTCATTTGTATTTTTACCATCACTACTTTTCTCCAAATGGTCACTGATTTTATCTTGACCACTGTTGTGCTTACTTCCCTCATCTTCTTCTTCATTTCCCTTTTTATCTTCCTTATTAATTTCTGCCTCTGCCTCACTGATTTCATCACCTTCACCCTGATCTTGATGTGATTCTTCATTGCCACTTCCTAATTCAACTGATGCACCAAGAGAAGGAGATGAAGGGAGGTTTGTCTATGGTGGGGGTACTTGTGTAGATGAGAAAGGTAGATTTGATTGATGAGGAGGCTGTGGGTTTGTAAAGGCTTCATGGTTTATGAAAACATCCCAAGGTATACCCTGTTGCTCCAACTAATGAAATACCATCATCTTGATAAGGGAATGGTGGAATAAGCTATGCATTTTTTGTGTGGGATTCCTCCTCTGGACAATAAAATACATTTTCTCCATGCTCCTATAGAGATATTAAGGCAATATTAGCACCTTAACCCTTGTGAAATGCATGAGGAGTCTGACATGATAGGTATAGAGCTTGGAGTACCTCCCCTCATAGGTGAAGTACTTCATGATAACCAACATCAAAGAGGCATATTTGTGTTGGAGGTGTGAGAATGGGAAAACTTTTATGATGCTTCCTCTATACCTTGTTTTGATGAATGGCTCAAAGAAATATTTTTCTATTTTTCCATTTTTAAACCATTTCTCACCCACTGAAGGGATACTTGTGGCTTCAGAAATGGCACCTGCTGAGATCTCGAAATCCACTCCTGCAAGGCTTGAGTGCTTGTTGTGAAATTTGAGAATGAGGATCCTTTTAAGCTCAGGATGGCTCTTCACATGTTTGACCTTTTCACAAATTTGGAAACATCTTGTATTTTGAAAGCATGACAGGATCCTAGGAGAGGAGGTGATGGATACTATGCTTTGAGGTTCCAACCTATTCACTTTCCCTCCATTATTATTTTGTCTCAAAGGAATTTGAACACTTCCACTACCACTATTGTTTTCAGTCCCTAACATGGTGATGGGAAACACTGGTTTGAAAATTGAGGGTTTGATGAAACAAGGTGAAAAAGGATGGAGTCAAGCTTTGATGAATGAGGGGTATTGAGGTTAGGGTTTTTAGGGTTTTAATTTTTTTGGAGCTTAATGAATCCCTTCTCAACTATTTTTGCAGACATCTTAATTCACCCACCCTTATATGACATTAATTTTATTGCAAGAAGGCTTTGAACAGGGGCTCCTTTGTGTGCATGACCTAGGGTTTACCCTCTTAGGTTTTTTAGCTTAAAAAACCACAAATGACCAAAATTAATTTGAAAACTTTCTTGGAGACAAGGAGAGGATACTACTTACCAATTTATTGGACCTTATACAACCTTGGAGGCACCTCAGAGGATGAAATTTTGAATTAGGGCAAGGGTTCTTGGCTTTTGCAATGTTCTGGCATATGCGTAGCACCTCTGCCTGTGCTGTCGGGTCGGGCTATTTGCGCAGTGCCGGCAGGGTATGTACGAAAGTTAGTGAAGTTTCGGCGAGGTAGGAAGTGTCTGAACGTCTTCTGGGTGAGTCGGGTGGCCAGTTTCCATAGCACCCAGGCAGTTTGTGCAGAGGTGTCAGGTGAAGTGTCAAGCCTGTGTGTCCTGGGCGAGTCGGGCCTACGTTTGTGCAGCGCCCGAGGTTAGCGTAGCACTTTGTGATATTTTCATAGTGCCTTGTAAATTTAAATGGGAGGAGGGCCTATTTTCATAGCGCCACCCTCTATTTACGCAGTACCTTTGATTTGCACAGTTCTAGAAAACTCTGCCCAGAATTAGCCTGAAAACCCTAGTTTTTCTCCTTGAAATTTCTTTCTTCTTTACAAGTGTTGAATGAGCTTAAAACGAATTTGAAACACATTTATACCTTTTTTGAGAGAGATAAATTAAACTTTTAGACCCACTTTTGCTATGTTTTTAATCTTTTTCTTTGACTGATAACTTTATCTTTTGCAGTGTTTTGGAGACTTTCTCAAGGGACCTTTTATTCTTTGTGTTGATGGTTGGCTAGTGTAGATGTCTTGTTTTCACCCCTTTTACCTTTGAAAATCTGGGCACTTACCAAACTATCCTTTGGCACGTTGTTGACAAACTGAAAACACAGTTTTATCCTTTTTTGGCATTTTTGATTGTAGGTGACCTGAACATCTGTTTCTGACCTTCTCTGATATTTTTTACGGTGATGTATCTTTGGTGGGAAAAGTTAGCAATTCAAACCATTTCATGTCTCCCCTTGGCCACTTCTGATCTTGTGCAGGTGCCTACTAAATATTTGCCTTTGGACTTCTTAGTTTCTTTTGGAGTTTTACATCTCATTCTTTCAATATTGAACCTGTGTTTGGCATGATTTCCTCTCTTTGATACTCAACCTTCATGCTTGCCTTTCTTTTGATTATTTTTGAGGCCTTTGATTGTACTTGGAAATCTTAGGACCTTCTACTGATCTTATTTTCCATTTCTCTCTTTGGTGTAGGTGAAATATTGTTGCCTTGGAAAAACCCTAGAGAGCCCCTTGGATGTCCTTTGAAATTCCACCTGTTGTTAGGAAGGAGGCCTTATCATCTGACTTGGACCTTTTCTATGCATATTTCCAAAATCTTAGGTTTTGGAGTTGTTAGAGAAAAGTAAAAAGTGTTGTCTTCTAAGTTCTCTCTAACCTTTCAAAACTCATTTAGTATTTCTGAAAATCTTCAGTGTGCACTTGATGGAGTTGAGGTGACTTTTGTCCTTGTGGTCCTTGTAATGGCTTCCTGCTTTGGAAACACTGTTTTTCCAATTAGTCACAAAAAACTTGATTCTCTTTAAACACAGGCCTGCTACCTTTCTCTTTGCTATAGATGGTATTATTGTGATGAATTCATCCTATTACATTGCCCTTTCTTATGCTAATGGCAACCTTGATCATTTTTTCAGAAATGTGAACAAGGGCAGTTGTCCCTTGCAAAATTTGTGCTTTAGGTCAAGGAAACCTTTCTTGAATGGCATTTTGATCAGTTTTGGACAAAGTTACTTGTCCCTCTTCTTCTTTGAAAGCAGTCTCCTTATACAGATAAAGCAAAGATTTTGGGATACCAAATCCACCCTATAACCTATGAAACCCTAAGTGACCTAGTGAAATATTCCTTGGACTTGGATTTTGACTGAAAATTTAGACTTTGGGATCTTTAAGTGTAAAACAGAATTTTTATAGACTAATGTATTGAAGATCCAAAATCCAATGTACCTGATTTATCTAACGAGCCTACATAGACAATTTTGAGACCATCAATGCTTGAGCCATTTTTGGAGATGTAGGAGAGATGGTTGTTTGGTGGCCCTAGGTAGCAGTAAAGGGGTTTAGGCTTAAAACAAAAATAGAGGATTGAGGTCAAAGGTGACACAACAAATACAGAATGAGTGACATGAGCCCATGATGGATCTTCTAGGATGGGTGAGCTGAGCTTGATGTGATGGGATGATAAAATAGTGAAAAAATTATATTAAGGATAATGAAGGTAGTGAGATTTCTAGAACTCACAATGTTCATGAACTTTGTTTCTAGAAATATAGGATAAACATTTAGTCATCTACACAGGAAAAAAAATTTGATGACTAACATAGAGCATGAGATGGAGGGTTATGGAGCTAGGGAAAATTCTACAAAAAAATCAGTAGATAGGGTGGCATGTTAGCTCCATATTGTGGGTGGAATGAAGTGAAATGGATGTGAGGAGGGTGGTGAAAACATGGAAGCATGAGAAATTCCCAATTTTTCACTATGAAAATAGCTAGTGTAGGGGTGGAGTAAGTTTAGAGGGTGAGATGGAGGGTTATGAAGCTAGGGAAAATTCTACAAAAAATTCAATAAATAGGGTGGCATGTTAGCTACATATTTTGGGTGGAATGAAGTGAACTGGATGTGAGGAGGGTGGTGAAATAAAGAAAACATAGGAAATTCCCTATTTTAACTGTGAAAATTAGCTATAATTTAGGGTTTTATGAAAATGATTGTTAGGGATGATATGGATGGTGAGAGATGAGAGTGTGAGGTATATGAGAGGTGTAGGGTAGTGTTATATGGTAGGGTTTAAGGTTTATTCAACTGGAGTAGGTTATATTTTATTCAAATGGAGTCTTTCAATGACATGGAGAAGTGATGATATAGAAAAGAGTAAAGTGAGCATGAAAACCAATAACAACTTAATGATTTGACCATGGGAGGCTATAAATATGTGATGAATTACTGTTTGTGATAGGTCCAAGGAGTATTTCCCATGAGCCTTGAGATTTTTTGAAGAGATTAGGATCAAAATACCTAATTTCTTTACTCCATCCAGATGCGTAACACCACTAAAAAGAAGTGTAACAACTGATCTGGAAGCGTAACAACTGATCTGTAGAAGCGTAACAATAGAGCCAGAAACGTAACAACACTTCCCATAAGCGTAAGAAAGGGGCAGAAACGTAACAACACCTCCCATAAACATAAAAACAATTCACAGAATCATAACAACAGCTTCTAAAATCATAGCAGGATGCTACATAAGCGTAACAAAGGAAACCTGAGGTGTAGCAAAGTGTTGTTGGAGTGATTTTTCGCCTTGGTTTTGAGCCTTTGACCACCTTAGGATTGAAAATGAGGTAAGAGACAAGCTCTACCACACAAAAAAGGAAATAATGATTTTGGATAAGCTTGAATTTGTCTTTTATAACCTTGAAGTGACCTTTTTTTCCTTGTAGTGAAACAATAAGAAAAATTTTCTTTTTGAAACTTTTTTACATTTAAACACATTTTAAAATAAGACAACATATCTTATGTTACTTCCAAAGTATGCTAGCTCCCTTTCAAAGGCTTATGAGTGAAATAAAGGGTGAGTTCCTTGTTATGATGACAAATTGGATGTAGAAAATATCTAACATAGCTCTGATACCAAGTAGAAATTATATAGAAATTCTATATGCCAATGGATTCAATCTGATCATGTAATGTACTAGAACAAGATATTGAATTCTTCTACTATATTTGCGGAATATAAAACATGATCGATCAATCACATGCAAGTAAGAGAAAGGAAAT
Organism: Pinus albicaulis; assembly: GCA_034641835.2. Classification (NCBI taxonomy): domain Eukaryota; kingdom Viridiplantae; phylum Streptophyta; class Pinopsida; order Pinales; family Pinaceae; genus Pinus; species Pinus albicaulis. Next base: position 310,269,518 of record CM076574.1, read on the forward strand.
TATCAATCACACAACACAAGATGTATCTGGGGAAAGCACCTGCTCAAAACCCCTCTATCATATATTGTACATATTCAAAGAATCATGAAACAATACAATGCTTTCTCACATTGAGAAAATATTTCACTCTCCTGACTGTTTCACTCTAATCCTACTCAAAACTGAATAAAAATTCTCAGCCCCTTCTTAGCCCAGTCTTTCTCACGCAATCCATAGGCAATTAATCCCTTTTAAATAGGATAATAAACCTTCCTTGACTGCACAATCCATCATGAGCCTTCCTATGACTTTATAATTGTGCCTGTGCAATTCGCTAATAATAAAACTGATAGTTAACTTCCCTTTAACCATTGTCTCAACTGGTTCGTCATCAGAATTGACATGCATGTAGCTATTAATAGTGAATCATCAGTTACTTGATAAATCACTACTTCTCAATTAAATCTAATTTAATTCACTTGACCTCTCACTAGCTCATCACTTAGTTATAACTAGTTAAATTGATTTTAATTCAATTAATTTGAGTTAACTAATTACACTCGCACCACACTAGTGCTACAACTGCAATTGGACCCTGAAAATAATAGGATCACTCTACATGCCTCACAATTGACCCTCAACTCAAAATTATTGAGCTAACTAAGTCTATATCACTTAGTTAACTGATACAAGTTGTTATGAGGCGAAATTACAATTTACTTTCAATTTAACTAAGGGATAATTAAATCAAAAGCCTCACATGGTAGCCATTTATGGGTGCTATTTTCTGGATTTTGTTTCTGGATGCCCATTTCACTGTTTCTTGTTGAAAATTTCAACACTCCCTCTCAACAAGAAAGGAATCAATCTATCATGATCCAATACCCTTGGAATGTTCTTACATGCAACACTTCTCTAGTGTTGTTTGCGCATGCAATTCTCCTGAAACTGAATAGCCTCCAAACAACTGAATCAATATAATGCATCTATCATCAGAGTCTTTTGACTGCTAGATCCTATTGCACATGTCTATTGGACTCTCTACATTGTTGTTGGCATCTGCATCTATACCCCCTTCACTGCTACCAACTCTGATCTGCGCTCTAGTATTCAACATTTTTAAATCTTATTTTTTTCCTCCTTGTTGGGCTAGAATTGTGAATTACAGATAAATCACGCTTCCCTAGATAGGTGCTAGTCTATAAAAATAGGTGAAAGACTATACGAATATTTCTCCTAACTCAGAACATATACACAGAGAGGATTGGAGGCTTACTTGTTCAGTCGCTTCCAAATGGCTCCTTCTGTCGCTTCCGTTGTAGCTTCAAACTCAAGCGGTTTGTGAGATGAATGCTTCCTACAAGAAAGAACACTGAGACAACAAAATATGCAATAATATAGATATATATTCAATATAGTTAGTTAAATCAGTAAAGAATAAACCATATACATCAACCAAGATCTTGCAATATGGAAAATCAAAGCCAATACAGATGCATATAGGGAAAAATAAGTAGTACTCTTTATTGATGATAGAAGGAGAGGTTACAACCTAGTGACTAATTTGAAGTGACCTTCCAGCGACGTTCCCAAACCTCATCACAGTATAAATCTCTCCAGCATCAGCTTCACAAATCTAACTCTCAATTGAAAATTCTCTAGTATTTATCTACTCAAATTCTTCCTTCTCAAGCACTTAGATATGTGCTCAATTCATAGATGAACTGTAGGTTTTTTTGCAATCAATAACTTTCCAAAAATAGGCAAGACATGTTTCTAGTCATGTATATGTCAAATGGACACTTGGATCCGAAGCTTGACACATGTGAACTCTCCTAGAAGGCACTGGCCAAGTGGAGATTCTGGAACAATGAGAATTTCGCTCCCAATGTGACCAACACACATGTGAATGTCGGGAAGTGCTTTGCAGAGCAGCCTTGCATGGGGCTACTTGCATATGAAATGCACTTAGGCCCTGTAAAGCCTGCATTGGTGAGCTCTCATATGCTATATAATAAGTTACTAGTTTAAAACCACATGGAAACCATGGAAACCTTTGCTTGATGAAAGTCTTGCTTGATTTGTCTTGTTTCTTGTCTTAGGGCATGTAGAAACTAAAATGATAGGGAATGATAGACCCTTGATCATTGGTCTTGGAGATGATGCCCAGTTAACTAGGTCATTGGGAATGGTGCCCAAATTGACCTATAACAATTACCCCCTAAAGCATGAGATTCAAATAATAAGATCATTTGATTGAGATGTTTTACACTGTTATGGGTCTAGAAACGAAGCAGAGTGGTCACCTGCATCAATCTTACAATACATTAAATCATGATATATCCTCTTTTTATCATAATTGTTGAGGATAGGCATTCCCATATTCAGCACATAAAACAATCTAATAACATGTGCATAATTCAGAAAGTCATATTTATTGGAATGTTGCCAATATGCAGACATGCATATAGGTATAGGTCCATGTTTGGATGACAATCTATATGTAAAGTCACTGTACATATGATGTGTACAAAAATCCTAAAATTGCAGCCTAGATGGATGAAACTAGATCCGGGGTCTTCCTATCTCATTCACTTGATCATTCGAGTACAAGTCTAGCCATCCGAATACATGATTTGTCGTCGAACATGGAAATACATCGTTTGATTACCAGCCAATGATGTGTGCTATTAACAAACACGAGAGAACCACTGTTAATTTCAATGGCCCTCAAAGTACTGCAGCACATTTCGCAAGGCGTGAATAGATGATTTTATGTCAAACGCCAAACAAAATATTTCGGTGAAAGGTCCAGACGCAAGGATCTTGTCAATGTTGTAACAAGCCTCATGGTACTGGAATCTGATGTTTCTAAGTGAACCTCCTGGATATTGATTTGTTGTCGACAGGAAGTCACCTTATTGCAAAATTGGAGTTAATGATTTCGGAGACAAGGGTATGACTTGATATAGCAATTTTCAGGGATGACAGTCATGAAAATGAAGGTTTATGAGTATTGCAGAAGGATGAGTTTTTAATCACTGGATGACTTCTCTTGAACATATCAGTGACAATGTGATGATTTGGCAACATTGACCCAAAACTAAAGTGAAGGTATGATGAACCATAGGTGTGAATGAACCGTCAAGATGATTACCCAACCCAAACATACACGGACATTGAGTGAAAGAAGTTTCATGTTCAAGAGCGACTTGCTACCAAAAAGAAACTTTTCTTACTTTTCCCCGGTCATTTGTCGACCAATACCTCTTTATTTTTTAACAAGCTTGAGGAGGATAACATTTTCTTGATCTATAATTCAACCCTTCGGGCGAATAATATATCGCTATTTAATAATTTAACGAGTCTAGCGATGAATGAAACTTGATTCTTTCCATGATCGACAAGCCCGTCATTATTTTATGTTTTAATGAGCTTAACGACAGTGATAGCCCAGTCCTTTTTCATATTTAGAGAGTCTGAAAAAGAGGATGAAAGAGAACTCCATAAGTAATTTTTCGTAAATTTGTCACTCAAATCTGAAAAAGTGTAAAATAATATTTGAGAGAACCTCTTTGCTCATGTTTAACCAAGTTATTCCTTTTTCGTAAATAATCTATCTCAGTTTGGAAAAGGGTTAAACTTATACTGAGTAGATATAAATTCATTTACTTTAATGGGCTCGAAAAGACAAGTGCTCGGCAATATTTTCACATTATCGGAGTTTGAAAAGCGCTGAAAGAAGACTCCAGGGGTTCCTTTTTTGTTGTTATTAAAGCTTGAAAAAGAGATAAAAGTGCGCTTCAAATCATTTTTCATTTTTAACAAAGCTCGAAAAATAAGGAGAGAAAGTATGCTTTGTGGTCAAGTCATTCTTTGAATAAATCTGCACGACTAATTTGTTCATCAGTTGTATTTCCTGTTCAGAACAACATCAAATGGATTAAAAATACCTGTTTCATGATAAAAACATAATAAAACTATAGTCATAGCAATAAATTTAACTTGCAAACAATCAAATGACTATAAAAGGTAGTTTCACTATTCATTTTTACCATTCCATAGTTACCATTTTCATTTTGGAGTTCTGAACCTGATTTTTCCCCCGAACTTCAGTCGTTGATTGTGGTTTTTTATGTGGACGTATTTCATCGCCATTTGATCCAGGTTAGTGCCATGAACCTCCTCTTCCCTTTAGTATTCATTTCATTTCCATTCTTTGCAAATTTTTAGGGTTTTGAGGCCCCTAGGGTAAATTCTGCCCAAAATGAGGGCAACACACCCCTGAATGTCGAAACCTGCATTTCATAGCAGGTACATTGAAGGGTACCTGCATGTGCAATGCACTGTCTCAGCCCAGGGAGTGTGTTGGGCGTAATTCAAGTTTTTGATTTTCATGTTGTGCCCAAAATTTGCCTAGTTTTTTGCAATGATTGGAATCTAATGGATCTTATGGTTGTATTTCAGGTTTCCATTGGATTATAATGACGATTACATGGACGGAAGGAGAACATGAAGAACAAGATATGATTTCCTTGAATGATCCAGGTACTATAAGAGCCCTAAGAGATTGTGGACCACTTAAGTACTTTAAATTGTCGGGAATGAGGCAAAAAATAGAACTCTTCGAGTTCTTAATTCGAGCATGGGATCCGACGATAGAGATATTTCACATTAAGAATAAAGTGGTTCCCATAGCATTTTAGGATGTGTATTTTCTCACAGGTTTTTCAAGGAGAGGTTTTCCCATTTCTCTCACAGGGTCTACCGTTGGAGGAGAGACAGTGAGGGATTATGTTATGTAGTATTGCTATCCAGGGGCAGAACCTAGAAAATATGGAAAAATAAACATCCAGTATGTCAAGGATTTGCCCTTGAGAACCATCCTTTTCACGATCACTAAACTTTTTGGCACCGTTACACTACATGTAGCGAATAGATCGTATATGAAATATGCGCTAGAGTGCTTAGAGCCAACAATTTTCAACTAGTCTGAAGTTGTTCTATCTCAGATAAAAGAACAACTGAATAAAGCAAAGGGAGGAAGGAATACAAATTTCAGTTATGGTTCAATCCTTATCTCCTTCGCTTTGGAACGAATTCCACTGATGCAGCCACAACATGTAACATTGGATATATCTAGTCCTAGAGATCCTCGAATGCAGAGATGGGTAGAACTCATGGGTCGGCATGTAGGCCAATCAACCGTTGTGCTCTCTATTGCATTCTTCACCTGGTTCCGATGACAAATCGTCGCTATAGATGAGTATGCATATGCAGGCGTCGACTTCAAAGGAGATCCAGATCTAGTATAACCAGAAGGCGCTTAGTGGGGTGCAATAGGTAAGAATGATTCAATCATGTTTTTTGATTTTTCTAAGGTTTATACAATGTTTTTTTGTTTTGATTTCTTTCCAAGACTAAACTAAATGTTTTATGTAATGTAGATATTGGTCATGTTCAACCAGTAGAGGAACCAGAGCGCGAAGTAGATGTGCCAGCAGAGAGGGATGTCGAGAGAGCAGTCCTTCAGGACCTTGATATGGTTGAGACTCTGGCTGAGCTTCAGCAGCACATAGAGGGGTTGACCTTTAGGATTCTGTATTTCCAGATCAAAGAACTTCCCATGAGACTGCAGCAACACAGTATTGGGGTTCCTAACCGTTGGATGCGGTTGCTCCGTAGGATTTCTAGATCTATAACATGTTACCATGAGCATCACTAGTTTACTTGTGACTTTTGGCATACATTTGGAGGTCAGATGACCAATGTGTCTTGGGCACAAATGTTGTAAAAAACTATAACTATATATCTATATGATTTTAGAGTTTTTCCTATGTTTAATGCACAATACTATTCAATGAAGTGAATGTTTTCTTTACCTATGTTGCAAATTTCTGTCTAAAACTTGATTAGCTAATGACTTAGTTAAAGTGTTCAAATTTTAGGAAATGTGTTGATATTGAATGAAACAAAAATGTCTTTCCAAAATTCGAACTCTTAGGAACAATCTAAGAAGTGTTGGATTTTTAACAAAATAAATACTAGTAAGTTGTAATACCACAATTTGTGAGTCTAACCTTATGATTATGCGGTTAATACCAAATGAAATGGCATCAGAGAAAATTTCGATCAAAACGCTATACTCAGCGATATTTTTCGTCGATCTACTGATACAAATCCCTTGAAAACTCACTAACTCGTCATTCGGAGTGAAAATGACCCATGATGTAGAGGATAGATTCTCCGTACTATGATTAGCACCATCAACATATCCAAAAAATGGTTCCAAAGATTCATTCATCTGTGATGAAATGTAAAGCGGATTACTAAAGTCAAGAAAACTCTAAAAATAAATTAAGATAGTGAATGCAAATCAACAGCATATAAACAATATAATACAAAAAATTACTACGCTCATGATTAAGCATAGCAACATTTCAAATACAACCCATTTCTAGGTTGTGCCAATGGAATCCCATCATAATAAACTAACTCGTAGGCATCCTTAGCAAGAACTCTTTTGACAATATAGGGGCCATGCCATAATGGTTCAAATTTCCCTGTACCTATTACATCAGCTTCTTGATCGTAAAGAAGGACCAAGTCGCCCTCCGAGTAGATGCGAGGCTGGACATTTTTTTCATATTGCGCCTTCATACGTCTCTTATGCGCTTCATTGGCCAATTGGGCTTCACGAAGTGTTTCATATAGATGGATGAGGTTAAGGAGATGCACTTCTTCTTCTTCAGTGTCAGGTAACAAGTCTATCGCAAGTTTTAATGATGATATTTCACATTGGATTGGTAAGATAGCTTCCAGACCATACACCAATTTAAAAGGAGTAAATCCAGTTGTGTTTCTCACCGAGGTTCAATACGCCCACAAAGTGAAGTACATGATCAAGTGCCAGTTCCTTTTACGGACTCCTATCATTTGTTGAAGCATTCATTTGAGAATTTTTTTAATAGCCTCAACTTGTCCATTTGATTGTGGATAATAAGGAGTAAATTATCATGTGAAAATCCTAACTTGGCAGTCAATTCAGACATCATATGGTTGCAAAAATTCTTCCCATGATGCGTAACTATAGCCTGTGGGACCCCAAACTGTGCAATAACGTGGTTGAAGAAAAACAATGCAGTTTTTTTTCTTGTGTTGTTGAATGTAGGCATCTCTTCGGCCCATTTGGTAAAATAGTCGACTGCGAAAATAATATAACCATGCCCCCCAGACAAAGGAGGGTTACATGTCATGAAGTCAATACCCCATTTCGTAAATGGTCCAGCAGAGACAACAGGATGCATTGGCACTGGTGGCTTCTGGATTTTATGATAAAAAATTTGGCATGCATGACAACTTCTGACTGCGAGGATGCAATCTCGAAAAATAGTAGGCTAAAAGTAACCAATGCGGAGTATCTTCTGCATGGTAGCTTATCCAGATACGTTTCCACCACAAGCCCCAGCATGGCAATCATTTAACACTTTTTCGGCCTCCTCATGAGTGAGGCACCTCCTTAAAATGGTATCGACACCACGACGATAAAGTATATCACCGATGATCAAATAATCTTTGGCTTGGTATTGAATACGTCGCTGATCAGAGTGAGAGGTATTAGGTATAAAATTTTGGGTTTGGAGATAAATGATGAAATCCCCATACCAAGGATCAGATGATACAATCAGAAACATAGACTCGTCTGGAATAGATGGTTCCGATGTAGTAGCAGTACTATCAGAGGGAAGGTCACGGAGAAGCTCAGCCAAAACTAAAGACTTCTTTGACTTGGTTTTGATGAGTTCCAAATCAAATTCCTGTAAAATGAAAATCCATTTTGAATATTTCCCCCCCAGCAATTGACGTGATAAGATGTAACTCATGGGGTTGCAATCTGAAACTATTGTTGTTTTTCGGAGCACGATATAATGGCGAAATATTTGGACAGCTTGAATAGCTGCCAAGGTGAGCTTTTCCACGTAATATTACTTAACATCTGTATCATTGAGATTATGACTCAAATAATAGATCAGATGTTCAACTCCATCTTCTACTTGGGCCAAAGCCATAGCGATGGTCGTTTCAGTCGGAATGATATATAGGAAATAATCATTTTGATAATTACGAGGATACATTAATAATGCTCGGACAAGATGGTCCTTAACAACATAAAAAGAAGCTTGGGAAACTTGGTCCCAATGGAAGGGAACCCCCTTTTTCAATAATTGAGTAAATCCTTTAGCCATTTCGGCGTAGTTTGGAATGAACCTTCTCGGGAAGTTAGCCTTTCCTTGAAGTTTCTGTATCTGAAATAAGTTTGATGGTGCAGGCAAATCAAGAATGCCCTGAACCTTTAGTGGGTATTTTCGAATTCCTTATTTTGAGACTACGAATCCAAGAAATCGAATAGAACCAACACAAAACACACATTTGTGTGGATTTAGGTGTATCTTGTAGTGTCGGCAGCGTAAGAAATTGGTTGTCAAATGCATCGGGTGATCAGTGTGATTTCGTGAATGCACTGGTAAATCATCTAGATATGGTTTAACAATGTGTTTGATGTCGTTGAAAGCATAATCCATTTCTCTCTGAAAAGTTGCCCCAAAGTTCTTTAAACCAAATGGAAGTTTCCTATATGCGAATGTGCCCCAGGGACAGATGAATGTTGTCTTATGTTGGTCATTTGGGCGGATATTTACTTTATTGTAGTTGGAAAATCCATCCAAGAATGAAAATATTTCACATCCAGCACAATCATCAATAATCTGGTCGATAAAGGGAGTAGGATAGTTGTCTTTTTGACAAGCCTCATTGACATCCAGATAATCGACACACACTCTAATGGTTCCTTGTTTTTTCATAACAGGAATGATATTGGAAACCCACTCAGTCAGCGGAACAAGGTAAATGAAACCAACACACAAAAATTTTTCAACTTCTGCTTTGATGGCAGTGGCTTTCTTTTGACGAACAGGATGAAGCCGTTGATGCACTGGTTTGACATCAGGATACATATTAATAATGTGTTCAACTATACTAGTATCTATGCCTGGCATTTCCTCGTAAGACCAAGCGAATACGTCACAAAATTCATGAAAAAGAGAGTGATATGAATTAAGTTCTGATGGAGAACAAGATACACCGACATGAATATTTTCTACAACACCAGGTTTGGTCGAAATATCGATAGAAATCGTTTCCTTGATATTTGATAAATTTCACTCAGAGTCAATTGCATTAATCGGTAAAGAATTTGGAAAGAAATTTTTGATGGATGGGTGATATAGTTCATTGATATTTTTTTCTTCATAATCAAGAAGATGGGAATGATGATGATAATCTTCCCATGGTTCTCCTTCTGATATCATAGCTTCCAAAATATTTTCATCTGTCAAAATTTTTGAAGAAAATGGATCAGATGGAGTACCAAAATCTAATGAACGATCAACCCAAACACTCAGCGACGCTGATTTCAGATTTTTCGCCCAAGACAAATAGATTGATTTCTATGCCAAATCAATAGGGCTGGGTGGTAAAACATCATCCAACATAGAAATATCAAAATCACCCATACTTTCCCTTAAGCCAGATAGAGTGGAAGAGATAGTAATATTCCCACTTTAGCACACAGCTAAATGGAATATTAAAGTTTTGTTTTTATCACCTAACAGCTAAATAAATGGGTAGGGAAGCCCATGCATATTAAAAACATGAATAAAATCCCTCAAATGTGAAAGGGGATAGACATAAGAGCTGGATTTCACACCCTTATGTGTGAAAGAGGACATTTGCATGGAGACAAGGTCAAGTTTGACCTAGTCAACAACGTTGGGATAGGAGGTGGAGGACACTATGATAGACAATGCAGTATGAAGAGGAAGAGGGTTATTTAGTGGATAAAACCCTAATGAGTGGGACCCATGGAGAGAGGGCTTTCACTTTTTTAAAAGGAGGGCAAGGCAACCATTGTTATTCATGATTCAGATTATTGATTTCTTTGTATGTTTAGACTTTGTGCATTCTCCTGTTGTTTAACAGAGTTGCAGTGTTGCTTAGCACAAGGATTTCCTGTGTAGATATCCTTCTCCTTTCTTGAGAGGCCTCTTGAAGGAGTTTTAATTATTTTCCTCACATCTAGGCTTGAGGGCAAGCATCCTCCTTCAGCTACAGTGTTATTTCTGTAGCAGAATAATGTTGTGTTGCAGGGTGTTGCAGTGAGGGTTCACAACACCACTTCCATCACTTATTTTTTAGAGGAGGAGGTTCTCTTTCCTTTGAGAGATCAGTTTGGAAGCCCTTGTAGCATATTGCAGATCTTGGCACTTGGAAAACACTTTTTCTTGCACCTACAATGTAGTGTCCCTCAGTGACTACGCTATTTTTAGTTAGTATTTGCAGTGAGGGATTGCAGTGATTGGCAGAGGGTGAGATCTTCAGTGTTAGGATCAGCCTTTCACTTGGAAGATCCATTGGAGGAGGTATTTTATCTGATGTAGCATCTTCATCCTTCTCCATCCATTTCCAGTTCTTGAGTTGCAACTACTACCCTGCAACTCCGATATTTTGCGGATTTTACACATTTCAACCAATCCTTCCAGGATTGACTTGAGGTAGTCTTTGGGAGCTTAGATATTCACTCCCAATGTTGTATGAGCCATCTATATGCAGATGTATGATATTTTACATTCCCATGTAGCAGTATACCTTCTATGACTGCGCAATACATGTTCATGAGCATTCTGCAATAGAGCAACATTCCATTTTTTCACATGTATTCATGAGAGGCTTGTTTGCCTTGATCATTTGAGTTGTATTGTACATGTTTGCTGTTGATTTACATAATAAAATGGCTCTATGGTTTCCATACATTTTGGTATGAATTTTTTCACTTCTATTTCTAGTTTGTGTTTACATATTGCTGCTTCTCCACATTTGGAGTATCTTAAGATATTCCCAATAGTGTAGAAATTCCCTATGCTAGGATATTACAATGGTATCAAATCATAATCTTGGCTCAGCCTGTGGATCTCAGCCATGATGCTATCAATAAAAGAGAAGACTCCATTATGTGGATAAAGAAAGGAAGATAGGCTCACAAAGCTTCATCCAATATCTTTACAGAGCATTCATGAATATTTCAAAAAGATAAGGAGGGAGATGTGTACAGAATATCCAAGAGGGTTTGAAACTGAGTCAAACTCTAGATTTTCTTATGGGGAGTGTGAGCATGCAGCCACACCCTATAATGCACAGCGCAATCACATTCCCAGTTTTTCCATGAGATAGAGGGAGGAATAAGGAATGCCTAAGAGGGGAACTCTTAGTGGTTTATTGCATGAATATGAATCTCAAACTCAGAAGTTTAGAGATCATATAATTTTCCCATATTTTTACAAGATCAAGGTGAGGAGGAGAAAGCAGCATAATGTGGATGTATTTCTTCTGTCTACCTTTGATGGTTCCCCTACATGTTCAGCCAGATCTTGGGTGGAAGAACTAGACACCTTTTTGCAGCACCACCAAATTTCTGAAGATGAAGCCATCCGAGTAGCAGCACTACATTTTGGAGGTAAGGCTTATGCATGGTGGATATTTGAGTCTTTTAATTTAAAGAATGAAAATACTTCTTCTTATGCAAGGTTAATTAAAACATTGGTGAGAATATTTGATAGAAAGAATCATGAAACACATGTGGTAAATGAAAACCAACTCAAGCAAACAAAAACCTTACACGTGATGGATTGAACTATAAACACCATTCCACTTCAGAAAACCAATGAGGAGGCTGAAATCTTGCATCATACCTTTTTAGAGGCAAGAAATTTATCTCATGTTCCTAAACAAAAAGACATGGAGACCCCTTTTTCAAAAGAGGATCCAATCATTAGGAGGTTTCTCATTCGTGTTGAGAAGGTTGAGGGCAACATCGCTGTCGTGTCTAAATTTGATCTAGTACCTCATGCAGAGGAAGGAGGAGCTCTTGCTCCAACTAAAGGGATTCTTTCATCTTTGCAAGGAAGTCCCCAGGATCTCATATGTGGAGATCAAGGCACAACTCATGTTCTACATGTGCCATTGATGATGAGGTTTGGACCTATGGAGATACAAGGAGGAGATAGGGAGGATTTCTAGCATCATGTGATGAGGACCACACATCCCTATCCATTTCATGAGGTTGATGCACCTAAGAGGAAGATTGGATTGCGCAGTGAGAGAAGGGACAATTCTATCCATTCATGTATGCAGTCTACTCTTGATGATGATGTCTCATTTCATGGAGACATTTCACCAAGGAGACCACCAGATCAGCAAATGATGAGAGGTGCTTTACATTTTGAGGCACCATTCATTGATTTCAGAGGAGTGGATACCTTGGGAGGTCATTATACAGCACTGAGAGTCTTGGGTAGACTTAAGGAGGAGAGATGAATTCTCTCAACATCATCTTTACCCACTCTCATTTCAGATTCTACGTTGTGGCAGAAGCAACAGGGGAAGGATAGCAACCTTCCAACTTGCATCTTTGGCATGGGAGATGTCAAAGGAGAGGATAACCATATGACAGATGTTCTTCATGAGAGATAATCAATGCTCTCACTATGGAGGATAGATCCATGTTGGAGCTCCCGGCTGTTGGTGGAGTATTCCAACGATCATTTTTCTTGCATGATATTGGATGATCAACATATGAATATATGCATGGATCATGTGGAGATGGAGGAGATACATAACTCTTTGGAAGAGTTAGCACAACCACCTCTTTTCTCTTTGAGGATGAGAGGAGACTCATCTATGAGTGACTCCATTTGCACGAGCAAGAAATATGGTAAGGGTACTTTTTGTTTGTATAATGTATATATGCATCCCTGAACCATACATGTGCAGGATGTTGCTCCAAGGAGGAGCATTATTTTTTCTAGACTTCATGGTATACTTGAGGCCATGACCAGTATTGGTGACCACTCCCTAGGAGGACTTGGGGAGGAGATGTATTTTGGAGAACATGCTCACCTTTCACCATACATCATTCACTTTCTCCAAAAAAATGAAGAGAGTGGGACAGCAAGAAAGTGGTTTAGAAACCACACTTTTTGTCACTCTCTCTTGCAATTGAGGATCAAACTGCTTGGTTACATTTGAGGGACCATTTTCCTTCTCCCTTGCTACATATGGAAGCAAGTATGGTTCTCATTATGGTTCCTTATGTTGTTTTTGTTCTTGTTTTTATTGGGATCAGGATTGGGGGAATGGCACATTGGTTGGATGTGTCCCTTGGGGGAGAGATTTCCCACACTGTTTGCCTTGCATGTTCTAATGGGATCATGAGAGGTAGTATGGCCACCATAGCCAAACTTGTGTTATTTTATGAGGTGAGCCATGGATTTGATTGGATGCCATATGATGGTGACTTCCAACTCATCACATATGAGGTGAATTGGGTCAGCATGCTTCATAACGTTGGAAGAGAGATCATTGAGGATATAGTATTCTTATTGCAACTTGAGGGTAACATTATGGAAACCCAGGATTAGCAGACACTCTACACTTATCTTAAGTGGAGAGGAGGACAACGTGGGGTAGGCTATTTTGTCTACCAAGATCAGATTTTCAGCCCACCTACATTGCAGGAGCCAAAGGTGGAAGATGATTTTCAAGAGTTGCCATGTTGGGAGGTAACTAATTTTGTATGGATGATTGCTTGGGGGATGGAGGATCCACATGGGGGAGATGTTCCTCAAAACATTTTAGAATCCATGACTTGGGAGGAGACTGTCCAGTTATATCCTTGTAGTTGCTTGAGGACAAGCAACATTCGGGAGGGGAGGATTGTAATATTCCCACGTTAGCACATAGCTAAATGGAATATTAAAGTTTTTTTATTATCACCTAACAGCTAAATAAATGGGTAAGGAAGCCCATGCATATTAAAAACATGAATAAAATTCCTCAAACGTGAAAAGGGATAGACATAAGAGCTATATTTCACAACCTTATGTGTGAAAGAGGACATTTGCATGGAGATAAGTTCAAGTTTGACCAAGTCAACAATGTTGGGATAGGAGGTGGAGGACACTATGATAGACAGTGCAGTATGAATGGGAAGAGGGTTATTTGGTGGAGGAAACACTAATGAGTGGGACCCATGGAGAGAGGGCTTTCACTTGTTTAAAAGGAGGGCAAGGCAGCCATTGTTATTCATGATTCAGATTATTGATTTCTTTGTCTGTTTAGGCTTTGTGAGTTCTCATGTTGTTTAGCAGAGTTGTAGTCTTGCTTAGCACAAGGATTTCCTATTTAGGAATCCTTCTCCTTTATTGAGAGGCCTCTTGAAGGATTTGTACTAATTTTCCTCACATCCAGGCTTGAGGCCAAGCATCCTTCTTCAGCTACAACATTATTTTTGCAGCAAAATAATGTTGTGTTGCAAGGTGTTGTAGTGAGGGTTCACAACACCACTTCCATCACTTATTTTTCAGAGGAGGAGGATTTATTTCCTTTGAGAGATCAATTTGGAATCCCTTGGAGCATATTGCAGATATTGGCACTTGGCCAACACTTTTTCTTGCACCTACAACACAGTGTCCCTCAGTGACTACGTTATTTTCAGTTAGTATTTGCAGTGAGGGATTGCAGTGATTGTCGGAGGGTGAGATATTCAGTGTTAGGATCAGCCTTTCACTTGGAACATCCATTAGAGGAGGTATTTTATCTGATGCAACATCTTCAACCTTCTCCATCCATTTCCAATTCTTTAGTTGCAGCAGCTACCTTGCAACTCCGGCATTTTGCAGATTTTTCACATTTCATCCAATCCTTCCAGAATTGACTTGAGGTAGTCTTTGGGAGCTTAGATATTCACTCCCAATGTTGTATGAGCCATCTATATGCAGATGTATGATATTTTACATTCTCATGTAGCAGTGTACCTTCTATGACTGCACAGTACATGTTCATGAGCATTCTCCAATAGAGAAGCAATCCATATTTTCACATGTATTCATTGGAGGCTTGTTTGCCTTGATCATTTGAGTTGTATTGTACATGTTTGCTGCTAATTTACATAATAAAATGGCTCCATGGTTTCCATACATTTTGGTATGATTTTCTTCACTACTATTTCCAGTTTGTGTTTACATATTGTTGTTGCTTCACATTTGGAATATCTTCAGATATTCCCAATAGTGTAGAAATTCCCTATTTTGGGATATTACAGATATCATGTAGCAAGTCTCTATGCTTGAAATTTCTGTCGATGTCACGGGTAGTGGTAATGCAAAGGTTCCCATAAGAGTGGAATCCTTTAAGAGTCCTACACCAATGTTCTGGATTTCTAGTTGGCGTAAGTGAACAAACAGAAAGCTTTCAGTTACCTGTGAAGCGGAGGAAAAAAAGGATAATTGATTAATGACTATGATTGTACCTTTATGTGGAAAGTAAATCATTCTAAAGTATGTAGAAACAATTTCAGTCATTTCATATACCCATGGTCTTTCGAGTAAAATATTATAGTCAAGGGTTTTGTCAACAACCTCAACATCAATACTTAGTGTTTTTCCCCCTAATTCAACATGCAGATTATTGATAATAACACAAAATTTATATGTTCTTCCATCAAAAGCCTTAAACGTCGTTGATGATTGCGATAATCGCTGTGATCCAAGTGACTTCCAATAGTTTAGAGACATAATGCACGTAGATGCTCCCTCATCAATAATAGTGCGATGAACAAGGTGATTGAGAACATTTACTTGTATGGAGAATGCCAATTCTACTGGTAATTGTGACACATATCCCGTATGATTAAAGACAACAAAATTAGAATCAGTCGAATCAATTCCACCAATGGCTGATAATAAAGCCTGTTTCTGGGAGGGACAATTTTGTAATACCTCAAGAGAAGACATAGCTGAAGGGGATTGAGCCAAATCTTCAACTATATTATAATTTTTTGCAGCTCTTGCTCGAGGATTATATGTCTATTTATGAATTACTCCTTTTGGTGGCTTAATTTTCAATTCAGGAATAACAGTAGGTGGTACTGATTCATTAGATGGATTTGTTGTCAAGGTAGTAGGCTGATCAATAGCTGGACTACCATAGTCTTTATTCCACGTCGACACCAAAATATCTTGTGAAGTTTTTTTGGTGGATAACATTAACACTTGGGAACTAGGAGTTGGATCCGTAGCAACCAAATTAGTGTCAGGATTTGGAAATGGGTCTGTCAACACAGCTGATGCATGAGAACTCTTGATGATTTTTGAGACTTTAGCATGGTTAGGACAATCCCTAACAAAGTGTTCCTTGTTACAGATTATTCATGGATAACGAGGTTTCCATGGTCCATATGGTTGATCAGATGATCTTTCCTGCAAGTTAGAAGTTTTCTTTTTCTTTGATTTCCCCTTTTTCTTACCTCCTGGTTGCTTGTCACTTTTGCCTTTTTCAAATGACACGACATTAATTTCAGAAGTAGGATTAGGATCAAATGTAGTAGCGTGGTGTGTGTTTGCAGTGCCTATCAAGCCGCCTATGGAATGAGAGTCCTTTATTTAAGGAGGAACATTGAAATTAGATCGCGGCGCATTAGGAATTTTTTCATAAAGCATGCCGGACTGAGTATAATTCAAGTCTAAATATTGGGCATGAGCGATAAATTTCTCTTCTGTGACGACGCCACCTTTAGTCAAATCCTCAATTATAGATGGTAACAGGGACTTAATGAACCATTCAGCAAGGAGTTGATTAGGAACAAATGTCTTAACCATTCGTCGACGGCGACGCCACTCATGAATATGATCGTAAATGTGAGTAGCATTAGTCTATTTCAAGTTGGTCAAGAGTTCCATTCCAATTTTGTATCTGATCGGTAACTGGAAATGGGTCAAAAAAATAGTAGCTAAAGTAGTGAAAATTATCAAAAGAAGATCTAGGTAACTCAATGTACCATTTAGCAGCCGGACCTATGAGCATACGCTGGAAAAGACGTAGTCGAAGAGAATCATCATTCGGGGAATTTTATGAGTCGACCGATCTTCTCTAGGGTTTCCATTGAATTTATGAATATCGGAGGGTAATTTATGAGGTATCACCGACCACCAAGGAGCATAATTTATACGATCATTGGCTAACCGGTTTAAATCTGGTAATTCTAAGGTTTCAACAAAAGGCAACTGTCGATTAAGGTCAGGTTGAGCATAGCCAAGGTAAGATGGAATTGCTTGGGCAACAGGTATTTGAGCACCAGCATACGGAATTTTTTGCTGGTAACCTAGATAAGGGTTGTTTTTCATAACAAACGCTTGAGAATTCTATTGACAAAAACCTGGATATGATACTTGTTGAAATGAAGTTTGAGGCATTTGTTCTTGTGGTTTCCAAGGGGCCTTTCCACCAATGTTATAACCCAAATTAGTATAACTTGGATTCGGTTGATATGTATAACCACGTTGCGTTTGTGACATCCTATAAAATGGTACACCAACATGTGAATAAATGATTCTTGATACAGGTTGTTGTAAATTAACCAAAGGGTTTTGAGTCTGTGGACCCAAAATTTGATGATATTGAGTCGAAGAACCCACCTGATAAGGTTGATGTATAATATTTTGATTCTGTAACAGGGGTATAGATGTATTAACAAGTGGTAATGAAGTGGGAGTAACAGGTTGAACGAGTTGATACGAGTGTACAACCGTTTGTGGTTGGATAGGAAAAGTGGGCTGCCATTGACAAACATTCATGTCAACATTATTTTGACCAAAAAGTGACTGAGTACTGTCATATTGGGTGACCAAAGGTTGCCCCCCAGCATAAGGAGGATAATAAGACAGAAAATAATTTTCTCCAAATGCTAGGAGTCCAGTTGATATGGTACTTAAAGGAATTGACCCAAAAGGACCGACTTGATATTGCCCTGATGATGTATGTAATGAATCAAGTTGTTCAGTACTAACAATAGGACTACCAGTTAAAACACCATATGATGACATTGGCAAAGATCATGAACGTGAAGATGCACCAGAGAAAGTACCAGACAATGATTTGTAGCCTGTTGGGACCGAAGGGCCACCATGAAAATATGACTCTGGTGAGGTTGTGAACATCGACGAAGTAGCGAGGGTAGAAGCTGATGTAATTGGAACAACAAACCTAATCAAAGATGTTGGTTCAGACATGGTTGTGTGACCAAATGTATACCCTCGAAAATCAATGGGAGATTGAATGGAAATAGGATCAACAAAAGCAGATGGAAATGATTGAGTAAAAGACTCGTACAATTAAAGGTCCCCCCCAAAATGGGTTGGAGTTAAAGGTGTATTGTCTCGTGGGATTTATTCAATTGCAATTAAACTAGGAGGAAGAACTTCACGGTTAGGCCCAAAATATATTTCACACAGTTTACTGTGTGATATAAGTGTTTCAATGGCTACAGAAATTTGTGGGGTGACCAGGGTAGGAACAACTTCTGGTTTTTCGACTTCAGGATTTAGATTTTCTGGAAAAAAGGAGATAGGATCTAGATCAATTTGTGATTGAACAACGTCGGGTCCAGGAGGTATGGTCTCAACAATTGAATGGATTGTGACCATGGGTAGCTGTGAAGACTTTGATTCAACAACATTAGACGAACCAGGATGTGTAGAAAAATTTTGAGTTAAATCTGGTTTAAAAGATGATGTTTTGCTAGAGGTATGAATTGTACTTGATTCGGTAGATTGTGATCACCTTCGCCTGCCAGAAGTAACTTCCGGTGGTAAAGGTGGTTTTAAAGCTAATCTACGCGAACGATGGGGGATAGGAGTTTTTTCTTCCATGATTACTGATTTATTTTAACCAAAAAACAAATAAACAAAAAGAGGGTAATGCTAAGAAAAAGAGTTTACCAAGAAAATTTGAATTTCAGAATACCTCCTGGCGAACCAAGTACGGGTAGGTAATCTCCCCGAATGCTGTGTTCGGTGTATCACAATTTCAAGGTGGTCGACTTGGTTCACTATGGATGGATAGCACCTAAAAGTTGTCCTCCCAAATATACCCGAAGGTACATGGAGGCCCAAGTCCGTATTAGCACTATCTGATGTGAAACCGAACAGTGAGAGCACCCCTTTATACTTATCGTACTGTAACACCGCCCGATATACCCAAAATTATGTGGATGAGCTACGATATAATTACGTACGTGGAGTGAGGTATCACACTCAGAATGTATCGCAGACAAGTTAGCGTCAGCTACTATGTTTTACGACACCAGAAAACGTCTCTAGCCTAGACCTTCTAAATGTTATCGTTATGGTTCCAATGCATTTTTAAGTAAATTGAGATTAATTTTATGTTGATCTTGCTTAACAATTTTCCTTTCAAAGGTTCACTGCGATGATGTGTATGAAATTCCTAAAATGCAAGCTGATAATGATAAAAAAACTTTCACTTTCATCTTTTTTAATGAAGAACCTAGCTACTAAGGGAGGAGAGAAAATAATTTGTGAGCAAACAAATCAATGAACAAAAAAAAATCAATGAATACAAACTAAATGCATATTTCCTAATGTTCCTTTTGAAAAACACACACAATCCTACATGCAAATGCAATTTTTTCTTTTCAGTTTCCTTAATGTTATGAATGTAGAAAATAAACTAGGTGTACTAGATGAATAATTCAAATGCCTTTTACTTTAGAGAAACAAAGAATACAAACAAAAATTTCTCTTTTGAAGGAAAAACGAGGATTTCAACAACAATTTCTCCTATCAAGGAAATGAATATTTTACGACAATTTCCTATTTCGAAAGCAAATTATTCTTAATGTGACCATAAAAAGTACTTTGAAATAAATTTTTCATTGATAAAGAAAAACATTTTAAACAAACATTGAACAAATTTTCAGCCAAAGGAGGAAGAATTATATAGAGTCACTAGTCAATTGAGCATCAAACTTTTCAGAACACAACATCAAGCAAAGCTGAAGCAAGTTGCAAAGTCAAATTCAAGGGAATTTAGGTACTTTCAGGAGTCAACGCAGTCTACAAGGGGAGACAGTGCTCTGAAATGCAAGCTAGTAAGGGAGACAGTGCTCTACAACGCAGGCTAATAAGGGAGACAGTGCTCTGCAAAGCACTGTGTCCAGTCTAAGGGTGCGTTGGGCACAGTATTCAAAGAAAAATACTATTGTTTAACTCACTGTATTTGAAAATTAAAATCTGAAAAATATTAATCTTTGTGTGTAACAACTACTGGGTGGATAAATAAAGCAGATCAGAGGCTAAAACACCTAGAAATAAGAGAAATTCTCCCCAGTGGAGTCACCAATTTGTTGGGCCAGAATTGTGAATTACGGATAAATCACGCTTCCCTGGATAGGTGCTAGTCTAGAACAACAGGTGAAAGACTATACGACTATTTATCCTAACTCAGAATAGATACACAGAGAGGATTGGGGGCTTACTTGTTCAATCTCTTCCAAATGGATCCTTCTGTCGCTTCCGTTGCAGCTTCAAATTCAAGCGGTTTGTGTGCTGAATGCTTCATGCAAGAAAGAAAAATGAAACAACAGAAGATGGAATAATATAGATATCTATTCAAGCTAGTTAGCTAAATCAGTAAATCATAAACCATATACATCAACCAAGATCTTGTAATATGGAAAATCAAAGCCAATACAGATGCATCTAGGGAACAATAAGTAGCACTCTTTATTGATGATAGAAGGAGAGGTTACAACCTAGTGACTGATTTGAAGTGACCTTCTAGCAACGTTCCCAAACCTCATCATAGTATAAATCTCTCCAGCAGCAGCTTCACAAATCTAGCTCTCAATTGAAAATTCTCCATCATTTCTCTACTCAAATTCTTCCTTCTCAAGCACTTAGATCTGTGCTCAATTTATAGATGAATTGTAGGTTATTTTGCAATCAATAAATTTCCAAAAATAGGCAAGACATGTTTCCAGTCATGTAGATGTCAAATGGACACTTGGATCCGAAGCTTGACACATGTGAACTCTTCTAGAAGGCATTGGCCAAGTGGAGATTCCGGAACAATGAGACTTTCGCTCCCAATGTGACCAATGCACCTGTGAATGTCGGGAAGTGCTTTGCAGAGCAGCCTTGCATGGGGCTACTTGCATATGAAATGCACGTAGGCCCTGTAGAGCCTACATTGGTGAGCTCTCATATGCTATATAATAAGCTTCAAACCATGGAAACCTTTGCTTGATGAAAGTCTCTCTTGATTTGTCTTGTTTATTGTCTTAGGGCATGTAGAAACTGAAATGATAGGGAATGATAGAACCTTGATCATTGGTCCTGGAGATGATGCCCAGTTAACCAGGTCATTGGAAATGGTGCCCAAATTAACCTATAACACTCTGACATCTAACTGCATCAATCTAACGATCCTTCCTGCTATTGTTGTACTATGGTCTCTTCATAGCCAAGTTCGATCCATGAGACACACCATCTAAATGGACCCTGCCCAAATTTATTCTGGGGATTAATTATGCACATCGCCCCACCTCACACCTAGAGGTATAGCTGCATGTACACCCTCTACCCATATGGATTGAAATTTCTCCCTTCTGGAGGTCTCTGCCTGAGTGGACTCTTACACTCAGTCTCCTCTCTTCTTCTCCAATTGTGGTTGTTCCACAACCTTCTGAGACTTCTTCTGAGGCTGCATGTTGAGATATAATTTATCCCTCTCAACCACCAAGTAATTAACCACTTATTTTCTCGTCAAATCCTTGCATGCATCCTCAACCTTGAGAGTATACTGTTTCTTGACTCTTGAACTGATCTGCTTCACCTTTCTCGTGGCTATGTGTTTAAGGAACAACTTTCCTTTTCTAAATATCACCTCATAACCACGATCTTCCAATACCTCTAATGAAGACAAGATTCTTCCTTAGGCTCGGAACATACAAAACATCTACTAGTCTGAGAGGGGAGCCAAACTCCCTTTGAAAGGTAACTGTACCTATGTTGGTCACATTATACCTCCCGTCATCTCCAAACTCTATGTTCTACTAGAGGTCCTTCTCCTTCAAGTCACTGAATATATCTCTATTCCTCGTTATATGGAATGAGGAATCTCTTTCTAGATACCACATGCATCCCATTATAGTGTTGGCCATGCATGCAATGAGAGTAAAATCAAGCTCGAACTGTGAAGCAAATTCTTCACCGGCTGCAAGTGCAGGCTTCTTCTTGCTTCCCTTCTTCTGTGGAAAATTCGAAGCATAGTGCCCATGCTCATGAATGTGAAAACATCTTACCTTGGACAAGTCTCTCCTTCCCTCTTCACCATGGGATTTATTTCCCTTGGATTTATTTTTTTCTCCCACTAATGCACAATCTTCTTCTTTGTTGGTGTTGGAGGTCTCGTCTATGGTGCTCTGCCTTATCTCTTCAATTACCAAGTCGGACCACAAATGCTCCCAATCTGGAAACATCTCCCTTCCATTCATAGATTCCTGGTAACTATGCCAGCTCTTTGGAAGGCCTAGAATTTTTAGGCTCACCAATTCATCATCAACTATGGTCACACCAACACTTCCAAAATCATATCGACATTGAGTGAACTTCGCTAAGTATGTTGGTACCGTCTTGCCCTCCTCCTTCTTGATGTTTCTGATCTTGTATTTCAACGCTAACTTCCTTTGGTCACTGTTGTTTTGAAACATATATGTCAAGGCCTTCCACATAGCATATGGAGTCGCCTTCCCATAGAGACTCGAGACAATATGATCTAGAACACCCTCCAACAAGATCCTTCTCGCCTTTTCTATCTTATTCTACCATGCATCAAGAAGTTGGGCATCTGTTGCTGTGGGCTTGGGGATATCTGTTGGGTGTGGAGCTTGAATATCTTGTTTATTTTGTATCATAGTGTTGGACCCCTGTACCTTAATGGGGCGGCAACGCCACCCATAATTAAATGTTTCTTCGGGGTGCTATGTAGGTAAATCCTCTCTGCGAACAGAGACAATCCCTCTATCCCTAGAGTGGGTCTAGTAACAAAAGGATAAACTAGAGTGCAGGCTCCTAATTACTGAATGAAATAGACACGATAGATCAACCTACCTGGATTCCAACGATATCGTCGTAGTTGTTGTAGTGGTGGCCTCTCAATTCTTGTCTTAGCAAGTCACGATCCTTTCGTAGTAATGCTTGGATACCTGCACCATATCAACAAACAAGAGTAGCATATGAAACAACAATCTCATTCATAATTACTAACCAGTTAAGGAGGGTTAAGAATATTGCATCAATAAAACACATCAATGCGATATGGGAACCAAACAATAGTTATACATATGTAGTAATAGAAGAAATAGTTACAATCAATCCTTGATGTCGCAGCCTCCTTTAGTGGGGTTAATTTGAAGCACGTCTCGATGAATGTCAGGGAATTTGGATGGGATGAAGGCACAAGCCTAAGCTCTCTCAATAAGGGACTCTTCTATTCTATCTTGAATAGAAATCTCTCCAACATTTCTGCTTCTTCAATTCAGCTCAGCTAGCTTCATCAATGGAGGATGAGCTATATTTATAGAGGGAAAGGAGGAGGTTGGGATCCCTACTATGGTGGAAGGGAGGCCTTATCTCATGGGAGGTTTCTCCGAAAGGTGGAAAAAAAAGGCCAAAGCAAGAAGGTTGTGGTTATTCAGTCGAACCACTCTCCATGACTCATCCACGAAGTTGTTATGATCGAAACATCGCCTCTATTTTTAAAAATATGTCCATAAACATATTGGTGCGGGAAGCTAACTAAGACAGAGCACCAGCTGGCACAGGGGCCAGTGTTAATATACCTCATCGGCATGAGGGTATAATTGGTTACTAGCGCCAAGGAAAAAATATGTTTTTTTGGTGGTCTGTTCAGGAAATGGTCAACAGAAGGAATGTTAGACTCATGGTAAGGGATGCAACGATGATATTTGCAAGGCATGACACTTTATTTTTTTCATAGAAATGAACCTCCAATGTGCATGATGGGGATTTCACGGATAGTGAAAAAATGTTGTGTAACAGATGCCCCCTAAATCATGAGGTTTGATAGAGAGGAAGGGGTGAAATGCTTTACGAGAACGCAGTCAAACCAAACACCATTGTCGGAAGACCTGCAATTACAAGTACAACAAATATCTATAAGACATGAACATGTGGCATGGGCACAACCATCCATAATAGAGTACATATATGAACTGATATCTGAGGTATGGACGCAACCATCCAGCAGTAAGGATCAAAAAATAGACTCAGGTATGGTCGTAGCCATCCAATCAAAAGAGTCATGCAACAAATCATGATACACCATAATATCTTGTAGCCTGGATCTTATCAGAAAAAACCCAGGGTCTTTCACTCCATCTCGATCTGAATAGGTACAAATTCAAGCATGCAAATATGTGAGCTGAAGTCAAACATGAAATAAAATCACCTAATTACCAGCCCATGATGAAAGCCATTAACAGGCATGAGAGAAATTGTCAATAATGATAATGGATCTCAAGGTACAATAGGTACAATCCACAGAATGTGAACAGTGATTTGGCATCGAACACTCGCAGAATCACTCGATCAAAGGCCAATGATGTGGACCTATCGTCAAATGAAAAGAACCTACCATTAAGGCATGCAGGCTCCAAGGTACCGGTAGGGAGTTTGTAGACCAACTTCCTGGATAATGAGTTGAAGTCGACAGGAAGTGACCTAGTTGAAGGAGGGCCATAATGTATCCCACATCATTGACATGAGACAGAGGAACATGACGAAAGTGAATCAGGACCAACAGAGAATCAGATGGCGGTTGAAAACTGCAGAGACAAACTGCTCTTGAACATATCAGCGACACGACTCTGGATTTGGTAGTATTTGACATCAAGGGATCTGAGGTCATGATGATGTGGCAGAGAGTAGATGAGAGGTAAAAATAGATTATCCAAACCCTATGAAGGAAAGAATGATGAAATGAGATGTCCCCAACCCGACACAAATGTAGACGAGTGTCATGTTCAAGAGCGACATACTGCTGACAACTAAAATCTGGTTCAATTTCCCCCCACCATTTCTGGCAAGTACCCTAATTTTTTTTTTTCAAACAAGCTTGAAGGGGATAGCATATGCTTGTCTTGTAAGTTTTTCCTACGGAAAAATCCATCCTAGTACATTTTACAAGCCCTAGGAAGGAGGAACTTGATGAACGTCATAGTGACGATGTCTGATGTCATCAAGGTTTAACGAGTCTGAAAAAGGAAGAACTTAACATCTTTTCATGTTTATAGAGTTTCAAAAGAAGCGGAAAATGAAACTCCAGCATGTCCCTTTTCCTAAATAGTCCCTCAGATCCGAAAAGGTAGATAAAAATATTTGAAAGAACCTCTTAGTCATGATAGGCTAAGCTATTCCTTTTTCGTAAATAATCTATTCCAGCCTGAAAAAGGGGTAAACGTATACTCGGTAGATATTGTTTCACAACTATTTAATGAGTTCAAAATGACAAGAGTCTCGGAAATATTTTCAATTTTAGGGAGTCAGAAAAGAGCTGAAAGATGACTCCAGTAGTGACTTTTTCGTTTTTTTACCGAGTCCGAAAAAGTATAAAATACAACTTGTAACTTCATCGCTTTCACATTAAAGATATGTCGTTGCACAAGAAACAAACTTAAAACCCATTTCTCAAAATAAAATAATGTAATAATCAAAAAACATGTCTTAAAACCTAATTAGGGTTCTAAAAAGTAATAAAATGCCAAAAATGGTAAAAAATAATTACTTTTCGCTTTTACCTCTTGTGGAGCAATAGTGACCCCATTTTACCTTGCGATTTTGCTGCGACAATAGCGGGCAATCCAGTAAACCAATCTCGAATCTGTCAATTCCAGGTAAGATCTGACATCCTTCCCCATATTTTAAGCATTATTTATTTATATGCAACCTTCATTTTTTATTTCTGAGAGAGAAATTGTGAAAACTAGGGCACGGTGGTCAGCGCAGGTTTCCAGCATGGACTTGTGCCAACCACCCAATTTTCTAAACTGGGGCACGCCAACCATGAAAACCTCTTAAAAAACTTCTAGTGCTAGAAATCAAGCCTAAAATTCACAAATTTTAGCTTTTTATTTGGCTAATAATGTCCATATGAACATGTTTGTAGGTGAAAGAGTGACAAAATGGTGATAGAGTGGAAGGAACGAGAACATAGTGAAGAGGATGAGCTTGCCATGGGAAATGTGAGATGCATGGAAGCTCTCAGAGACTGTGGATTGAAAATTTTCTTCATGACACAGTGTCTTTGAGCTCAACCAGAGCTGCTCCAATACTTGATCAGTATCTGGGACTGGGACGAGGATCAGGAAAAATTCATTCTTCGAGATCAGGAACTCGAGATTGATGTTTCTGATATTTGTTTCATAACAGGATTGTTGCGGAGGGGGGTAGCACCAATCTTGACCGGCACCTGGCCCACCATGGAGAGCATGGGCATGGTGATTGACAAGGTATGCCAGGGAGCACGGAAAGGATCAAAAAGCAGGAAAGTGGACATCCAGACTATTCTGGATTTAATGCTAAGGGTAATGCTTCACATGATCACACAAGCTGCAGGAACATAGTTACTTCTTGCTATAGACTTCTTGACACTGACCATCTACAATCGGGCAGAGGCAGTAACAATCAATATAAAACGTCAGCTAAAAAAGTGCAAGAAGACCAAATTAAAACAGTTTGGTTATGGGTAAATATTGTTATCGTTCATTCTGGAACGATTACCAATCTTTGAGCATCAGGAGGTGATAGTCCCAACACCACCAACACTAGAACCATGGATGGCCCGATGGGCAGCTCTGATGCCAAGGTCAGGGGGCAGTCAACAGATGTCTTGGAGACCAGAGTTCTTTGATTGGCTCTCCTGACAATTGATTTTTTTGGAGGACTGGCCCTACTCTGGCATAGATTTCACTGGTGATCTGGACCTCCCACTCCCAGAAGGAGAGGATTGGGATGAAGCACTTGGTAAGACTTATTTTTTAATTTTATGAGTATTATGGTTTTTTTGGTATGTATGTTCTGACAATTAATCCATGCATTTGCAGATGTAGGCCCAGAGAGACCTGCAGGGATGTCTCCGATAGCGAGGAGAATACCTCATGATTTCGATGTTGCCCCTTAGGGTGAGGAGGAGGAGATCATGAACAACTTGGAGGGAATTTCCTGTGGGGTCCCAAACTATGCGCGTTTTGACGATTTTCCTCATGCATACCAAAGACATACTATAGGGGTGTCAAACCAAGTTCACCGCTTGCTGAGGTGGCTTGTCCGAGCAGTGACATGCTATCATGATCATCATGTTGATTAGACACCTAGGCTTTTATTTCTGCATTTTGTTGTGAGACATGGTGTCTCAGGATGTAACAGAAACACACATATTTTTGAAATTTATGGTGCACATTGATGCAAACCTTTGATATATATATATACATCTATTTTCTTATTTTATATGAGTCTCTCATGTGATGATGATTTTACAGATTACGCAAATTTCTATCTAATACAATTTTAGCCACTGTATCAGTTAATGCATTCATTTTTCTAGGAATATGTTGATATGTGATATAATAAAAATGTCTTTCTAGCAAAGGAACACGTAAATATAATCTTAAAATGTGTGGGTTTATAACTGAATAATGCCCATTAAGCTGAAGAAAAACAAGTTGTGAGTCTAGATTTACAACCAATGCATTAATGCTGAGGGTAATTTCCTTGGTTAACTGTTCAATAATAACACTATATTCAGCGAAATTATTTGTATTTCATCCTAGAAAAATACCATGCAGGTCTATCAACTCACCAGCAGGATCATAAATCACCCAAGCTACCAAAGACAATTTCCAGGTACTGCAGGAAGCACCATCCGCGAAACGGACATAAGGGGTAATAGACATCTGCACAATAAGAAATGACCCAATAAGCAGGAAAACGCTCGCAAAACACACCAAACTAAAAAATGTACAAAAATGAAAAAAACACCTATGTACACAAAACATGCACGAATGACTCATGCATAATACTTCTTGAGATACAACCCATTTCTAGGCTGATCTAAAGGATGAACTTTGTAATCAATGAGCTCATAGGCCCCATTCTTCAAAATGCGTTTAATGGTGTAAGGCTCATGCCACATGGGTTGAAATTTTCCTACCCCCAGCATATCATGAGCTTGATCATATTGGAGGACAAGGTGTCCTTATACAAAGGAGTGAGGAGAAACTGACTGGTGAAAATGGGCTTTGAATCGCTTCTTCTATGCTTCGATGACCAAAGCAGCAAAGCAACAAGTTTCATCCAGCCTCTATAAGTAGAGAAGACACTCTTCTTCAGGTGAAGTGTTGGGCAGTAATTCAACAACTAATTTGAGCGAAGGTATTTCAAATTCAATCCGAAGCGTAGCTTCCAGACCGTAAATGTAATATTCCCAAAATTTAGACCTCATCTAAATGGAATATTATAGTTGATTTTATCTTCAGATAAATTAATAAATGAGTAGGGAGGCCCATTGACAGGAAGAATAACATCCTCATGTGAAAAGAGAAAGAATAAATAGCTAAAAGGAGCACATTTAGGTGTGAACAAGGAGGATATCATGTTGATTCAGTCATCTTTGACCAAATCAACATATGTTGTCTAGATACAATACATCTCCTTGATGAACTGCGTAGATTTTGTGGAGGAAAACTTGCATGAGCTTGGAGGAAAATGTGGATGGGGCCCAATGAGAAGAGTTTCACTTTATATATATGGAGAGGATGGAAGCCTTTTCCATTCATGTTATGTTATATTATTATTTGGTCTGTTTAGACTTTTGGCTTCCTCTTGCTGTTTAGCAAGGTTGCAGTGCTGTTGAGCACCGGGTGTTCCCGAGCGGGAATCCCACCTCTTCCCTTGAGAGGCTTCTTGGGAGAGTTTTGTACCAATTTGTTCCACATCCAAGCTTGAGGCCAAGCAGAAATATTCATTCACAACGTTATTTCTGTAGTAGTATAGTGCTGTGTTGCAGGGTGTTGCAGTGGAATATTGATCTCTCCACTCCCGAGTCTGTTTCTCGGTAGAGGGTGCCTTCCTTCTCTTGAGAGATCAGCAAAGGAGATTTCTGAGCTTATTTTGTATCTTGGCAGTAGGCCAAATCACCTTTGGTATTCTACAGCACAGTCCCTTGTAGGAACTACGTCCTTTTCTAGAGAGTTGTTGCAGCAAGGTTATAGGCCTTGTTTCTGAGCTAGTTTCCTAGGGAAAGGTCCAACCCTTCTCCCAGAAAAGCTAGAGAAAGGGATTATTATCCCTCTTATAAATTATTCAGCCATTTCCATGTAATTTTTCAGTGAAAATATGTTATTTCTGATCTTAATAAATCATATCTTCTCTTTTTGTACACGTGTCTCAAGAAACCCTTGTCGGGTTATCTCTATAATGCAATAAGGAGGCTAGATCTCTGTTTTCTTAGCATATTGTACCATCAATATCCAGATCTATGATTTTATATTGTAATGTTGCAGAAAACCTCACGGATTAATGCTATATATGCTTCAATATTTTATGCATAATCAAATTCATGGGATTTGGGTGTTTTTAAGACATTGTAAGGTCGAGAGACCTGTTCAACACATCAAAATGGATTTATTTTTTATCCCCTTTTGTATGTGAGGTCCTTAGTCTATATTCTAAGGGAGAAAACCATTATTTACCCTGGCTATAATGTAGTTACCTGGGAATAACGTTTTTGGGGTCCATTTTGCTGCTTTTTCCCACTAGGAGACAATGTATAAAGGCATACTTCTGCTGATATGTTCATAATATGATAGAAGGGTGTTCAAGACACATTTCATGAGATAATTTTCTGAAGTACTTCATTTTTTCTCATGTATTTTTGTTGCTCCACATTTGGAATATCTTAAGATGTTCCCAATAGTGTAGAAATTCCCTATTTTGGGATATTACAGTGGTAGCAGAGCTTCTTTCTTGGCACAGCGTGTGGATTTTCAGCCATTATGCCATCTACAGAAGGGGAGATGTACAGAAGAGAGGAGACTCCATTATGTGGAGGAAGAAAGGAAGACATGCTTACAAAGCTTCTTCCAAGATCGATACAGAGCTTTCAAGAAGATCTGAAGAAAATAATGATGGAGATGGAATCTCTAGGAGAGTTTGGATCTAGATCTAGATCTAGATTTGCATATGGTGAGTGTGAGCATGCAACTACACTCCATGATGCACAACGTAGTCAAATTCCCAGATCTATCATGAGATGGATGAAGGGAGGGAGAATTCCTAAGAGGGAAACTCATAGTGATTTGTTGCAGGAGTATGAATCTCAAACTGAGAGGTTTAGAGATCATACCACTTTCCAAGAGTTTTGCAAGATACAGGTGAAGAGAAGCAAGCAACAGAATATGGACAGATTTTTTTGTGTACCTTTGATGGTTCACCTACATGTTCATCCAGGGCTTGGGTGGAAGAGCTAGACACCTTTTTGCAGCAGCATCAAATTTTTGAAAGTGAAGCCATCAGAGTAGTTCCGCTACATTTTAGAGGTAAGGCTTATGCATGGTGGATTTGGAATCTTGTTCTTTAAAAAATGAAAATACTTCCTCTTATGCAAGATTCATTAAAACATTGGTGGGAAGGTTTGATGGGAAACTTCCCGAAACACATGTATTGGAGCAAGAGAAACTTGAGAAAACAAAACCCTTGCATGTAATGGAGGAAACTATAGACCTCACTCCACTTCAGAAAAACATGGGAGAAGCTGAGATATTGCAACATACATTGTTAGAGGCAATAACTCTATCTCACATTCATAAACAAGAGGGCATGGGGATCTCTTTTCACAAGAGGATCCAATTATTGGAGGGTTGCCCATACACATTGATGAAGATGAGGGAAACAATGCTATCACAACTAGAGCACATCCAGTACCTCATGAAAAGGAAGGAGGAGCATATGCTCCAGTAGGAGGGATTATTGTATCCTTGCAAGAAGTTCCTTAAGATCTCTTACATGGAGGTCAAAGCACAATCAGTGAGCAGCATGATTGTGAAGCATTGCAGATGGAAGGAGAAGGTAGGAAGGAAGGGCATCATAATTTGATGAGAGGCACACTTCCTTCTCTATTTCAGAGAGCTAATGCAAAAGGGGGGCAGACTGTTCTGTGCTGTGAAGGCAGGGGAAAGATTTCCCAACCATATGTATAGTCCACTCTTGACATTGATGTCTCACTACATGGAGGCATTCCACCTGGGAGGCCACTAGATCTAGCATTGATGAAAGACAAATTGTCTTTGGATTCACCTCTCTTGGATTTTGGAGAGGTGAAGAGTTTGGAGGAGAAATTTGGCATGGGGGATGTCAAAGTAGTAGGCAGCAGCATGAGGAGAGCTTCACATTCCAGATCACCAGTGCTATCTCTTGGGAGGATTGATCCATATTGGAGGTCTCAACTCTTGGTAGAGTACTCCAAGGATCTTGGTGCTTGCATGATTCTTGATGGCCCTGATGGATATGATAGGTATATGGTGGATGTTATGGTCATCTATTCTTATGGCAGAGTCTTCTTGACTAAAGCTTCTAAGCTCGAGGAGAAGTTTCTACATGCAGCACATGAGGACTTCTTTTCCATGCATTTTGATGCATATCTTTTTTTGGCAGAGGAGTTCATTTGGGAGGGCATTCAGCATGACATATTTCATCATATGGAGAGATGCATAGCCTAGATGGTGATAGATAGGATGTCATAGCCACTTCCCTACTCTTTGGAGGTGAGGGAGAATTTTTGGTTGAGCCATTTCAACTCAATATCTCAAGTACATGATGGAGGATGTACAATTTAATTTTATGTTTTGTACTTCATTTCTCTATATGAGTATAATATTGTACCAAGGAGGAACATTCCTTATTTTATATTGTATAATAATGTACTTGAAGCCTTTTGTAGCATCGAGATTGGCTATCTCATTGGTGGCTTGTGGGGGAAGCCACATGATGTTTGGTGTGCACCATTGACACCAATTTGTACTTTCATGATGCTATCCTGTAAAATGATTGTGGAAAAAAAAAGTGGCTGGAAAATCACTTGTTATTGTTTGGTTTTATGTAGGCAAAGGATGCACTACACTGGTTCCATGAGAGGAAATATGATCCACTTTCCGGTTGTCATGTGATAGCTTGTTTTCAATTGTTTTTGCTTCCATATATTGCTGATGTTTCTATGTTCATGGGAAGCTTTTTTTGGAGAGTGGGATATGAGATGGAGATGCCCATTGGGAGTATGTTTATCCCTACTATTCATGTTGTATGTTTCATGAGGAGAAATGGGAAAACCATGATTGACACATCACAACTCTTTTCTTCATATGGAGTGAGCCATTTGAAGAACTTGAGTGCTTGGAGGAGGCACTTCATGGCTGGATTATTTGATGGGGTAGCTTGGGCTTGAAGGCCATATTGTTTCAGCCCAAAGACATAAAAAACCCCACACTTATCATAAATGGAGAGAGAAACAAATTAAGGGAGGAGAACTAATCTCTCCATGCAGCCCCACTACATTGCACAAACAAGGGGTTGATGATTGTTTTGATGAGCTACCTAGTATGGATCATTTCATTTGGATGATAGCATGGGTGATGGAATAACTCATTGGGAATAATATTCCCCATGTTGGTCATCACTCCTACCTTGAGGAGGCCATTGAACAACAAGGAGACTTCCACTTTCTCATATTTTTTCACACTTGGGAGGATTTGTTGCTGAGCTATGGTTGGATTTATTGATGAGGAGGCCACAAGAAAAGGGAGGGGGAGATTTCGATCTACCTTTGCAGTTTCTTGAGGAAAAGCAACATTTTGGAGGGGGAGGACTGTAATATTCCCAAAATTTAGACCTCATCTAAATGGAATGTTATAGTTGATTTTATCTTTAGATAAAAGAATAAATGGGTAGGGAGGCCCATTGACAGGAAGAATAACATTCCTCATGTGAAAAGAGGAATAATAAGCAGCTAAAAGGAGTACATTTAGGTGTGAACAAGGAGGATATCATGTTTATTTAGTCATCTTTGACCAAATCAACATATGCTGTCTAGATACAATGCATCTCCTTGATGAACTGCACAGATTTGGTGGAGGACAACTTGCATGAGCTTGGAGGAAAATGTGGATGGGACCCAATGAGAAGAGGTTAAATTGCTATATATGGAGAGGATGGAAGCCTTTTCCATTCATGTTATGTTATATTATTATTTGGTCTGTTTAGAATTTTGGCTTCCTCTTGTTGTTTAGCGGGGTTGCAGTGCTGTTGAGCACTGGGTGTTCCCGAGCGAGAATCCCACCTCTTCCATTGAGAGGCCTCTTGGGAGACTATTGTACTAATTTTTTCCACATCTAGGCTTGAGGCCAAGTAGAGATCTTCAGTCAAAATTTTATTTCTGTAGCAATATAGTGCTGTGTTGTAGGGTGTTGCAGTGGAAGATTGATCTCTCCACTCCCGGGTCTGTTTCTCGATAGAGGGTGCCTTCCTTCTCTTGAGAGATTAGAAAAGGAGATTTATGAGATTATTTCATATCTTGGTAGCAGACCAAATCACCTATTCTCTTCTACATCACAGTCACTTGCAGGAAATACGTCCTTTTCCAGAGAGTTGCTGCAGCAAGGTTATAGGCCTTGTTTCTGAGCTAGTTTCCTAGGGAAAGGGCCAACCCTTCTCCCGAAAAGCTAGAGCAAGGAATTCTTATCCATCTTATACATTATTCAGCCATGTCCATGTAATTTTTCAGTGAAATTGCGCTATTTCTGAGCTGAATAAATCAAATCTGTTCTTTTTGTACATTTGTCTCGAGAAACCCTTGCCGGGTTATCTCTATAATGCAATAAGGAGGCCATATCTCTGTTTTCTTAGCATATTATACCATCAATCTCAAAATATATGATTTTATATTGTAATTTTGTAGAAACCCTCATGGATTAATGTTTCATATGCTTCAGTATTTTCTGCATAATCAAATGTCATGGGATTTTGGTGTTTTTAAGACATTGTAAGGCTGGGAGACCTGTTTAACACATCAAAAGGTATTTCTTTCTAATCCCCTTTTTTATGTGAGGTCCTTAGTCTATATGATAAGGGATAAAACCATTATTTCCTCTGGTTATAACGCATTTACCTGGGAATAACGTCTTGGGGGTCCATTTTGTTGCTTTTCCCCACTAGGAGACAATGTATAAAGGCATACTTTTGTTGATATGTTCATAATCTGATGGAAGGGTGTTCAAGAAAAATTTAATGAGATAATTTTCTACAGTACTTAATTTGTGCTCATGTATTGCTGTAGCTCCACATTTGGAATATCTTAAGATATTCCCAATAGTGTAGAAATTCCCTATTTTGGGATATTACAGTAAACAAGCTGGAATGGAGTGAGTCCAATCGCCTCCTTGACTGAGTTTCGGTATGCCTAAAGAGTCAAAAATAACATGAGATGCCAATTGGATTTGTGGATCCCAATTTTACGTTGAAGCATAGTGACTAAAACTTTGTTCACAACCTCAACCTGGCTATTGGCCTGAGGATAGTACGGCGTTGAGCTGTCGTGATGCAAGCCAAACCTAGAGGTCAACTCTGCCACCATATAATGTCAAAAATTGGACCATGATTGGTAACGATGGATTGAGGGACACCAAACCTAGAAATGATGTGATTGAATATGATCTGAGGTACTATCTTACCGTCAACAACAAGTGTAGGCATTGCTTCGGCCCATTTGGTGAAGTAGTCAATAGCTACGATAATATAAGCATGCCCCCTAGCCTAGTGAGGGTTACACATCATAAAATCGATGCCCCACTTCATAAAGGGACCAACGGTAATGAAAAGGTGTCGTTGTGCAGGCGGCGCGCACATCTTTCCCTGACAGATCTGGAAATCATGACATTTACGGACAGCAACAATGCAATCCTTGAATATAGAGGGCCAAAAATGCCTAGCATGAAGAATATTCTGTGCAGTGGCATAACCAGACATGTGAATGTTGCAGGCACCACTATGGCAATCATTTAGGACTTTCTTAGCCTCCTCGAGGGTCAAACACCGATGGAGAATGGAATCTACTCCGACACGGTAGAGTGTATCTCCGACAATACGATGAGGTTGTGGCTGATGACGGATGCGTCGATGAGCATCCTTCGTCAACTTAGATCTAAATGTAGAAGTCTAAAGATATACGATGATATCAACATACCAAGGATCGAGGGTGGAGATCAAAAAAAGTGTATCGTCTGGAATGCATTCTTCAGAACTAGACGGAGCGGAGTCAGAGGGAAGGGAGTAGATCAAATCAGCAAAGAAAAGTGATTTATTTGACTTGGTAGTAGTAAACACCAAATATAACTCTTGTAGGATAACAATCCATTTTGAGTATTTTCCCCCTAGCAATTGTCAAGACAATATGTAGGTCATAGGGTTGCATTCCAAAATCACAGTCACAGTACGCAATAGAATATAATGACGAAAACATTGAACTGCTTGAATGGCAGCTAACGCTAACTTCTCGACATGAGAATAGAACATTTCAGTATCGAGAAGGTTACGAGAGAGGTAGTAAACAACATGCTCGTCACCGTCATCATTTTCTTGAACTAGAACCATGGCAATCGTGCTGAAAGCGGCAGCTAAATAGAGGGAAAAATCGTGATGATAGTTCGAAGGACGCAACAGAGGAGCATTGACAAGCAAAATCTTCAAAGTGTCAAATGACTT
This sequence comes from Pinus albicaulis, assembly GCA_034641835.2. NCBI lineage: Eukaryota > Viridiplantae > Streptophyta > Pinopsida > Pinales > Pinaceae > Pinus > Pinus albicaulis. Next base: position 310,305,295 of record CM076574.1, read on the forward strand.
CTGGGTGACCTCATCCCAAAGGAAAGGGACACCCTGCTTTAGTAATCACATGAATCCTTTAGCTACTTCGGCATAGTTAGGTATAAAACGACGTAAAAAATTAGCCTTCCCTTGTAGACTCTGTAGCTGATGTAACGAAGATAGAGAGGGGTGATTAATAATAGCCTCGACTTTGAGTGGATCAAGAAAAATCCCATCTTTGGACATGATAAACCCTAAAAGTCTACATGAATCAACGCAGAAGACGCATTTGCGCGGATTGAGCCGGATATTGTAGCATCGACAATGAAGAAAAATCTAACGAAGATGGTCGGGATGATCCTTACGCTTAGCTGAATGAGCTGGAAGGTCATCCAGATAAGGTTGAACGATTTGCTTAATATCGTGAAAAGTGTATGACATCGCTCGCTGAAATGTGGCCCTAGCATTCTTCAAGCCGGCGAAAGGAAACTTCTTATACGTGAAAGTACCCCAAGGATAGATGAAAGCGACCTTATGCTGATTAGTTGGGAGAATTTTAATCTAGTTATAACCAAAAAATCCATCCATGAGGGAAAATATCTCACTCCCAGCATAGTCATCAATGATTTAATCAATAAAGGGAGTAGGATAGGTATCCTTGGGACAAGCCTGATTGATGTCACGATAATTAACACCGAATCAAATGATTCCCTATTTCTTATCTACAGGGACAATGTTGGACACCCATTTTGTCAAGGGAATCAAGTAGATGAAACCAACATGGAGAATTTTTTCAACTTCACGTTTAATAGCGGCTTCTTTCCGAGGGTGCACAGGATAAAGGTGCTCACGAGCAGGCTTCAAACCCGGGTAGGTAGGAATCTCATGCACCATGATACTGGGATCAATGGTAGGCATTTATTTCTAAGACCACACAAGGACATCATGAAAGTCATGGAAAAGGCTAGTATAAACCTAAACTTCATCCAAATAATAGGTGACCCCGAGATGGATGTTCTCGACAATTCCTAATTTGATGGAAATGTCAATAGGCATTTTTTGTGTAATGTTACTCAAGTTACCCTCCGAAAACACTTCATGTGTCAGAATAGGCATTTGAAGTGGAGGAGAAGGAACCTGAGATGTGAACCTCTCAAGACACATAGAAATGGCCCTAAGGCCAGGCATGAACGAGGAACGATGATGACCATCATTCCACGGTAAATCCTCGTGAGACATAGTTTCCACGATGGCTTCATCGGAAGGAAAAATATCTCGCAAGGGATCAGATGAATCTGAATTCCCGAGCCAAGGGGATTGAGAATAAGTGTCGAGAGACATTCTCAAAGGAGCATGATCAGAAGGTGGAGGATTTGAAGCTACAAGAAGTTCACAATAATTAATCTCAATCAGACTTAAAGGCATCGAATCTCCAAAAGAATCGACCTGTTCAGGCGAAGGGATGATCCATGGGTCATCAGATCGAGAGATCATATTGATCTGAATAGTGTGAGGTGGAGGAAGAGGAAAAATTCCCATGAGGGTAGGATCTTTGAAGAGACCCGACCTAATGCTCTCATAAGGAATAGGGATCTTATCCGTGTACAAAACTGTTACACAACAATTTATCATTGTCCCTGAAATCCCCCATCCCGCACATTGGAGGGCTTATTCCATGACTTGTGAGCAGTGACATGACCTGAAACCACTTTCATGGCATCCCCCTAGACAAGGAAATTCATTCCCCTGAAGACAATTCCTTGTGAAAAACCCTAAAAATAGCCTTTTTGTCCTTGGCGCGACTAGCCAGTTCAACCCTCGTGCCAATGGGGGAAATCATCCAAAGAGGGCGCACCAACTGGTGCACTGTCAAAGTGTTATACCCGTGCCAGGCTTATTAAGGAGTGTTTTTTAAAAATAAATGGCGGAAGATTGACTCCAACCAATTCTTGAACTGGTCTCTAAATTGATTTGGGAGGTTTGGCTCCATATCTCCATGTAGAGGAGGTGGTTTTCCACCTCTCATGGAAGCTTCCTTGAGGATAGGGCCAATCCCATGATTGTAGGGATCCCAACTCCCCTTCCACCATCTATATAAGCTTGCCATTTTCCTTTGCAAGCTAGTCTCCAAGAGCCTTCATAGCCTAAAGAATGCTGCAAGAGCCTTGATAGTCCTCATAGAGCCAAATCAGTAGCAAGGATATTATTTTCAAGACAACCAGAGAGAGAGGCTTGTCCCATCCCCGACGAGCTTTATTGAGGCGTATTCCGCTGTTGACCCACTGAAGGAAGATCCAATGTCAGAGCCAGGTTGTATTTTCCTTTGTTTTAATTAATGACAAGCAACTTTGGTTATGGTTCCACTTGTATTGTTCATTATGATCATGAGTTGTGTCTTCTCTGACTGATACATAATTGTATATATTGGGTTTTACGCTTGTATGTTCTTCATGTTTCTTGTATGTGCAGGTGTTTGATCATGACAAGCGGGAGAATTGTGATTTGTTGGAGCAAGGAAACAGGAGCGTTATCTTCTCCACGAACAACAGCGTTGGACTTAAGGTAGGCCTTCTTCGCAATTTGGTCTATTGCAATTAGGAACTTGCACCTTAACGTGATACGATTGTTGCTAGACCCGATCTAGGCTAGTAGGGATCGCCTCTATCCGCAGAGGGGATTTACCTCTCCAACAGGAACATTGTTCATAGAAGAAGAAGTGAAGAATGACAATTGATCCATAGTAACAATGTTTCCTTTGTGCAGGAATTTTAGGACACGAAAGAGAGTGGACGGAACGCACAACATAGCGTGAGTCCAACTGAGACCGAGGAGAATATTGTAATTGAGCTTAGCATCAAATACTTCTACCTTGACATTGACTGTCTTCCCTTTCAACGTAATCAGTAAACTAGTGAGAACACTCAAAGGTTTTGATTCTCTTCCATCAAATGCTTCAAGGGCATTTGGTGACGAATTCAAGGCCGAAGAACCAATGGCTTTCCAGCAAGAAGATGACATGATGCACGTTGATGCGCCTTTGTCCACAACCACTCAATGGATATTGAGACCATTAATGACAACCTATCTAATGAGGGCAATCTGATGGGGGAATTGTGGAACGAAATTCTCTAAATCGAAAGAAAGAAGCCTCATATCAGCAGTATCAACCCCGCAAATCATAGATAACAAATCCTTCCATTGAGACGGACAACTATGAAGTACTTCTAGAGAAGACAATGCAGATGGCGTCTAAGCCAAATCCTCAACAATACTGTAATGTTGAGCGGCACAGGCATTTGGATTGTAAGAAGACTTGTGGAGTACACCTTTGGAAGGTGGCCATACAATGGGCTTAGTACTAGGCCTTTCAATCTGAACAGGGATAGAAGAAGGTGGAGGAGGAGGACCATCAACGATCTCTTTCCCCGCTGCCTAATGCGATTCGGTATAATATTTTGATCATGTAGCAATAGAAACAGACGCAAAACCATTAATCATGAACACCTGATAGCCAAATCAGGGAGAGGACTGAGGTTGCTCTACCATCTAGGTCTGCTGAGATGGAAAAGGCTCTTCAAGAACATATGTAGTTCCCTGAGTGCCTTTGAGCAATCTACTTACTTCAGCCCATCGAGGACAGACCTTGGTGTAGTGCTCTTCGTCGCAGATCAAACAAGGGTACTTCAACTTACGTTGTGAACCATCATCAGCATGAGATTTGGACGAATCTAGTTTTGAGGTATTGACTTTGGCCTTACCTTTACCCTTCTTCTTCCCCTTGGAAGTTTTGTCCACCAGATTGGCCTAAACGACATTGACTTAGGTTTACCCTTCTTCTTCCCAAGGTAGAAGACTTGAAATCGTCTTGGATAATATACCATCGACGAATTGGGTCATTGGTGCTTTAGAAGTTCTAGGTCGAGGGGCATCAAGAAATATATCGTACAATGTGCCATACTGAGAGTACACAAGATCAAGGTACTCGGCACGAGCAATGGCCTATTCCTCTGTTACACATGCCCCCATAGCAATGTCTTTCGCAATCTTATTCACAAAGGAGGTAGTGAACCAATCTATTAGAAGCTGATCAGGAAAATCAAACTTGATCAAATGACGAAGATGTCTCCATTCAGGAATATGATCCGAGATATGAGTAGCTCGGTCTTGTTTCAAGGATGTGAGGATGTATGTCCTAGTTTCATAACGAACCAGTAACTGAAAATGTGTAGGGAATGCCATGGTGAGAAAGTTGAAGTCTTGTAAGATTCCATGAGATAGCTCAATGTACCACTTTGCAGTGGCACCAGTAAGAGTCCGTTAGAAAATATAGATTCAGATGGAATCATCAACCCAAGAGTTAGAGGAACACCACAAATGGTAAGTCATAACATGCGCTTGGGGGTCTTCTCTGGACTTGCCCTCAAACTTAGGACAATCACCAGGAATCTTAGTTGGAACTGGAGGTCAATACGGGTTATGAATAATTGGATCGTTCGTTAACTTTGCACATCAGGCAGTTCAACCGTAGCGATAAAAGGTAATTTAGGATTAAAAGGCATTGGAGGTCTCTGATAAGGACACGTGTTAACATTCCACCGAGCCTGCGAGAAATTCTGCCCCCATATGTTTTGTCCCAGAGGATTCTAACCATAAGGGTTATAAGCCTGATAATTCTATTGATACTGGGGTTGAGGACCAAGATACTGATTCTGAGCATACCATTGAGGTCCTTACTGAGAAACGTACAGATTATGTTGCAGAATGTAAGCATGGCCTTGAGGTTGATTATACAACAACCGAGATGGATTTTGAGGGTAAAAATTGAAACCTTGAGGCGCACTATATACTGATTGATATTGACCTTGGGGGTAATAACCACCTTGGGGTTGAGCAGGTGGACCCTACTGAGCAAGTTGAGCGGGCTACTGAATAGGTTGAATAGGCTGTTGAACAGATTGAATTAGCTAGTGAATAGGTTGAACAGGTTATTGAGCTGGTTGATCAGGTTGCCCCTGCGGAATAGGCTGGCCTAGATAATGAGAGCCACCAGGTTGCCCTTGTGGAAGAGGTTGACCCGATGGTGGAGATGGACTACATTGTCCCTGATGACCAGGTCGAATAGGAGCAGAACCGTAGGGTTTTCCTTGTTGCACAAATTTTTGGACATACTGAACGTATGGCTACTACTATTGCACAAGAGATTGTCCCTGTGGGGGATACATTGGCTCGCGGACAACATACAACGTTCTTGGTTGAAGTTGACTTGAAGGATCAGAGGGTTGTCCTTGTTGGACCAAAGGTGGACCTTGCAGACCGTAAGTTTGTCCCTGAGGACCAAAGGATTTTCCCTGCTAAGCCGAAGGTTGTCCCTGTAAGGGTTTTCCTTGTAAGCCTAAGGGTTGTCCTTGTAGCAAAGGTCCTTGATGAGTGACGGTCTGATAAGGATCAATAGGAAATGAATAGACAGGGTTGCCAATAGCATCATAGTGATGGGGAGGATTGACAGAAACTTGGGGTTGCCGAAAAATTTGAGAGTTCTGTGGCTGAACAACCAACAAATACTCTTCAAAAGTAAGGCCGACAAGAATCATATGGATAGTCAAGGTCATACTAGAAGAATATGGGGCCATAGGATATTGAGCATCCAGAGAAGGATCATAACATTGGTGAATTTCCAACATGTTCTTATCAAAAGTATAGGTAGAAACCATAGGTGTAGTCATAGCCGCACCAACAGGTGTAGTCTTCGAAGCGTGACTTGTGATTTGCTCGGACCCTAATTGACAGGCCATGTAGGATTAAGATAGACCTACGAGTATGAAAAGAGTCTAACGACTATGTTGTAACAGTCGGTGCAAATGAAGCTACACAAACAGTAGGTCAGATTGGGACAAATGTAACAATAACCGACGAACTCAGTGTCAAAGGTGATAGTCCCAATGAAGGGAGGAATGAACTCCTAGGAGAATTTGATGTACTGTATTGTGCTATGGATTCAACACCAGACATAATTTGACTCAAAGTCCGATAACCGGGTGGAAGTGACACCAATTTAGGAGAAGATTGAACAGAAACATGCGGAATATCTTCAGAGAAAATTTGATATTCTCCTATAGAAACAGGCATTCCTTCATTTTCAACAAGACTCGAAGAATCCATATCTGATGAAGTCGTAATATCATCAAAAATACGACAAGGAATAGGAGGTATAGTAGCAGCTACAAATGGTGATCTTGATGTAAGAGGAGGGAATTATTCCTCGTCCCCAAAACCAGACCAAGCACCTGGAGGAGGCCAATTGTATTCAACTGACTCTTCAGGAGGAGATCGAGTAGGGGGAGGTAAAACAATTGGGAGAATAGGCTATGAAAACTTGGCAAACCTAGTGGACTGAGGGGTTTCATAAGAAACGTCAGGAAAGGAACTACCACTAGGAGGTAGAGGAAGATGAAGAAACTAGTGGTTCCACCACTATGACCGTATTTCAAAACAGAAAAGGAAATAGAGATAGCCAAAAGAAGGCTTCAAGACCAAGGCCAAAGGAAAAAAAGACAAAAACCAACCAAGTAACAAAATTTTAGCAGGCATGTGATCATGGGTAATTAATTTTATGACATTGAAACCAGACTTTGTTGTTTCATATTTTAAGATTCGAGAAACAAACAAAAGGTGACTCTAGTCACTTTCAATTTTAAACAAGTGTGAAAGGAAAAGTTCTCGATGATCTCTTCTATTTTTAAAGAGTCATGAAAAGATCGAAATGACTACTCTAGTAATCTAAGAAAGAGGGTGTACCAAGTTTTCATGAACTGCCATATACACCTTGGTGATCAAATGAAAGAGAAATGACCAAGGACTTTCCATACGTGCAAGTAGTCTCCCTGAATGTTGTGTTTGGTGTATCATGGTTATAGGGTGGCAAACTCAGCTTCCTATGGATAAAGGATTTGAACCTATAGGGGTCTACCTTTATATACTTGACAGTACGACGAGCACAAGTCCATACTAGTGTTGTCTATATCCAAAAGTTGAACGACAACTACTAGGTTTTAAGACGTTGGAACATGTCTCTAGCCTAGACCACTAAAATGTGTGTGTTAGGTTCAAATGTTTCCTTAGGTTAATTCAATTGATTTTATATTTGATCTTAAATTATGTTTCAATTTCAAGGCCCTACCAAATGTTTATCTAAAATTTCATAAATGCAAACTATATGCATATGAACACCATTTTCCTTCAATGAATGCTAATTAAGGGAAGGATAGAAATCTTTCAAACAATAGAAATCAATGAAATCAAATGAAGAAATCCGCTAATGCATCTAATTCAATAAAGCAAAAAATGAAAAATTCTTTCATATCTAATCAAACACTAGTTATGCAAAAGAACTTTCATTTTCCAAACAAATGAAAGAATTGTTACACAACATTTTGTCACTGTCCCTACAATCCCTTGTCCCGTACATTGGAGGACTATTCCCGTGACCTATGAACAGAAAAATGTCCTGAAAACACCTTGATGGAATACTTCTACATAAGGGCAAGAATTCTCCTCAAATACATTTCCTCTAAAAAACCCTAAAACAGATGTTTTGGCTTTGGCGCGAGTATCCAGTTCATCACTCGTGCCGACCTGGAAAAGTTACACTAGAACCGCACCACTTGGCGCTCTGTCCCTGTGTCTCACACGTGCCAAGCCTATTAAGGAATTTTTTTTAACAATAGAAGGCAGAAGTTTGATTCTAACAACTTCAGGATGAATCTTTAGAAAGAAGTTGGGTTGTTTGACTCTGAATCGCCTTGTTTAGGAAGTGGTTTTCCACCTCTCATGGAACCTTCCTAAGAGATAGGACTCTATCCCATGATTATAGGGATCCCATATTCCCTTCCTCCCTCTATAAAAGCATGCCCTCTCCATTTTCAAGCTAGCTGAACATTTGGGAAGGAAATTATAGCTAACTGACAATCAAGAGCAGAGCTAAGGAGCACCCTGTGAGAGAGAGAGTTTTTTCAAATCCCTGACGAGCTTTGTGAGACACGTCCCACTGGAATCCTGTCGAAGGAAGATCATGATGTCAGAGCACCGGTTGTAATCATCCTCTCATATCTTAGTATACATGACTCTGTTATTGGTTCCATGATTTGTTTTTCCATTATATAATGCAATTTCATTCGTTCCTCTCTTACTGATCGATAGTTATAAAGTGTGGAATATTACGTCGCATGTTGTCTCTCTTATTTGCATGTGCACAGGTATCTGGATGTAGCAAGATCACGGATCGTGACTTGTCTAGCTAGGAATGAAAGCACCACTTCTTCTTCGACAATAGCAGTGAAGGAATCACGTTAAGCGATCTATCATGATTCTATCTTTTGTAACTAGGAATCAATAGCTTTGCATGTTTCGATTGTTGCTAGACCCACTCTAGGGCTAGTGGGATCGCCTCTGTCCGCAGAGGGGATTTACCTCCACAAAAATTTGGAGACTCCACTGGGGAACAGTGGGAGTTGGTATCTCCTCCATTGGGTTGTTTTTTGGCTTTTTGTTTGATTAGCCTGCTTTTCTGGTTCACCTTCCTTGGTGTTAAAACCCTATTCAACTCCCAGAAGACCAGATCTAGCCTATGTTTGTTCCGTTTTCTAATTTTCAAGGGTAAACCTGATTGGTGTGGTTGTTGCTATTATAGTTGCACCAACTGGCACAAGTTTTTAGTTAGGCACCTACGCCATCCCCTGTTTGGCGCAGATTACAGCCAGACAGGCGCGCCAACCCTAGTAGGTTTTAGGGTTTGCCTGGTTTTGGAGCTTTTGAGTTTGAGTTTTGGTCTTGGTTTGTTTTTTATGATTGTTTGAGTGCTTTTAAGTCATTTTTGACTGTGTTTAGCCCTTTTCCTCTGGTTTTTTTCCCTTTTCTATCAGTTTTTCATTTTAGCTCTAGGGCTTCTAAGCTCTTCAGTGTGCTGAGCCTCCCATGGGGAGTTTTGGGTCTTTTCTTTCCCGGTCAACTTTGTTTCTGCTTCTTTGCATTCATCTTGCTGAATTCCATTGAGTAATCACGTTTATTGAGTGATTTTCCTCTCTTTCGTTTAGTTTTGATTTGTGCTGCTCCAAGCTTAGATCACACGGCTTGTTTGAGTCCGTTTCGAGATTCTTCTTCGCTTTGAGGGATTTCGTCATCGGAGTCTTGGTTCTGCTTGTTTGAGTTGAGTGAACTTGTTTCGTTTCAGCTCTCTCTTTATCATTCTCTAATTGATGTTTTCATTAGTTTTTCATTTATTTAGTGCATTTTCTCTAATATATTGAAAAATACAAAAAATATTTTGCATTTCGGATTGGCATAGTGAAAATTGAAAACTCTTTCACATTACTAGTGTTGTATGATTCTAGAGAAAAGTTTTCCAATTTCATTAGCTTGCATTGGAATCGGTAGTGGTTGTTTTTGTGTGTTCATTTGAAAGCTCTCAACTCTCCCGTAGATAGCTCTTCATTGAACGAAATGATATTTTGTGGCATGTAGTTTGCATCTAGAGGTTTTATGAGATCCAACACTCGATAGGGCCTTGAAATCGAAATGTAAATTGAAGATCAACTTTAAAATTTACTGAATTAACCTAATGCAACATTGAAACTTAATGGAATATCTAATAGTCTAAGGTAGAGACGTGTTCCGGTGTCTTTAATCCTAGTAGTTGTTGCTCGCCATCTGGCTATAGAAAGCGGTAGTACGGACTTGTGCTCCTCGTACAGTCGTGTATATAAAGGGAGACCCCATTAGGTTGCAAATCCTTTATCCATAGGAAGCCAAGTCTGCCACCTTTTACCCGTGATACACTGGAAACAACATTTGGAGAGATTACCTGCATGTACGTTAAGTCCTTGGTTGATTTCTCATTAGGGGAATTTTGAGGTCTAAAATGGACCTCCTAAGGAAATTATAAAATAATAGTGGAAAAAATCAAATAAGATTTGATGACATCATCAAATTTTAGAGGGAAAAATGAAAAAACTACTTTTTCAACTCATATTTTCAACTTATCTCCCAAAGTTTTTACTCAAATTTCGAGCGGGAGTACTCATTGGATGTGAAATTTAATTCCTCATCCAAGGAGTACGCATGTTGCATACTTTCGATGGGTCCTACTACACGAAAAATGAGAAATACATAAAAAAACGTGATTACAATCACGTTTTTATGTATTTCTCATTTTTCGTGTAGTAGAGTTCATCGAAAGTATGCAACATGGGTACTCCTTGGATGAGGAATTAAATTTTGCATCCAACGAGTACTCCCACTCGAAATTTGAGTAAAAATTTTGGGAGATAAGTTGAAAATACGAGTTGAAAAAGTAGTTTTATTATTTTATTATTTTTAATATTTTTACCCTTTTATTTAAAAAATGGTGAATCATCCTCCATGGTTGACATCATCATCTTGAATCCTATTGGTTGTTATAAAGTTTATTTTTGTTGTACATTTTTCTTAGGAGGCCCATTTTAGACCTCAAAATTTCTCTAATGCTTTCATTTTTACCAAGGTGTATATGGCAGTTCACGGATATCTGGTACACCCATTTACCTAGATTACCAGAGCAGTCATTTTGATCTTTACTAACTCCCTAAAAATTGAAAAGATCATCAAGTGCTTGTCCTTTCACGCTTGTTTCCAAACTGAAAGTGATAGAGTCATATTTTACTCATTTCTCGACTCTTAAAACATGAAACAGTAAAAATTTCCAGTTTCAATGTGGTAAAATTAATCACTTATGATCACACGCCCATTTAGAGATTGATTTTTTCGGCCTGTTTTTGTTTTCCTTGGTTTTTGATCGTGTGTCTCTTTTTTTATCTCTTCCTCTTTTTGCTATAGTCACCGTGGCAAAACCATCAGTTTCATCTACTGGTAGTCCTTATACATACGATTCATCAAAATTCTCTCAGTCCTCTACTGAGCATCAGTAGCCCGTTGGATCTGAGTTTCCCCTTAGGGGGGCGGTTATATATGAGCTTCCCTTTGGAGGACTAGTTGAGTTCAATTGGCCCTTGTCCAACGCTTGGTTTGGATTTGGAGTTGGGGAACACTTGCCTCCTCTTACATCAGGATCACCATTTTTGGCTGTTGTCGTACCTCCTAGTCCCCATCGTCTTTTAGAAGATCTTACAACGGGGTCAGATATGGAATCATCCAATCCTATTCCTAGTGAGTGAATTCCTACTTCTGGTGAAGACTACCAGCTTTTTCCCCAAGACATCCCTGAACCATCTATTCTGTCTTCACCTGGTCCATCACTCCCAGCTAGATATAGGTCTTTAAGTTAGGTCATGGCTGCTATTGCCTCTATGGGAATATCGAATCCGTCCACCGATGATTCCCTCGTTAGGGATGTTGCCATCGACACCTCTCACGACATCTCCTTTTGTCACATCGGTACCTGTTAGACCTACTGTCTGCGTGGTTGCACCTACGCTTGTTGTCACCACTCAGTCAACTAGGACCTCGTTAGTTCCTGAAGACGTTTATATAGCTTCTGCCATGCCTAAGAACCTTTCTCCCGAGGAGTATCAGATGACTTTACAGCCGTCGATATCCCAGGTTGATCAGTCCTCTTAGGATATTAATTGTCCTTACTTTTCTCATTATGGAGCAGATGGTACCCCGATCTATTCATTTCCATTTCAATATGATTAGCATGACAACCCCATTAATTTTCCTGCTCCTGAGGCTTATCAGTATATTAACGATTTTATACCTACTCTGCCTGTGCAACCTTTTAACCAACAAGGACAACCCTTTCAGGGACAACCTTTGTTTTAGTAAGGATATGCTTCTGGCCCACAAGGAAAAACCTTCTAGGGACAACCTTCGGCCTAACCAGTGTATGCATACGATCCGCAAGGGAAACCCTTACAGGGACAACCTTCGGTCTAGCAGGGATTATTTTACGGCCCGCAAGGGCAGTCTTACAATCCTCAAGGTCGACCTCTACAGCCTCACCCTATGGTCCAACCAGGGCAACCTCAAGGACCGACAGGGAAACCGGTGTATCAACCTGGACCTTCATATGGTCCTAGGGGGCAAACCCATCCTTATCAACCTTTGGTGCAACCTCAGTAGCCTCATTTTCCCATTGGTCAAAATGTTGCACAGCTACGGCCATCTGATGGTCCTGTCCCAGGTCAACCTGGTTATCAGGTAAAACCTGGCCCGCTCCTGCCATCAGGCCAACTTGCTCAGTCGGGGCAACTTGGTATCCCTCATAAGCCAGGTCAACCTGTTCGACCAGGACAACCTGCACAACCTGTTAACCCTGCTCAGTCACCGATCTATTCTATGCCACAGCCGAATTCGCTTATGCGCCCAACTTATTCGGCTCAGCAGGGCCCTACGTACCAGAAGCCCATTTGACCACAAGGCAGGTATTACCCTAAAGGTCAGTCTTGACCTATTTACAACCCACCTCAAGGTTCTGGTTATTACCCTCAATAGGCAGGCTATACTTATACTCCGCAGCAAAATCCTTACGCTGCTCAATCGGGACCCATGTATACTCAGAATCAGTACCCTGGTTATCAACCCCTGTATCCTGGTTTTCAGCCGCCATATCAACCCAATTATCTGGCTTATACCCCCTATGGTCAGAATCCTCCAGGAAAAAACCAATGGGGGCAGAGTTATTCTCAACCAGGATGGAGTACAGGAACAGGTCCTTATTCGGGACCTAGCATGCATTTTAACCCTCAATTACCTTTTCTCGCCACATTGGAGTTACCGGACGTGTCCAAATTGACTAATGATCCAATTATTCATAATCCATATTGGCCTCTGGTTCCAACGAAAGTGCCTCTTGATTGTCCTAAGTTTGAGGGAAAATCTAGAGAAGACCCCCAAGCACATGTCATGACATACCACTTATGGTGTTCTTCGAATTCTTGGATAGATGACTCGGTTCGTCTACGTCTTTTCCAATGCACTCTCACTAGTGCTGCTGCTAAATGGTAAACAGAACTACCTCGTGGTATTTTTAAATATTTTAATACTCTAGCTATGGCGTTCCTGACGCATTTCCATTACTGATTCGTTACAACGCCGGGATGCATCTCCCGACATCTCTGAAACGGGACAAAGCTACTCATATCTCAGATCACATTCATGAATGGAGGCGTCCTCGTCATCTGATCAAGTTTAACATTCCTGATCAGCTTCTGACTCACTGGTTCACTACCTCCTTTGTCAATAAGATTGCACAGGACATTGCTATGGGGGCATGTGTAACCGAGGAACAGGCCATTGCTCGCGCCCAGTACCTCGATTTAGTGTACTCTCAATCAGGCATGTTATGCGATATCTTGACTAATTCCCCACGACCGGGGACCTCTAAAGTGCCAGCTAATCCATCAGTATATGGTGTTATTGGTTTCGTCTCTTAGACTTCACGCAAGTCTTCCAATGAGAAGTAGAAATCGAATTCTGCCAATACTTCTACTCCTTTGCCTGCCCAAGATTCTGGTAAAACCATGGTGGTCAATGCCATTCAGGCCAATCCCGTGGAAAAGACCTCCAAGGGGAAAAATAAGGGCAAAGGCAAGGCCAAATCCAATGCCCCAAAATCAGAATCGTCTAAACCCCATTCTGATGATGGTTCACAGCGAAAACTGAATTATCCCTGCTTGATTTTTGAAGAGGATCAATACACTAAAGATTTTCCTCGATGATTTAAGGTTATTCAACTACTCAAAGGTGCTAAGGGAACTCTGGTAGTCCTTAAAGAACCTTTCCTATCTCAGCAGACCTAGATGGTCGATCAATCTGCACCATCTCCGTCGTTTGGCTCTCAAGTTTTCATGATGAACAGTTCTACGCCCACTTCCATCGCTAATTGGTCAAAAGATTATGCTAGATCATGTCAGGAAGCCGGGAAGGAGGTCGTTGATGGTCCTCCTCCCCCACCTACCTCTGGTCCCCTTGAAATTGAGAAGCCCAATGTTGAACTCGTTGTACGACCACCTTCTAAGGGTGTTCTCCAGAAGTCTTCCTATAATCCTAATGCCCGTGCTGCTCAACATTACAGTATTGTTGAGGATTTAGCGCAGGCTACGTATTCAATGTCCATGTTAGAAGTCCTCCAGATTTGTCTGTCTCAATGGAAATAATTATTATCTGCAATCGATGGTATTGATCCTGCTGATTCTAGTCTTCTCACTTTCGATCTAGAGAATTTCGTATGCTGAATTCCGCACCAGATTGCGCTTGTTATTCAAGTTGGTATTAACGGTCTCAACATCCATAGGGCCATGGTGGACGAAGATGCATCTACCTGCATCATGTCATCTTCCTGCTGGAAGGCCATTGGCTCTCCAGCCCTCAATTCGTCACCCAATGCCCTCGAGGCATTTGATGGAAGGGAGTCAAAACCCTTGGGTGCTCTTGCTAGCTTACGGATTACATTACAAGGAAAGACTGTCAAAATTGAAGTGGAAGTCATTGATGAAAAACTCAACTATAATCTCCTACTCGGTCGCAGTTGGACTCATGCTATGTTGTGCGTTCCATCCACCCTCTTTCGACTTCTGAAATTTCCGCATGAGGGAAAAATTATTACTGTTGATCAGTTGTCATTCTTTACCTCGTCTTCTGAGAAAAATGTGCCATACATGGACCAAATTCCCAATCCCCTTGACAGCATAGGGCCAAGTCTTTTCAAATATCCCTCTCTTATGGGTATTTTTCCCTTTCCACCACCGAACATCGTTCAAGTCAATATGATCTCCAGGTCAGATGACCCGTGGATCATCCCTTCTCCTGAGTAGGTTGCCTCTTTTGGAGAATTGATGCCTCTGACCCCAGCTAAAATAAATTATTGTGATATCATTGCCACATTGGATCCTCCTCTTACTGATAATTCTCCTTTGAGCATGGCTCTTGATGTTTATTCTCAATCCCCTTGGATCGGCGATGCAGATTCACCCGATCCTTTGAGAGAATTTTTTCCGTCTGACGAAGCTATCATGGAGACTATGTCTCTCGAAGATATATCTTGGAGTGATGGGCATCATCGTTCCTTGTTTATGCCTAGCCTGGGGGGAATTTATAATTGTCTCAAGCATTTTTCATCTCAGGTTCCCTCTCTGCCGCTCCAAATTCCAATATTGACTCACGAAGTTTTCTCGGAAGGAAATCTGAGTAATATTACCCAAACGATTCCTATCGACATCTTCATTAAACCGAGGGTTGTCGAGAACATCCATGTGGGAGTCACTTGTTCTCCTGATGAGATTCAAGTGTACACTAGTCTCTTCCTTGAATTCCGTGATGTTTTCGCATGGTCTTACAAAGAGATGCATGGAATTGATCCCAGCATCGCCGTGCACGAAATTCCCACCTATCCTGGTGTGAAGCCTGTGTGCCAGCGTCTACGTCCAGTGCATCCTCGGAAAGCCGCTACTATAAAAGTTGAAGTTGAAAAACTTCTTAAAGCGGGTTTCATATATTTTATCTCTCTGAAAGAGTGGGTTTCCAATATTTTCCCTCTGGATAAGAAGCAGGGCACAATTCGAGTCTTTGTTGACTATTGAGATATCAATCGGGCTTGCCCTAAGGACAACTATCCCACCCCTTTTATCGATTCGATCATTGAAAATTGTGTGGGGAGTGAGATCTTTTCCCTTATGGATGGCTTTTCAAGTTATAATCAAATCAATATCCTCCCATCCGATCAACATAAGACCTCTTTTATCTATCCATGGGGAACATTCGCCTATAAGAAACTCCCTTTCAGCTTGAAAAATGCTAGGGCTACCTTCCAGCGTGCCATGTCTTACACCTTTCACGACATACGTAATGTTATGCAGCCATACCTGGATGACCTTCTAGCTCATTCAGCTCTGTGCAAAGACCATCCAGAACATCTCTGCCAGATTTTTCTCCGTTTTATACGTTACAACATCAGGCTTAATCCTCACAAGTGCATCTTCTGCGTCGACTCTGGTCGACTTTTAGGGTTCATTGTCTCTAAGGATGGAATTCGCCTTGACCCTCTTAATGTTGAGGCTATTGTTAATCTCCCATGACCATCCTTGTTACATTAGCTTTAGAGTCTTCAAGGGAAAGTAAATTTCTTACGTCGTTTTATCCTGAACTATGCGGAGGTAGCCAAAGGGTTCACGTAACTTCTAAAATAGAACGTCCCTTTCTGTTGGGACAAGATTGCTCAGCAATCTTTCAATAACCTTAAGATGTTTCTTGTCAACGCTCCATTAATACATCCTCTGAATTACCATCGCAACTTTACCCTCTATTTGGCTGCCGCATTCAGTAGAATTGCCATGGTTCTAGTGCAGGATGACGATGACGGTAATGAACACATGATTTATTACCTGTCTCGGAACCTCCTCGACACTGAAATGCATTATGCACATGTCGATAAGTTGGTGCTGGCCACGGTCCAGGCCATTCAGCGGTTTCGCCATTACATCCTATTACACACGGTAACCGTGATTTCCGACTGCAACCCCATGACTTACATTTTGTCTCGACAAGTACTCAAAGTGGATTGTGATCCTCCAAGAGTTTGATTTGGAGTTCACTACTACCAAATCTAAGAAATCAATGGTTTTTTCTGATCTCATTTGTTCTCTCCCTACCGACTCTATTCCGTCTCAATTCGAGGATCATATCCCGAATGAAACTCTCTTCTTAATCAGCACTCTTGACCCATGGTACGGTGATATCATCATGTACCTCCAGAAATCTACCTTTCGGTCCGATTTAATGAAGGATGCTCGATGCTATGTTTGACATCAGTCACAACCATATCGCATTGTCAGAGATACCCTATATCGTGTTGGAGTCGATTCCATACTCTGCCAGTGTTTGACCTTAGACGAGGTTGAGAAAGTTCTGAATGACTATGACAGTGGTGCCCGTGGCGGTCACATGTCTGATTATGCTACCATACAGAAGATCCTTCGTGCGGGCTATTTCTGGCCATCTATATTTAAATACTGTATTATTGTAGTATGAAAGTGTCATGCATGCCAGATCTTCTAACGCAAGATGTGTGTGCGGCCTCTCCCATTACATCCTGTCATTACCATGGGCCCTTTTTCCAAATAGGGCATTGATTTTATGACGTGTAACCCTCACTCGGCTGGGGGCATGCTTATGTCATCATTGCTATAGATTGTTTCACTAAGTGGGCCAAAGCAATGCATACAATGGCTGCAGATGGTAAGACAACTGCACAGTTCATTTTCAACCATGTGATCACTCGTTTCGGCATTCCTCAAGCCATCGTCACTGATCATGGCTCTCATTTTCAATACTACATGATGGCAGAGCTCACATCTAAGTTGGGCTTGCGTCACGATAGCTCGACGCCATACTACCCTCAAGCAAATGGCCAGGTTGAAGCCGTGAACAAGGTTCTTGTCATGATGCTTCAACAAACAATTGATATACACAAATCGAGTTGGCATCTCCAGTTTTTTTCAGATATTTGGGCCTACCGAACGTCAGTGAAGAGTGAAACTAGATTCACACCATTTTAGTTGGTGTATGGTCTGGAAGCCACTCTTCCGATTGAATGTGAGATCCCTTCACTAAAATTGGCTATGGAATTACTGCCCGATACTTCACTGGAGGAAGAACGTCTCCTATATCTCGAGAGATTAGATGAAACTCGCTACTTGGCTGCTTTGGTTATCGAGGCATAGAAAAAGTGGGTTAAAGCTCATTTTGATCAAACGTTTTCTCCGCACTCTTTTATCGAAGGGGACCTCATCCTCTTGTATAATAAAGCTCATGACAAGCTTGGGGCAGGAAAATTCCAACCTATGTGGCATGGGCTCTATATCGTTAAATGTGTATTGAAAAATGGGGCTTATGAGTTGATCGATTATGAAGGTATTCCTTTGGCGTAGCCTAGAAATGGGTTGTACCTGAAGAAATATTATGCTTGAATCATTCTTTCGTAGTATATGTACATAGGTGATTTTTTCATTTTTGTGAATGTGTAGTGTGGTGTGATTTGTAAGTGTTTTTCTTCTTATTAGGTCTTCCTGATTGTGCAGATGTCTATTACTCCTTATGTTGGTTTCGCAGATGGCACCTCCCGCAGTACTAGGAACCTGTCTTCGGCAGCCTGGGTAGTTTACAATCCTGCTGGTGAGTTGGTTAATTTACAAGGTGTTTTTCTAGGGCTTGCTACAAAGAATGTTTCGGAATATAGTGTCATTTTGGAATTATTAACCAAGGCTATTAACCTCGGCATTCGCGCGTTACTTGTACATATGGACTCACAAATTATGGTTTTACAGCTCAATGGTCATTATTCAGCTAGAAACCCATGCATTTTAATACTGTATCTACGTATTCGTTTACTTGAAAGAAATTTTGATTACATCACATATCAGCATATACCAAGACGAATGAATACACTAACAGATGCAGTAGCCAACATGGTATTAGATAGACATTTACACAATTTGTAAAAACATCATCATATGTAAGCAAGATCCATGTAGAAAATAGATGTATATATATATATGTCGAGTGTTCGCAACATGTGCATCATATAAAACCAAAAATATACATGTTTTTTTCAGTTACATCCAAATACGACATGTCTCTCAAAAATATGCATATAGAAAGCCTAGGTGACTAATTGGCATGGTGCTCATGGTAGCACGTCACTGCCCACACCAACCACCTCAGTAAGTGGTGGAGACGACTAGGCACCCCTATGGTGTGCCTCTAATAAGTTAGGGGAACATCTGCTAAACGAGCATAATCTGGAACTCCGCGAGCGATCCCCTCTAGGTTCTGTATGAGCTCGTCCCCCTCGCCCCCTCACCTTGAGGGTCATAAGAGAGAGGGGTCCTCCTCACTATTGGTGACATTCCGGCGGGCCTCTCTGGGCCAACATCTGCATACATATAGAATTAACTGTTAGAACATGCATGTATACCAAAAAATCATAAAAAATCATAAAATTAAAAAGAGACTTACTAAGCTCCTCATCCCAGTCCTCTCCCTCTAGGAGCGGAAGGTCCGAGTCTTTGGTAAAATTGGTGCCCTCATAGGGCCAATCCTCCACGACGATCAACTGTTGTTGAAGCCAGTCAAAGAATTCAGGGCTCCAAGACATCTGTTGGCCGCCTCCTGCCCTCAGCATCAGTGCCACCCATCGAGCCATATATGGCTCTCACAATGGTGGATTCGGGACTATGGCATCCTGGCACTGAAAAATAGGTAGTCGTTCCAGGAAGAACGACACCAAAATCGATCCATATCCAAACTGCTTTAGTTTGGTCTTCTTGCATTTTTTAAGTTTCTGTTTAATGTTCATGGTCATGGTTGTGGCCCAGTCAAAGATAGTTGGGTTCATACACTCCGATGCAAGGAGTATCTACGTCTTTGTAGCCTCGTGTGGTGCCTGCGATCCCGTAGCCCACGCAATGGTGTGTGGCACTACTTTCAGTGCTAGATCGAGGATGGTCTGAATATGTACCTTCCCACTCCCTATTCCTTTGAGTGCCCTTGGGCACACCCTGTTCATGACCATTTCCATGTTTTCTCCTGAAGGCCTGGTGCCGGTCAGGATAGGGACTGGACCCCCACATGACAATCCAGTGATGAAGTACACATCTGAGACTTCGAGCTCAAGTTACTGGTCTCGAATTTTGAATTTCGCATCATTCGCATCCCAAATGCTAATGAGATACTGCAGTAGTTTGGGCTGAGCCCAGAGACATGGCATCAGGAAGAATTTTTTCAGCTCGCAATTTCGGAGAGCATTCATACAATGCTCGTTTCCCACTGCCAATTCATCCTCTTCACCATGCTCTCTTTCTTTCCATTCAATAACCATTATTTTTGTTGAACACCTGCATCAATGAAACATAGGACATTATAAAACATTCTTGGGTTTCAAAATTAAATTTCATTCGTTAATTTTTGAGAATTTTTATCCAGAATTTGTGTTGCACCATTGGCGCGACTATTCGGCTAATAGTCGTGCCAACTAGCGCAGCCCCTGTGTCAGACAGAGCGGATTGGTGCATTTCCATGCTCGGAACCTGCGCCAACTGTGGTGCCCTAAAATTTGAAAATCCTTCCCTAAAGGACCTCAAACAATGATGAAATACAATGAAATATAACTTGAAAGATGGAAAAATAGGTTGGCTCTTACCTGAAATGGACGGAATTCGATTTGGTCCATTGGATTGGTCGCACTCGTCACCTGAAGATATAAGTACAAATGGGTCACTGTCGCTTTAAAAAGAGGTAAAAAGGTGAAAAGTAAATAAGTTTTTACTATTGGTAATATTTATAACTTTTAAAATCAAAATTTGGTTTTAAAATAATTTTTTTTCATATTTTATTATATTTTTGTCGAAAAATGGGTTTTACGCTTGCTTTTTTTACAGCGACAAGTTTTCATGCGATTAGGACGAAGACACAAGTTTTATTTTATACATTTTCAGACTCGGTAAAAACACGAAAAAGTCACTACTGGAGTCACATTTCAGCTCTTCTCTGACTCTCTAAAACTGAAAAGATTTCCGAGTCGCTTGTCATTTTGAGCTCGTTAAAATTAGCTACGAAACGACATCTACCTATTATAAATTTACCCCTTTTTCGGGCTGGGTTAGATTATTTACGAAAAATGAATACCCTAGCCTATCGCGACTAGGAGGTACTCTCAGACATAGTTTTTTACCTTTTCGGATCTGTGGGACTACCTACGAAAAGGAAATCTTGGATTTTTATTTTCCACTGTCTTTTCAAACTCACTAAACATGATTAGACGTCGAGTTCTTCCTTTGTCAGAATCATTAAAAACTGATGACATCGGACTCCGTCGTAATGACGTTACTCGAGTTCCTCCTTCCTAGGGCTTGTTAAATGTACTAGGTTGGATTTGTCCGAAGTACAAACTTACATCGCAAGAATATTTTATCCCTTTCAAGCTTGTATTAAAAAATAATTGGGGTACTCGCTAGAAATGGTGGGGGAAAATGGAACCAATATTGTAGTCGTGTTGGTAGTATGTCGCTCTTTAACATGGCACTTGTCTGCATTTGTGCCGGGTTGGGGACATCTCATCTCGTTGTCTGCTTGCCTTCATGGGTTTGGGTAATCTCTTTTGACCGCTCATCTGCTCTTTGCCATATCACCATGACCTCAGATCCTTTAATGTCAAATACTACCCAAATCCTGTGTCGTGCCATCGATATGTTCAAGAGAAGTTTGCCTCTGCAGTTTTCAACCTCCCTCTGATTCTCTGTTAATCTTTATTCACAAACATCATATTCCTCTATCTCGTTTCAATGATGTGGGAAACATTATGGCCCATATTCGATCAAAGCCACTTCCTGTCGACTTCAACTCATTATCCGGGAAATTGGTCTAGAGACTCCCTTCAGGTACCTTGGAGCCTGCATGCCTCAATGGCAGGTTCTTTGCATTCGATGTCAAGTTTTCATTATTTGCCTTCGATCGGATGATTCTGCGGGTGTTCGAAGCTAGATCACTGTTCACATTCTGTGGATTTTACCTCTTGTACCTTGAGAGCCATTTTCCTTATTGGTGGTTTCTCTCGCATCTGTTAACATTCTTCATCATTGGTTGGTAATCAGACAATGTTCTTGCATGTTCGACTTCAGCTCACATATTCGCATGCTCGAACTTGTACTCTATTTGGTTCGAGATGGAGCACAAGACCCTGGATCTCATCTCATGAAATCCAGGCTGCGGGTTCATTGTGGATTATTATGATTTATTACATGACTCTTTTGATTGGATGGCTGCGACCATACCTGAGTCTACTTGACGATCCTAATTTTGCTAGATGGCTGCGTCCATACCCTGGATCCCATTTTGTACACTTTATTATGGATGGCTGTGCCCATACCACATATCATGTATCAAAGATATCAGTTTTATTTGTACTCGCAGGTCTTCCGACGACAGTGTTTTCAGTTGAACGCGTTCTCATAAAGCATTTCGCCCCTCCCTCTCTCTCGGACCTCATGCTTTAGGGAGCATCTGTTACACAGAATTTTGTCTTCGTCCCTGTAATCCCTCATCCCATACATTGGAGGACTATTTCCGTGACCTGTGAATAGAAAAATTTCTTGAAAACACCTTGATGGCATCCTTCTGCATAAGGGCAAGAATTCTCCTCAAAGACATTTCCTCTAAAAAACCCTAAAAACATATGTTTTGGCCTTCTCGCGAGTATCCAGTTCATCACTCGTGCCGACCTGGAAAGGTTACACTAGACCTGCGCCACTTGGCGCTCTGTCCCTGTGTCTCACACATGCCAAGCCTATTAAGGAATTTTTTTTAACAATAGAAGGCAAAAGTTTTATTCTAACAACTTCAGGATGAATCTTTAGAAAGAAGTTGGGTTGTTTGACTCCGGATCTCCTTGTTTAGGAAGTGGTTTTCCACCTCTCATGGAACCTTCCTAAGAGATAGGACTATATCGCATGATTATAGGGATCCCAACTTCCCTTCCTCCCTCTATAAAATCCTACCCTCTCCATTTGCAAGCTAGCTGAACATTTTGGAAGGAAATTAGCTGGCTGAAAATCAAGACGAGAGCTAAGGAGAACCCTGTGAGAAAGAGAGTTTTGTCAAATCCCTGATGAGCTTTGTGAGACACGTCCCACTGGAATCCTGTCGAAGGAAGATCACGACGTCAGAGCACCAGTTGTAATCGTCCTCTCGTATCTTAATATACATGACTCTGCTATTGGTTCCATGATTGTGTTTATCCATTATATAATGCAATTTCATTCGTTCCTCTCTGACTGATCGATAGTTATAAGTGTGGAGTATTATGTCACATGTTGTCTATCTTATTTTCATGTGCACAGGTATCTAGATGCAGCAAGCTCACAGATTGTGACTTGTCCAGCTAGGAATGGAAGCGCCACATCTTCTTCGACAACAACAGGGAAGGAATCACGGTAAGAAATCTATCACGATTCTATCTTTTGTAACTAGGAATCAATAGCTTTGCATGTTTCAATTTTTGCTAGGCCCACTCTAGGGCTAGTGGGATCGCCTCTATCCACAGAGGGGATTTACCTCCACAATAAGAATGAATTTTTTTTATTTTTTCAATGAAATGAAGCACACAATGCACTAATGACATGAAAATAAAAACAAGCGCTAGTTGGATGATTTTGAATGTAAATATTTAAACCGAATGACTAGATGAAAGCAACATAAACACAAAAAAGCACTCTTCCAATCAAAGAGAAAGCTTTGAAACGATCCAAACAAGAAATGTGATCTATGCTTGGAGCAACAAGAAGAAAAATCAAATGAAACTCGAAATGATAATTCAACCAAAACAAATGCTTAAAGGGTCAAAAATAAATAAACGAAATTGACCAAGAGATGTGACTGACAAGAATAAAAAAAATCGACTTCCGAAGGCAATAAATTACACTGATAAGTAAACAAACATACAACTGAGAAGAAAAAGTCTCTGATAGTCAAAAAAATCTCAAAAAAACAATTTAAAATAAAAAATCTACCCAGAGACAAGCACAACTGACCAAAAACTCACAAGGAAAGTCAATCCAAAACCTACAGGATTCGGCGCGACTGTAAGGCAGTAATCCATGCCAAATAGCGGTTGGCGCTAGTGCAACACAAGCAACATGCCCCGATCGGTGCGACTGTTCAACTAAAAAACACGCCAAGACGGATATCTATGGGAGAATTGGATTTCCAATGAGAAAAGGTCAATCTTGACACTTTGGAGCTGAACAAGAGGACTCTAAACAAGAAAACAGACCAGAAAAGATAGACAAACAAGCAAACGACCGAAGCCAACTAGACAAGGGAAACAAGAAAAACTCGCACTGATCCCCAGTGGATTCGCCAATTTGTTATGTAGGTAAATCCTCTCTGCAGACAGAGATTATCCCTCTAGCCCTAGAGTGGGTCTAGTAACAAAAGGACAAACTAGAGTGTAGACTCCTAATTACTGAATGAAATAGACATGATAGATCAACCTACCTGGAGGCCAACGTTGTCATTGTAGCTGTTGTAGTGGTGGCCTCTCGATTCTGTCTTAGCAAGTCACGATCCTTTCAGAGTGATGCTTAGATACCCGCACCAAATAAACAATCAAGAGCAACATACATAACAACAATCTCATTCATAATTACTAACCAGTCAAGGAGGGTTAAGAATATTGCATCAATAAAACACATCAACGCGATATTGGAACCAGACAATAGTTATACATATGTATTGATAGAATAAAGAATTACAACCAAGCATTGACGTCGCAGCATCCTTCAGCGGGGTTCAGTTGAAGCGTGTCTCAACGAATGTTAGGGAATTCAGACAAGATGAAGGCACAAGCCTAAGCTCTCTCAATAAGGGACTCTTCCATTCTATCTTGAATAGAAATCTCTCTAGCGTTTCTACTTATTCAGTTCATCTCAGCTAGCTTCATCAATGGAGGATGAGTTATATTTATAGAGGGAGAGGAGGAGGTTGGGATCCCTACTATGGTGGAAGGGAGGCCTTATCTCACGGGAGATTTCCTCATAAGGTGGAAACAAGAGGTAAAAAGAGGAAGGTAGTGGTTATTCAGTCGAACCACTCCCCATGACTCATCCATGAAGTTGTTATGATCGAAACTTCACCTCTCTTTTTAAAAAGATTTCCATAAACAAATTGGCGCGGGTAGCTAACTAAGATAGAGCGCTAGCTAGCATGGGGGCCAGTGTTAATCTGCCTCATCGGCACGAGCACATAACTGGTTACTAGTTCCAAGGCAAAAATAGGTGTTTTTGGTGGTTTGTTTAGGAAATGGTCAACAGAAGGAATGTTAGTCTCATGGTAAGGGATGCAATGATGATATTTGCAAGGCATGACACTTTATTTTGTTCACATAAATGAGCCTCCAATGTGCAGGATGGGGATTGCAGGGATAGTGACAAAATTTTGTGTAATAGGAGGGTCCGGGGGGGGCGGCTGCGACTTTATGGAGCCCCCCCCCCCCTAGCGGGGGGTTTCAGGGGCAATGCCCCCAAAGCTAAAAATAGATGTAAAATTTACTTGTAAATCTATAGTAATTTCTAGTCAATCTAGGCCTTTCGTTAGGCGGATAATCTGAAGGTAGAAGTTATTTTTAGTTTAGGGTTTTTTGTCCTAGAAGGAAACCCCTCACTTGTATGAGGGTATTGTATTGCAGATTTGTGTTGTATGTGTATTCTTAGAGCGAGAAACATATAGGGATACTGTGAGAGAGAACAGAGGATATTACAACGGATCTATTGTAGGTTTTGTCTCTTCATTTTGCTAGATAATAGAAAGGAAGGACTGGTTGTTCGGGGTGGACGTAGCCCAAACTGGCTGAACCACGTATATCTATGTCTCTCTAGTTTTATGTGTTTTGTGTGATTGTGTTTTCCGCATATTTTATGTGTTGCATTTCTCTGTAATATATAATTTTCTAACAATTGGTATCAAAGCCGAAATTCTATTTGGCTGATAAAATCGTAGGAGAGAAGGGTTCCTGGTTCGAGTGGGATCAATGGTGAAATATGTTAAATTTAGGGTCGAGAAATGTAACAGTCAAAATATCCCACTGTGGAAGATGCAGATGGAATATTATTTGTATCAAAAATATTTGTACCTACCATTGAGTGGAAAAACAAAAAAGCCGACGACTATGACAGATGCAGAATAGGAGATTCTCGATAGAAAGGCACTCGGAACAGTATGGTTATGCCTCGTGGCATTGGTAGCCTTCAATATTTCAAAGGAAACAACAATAGAGGGTTTGATTAAGGCATTGGAGAAACTATATGAATAACCCTTGGCCTCAAACAAGGTATTTATTATGAAACAATTGTTTAATATGAAGATGTTAGAAGGTGGATCTGTTGCAGACCATTTAAAGGATTTTAGTACAGTTACGAGTCAGTTAAGTTCTGTAGGAGTAAAATTTGATGATGAAGTTAGGGCTCTTTTATTTCTGTGCTCATTTCTAGAAAGATGGAATGGTTTAGTTATGGCCATTAGTAACTCTGTCTCTGGATCTAGTACTTTAAAGTTTAATGATGTTGTCAGTGCTATACTTAGCAAGGAAATGCGATGGAAAAGCTCCGATGAGACATCGGGTAATGCTTTGAGTGCAGAGTCTAGGGGAAGAAAAATGGAAAGAGGAAAGAGCTCAAGATATCCCAGTAAATCAAGGAAAGGCATATCCAAGTCCATTTCTGGAAATGTGGAAAGAAAGGACACCTAAAGAAAGACTATAGATATTGGAAGGGAAAAGAAGGAGGCACACAGCAAGAAAACAATCATGAAGCAAATGTGGCAGGTGATGTGTTATAATATGCTTTGATTATTTCTTTCGAAAATGTTACTCATTCCTGGGTGGTAGATTTAGGGGCCTCATTCCATGCCACACCTGATAAGAAATATTTTCATGACTATGTTCAAGAAGATTTTCAACAAGTTCGTTTGGGTGATGATAAACCCTGTAAAATTGTTGGAATGGTTAAATTTCTTGTAAAAAACAAGAATGGAAACCAATGGCTATTAAAGGAGGTAAGGCATGTTCCAGATCTGAAGAAAAATCTGATTTCAACAGGGCAGTTAGGCGGTGAAGGTTGTGTATCAACTTTCACAAATAAAACTTGGAAGGTCACCAAAGGAGCCCTGGTAATAGAAAAAAGCGAAAAAGATTGGTACATTGTATTTATGCAATGGTATTTCTAACTCTGTTAATTCTTTAACTTACAAAGGAGAAAATGCAGCATTATGGCATCATATGCTCGGACACATGAGTGATAAGGGGATGAAGATTATTCACTCAAGAAATTTGTTGCCGGGTTTGAAGAATGTTGATTTGCATTTCTGTGAGAATTGTATTTATAAAAAACATAAGAGAGTCAGATTTCTCAGAGTTGGGAAAGAAAAGAAGAGCGAAAAATTAGAGCTTGTGCATATATATGTATGGGGACCTTCTCAGGTATCATCTCTCGGTGGCTCTCATTATTATGCTACTTTTATTGATGATCCAACAAGAAAAATTGGATTTATTGTATTCAGAATAAATCTGATGTATTTGATACTTTCAAGAAATGGAAAGCTTTGGTTGAGATTGAGACAGGAAAGAAGTTGAAGTGTCTCAGATCAAACAATAGAGGTGAATATTGCAGCAAAGATTTTGATAGCTACTATTCAGAGCATGGAATTCGCAAAGAGGAGACAGTTCCAAGAACACCACAAGAAAATGGTGGGTCAGAAAGGATGAACAGAACAATCATGGAGTGTGCAAGGTGCATGAGATTGCATGCAGGATTTCCTTTAAAATTTTGGGCAGATGTTGTAGATACTGTTGTTTATCTAATAAACAGAGAGCCTTCAAGTTCCTTGGATGGTGGTATTCCAGAGGAAGCATGGACAAGTAAAAATATAAACTACTATTTTTTAAAGCCTTTTGGTTGTGAGGCCTGTGTCCATATTAATAAAGAAAACATAACAAAGCTTGAGGAAAAATCAAAGAAATTTACCTTTATTGGATATGGTGTTAATGATTTTGGTTATCGATTATATGATTATTAAAATCACAGAATAATTAGGAGCAGAGATGTAATATTCAATGAAAAGGTCTTGTATAAGAATCAGTTGCAGGAAAATAAACATGAAAAAGAAAAAAAATAATACATAGTTCTTGATGAGATCACAAAAAATGTAAAGGTATATGAAAATAATAATAATCAACAACCACCACAACAGCAACAAGCACCTCAAACACCTGAAAGTGGTGTTAGAAGATCTGCCAGGATAAGTAGACCCCGTGAACTCTCCTTCATTATATTATTTATTTTTGACTGATTCTTGTGAACCCGAATTTTATGAAGAAGCAATGCAGGTTGAAACGAGGAAGAAGTGGGAGCTAGCCATGGAAGAAGAGATGGACTCCTTAATACATAACCAGACTTGGGACTTAGTCAAGTTTCCTACAGGTAAAACAACATTGCAGAATAAATGGGTTTACAGGATGAAGGAAGAAGATGGAGGAAAACAATGGTACAAAGATAGAATTGTGGTGAAGGGGTTTGCACAAAAGAAAGGTATTGATTTTGATGAAATATTTTCTCCTGTTGTTAAGATGACTTCAATCAGAACTATTTTAAGTCTTGTAGCAGTAGATTATTTGCATCTTGAACAATTAGATGTAAAGACAACATTTCTCCATGGAGATTTTGAGGAAGAGATCTATATGTAGCAACCAGAAGGATATGAGGTCAAAGGGAAGGAAAAATTAGCGTGTAGGCTAAAGAAGAGCTTGTATGGCATAAAGCAGGCTCTAAGACAGTGGTATCTAAAATTTGATAAGTTTATGTCTGAAAAAGGTTATACTAGATGTCACTTTGATCATTGTGTTTATTTGAAAAAGAAAAATGATGGAAGCTATATTATATTGTTATTGTATGTAGATGACATGCTTGTTGCAGGGTATAACATGCGGGAAATAAATGTGCTCAAAAAAAAATTATAAAATTCATTTTCAATGAAGGATTTGGGAGCTGCAAAACAAATCCTTGGTATGAGAATAACTAGATACAGGAAAAATCGCAAATTAACAATGTCTCAGAATGAGTACATACAAAAGGTGTTGAAAATATTTAATATGGAAAATGAAAAACCAGTTAGTACACCTTTTTCTAGCCATTTCAAACTTAATAAGGAGATGTGCCCCAAGACCCAAGAAGAAATGGATTATATGTCTAAAGTTCCATATGCCTCAGCAGTTGGAAGCTTAATGTATGCAATGGTCTGCACAAGGCTTGATATTGCACATGCAGTGGGAGTTGTAAGCATGTACATGAACAATCCAGGAAAAGAACATTGGATGGCAGTAAAATGGATTATCAGATATTTGAGAAGTACCACAAATCAAGCATTATGCTTTGTGTTTGGTCAATTTAGTGTGTCCTAAATTGCTGCATTTAATTTGTCAATCCGGGAATCGTAAGCCGATGAAGTGCGGCGCACTATATGTGCAAGATAACCTATTTCTTAACTTTTTGTCGTTTTTGGTTTTCTAAGGTGAAATGGAAATTCTAATATGAAAACAAGTTTGGTTATGTTTGTTCAAGGAAATGATATCCCCTATAATGATTTACCAACTTGAAACTTTAAAAAGAAATTTGAAATTTACAATGACAAGACTTGAAAGGAAATGAAAATGCGCTGCTGAAATGAAAAGGTGTTGCTAGTCTAATAAATCAAAACAGTGAACTATTGAACATGAAAACCAAACTATTCTTGCTGTTGACTAAACTCAAAAGAAACTATGCTTAAGGAAATTCAAAATTGCAACAAAATAAATCTAAATCAGATTACATTAATTTATCTTCTGATCCTTCATCATTAGTCCAGCTATGATTTTTAGAAGTAATCATAAACAACTTGAGTAACTGATATCTAACTTGCAGAAAGTCAACTAATATCAAACCATACATTCATGATTAAATCCCTCACCATCAGTGCAGCTGTGGCTTTCGGAGGCAACTGAAGATGTCATGCACAATTTAATATATCTACTTTTGCAGAAAGGAAACTAATACTAAACTACACATTTCATAATACAATCCCTCACCATCAGTCCAGCTGTGGCTTTCGGAGGCAACTGAAGATGCTATGAGCAGCTTAATATATCTAAATTTTAACCATCACAAATAAGCAAAACCGAAATAAACAAAGCAGTACTGAAATTAAACAGAAACTAAGAAAAGTAAATTAGCAGCAGAACAATATTAATTCCATGTCATTAGTCAAAAAATTATGCAAATGCCCAGGCTGCCTATTTATAACCTAAAACAAGAACACTGATCAATTAACAATAACATAAAACATGAAAGACAAATATGAAATGGAAATTTATAGTTTATAAACAAATGAAGCAAAATGCAATGTATAAAAATATGAATGGATTATGGCACAATGAGCTTTAAAGAAACGAAATGAGAACTATACACTAATGCACAAAACCTTAGCTGAGCAGGGGCCCTCTACACCAGCCTTGGCAACGATCTTTCAAATACGAATTTCGGTTGAAAACAGAGTCTTCTTATATTAAAAAAAAGTCATTACAGAAAGGTGATGTTACGGCACAAGTGCAGCGTAATCACATTACAGAGCAGACTAATAAAAGATAACAGAGACTAACATCGACTAACTCTATATGCGTATGCAAACGCATTATATAAAAGAAATATAACTGTCTCCTAAAGTTTATGCTAGTGGAGAACACGTAGACCATTACGTCCACGGATCTAGGATCATGGCCGTGTTGGAAAGTAAATCTACGAGGAGTGGATGCTTGAATTCAACTAAGGAGCCATGTACAGATGTCGATTTATCCTCCGCAACTTAGAAACGGCCGTATGAATCTTCATGTGACACGAAACAGAGTCCTGCCAACATGAGACTCTATGGTTGACTTCCATGTGGACGCCTTTGACCGCGGCTTCTTAGATGAGTTTGGCTCAACTAATAGGAAGTGTCTTAACCATGTCCTAGCACATCATTCGTATCCTACCCATGTGGCTCGCTTCTTGTAGACACCTCAGAAATAGAGTTTCTACAAAAATAGTCATGAAAGTTGAGGCACAATGGCTAGTGGCAAGATCCTTACCGAATTGAACAAAATCTAAATCAAATAGCAAACACAAAATATATAATTAAAAACCATGTTAGATGCTCTTTCAGCATGATATTGGACAACTTGGGGAGGTTCAGGAGTGAAAAAGGTATAGAAAAGTGTATGGAAAAGATGCAGATTAGACTAAATATACCCCTCATCAGAAGGTAAGCTACATGTCCCTTTTCATGCAATCAAAATTTTGATGACTCTTTTTCCTACCATGTGCCTTGACACTTCACCAACATTTGTCCACAATCCTCTTCTTCCTTTGCACGTCGGCATTCTGGTTTCTTCATTAAGCACCTAAATTTGATATTAACGAGTGCTCTGCTCAACTTCTGGCATTTCCTTTTCAATTTCTTATTCTTCTTCTGCCATATTCCCAAATGTAGCATGGTATTATCATGGATGATTTTGTCCAGCTTGCCTTGTTCTTTCAATGTCTCATTTTCATTTTTGATGTGCCTATTTAAAAGCTCTAGCTCAAAAATTTCCTGTTTTAGTGATTGGACTAAATCATCCTGTACTGTATGAGGCTGAATGGACGAAGTACTGGGACCTGTAGCTGCATTTTCCAAAGATTCTATATAGTCATATACTTCCTGCTGCTTGGGGTCTATATTAGGTGTCATTTTTATTGGGCTGTCCCCAAAATGCCATGAAGGAGAGTTATCTTCAAAATTTGGCTGAGAAGGGCTCACATCAACATCTGGCTGAGAATGGGATGGAGTATGTTCAATGTCTGACTGGGAATGAAATGAACCAGGTTCACTAACTGACTGAGATGGACTATGGTCAGCTGGGGACTGTTCAGATGTTTCCTCTCCTAAATCAATGAAATGAGGACCCTTTATTTGTGTTTTCCTCAATTTCCCCTTAAGTCTGCTGCTTCTTCTCACACGCTGTGGTACACTATCCTTTTGTTTTTGTTTTCCTTTCTCTGTCTTCTTGGGCATAGATGACTGTTTTTGAAGATAAACTAATCTTTCAGATAACACTTGATGATCTTCTTCAGAAGAAGAAGGAGTTTTATGTACAGCCTCGATAATTTTTCTCTCTTTTGGTGTTATTGGCTTCTTACCCTTGATTTCTTTCTTCTTCCTCTTTGACAGTCTCTCTTCCCTATCAGTTCTTTCAATTGCAGTAGTAGGAGTATTTTGGATTTCATCAATTGTTCTTTTTCCCTTACTTCTTCTTCCTGTGCTACCTGCAGGAATTTCCTGAGTAGGAGTAATTTGGGTTTCAACATTTATTCTTTTTCTTCTACTCCTTCTTGTTGTACTACCTTCAGGAATTTCCTACGGTTCCTCAAAGAAATTTCTAACCAGAAATTGTTCCCATGTGTCTTTCTTTTCCTTTAACTTATTTTCAATCAAAATTTTTACAAGGCCGTGGTGATATAGATGTGGTTCTACATCTCCTAAGTGTTTCTGAACAGTCACAGCCATTTTCTTCAAGCTATTTAACAGAAAATATGGAAGATTGAGAGCTTGATTATCTAGAAAATTCATTAGTAACCTGGTATTGTACATGTACATGGACCCAAAACGGCCTTCACATGTAATGAATTTCTGAATAACTAGCAGCAAAGTATCCCATTCCTCTTTCAATGCATGCACAGGAATTCCTCTTTTAAAAACAGTTATGTCCATACCTTGGTTTCGTAAGGTTGTTTTCCATGCTTCATCACTGATGCTTTTATTTTTAAACCAACGCTCACCCTCTTGAAGAAGTTCCGTGGCTATTGCTATAGATGCTTCATTGACCGCAAACTTAAGGTCTCCAATCTCTGCTTCCAAGCCATTAAACGACCTTGCGAATGCCTTCATGACTTCTTTATGATAACCTATGAATTTCTGGATAAAACGCAGCCATTTTGCTTTCTTCAATATCTCCTTTACTTGTGGATATCCCTCTATAAACTTAGGTCCTTCCGGCTCTGCTCTTAGCAATTTACCCATTTCTCTTTTCTGCTCTTCACAAATTTGCCTACGTGAGGGTTCAAATGGAAATAGAACGGTTGAATGCACAGGAACGAGCACAATGACTGTGGGAATGTATCATAAAATGGGAATGAGCACCATAAACGGAATGGAGTGAGACTGTGGGTAGATATCCGAGAGTGAGAATGAGCACAATGAACAAAATGGAGTGAGAAAGAACAGAGTGGGGTTTCGTAAACACGGCAGAGACACGACAGAGAAATTAACAAAGTATAACACATTCGGCAGCGTTTTGAATTTTGGTGGCTGCACAATAAATGTGAACACGTTTCAATCAACGGTTATGAATTTATGCGGCTGTAAGAGTCCTTGGTCAAATCAAATACGTCTCATTGTCACCGGTGGAATATTGGATCATGAGTGAAAATCGGGGGTTTAATGATGAAACTGTTGAGAATGAATGTGAGAGGATAATATGGAGATCGTGAAAGGTTACGGAATTGTCAATATAATCATTGCATATAATGGATAGAGCTCATGGTTCAGAACTATATAAAAATGTGTTTTTCAATGCTATTTGAAATCAATTTTATTCATACCTTTGGAATCTTTGCCTTTTCCCTTAGTCTTCAACTATTTGCTCTTAATTGGTGTCTCGAATGCTCCATATCTTCATTTTTGATCCTCTCACCTGCATTTTATTTCATAATTATGGAAATAACATCTGACTGTACATTATTTTTGAAAACAGAGTAGTAGCTGCGGAATCTGCTTCTGGCTGCGGAAACTGGAGTCAGCTGCGGAAACAGATGTCAGTTGCGGAAACTGACACAGCTATTACTTGGATGAATGGAAATGAACAGATGACAAATGACCAAATGGAAATGGTCATGAAAAATATTTTTATTGATGGAATGGAATGAAATGGATAAAATGAAGTGGAATGGAATGGAATGAAATGAAATGAAATGGAGTAGGTGGTGACAAAACTTGTGAAATGAAAGAGAGATATTTTTTTTGGAAAATATAGAGTGTCAGGTGTTCCTGATTTTCACCCTATATTTTCTATATAAGACTGCCAATCAATGATTGGTTTTCAGGCTTATACCATTTATTTTATTTTATTTTATTTTATTTATTTATTTTTATTTTTTTAAACTGAAAAGAACAAAAGCTAGGCTGGTGGAGAAGAAGAATTCTTCTGTACCAGCCTGATTGTAGAACTTTCTTGAAACAATTTGACAAAATCCTCTTTTGAGAGTGGCTTATGATAAATTTTCAATCTATGGCCATTCACAATAAGAGGAGTTTGAAACTCATCAATGGTCTTGATTCTTACCGCTCCATTGCTAAAGATCTTGTCAATTTCATATGGCCCAAGCCAATGAGTCTGAAATTTTTCTTGAAAATATTTAAACTTGGAATCAAATAACAATGCCCAATCTCCTTCTTGAAACTTCTTCTCTTTGATATACTTGTTAGCCATTTAGCTCTTTTATATTGAACTAGATCAGTTCTTAGAATTGCTTCTTGTCTGATCTCATCTAGCTCATTCAATTGCTCCATCCTATGCTTTTGGGCTTCTGATAAGTCCATCCCCAACTGAACTGCTATCTTGAAGGTCTTGACTTGGAACTCAATGGGGAGCAAGACTTCTTTCCCATAAACAAGTTCATAGGGAGAATGTCCTATTTTATTTCTCCATGTAGTTCTGTAGGCCCACAAGGCTTCAGGAAGCCTTTCTGCCCAATCTCTTCTATGTAGATGAACAGTTTTGGTGATGATACTTTTAAGAACTTTGTTTGTGGAATCCACTTGACCATTTGCTTGCGGATGGTAAGGAGTAGATCTTCTGTGCTTGATTTTGTATTCTTCCATCAACTTCTCCACCAAATTAGATGTGAATTGGCTCCCCTGATCTGTCACAATTTCTCTTGGAACACCAAAGCGAGTAAAAATATCCTCATAAAGAAAATGAACAACTGAATTTTCAGTAGCAGATACTAATGCTTTGGCTTCTACCCATTTAGTAACATAATCAATACAAACCAATATATACTTCTTTTGCTTGGATGGTGGATTAATAGGTCCAATGAAATCTAAAGCCCACTTTTCAAAGGGTTCAATGAGTACCTGTGTTTGTAATGGCATTTCATTTGAAAGGGTAGGTTTCCCTACTCTTTGGCAGCTGTCACACCTTTTGACATATTGTTTTGCATCTTTGAAGAGGGAAGGCCAATAATATCATAAAGAGAGGATTTTATAGGCCGTCCTTTTGTCTGCAAAGTGTCCACCGCATGGTTCATCATGACATGCCTTAAGAATATCAGGCATTTCATCTTCCCTGACACATCTTCTGATCACAAGATCTGGCCCTGTTTTAAACAATTCGTTGGAAATCCATGAATATTTTGAACTCTCCTGAATAATTTTTCGTTTTTCACTTGGAAATAAATGTGAAGGTAGTTTCCCTGTAACCAAATAGTTAGCAATATCTGCATACCAAGGGGTCTTAATAGTTACTGCAAACAAGTATTCATCAGGAAATTTATCTTCTACAGGAGAATCTTCTTTAGTATTCCGAATCCTAGACAAGAAATCAGCTACTGTATTCTGTTTTCCTGGTCTATCCAACACAGTAATATTGAATTCTTGCAAAAGTAAAAGCCATCTTGTCACTCTGCCATTAGTAACATGTTTGTTCATCAAATATCTAATTGCAGAATGGTCAGTATGAATAAAAGTTTCATAGCCTGTTATGTAATGTCTAAACTTATTAATTGCATGAACAACAGCTAAAAAATCTTTTTCAGTCACAGTATAATTCAACTCTGTGGGAGTCAAATTTTTACTGGTGTAATAAATGGCATAAGGAACTAAATCTTTTTGACCCAACACAGCTCCTAGAGCTGTATCTGAAGCATCCGTAGAAATATGAAAAGGGAGTTTCCAATTGGGTCCTCTCAAGATAGGTGCTTCAGATATTCTTGTTTTCAAAGTTTCAAAAGCTGATTGACAATCAGGATCCCATTTAAATTCACAGTCTTTTGTAAGCAATTTGAAGAGTGGAGATGTTATTTTAGTGAAGTTTTCTATAAATCTTCTATAGTAACCAGTAAATCCTAGAAAACTTCTAACATCTCTTTGACAATTTGGAATAGGCAACTTGGAGATGACTTCAACTTTGATCTATCAACCTTAATTCCATCTCCTGAAATATGATGTCCTAAAAAAATCCCTTCAATAAACATCATAAAGCATTTTTCATGGCTTAATGAAAGGTTTGTTTCTTTACATCTTATAAGAACTTTTTCCAAATTTTCTAATGCCTCTTCAAATGAATTACCATAAACCGTAAAATCATCCATATAAACCTCTACACAATCATGGATTAGATCAGAAAAAATTCCTAGTACTGCTCTTTGGAATGTTGCAGGTGCATTACATAACCCAAAAGGAAGCACTTGGTAGGCAAAAGTTCCCCATGGACAAGTAAATGTGGTCTTATCTTGATCCTCAGGTGCTACCTGAATTTGATTATAGCCACTAAAACCATCCAAAAATGAAAAGTACTTTTTACCTGCTAATGTGTCTAATACCTAATCGATAAAAGGAAAAGGAAAGTGATCCTTCAAAGTTGCTTTGTTCAATTCCCTGTAATCAATGCATACCCTCCATTTACCATTCTTTTTAGGTACTATAACCAAAGGAGAAACCCATCGTCTATCTGAAATTGGATAAATGAAGTTTACATTGAGTAGTTTTTGGAGCTCTTCTTTCACTATCTCCCTAAGATTTGGATTCATCCTTCTTTGAGGTTGTCTGATTGGTCTACTATTTTCCTCAATATAGATATTATGGATGCAAGTCTTAGGATCAATACCTTTCATGTCAGTATACTCCCATGCAAATGCAGTAGAATGTTTTTGCAAAATTCTGGTTAGTTCTTCTTGTTGTGACTTTTCCAAATGTTTGTTGATATTCAATGTTTTTCCTGGAAAAATCTCAATAGTAGAACTACCAAACTCTTCCATAGAGTAAAGAGACATTTGCCTTGATGATAAATATTCTATGTCAGATTCCAACTGAAATTGTGTGGGGTCATATTCTGAAGATATCTCAAAATTTTCTAATGTGTTCAGAATTTGACTATCCTCACCAATTTCAGAAATGGTAAAGACAGGTTGTATAGTGTTCTCATCATCGACCCATTCATTGTCTCCTATTTCTGTAATTGCTCTTGCAGGAGGATACAAATTGAATTTCTTTGTCGAATTACCATTAGAAATGTACACGTCTCCAGATCTACAACTAATAAAAGCATCAGCTGTGGCCAGCCAAGGTCTTCCTAAGATAATTGGATGTCCTCCTAGATTACTTTTGGGAGTCAAAATCATAAAGTCTAATGGATATTCCCAAGAATCTAAGGAGACTGAAATATCTTCTAATACACCATCTGGTTTAATAACCGATCGATCTGCAAGTTGCAATAAAGTAGGTGTAAAAAGAAGGTTAGGAAGCTTTAACTGTTCCATAGTCTGTCTACTCATAATGTTGATAGCAGCCCCTAAGTCAATCAATGTGTTTGGAATTTCTATCCCATTTATATGTGTCTTGAAAATTGGACTTCCTGGATCTACATACTTCTGCATGGTAATTTTTCCCATCATAATATCTGCAATCTTTCCTACCAGGTGGATTCTTCTTGTGTCTTTTAGTTTCCTTCTCGGTCTTTTGAAACTCAACTCCTTTATGGTTTTTGCTAGAATAGGAATTTCTCGAATGGCTTGTAGCAAGGGAATCTTGATACAAACATTCTTCAATTCATCTAGAAAGTCATAGTTAGGCAAAAAGATTTGTTTTTCCACCCCCTTGTCAATTTGTAGTCTTTCAAGAAAAGGAGGTGTAGATGAAGATGTTGGTTGCTCAACTATAGGAGTTGTGGGTGTTTAACTTTTCTTTTTCTTTTTGCATGCTTGGATTTTGAAGAGATTCTTCCTCGGAACCTTTATTGACTTGAAGAGAGTCCTCCTCAGAGGTATCTTGCTCTTGAATATCTATAGAAGGTTTTTCTAAAACTCTACCAGATCTGAGTTGTACATCGTTGAGAGGAACAATCATATAGGTAGGAAATTGTTGTCCTTATACCATGTAAGTATTCTGAGGATTCTTATTGTTAGGATTTGGCAATGGCTGAGCTGGAAGTTGATTTGTCTTTTGTTGGTATGGGAGCATGAGTTGAGGATTTGGATTTTGTTGAGAAGGTTGTTGTTGTGGGAATGGCAATGAAAGTTGTGGATTTGGGTTTGGAAGTTGTGGAGCTTGTTGATTTTGAAAAGATGGAGGATATTGATAAAATTGAGCAAATCTCCCATAAGGATTTTGCATCCCTTGTACCCATGGCTGATATGAATTTTGATGTTGGGGCCAAGGTTGTTGCCAATGATTCCAATTTGGTGGGGTTTGAAAATTCATAGGGTTGTTAAACCCTTGAGTTTGTTGTCCCTGCCAAGGTCTCCTTGCGACAAAACAGAGAGATTCTACTGAATTTGGGTCTTCTTGAAAAACAGCTTTGAGTCCAGGAATTGAAGGACAATCCTTGATCTAATGATTCTCTGAGCAAATCATACATGTTTCTACAACTTTTGCATCCAAGGGACATTCCCTTAAAGCATGTTTCTTCCTACATTTCGGACAAAAGATGGCTAAAGCATCTGTTTCTGCTTTCTTCTTGTTTTGGATTTTAAGGGTGTCTAGTTGTTCACTAAGGCTCCCTAAGATATCAGCTTTGAACTCATCAAGCATATTACCAATCTCTGCCCTACTTACTGATCCAGTTGCAGATTTGTTAGCCCTAATAAGAGAAGGATCCCTAGGCCCTTTTCCCGTTTTAGATTTTCCTCTTGAGAGATGGACACATAGTTCTGTTATGTCACGAAGTGGAAGTTGAGAAATGTCTCCTTTCCCCATCATGTTTAAAATATCTATCCATTCATCTCTAATGGATTTTAATATGAGGGCTTTCAAGGTTTCATCATCTAATTTGCTCATCTTTGCTCTTTTCAAGTTGTATTGAAATCTTTCAAGTAAGTCTTCCAAATTTTCATCTTCTTTTTGCATCATTTTGAATACCTCATCCTTGTGATTGGTGGGCATACAATAATCCAAGTATCTATCCAAAATGTTTGTTTCATATTATCCCAAGTCCTAATAGATTGAGTGGCTAATCCCATGAACCATTTCAAAGCAGATCCCTTCAATGTTGAAGGAAACAGTTTGAGTTTTTGAGAGTCTTCCATATAGTCATAAGTTCGGCACACAACTTCAAACTCAAATAGAAATGTTTCAGGATCCTCACTTCGCAATCCATAAAAGTTAGGGAGGACAGATGGTGAGATATTTTTCATCGTTGTATGAGTTTCCTCATCAACTATAGGGAATCCAAAAAAGTTGTCTCCTTCCCTATTTCTTCCATTATTTCCTTCACCATTGTTGTCTCCATTGTTTCCTCCTCCTCTACCTCTACCTCCAAATCTATCTATTATTTCCTCTGCCATGATAGTTTCTTTAGAGTCCTTAAAGTCCTCTAGTTCTTCTATCAAGGGAGGATGAGAGGGAGTCTCTTCCTTTTCTAAATGAGATTTAGTAGGTGGTATAGGAGAATCCTCTAATTCAGCTGCTCCTTGAATTCCAAAAATCTTAAGGCTAGGGTAGATGGTGGTGATTCTTGTCTATGCCTTGAAGAAGATGGAGTTGTGAAAATCGA
The DNA here is from genome assembly GCA_034641835.2 of Pinus albicaulis. Taxonomy (NCBI): domain Eukaryota; kingdom Viridiplantae; phylum Streptophyta; class Pinopsida; order Pinales; family Pinaceae; genus Pinus; species Pinus albicaulis. Next base: position 310,344,665 of record CM076574.1, read on the forward strand.
ACTCTTGGCTTTAGCTATAAACCTTCCCCTAGAATCTCTTGCTCTATGCATGCCATTTTTTTTTTTAATTTTTTTTTTTAAATTTGGGCTAATAATCCTCTTTCTGATCTTCCAGGTCACACTAGGTGCAAGAAGAGAGCATACTTAAGAAATTACTGAACCAATAACTCTCTTTTCTGATCCTCCAGATCACACTAGGTGCAAGAGGAGAGCATACTTCAAGAAGTTATCAAGTTTTCCCTTCTTTTAGAATTTTTGTGTTTTTTTTAAGAAATTGGCTACCTAGTTACACTTCCCCGGCAATGGCGCCAAAATTTTTGGTCAATTTAGTGTGTCCTAAATTGCTGCATTTAATTTGTCAATCCGGGAATCGTAAGCTGATGAAGTGCGGCGCACTATATGTGCAAGATAACCTATTTCTTAAATTTTTGTCGTTTTTGGTTTTCTAAGGTGAAATGGAAATTCTAAGATGAAAAAAAGTTTGGTTATGTTTGTTCAAGGAAATGATATCCCCTATAATGATTTACCAACTTGAAACTTTAAAAAGAAATTTGAAATTTACAATGACAAGAATTGAAAGGAAATGAAAATGCGCTGCTGAAATGAAAAGGTGCTGCTAGTATAATAAATCAAAACAGTGAACTATTGAACATGAAAACCAAACTATTCTTGCTGCTGACTAAACACAAAAGAAACTATGCTTAAGGAAATTCAAAATTGCAACAAAATAAATCTAAATCAGATTACATCAATTTATCTTCTGACCCTTCATCATTAGTCCAACTATGATTTTCGGAAGTAATCATAAACAACTTGAGTAACTGATATTTAATTTGCAGAAAGTAAACTAATACTAAACCATACACTCATGATTCAATCCCTCACCATCAGTCCAGCTGTGGCTTTCGGAGGCAATCGAAGATGTCATGCATGATTTAATATATCTAAATTTGCAGAAAAGAAACTAATATTAAACTACACATTTCATAATGCAATCCCTCACCATCAGTCCAGCTGTGGCTTTCGGAGGCAACTGAAGATGCTATGAGCAGCTTAATATATCTAAATTTGCATAAAAGAAACTAATACTAAACTACACATTTCATAATACAATCCCTCACCATCAGTCCAGCTGTGGCTTTCGGAGGCAACTGAAGATGCTATGAGCAGCTTAATATATCTAAATTTAACTACTAAAGCAAATAAGCAATACTGAAATTAAACAAAAGCTATGAAAAGCAAATTAGCAGTAGAACAATGTTAGTTCCATATCATTAGTCAAAAAGCTATGAAAATGCCCGGGCTGCCTATCTATAACCTGAAACAAGAACACTGATCAGTGATTATCAACATAAAACATGAAAGACAGAAGTGAAATGGAAATTATGGAAGTTTATAAACAGAAATGAAGTAAATGCAATGTATAAACATATGAATGGATTATGGCACAATGAGCTTTAAAGAAACAAAATGAGAACTATACACTAATGCACAAAACCTTAGCTGAGCAGGGGCCCTCTACACCAGCCTTGGCAACGATCTTCAAATACGAATTTCGGTTAAAAACAGAGTCTTCTTATATTAAAAAGCAGTCATTACAGATAGGTGATGTTACGGCACAAGTGCAGCGTAATCACACTACAGAGCAGACTAATAAAAGATAACAGAGACTAACATTGACTCACCCTATATGCGTATGCAAACGCATTATATATAACAAAAGAAATATAACTGTCTCCTAAAGTTCATGCTGGTGGAGAACACGTAGACCATTACGTCCACGGATCTAGGATCATGGCCATGTTGGAAAGGAAATCTACGAGGAGTGGATGCTTGAATTCAACTAAGGAGCCATGTACAGATGTCGATTTATCCTCCGCAACTTAGAAACGGCCGTATGAATCTTCATGTGACACGAAACAGAGTCCTGCCAACATGAGACTCTATGGTTGACTTCCATGTGGACGCCTTTGACCACGACTTCTTTAGATGAGTTTGGTTGAACCAATAGGACACGAACCATGTCCACATCATTCCTATCCTACCCATGTGGCTCGTTTTCCTTGTAGACACCTGTAGCATAGAGTTTCACAAAATAGCTGCGGAAAGTTGCAGCAGCTGCGGAAAGTGGCAAGATTCCGCAGCTGAATGAACAAAATCTAAATCAAATAGAAAACACAAAAATATAATTAAAAACCATGTTAGATGCTCTTTTTCACATGATATTGACAACTTGGGAGGTTCAGGTGAGTGAAAAAGGTATAGAAAAGTGTATGGAAAAGATGCAGATTTGAGACTCAACACTTTGGTGGTTCAAACATTGCTCTACAGGGATATGTTGATGCAAATATGGCAGGTGACCGAGATAATAGGAGGAGCACTACAGGGTATGTATTTATTGTAGGTGGAACAACTGTTAGTTGTGTTTCAAAAGCCCAAAATGTTGTTGCACTTTCAACAACAGAAGCAGAGTATGTTTCTACTACAGAGGCTAGTAAGGAAACTATTTGGTTACAAAGGTTTATGGATGAATTGGGTAAGAAGCATGATATGGGCACGTTATATAGTGGTAGCCAAAGTGTCATTCATCTTGCAAATAACTCAACATTTCATTCCAGGACTAAACACATACATCTCAAGTACCATTTCATACGGCCAGTGTTGGAAGATGGACAGTTAAAGCTGGAAAATATACACACTAGCCAGAATCCTGTAGATATGCTAACAAAAGTTGTAACCAGGGAGAAATTGAGAATATGCTCAGTTTTAATTGGTATTCAAGTATGATGATGAAGATGAGAAAAAACCAGGTCCAAAGTGGATTCATTCTCCAGCAAATGAAGCAACGGTAGATTTTCTACAATCAGTCTCCAAGTGGGAGATTGTTGGGTGTGGAGCCTGCATATCTTTTTTATTTTGTATCACAGGGTTGGACCCCCTTAGCTTAATGGGGCGGCAACACCACCTATAATTAAAAATTTCCTGTGGGGTCCAAGGGGGGCGGCTACAACTTTATGGACCCCTCCCCTGGTGAGGGAAGTATATTAATTTCTAGTCAATCTGGGTCGTTCATTAGGCGGATGATCTGACGGTAGAAGTTATGTTTAGTTTAGGGTTTTTTTCCTTATAAGGCAACCCCTCGCTTGTATGAGGGTATTGTATTGCGGCTGTGTATTGTGTGTGTATTCTCAGAGTGAGAAATAGATATGGAGACTATGAGAGATAACAGAGGATTTGTTGTAGGTTGTGTCTCTTCATTTTGCTGGATAATAGAAAGGAAGGACTGTCTGTCCAGGGTGGACGTAGCCCAAACTGGGTGAACCACATATATCTGTGTCTCTCTAGTTTTATGTGTTTTGTGTGCTTGTGTTTTCCACATATTTTATGTGTTGCATTGCTCTGTAATATATAATTTTATAATAATATCAAAATCTATGAATTCCTTCAACCTTTTGTCCTCCAACACTGCCTCCATCCTGTCCTTGCATGCAATATAATTCAAATTTTCCTCGAGTGCTTCTTCGAGTCTCAATCCATTGAAAGACATCTTGATTTGCTATTGGACCCTGAAGAATAAATCTGCAAATTTGAAACTGCTCAAGTCAAACTCAATTTATTCTCTTCTATTGTGATTTCTAGCGCTATGATACCATGTAGAAAATATCTAACACAACTCTGATACCATGTAGAAATTATATATAAATTCTATATATGAATGGATTCAATCCGATCATGTAATGTACTAAAACAAGATACTGAATCCTTCTACTATATTTGTCAAATATAAAACACGATCGCTCAATCACATGCAAGTAAGAGAAAGGAAATTATCAACCACACAACACAATATATATCTTGGGAAAGAATTTAATATTCCCAATTAGCCCAAGCTAATGGGAATATACAATTATGTTTCAATTTCTTGTTTTATGAATAAAATTGTGAAGGAGGATCAATAAAACTCCTAATCAACAAAATAAATCAATGCCCCATGTGAACATAACTAAATATTGGCTATTTACATAAGCACACTTAGGTGTGAAATAGACTGGAGCACTTGACCAAGTCAACCTAGACTAAATCAAATGCGTTGTCTAGATACAGTGAATCTCCTAGAGGAACAATGCAGTTTTAGTTGGAGGCTACTAATTTGAATGGAGCTAAATCATTGAGATGGTTTAGGGTTTAACAAGACTTTCATCCTATAAAAGGAAGAGGAGGACAGTAGAAGAAGGTTGTTGATTTTGTATATTTCTGAATATATTGTCTACTTAGACATATATCATTCTCTGTTGTTTAGCTGAGGATAGTGCTGTTTAGCACTAGGGTGTTCCTATTCAGGGATCCAACCTCTTCCATTGAGTAGCTCTTGGAAGAGTCTTGTTGATCTCATACACTATCAGGAATTTGGCCAAGCTCATCTTTCAACTACAACGCAGATCTTGTTGAGGGTTTGGTTGTCCTTGTAAGCTACAGCAAGTGGATGCTAGATCTGTTCAGATCTAGGCCATTCTAGGGCCTCTTTTCACTGGTAAAGTCTTCTATCCCATTGGAAAGAGAGTTCTAAACATTTGGAGCTTCATTTTCATATCTTGGCATTATACCAATCTAGTGCTAGAGCCTATAGCGCATTTTTCCTTCCAATACTGCGTTATTTGCAAGAAGGAAGTTGCAGGGTGTTTTGATACACATTTGGAGGAGAGATCTCTGCTATTGGGGTTCTACCCTTCACTATGGTGATCCATGGATTATATTTATGATCCATGTCCTGTAAATATCTGATCTACTTCTGTTTTATTCATCTTCATAAATTTTTGAATACTACTATAGATCTGCTACTTTAGATCTCAGATCTACTCTCCGTGTTTCATGTTTTGACCAAAACCCCAAGGGAAATTTATAAAGGAGCTCTTCTAGTGTATAGATATGAAATGGATCTATTATTTTGTACATAGATCTGCTCTAGATCTGGAGTGTAATATACATCTGCTGCATCTTTTATAAATAATGATGTCAAGCTATTTTGCAGTCAATGCATGTGTTGCAGCCCCTCTATTTGAGGAATTTCTTCCATTCTTGTCTTTTACATTATGTTATACATTGTATGGGCCTCATTATGGATATTATTTATTGATGTATATATGAATTTTGAGCCTTATTATTGGTCTCCTACTATTTCTCTCAAAAATTGCATTATTTTCCTACATTATTGTTGCATATTGCTGCAGCCCCATTCTTGGGTGTTTTTCAGCCATACTGGGTGTAGGAGGTCTGTTTACCTCACCTAGTTTGATTTATTTTTGCTCCCATTTTGGATTTAGATGATAGATCTCTAAATATAATTGATCCAAGGGCTGAAAACTCATTTCAGTGCACATACTTCTGAAAAGTGCGTTATTTCAGTAGGTATTGCTGAGTGTTCCCATTTGGGAATATTACAGTGGTATCAGAGAAATCATCTTGGCACAACCTGTGATTTTATTTCTTGAAGAGACAATATGTATTTAGAAGAATATGATCCTCTCACTGACATAGAGAAGAGGTACCTGAGAAGAAAATAGAAGAATTTTGATTACACCAATGATGATAAAGACAAGGGAAAAACCTTTGAATCTAGAAGTGATGAAGATGGGAAGGAGTTTGCAAAAACCCTTCTGAAAGCCATCCAAGATCTTTCTAGAGAGATCAAAGAGATGATATTGGACAGGATCAAGGACTCTCCTAGGAGGTTTCATCCTGGAGAAAGCTCTGGCATGTCTCACCACTGGAATGATCAACCAATGAACCACCCACAAGCTCCACAATGCTCTACTATGCCTACTTTTTTCGCTGTGGAGAATGAAGGGCCTCATGAGCAAGCATCCCTTGAAGACTAATTTGAAGAATATGAGTCTCAGAATCAAAGATTCAAGGACCACTTAATTTTTCAAGTTTTTTTTCACCTCAAGGACAAGAGAAGACCAAGACATTAGTATAGAGATGGTGGATTCACACAGAATCATGATCGACATCACTCTATGGGCAGATTCTTTTTACCCAAGTTTGATGGGTCATCCACTAGTTCTGCCAAAGCATGGGTAGAAAAAACTAGATATCTACTTTTAGTTGAACAAAGTTCCTGAGATGGAAGCTATCAAGATTGTAGTGCTGCACTTTGAAGGTGAAGCACACAACTGGTGGTTCCATGGGTTGTCTACATTGGGAAATGCCAATGTGACTACCTATTCTGAGTTCAATAGAAGACTAGTGGAGAGGTTTGACAGAAAGGATCCAGAAGCACCTTTCATGAGCCTTGCAAAGTTGAAGCAGTCAGGTAATATAGAGTCTTATATCTCTGAATTTCTGAGATTATTTGTTATGGTTCCTGATCTGTCTGCAGTAAGGAGGGTGTACATGTTCATCGATGGCTTGGATGAACCTCTGCATGGGTTGGTTAATTATACCAAGCCCATTACCTTGCATGATGCCATTGAGAGGGCTAGAGACCTTCAAGATTCCTTGACAAAAGCAAAGGCAAATTTTCAGAACAAGCCCTCTTTTCCTTCTAAAGGAAAGGAAGAGAAAGCTGCTCCTTCAAAGGAGAGCTCATACAAGAAGCCTCTTGATGATGAAGTCCAGAGAGATCTAAGAGAGAGGAAGCTATGCTTCACTTGCCAAGAACCATGGGTACTTGGACATAGATGTGCTGCTGGTAATGCACATTATATAGAGGTCTTCTCAGATCTTGAAGAAGATGAAGATGATGAGGCAAGGATGGCTCACAGTGCTGAAATTTTTGGAGGAGATCCAACACCATCAAGAGATGGGAATGGAGAATTTGCTCCTATTGGAGGAACTCTTGCATCCTTGAGGGAAGTACCTAAGTACTTCACCTTAAGAGTTCAAGGTTAAATCATGAATCAAAGGGTTTCTGTATTCACTGACAGTGGGGCTACCCACAATTTCATTTATGCCCATCTTGTGCAAAGGAGGGCAATACCCACTAATACTTTTGAGGGATTCTTTGTTTTGGTCCCAGGAGATAGAACAATGCAATGCATGCATTATATTCCATCACTTTCAGTCACCATGGGATCCCATACTTTGGTGGATCACTTCTTTTTAGTTGACATACCGGACACCAATATTATTTTGGGTGTTCAATGGTTGATTACATTGGGGAAAGTCACCACTGATTGGGAGGCTTTGCAAATGGAATGGGTGGAAAAGAAGAGTGCTGAACCTCAAATGATCAAAGGCATGCATATTTACCCCTCACACAACACTTCCCCATAAAATAAAGAGATGGATTTGTGCAGTGGAATCAAGGATCTCACTGTCCCTTCTATTATGTTCATGAGATTTCTGCAAGGGACACTCTTATCTAGTGGAAAACAACCTAGGAGTCCACTTGATTTAGTTTTGGTGAGAGATATCTCACTATTTTATGCTCCAAAATCAGATCCAGGAGGGATGGGAGAATTAGAAGACACAACTACAACACTAGAAGGCTTGGGCAAGCACAAGAAGGAGGGATATTTTCTTCTCTCATCATCATCACCCACCTTCATTTCTGATTCTGCATTGTTGGAGGAGAAGAAGGGAAGGTATATCCTTCCTACTTATACCTCTGGCATAAGATATTTCAAAGAAGATATCATCAACATTTCAGGCATTCCTATTGATGCATCATTAGTGCTTTCATTGTTGGGGAGTGTAGATCTATATTGGAAGTCCCAGCTGTTGGTGTATTATTCCAAAGATCTTCACACTTGTATGATGCTTGATGATCAGCTGCATGAAGAGGGCTATCTAGTCCATGAGGGAGTCATCTATAATCATGATAGGATATTCTTACCTAGAGCCTCCAATCTCAAGGAGATGATGCTACAAAGGGCCTTCAAAGAGTTATGTTTCAGCTTTGCCTATTCTATGAATATCTACAACACTATCATGAGATGCTTTGAATGGGAAGGCTTTGGAGGAGAGCTACATTAGAATTTTCTAGAATTCAAGAGCTATGTGGACTTGGGGCAACCAAAGGACTCTATGCAAGATTCATTTCATCCATTTCTTCCTTCTCTTGAAAGGGGAGGAAAATCTATGCAATTCTATGTATAGAAGAAACATTAATGATGAAAAATATGATCATGTAATGCAAGCTTAATTTTATGATATGAAATATTTTTTCACCATGTTTTTACAGGCCATGACTCCCAAGAGGAGTGTTGTATCATGTAGATCTCATGGCAAACATTGGGCCACTAAAATTTCTAAATTTGGCCACTCCCTTGTTATGCAAAGTGATATTCTCTTTCATGATGGGTGCTTCCCAAAGGCACCAAACATATCTCACATTTTCAGCCATGGTGAGATAACTTGTGCAGCAAGTAGGTGGTGGTGAAACCACTTACCATACCTTGATCTAATGCAGGTAGGAGATGCACTGCGCTGGTACAATATGTGGGACTATGACCCACCTCCTCATGCTCAAATTTATTTTTGTGTATATGTAATTATGCTTCCATACTTGGATGATATAGTTCTACTTTCTATGGGATTGTATGGAGGGAGGATGGGCAGTTTGTATGTACCACTTGGGATGGAAAATCTCTATGTACCTATTGCTACATGCTTTAGAGGGAGTATTGAACCAACCATGTTTGTTTCTGTTGAGTTCTTGACTCCTTGTGGGATGGGTTTTGTACATCTCATGATGACTTTGGAGGAATAGTTCATGGAGGCTTGGATTGGTGAACACCTAGCTTGTGAGGAGAGCTTGATATTTGATGGTGTCACCAATGGAGGAGGAGAAGTGTTGCAGCACTCACGCTATAAATTTCTTGAGGACAAGAAAATTTTTGGAGGGGAGGACTGTAATATTCCCAATTAGCCCAAGCTAATGGGAATATACAATTTTGTTTCAATTTCATGTTTTATGAATAAAATTGTGAAGGAGGATCAATAAAACTCCTATTCATCAAAATAAATCAATGCCCCCTATGAACATAGCTAAATTTTGGCTTTTTACATAAGCACACTTAGGTGTGAAAGAGAATGGAGCACTTGACTGAGTCAACTAGGACCAAATCAACAACGATGTCTAGATACAGTGAATCTCCTAGAGGAACAATGCAGTTTTAGTTGGAGGCTACTAATGTGAATGGAGCTAAATCATTGAGATGGTTTAGGGTTTTACAAGACTTTCATCCTATAAAAGGAAGAGGAGGACAATAGAAGAAGGTTGTTGATTGTGTATATTTCTTAATATGTTGTCTGTTTAGACATATATCATTCTCTGCTATTTAGCTGAGGATAGTGTTGTTTAGCACTAGGGTGTTCCTGTTCAGGAATCTCGCCTCTTCCATTGAGTAACTATTGGAAGAGTCTTTCTGATCTCATCCACTATCAGGCATTTGGCCAAGATCATCTTCCAACTACAACGCCGATCCTGTTGAGGGTTTGATTGTCCTTGTAAGCTGCAGCAAGTGGAGGCTAGATCTGTTCAGATCTAGGCCATTCCATGGCCTCTTTTCACTGGGAAAGTATTATATCCCATTGGAAAGAGAGTTTTGAACCTTTGGAGCTACATTTTCAGATCTTGGCATCAAGCCAATCCAGTGTTAGAGCCTACAACATAGTTTTCCTTCCAGGACTGTGTTATTTGCAAGAAGTTGCAGGGTTTTTTGATACACATTTGGAGAAGAGATCTATGGTGTTGGGATTCTACTCTTCACTATGGTGATCCATGGATTATATTTCTGATCCATGTTCTGTACAGATCTCATCTACTTCTATTGTATTGATCTTCAAAAAATTTCGAATACTACTGCAGATCTGCTACTTTAGATCTCAGATCTACTCTCTGTGTTTCTGTTTTGATCAAAACCCCAAGGGGAATTTATAAAGGAGATATTCTAGTGTACATATCTGAAATGGATCTATTATTTTTTACACAGATCTGCTCTAGATCTGGAGTGTAATCTGCTATAGCTCTTATAAATAACGCTATCAAGCTATTTTGCAGTCAATACATGTGTTGCAACCCCTTTATTTGAGGAATTTATTCCATTCTTGTCTTCTACATTATGGTATACATTGTATGGGCCTCATTATGGATCTGATTTATTGTTGTATATATGAATGTTGAGCCTTATTATTGGTCTCTTGTTGTTTCTCTCAAAAACTGCGCTATTTTCCTGCAGTATTGTTGCATATTGTTGTAGCCCCATTCTTAAGTGTTTTCAGCCGTACTGGGTGTTGGAGGTCTGTTTACCTCACCTAGTTTGGTTTGTTTTTGCTTCCTTTTGGATTTAGATGCTAGATCTCCAGATCTAAGGGATCCAAGGGCTACAAACTCATTTCAGTGCACATACTTCTGAAAAGCAGGTTATTCCAGCAGGTATTGCTGAGTGTTCCCATTTGGGAATATTACAGAGCACCTACTCAAAAACCCTTTGTAATATATTGTACATAGTTAAATAATCATGAAAAAATACAAATATTTCTCACACCGATAAAATCTTGCACACTCCTAACTGTTTCACTCTAATCCTACTCAAAACTGACTAGAAATTCTCAGGAAAAATTGACCAACACTTCGCCAATTCTTAGCCCCTGCTTAGCCCAGCCTTGCTCGTGAAATCCATAGGCAATTAATCCCTATTAAATAGGATAATCAACCTTCATTGACTACGAAATCCATCATGAGCCTTCCTCTGAATTTATAATTATTCCCGAGAAATTTGCTAATAATAACACTGGTAGTTAACTTCCCTTAAACCTCTATCTCAACTGGGTCATATCAGAATTGACATGCATGTAGCTATTAATACTGAATCATCAGTTACTTGATATATCACTACTTTTGAATTAAATCTAATGTAATTCACTTGACCTATCACTATCTCATCACTCAGTTATAACTACTTAAAATTATTTTAACTCAATTAATTTGAGTTAATTGATTACACTCACACCACACTAGTGCTACAACTACAACTAGACCCTAAAAATAATATAATCACTCTACATACCTCACCATTGACCCTAAACTTGAAATTATTGAGCTAACTAAGTCTATCTCACTTAGTTAACTAATATAAATTGTTATGAGATGAAATTACAATTTACTTTCAATTTAATTAAGGGATAATTAAAAAAAAAGCCTCACATGGTAGCCATTTCTGGGTGCCATTTTTTGGATTTTGTTTATGGATGCCAATTTCACTTTTTCTTGTTGAAAATTTCAACTTTGGATAGTTTTCAAAGGCAAATGATGACACCTAGAGTATACCTAGATGAGATGGAGTGAATGCCCTAAGTATTCTTAATGATAATGAAAGTGATGATGGCCATGGATGAGATGAGGAGAGAAACAATTCTGACCTAAACTCCTTCAGTGACCAAAATTTATTTTGAAATTTTTTTTGAAAAGACAAAAAATTTTGACCTATGACTATTATCAAATTAACTAAAAGAGTATGTTTAATCACTGACATATTGACACTAACACTCCTCATCGCCATCATTGTCTAAGTAGACTTCAATGTAGTTTTATTTTCCCAACTTGACCTTTCCTGCGCATCTGTGTCTTGGTGCCCAAGGTTCTTAACAAAAAAAACAAAGCTTCTTCTTCTTCAAATTTTTTGGGGTCTCTTCATACAACTTTGATTTACCAGTGTACTCCCTTTTAAAGGGTTTAACCTCTTTCTCCTTTTGAGGGAAGGATGATTTGGGAGGAAATATTTTCTTAGGAAAAACATCTTTCATATCCTTGGTTATATTGATTGCATCTTGTAGATTAGTGGGTTAATAACCCTTCACCCAGCCACGTAGAGGCTCAGGTAGCCCCTCCACAAATAACATCACCAACCGTGCCTCAGATATGTTTGTGACCATAACTTATAACCTTTGAAACTTTGAGATATATGCCTTTGAGCTAACAATTTTCTTGATTTGTGCCAACTCTCTATAATGAATCTCTGGATCCTTCATGTCAAAGTGCTCTATGAGTCTCTAAGTGAACTCAGAATATGAAGTGATGATAGCATGACCCAATTTAACTAACCCATGGTACCACCACTCATGGGCCTCCCTGTGAAAATGTAATGTATCCAACTTAATGGCATCAACCTCCATCATCTCATGCAAATGGAAGTATGTGTCCAAATTTTGTACCCATGATCTAGTTGAGCATTTTGATGACCCATCAAAACACAGAATAGAAACTTTCCCAAGTGTCTTCTAAAGATCATTATTATACATCATATCCTTTTGAACACCTTTAGGCTTGTTTTTTATCGGAAGGTTGTAGAAACCTATTAAGCTCATGGCAACTTAGAAGTCTTGTTCCAGGCTCCTATACTCCACCAAATAATCACCAAAAGGAATATCCTAGTCATTTTGCTCCACTTGTTTAGCAGCTACTTCATTAAGAAATTGTGGCATAGTGGGTCTAGATGACTTTTTATATATGTGAGGTTGGGTGTGCATGATTCTGTGTGCATTAATGGATTCTCCAATGTTATATCCCTTGCCATTAATGGGATCCTTAACATGTTTCTCCCCCATTGGAATCTTTATGGAACCCTCCTTGCTACCTAAGTTTCTCATAAACTCCACCATCTCCTTTTGGCACTTAGCAAAATAATTTAGGATGTTCATCAAGTTGTTAAACTCTTGATTTTCCTTATCCCCCATTATTGTCTCCTCTTTTTCTCAGAGGGTGCTTCTTCCTTTTTCCCCTTATTAGGTGTTTCTCCTTCTTCTTCTTCCAATAGTGTTATTGTGGACTAATTGCTTATGCAGACAAAAGCAATCTCCCTAGATTCAATTACTAACTTTAGTAACAAATATACAAGCAAACAAATCATTCACTGATTTTATCTATAATGAATCATAAACAAGAATAATAAGAGATGGAATCCATACCTTTCACAAAATTCTTGATGAAGATCCCCGCCATGGTTTGATGCAACTCCTCAATGCTTGGAAACCATATCTGAAAACATAGAAACAACAAGAGATCAAAATCATATGAAGAATAATGGATTCAATACAACACATACTAGTGATCAAGGAAACTAGTACCAAATAGCATTTTAATGGACAAATGGAAGAAAAATAGATCATATATCAAATCCATTGGACAATATAGTGGGAATAAAAAATAATTTGCATTAATGTCATAAATAAAGGAATTTCACAACCTTGGCCTTGATGAAGTGTGGCTCCTCCCAATGATCTACAATCTTCTCCTTGGATGATAAGCCTTCAAACCTTATTTAAGCAGCATAAGTCTACCTTCAGTAATCCCTCCAAACCCTCTAGCTTGTGTTTTATTTATAGGACAATAGGAGGAGGTTTTATATCCTTATCTCAAGGATGAGATCCACTAAAGCTGGGAATAGGGTTCCTTAAAGAATGGTAATTAGCTCCATTATCAGAGGGGTTAGGATTGAATAAGAATCACCTCGAAGCTTTCAGTTGGGATATATTCACCCAAAAAAGCTTCTATATTTCACTTTTTATTTTCACTTTTTGTTGAGTCATGTACATAGTTTATAGTGGAAGAAAGAGCTCACTTCTGTGTAGGCTTTAATGGTAAGAATTGTCTATGCGTAGAAATTGGCTAGGAAAATGTGCAGGTGACCAAAATTAGGTTTTTGGACCTTGTTACCCATAATTCACATCTTATTCAAGATGTTTAAGTTCTATACTTCCAGGGGAATTCTTTGGAAAACATTGATGTATAGTGAAACATCCAGTTTGACGGTCATTTTCCATGGTGACAAAATGACATGTACCATATTTTCCCTTAAAGTGAAAATTCAGAAAGAATATTTGAGGACTGAAGTTCTTTATCATGCCAAATATCAGATCGGAGACCATGGTTGAAGACCTGCAACAATAAATCAAAGGTTACAATGTAATATATAATCATCACTATGGTAGGCATTAACATACTCAGAGTAAACATAACTCGATGAACCAGTAGAGAAATACACAAATATGCTGCCTTTAATGAAATACAAGAATGAATGTTTCTTCTCATTTCCCCCCCACCATTATTGGCAAGTACCTCTTTATTTTTGTTCAAGATTGATGAGTATAGCATTTGCTTGTCCTATAAGCTCATCCTTCGGATCAGTCCTTCGGAATATTTTTAACAAACCCTAGGAAGGAGTGGTTCAGTCTCGTCATGATTGATGAGTCATGCATTGTTTATGATTTACCAGTCTAGTGAAGGGACAACTCGATTTTGTTTTCATGTTTAAAGAGTTTGAGCAGAAAAGAAAAGAAAATTATTTCAGTTCTATTTGTTAAGATCCTATAAATTATAGGATCTCAAGGTGATTGAATATTTCATATTTTCAATTTCATATTGTACATTATTTTCAATATTCAAATTATTTCCAAAAAAAATATGAAAAAAGAAAAAGAAAAGAGCGTATATTGAAAAAAGATATAAAGAAAAAATAAAATAAAAGAAAGAAAACCCCAAAAAGAATAATTCTAAAGTTGTTGCAAATCAAAATGACACTGCCGATTAGATTAGTTTGTTCAATTCATATAGTCTAAGCATGATTGAACAATTTTAAATTGTTTATTGATTGGTTATAAAATAAGGATTGTCAAACATTTCAATCTTGGAAAATCAGTAACTAGGTAGAAATAAAATTGATTCAACAGTTCAAACTGAATCAATAGGAGAAATAAGGGAAATAATAGCTTAGAATTTAATAAAAAAGAGATATGGGTCTGCAAGCCTAAATGCACCCTGCAAAAGAATGATGAAAAAATGTTAGATTAGTGAAAGGGTAGGTATAATGAAAGAAGAAAATAAATATGGAGAAACATGAAATTTATTCTTATGCATCATTCCAAAGACTTCATGTATTTTCATGTATGGAGGAAAAATCAAAGAGAAAGCATTTTATCCTATGTTTTGGGAATTGAATCATTTTAAACTTTATTTGACATACTATATGCCATATCTTAAAGTTCCATACTTTACACTCCACACAACATTTCATTTAATTTTCCCGACCCCACCATCCACTCACCCATCATGTCATCGTTATATTTCATCCACCTTCTATTTCATCTCGACACCCACTATCATATCCGACAACCCATATTTGTTTTTGCCCCCCCCCCCCTCATCCTTCGGAATTTAACGTCGGGGGAGGGGGGGGGTCTAAAATGGGCGGTTTCTGAAACCATCCCATCCGCTACGTGTCAGGCGCATATATTTTCGCAACCCCCACCCCGCTTGCCATTCCACTTACCATCCTAGCCCCCTCTGAAAATTTGTTTCCGCCATGATTAAACCATGCGGTTGGCCATTAACCATCCTACATTCCCATTAATCCATGTTACCACTCTCTTCACATACACCCAATTATTCCCACTCCTGCCTAAAGACCCTTTGAACATTTAATTGTTCAAACCATTACCCAACGGGCCCGTGCCATGTCAATGGAAACCCCACCATCCTACAAAATCACCTTTCCCCACCTGGTTCAAAGTTTACCGTGTCTTCAAAAGTATTTTCTTATAAAAAATGATCGGATTCAAGCTTAGCATAATCTAAATAGATCAAGGAAAACTCCAATTGTCTGCAGATCAACATATATCCTTTATATTTCTTCCCCTCTCTATCTAATTGCCCTTTTAATTTTTGCACCTACAGATACCAAGAAGATAGACAATTTCATTTTCAGGCATAGTCATGCCTCCAAAGAAGAAGGATCAGGAGCCATTCAATCCAATGGTGAACCATCCTATGGACCTTGATCATATTTCCCTTACTTACAGGGATTTTAAAATTCATGAGACTCTCTTAGAGCTAGACCTCTTCGACATATACTGTTGGTTGGAAGATAAAATCATTTTTTAGGTTGATGATATAGGACTGTAGACACTAACCTGTCGTATTATATCTTTCCAAAAACTCACAGTTTCCCTGAATTCATATGAAAGTTTCATGCATGTTATGATATAAATCAGAGGGATGTTGTCTCCCCCACAGGGGAGGTTTTGTTCACCATTAGTGCCCAGTATAACATGCAAATGATGCAAGCTCCCATCATTGAAGAAACCACACCCTTTTCCCATGAAACCCTCAGGGATTTGTATAAAAAATTAGATATTTCCAAAAGATCCAAAAGCCTTGAATTATTCATAGCTACAGACAATCCCCTCTCCAAGAATAATCCTCCATACCCATCTTCTACATTCCCTGATAGGGCTCAGCACATAGTCACTATCCTTTCTTACCTGCTAGGATACCATTCAAACCAGTGGCTAAATGAAGAAATTATAGGTTTCCCATCAATACTTTAATTAGACTCTAAGCCTTCCATTATGTTCAATTTCAGTCAATTCCTGGAAATGCCATTCATGATCAGTTTTTTAAGTTTCACATAGAGGAAGTGTTTAAATACACTTCAGTCATAGTTTATATGTTTGTATATTTTCAGGAAAAGTTTCAATTCACACTGAGGAAATTGAATGAAGATTCAAAACCTCAGTTTTTCATCTTCTGGACAACAATGCCAATGAAATATCAGAAATAATTCATTTACAAACAATTCATTGAATTTTTTGTGCATCCATCTATGAGCATCCTCAACAACATAGTGGAACCAAGGATCAGTGAAGAAATTAAAAAGATCATGCAGTTGTCAGACCAAGCGAGAACTAGAGACTGGTACTTGTACCAGAACTATATAGAGATAAGAATATATGGGTTTGAGTTGCCTCCTTACAAGCTGCCAAATTTCCTCCCCATGAGGATCTTTTCCCTGGAGTACATTAGGGAGATCATTAATGCAGATGAAGTACATTTTGTATCAGGAAAAAAAAAAATCTCAGTTCATGATCAAATCCAAAATTGGTCCTTTCATTTGCAACAGTAGAGTAGCAGGAGAGCAGGCTAACAAGGGGCTAAAAGAGATGAAGCTTACACACAATTTCACTTGGTCTTATGACCCATTGGGAATTATCTCTAAGAAGAGGGTAGAAAACAAATCAACTCCATACATTCACACCCACAGGCCCGAGATTGAACAATTTATGAACCAAATAGAGTGGACACCAAACACCTTGTAAGAGGCTGAAGGGCAAGTAATTTCATATTCAAGTATATAGACCCCTCTTCCATAAGAGAATCCAAATATAGAGGATAAACAAGAGAAAGGAAAATAACCATAAACAGAGACAATAGGAAAATTACCAAGAGATGATCAACCACCTTTGGGGACTGATACATCTAGCAAGGAGTTCAAAATGAAATATAGGATGAGAGCCAGAATTCACATGGATATTTATCAAGGCAAGGAATCAGAGCAACAGAAAGTGATAAATATCAAAGACTCTCCTGATTCTTCTCTAGCAAGTGGCCAACATATATTTTCTCCTACAACTTCAACTACAATTCCATTTCAGCAGCAAAGCCTTCAAACATCTACATCTACTATTGTTACAAGGGAAAAGGATTAAACAATATATGACACCTTCAGAGAGATCAAGAGGAAAAATGAAATATTGAAGACCAACACCTATAATCAATTTTGGAAGCAAACTACAAGTTCACAAAGTAGGCTTCTATCATATTTTGATTCAGAGAAAGGAAATATGTGCATGGATTTCTCAGAAGCTTAGATTTCACAACCAAAAACATTTGTTGCTTTCAAGAAAACATATTTTGAGTTTAATGTCAAGAACATCCACCCAATAGATCAAATAGAAATGCACAAACATACTGGAGAGATGATCTCATCTACATTGACTAGCACTACAATGAGTCTGTCTAAATTACAGGTATCATTGGCTAACATTCAGTCACACCTCAAGATGGAGAAGATTTCTTCTCTTGCAAAGGATACCAAAATTAAATCCTTGGAGGATTTAGTTGTGAATATTGGGTATGATCCAACAAATATAGAGGTAGTAAAAGAGATCCCGAAGAAGAAAAACACAAACATAGAAACCTTAAGAAATCATCTCAAAATTTCAGCTACTGAAGACCCTCTAACCAAGGACATAGAGGAGAATGAAACACAAAAAGCAGAGATGATGAAACTGATAATGGAATATATAGCAAAACTAAAGCAGATGGAGAGAGAAATGGATAAATTAGTAAAGGAAAAGGAAAAAGTAGCACATATGGCCATCATTCCCTTAGAGGTTGTTCCTCTTGCAGTTGTCCCTTCAACTACATCAGCAACTACATGTACATCAAGTGGTACAGAACAGTTGGCCAAAGCCATGGAGAATATGTCCATCGAAACAGAGGAGATAAAAAGGTTGGAAGCACAAATTAATATCTTGAAGGATCAAAAGGTAAGATCTGACAATGCACATGAGATAGAAGTACAAAGAGCCCAAAAAGAGATTGAAAGATTGTAAAAGACAGAGAAGGAAGCTTCCATTGGTCACACCATTGGCCAGCAAAAGGAGATCACATGAATAAGTATAATTGACTCTATTAATGAAATATGGCCTTCCATTCAAATCATATTTGAACAGAAGGAATTAATTGAAAATATCAATGATACAATAGGTAGTATCACCAAGCAGCTTGGGGACATGCTTGAGACAACAAATAACATCATTAGTTTTCTGAATTCAAAGAGAAGGTATGAATCGGATGAAATTGGAGTTGAAGACATAACAACAAAAATTCTAGAGGTCAAGAAGGTGCTCACTAAGAAAAGCTTGGTCACACAGTTGGAGGAAAAATTCCACAATTTAGAGATTGTTGTTAGCATATTATTTAACAAAATCGAGCCACTGACCAAAAGAGGGTTAGCTTCACTGTTCGTGATAAATGATAAGCTTATTACTAGGGAATACTATATAAATAAAATGAAATACATTACTAAGGACACAGCCAAGTTTGCAGGTCTTAGAGGAGCAATGACAGGAATAACTTTCCTTGAGGCCATGAGCAACGATATATTCATCCAACATGAAATTAAAATCATTTTTGTGTTGAAGCCCACTTTCGTTAGATTCACGGAGATTGATGAAATATATCAAAATGTGACTAGGATAAAAATTCTAGATGAGCAACAATGGGAAATGTTATGTGAGTACCAAGAAGGGTAAATTCTAACATATCAAACAAATCAGCATAGCACGAGATCAACCAAATCAGCCAGCACATCACTAGATCTAATCATGCAGCAACGACCTTTTGAAAAATATGGCTAAATGTCAAATTAAGTTCATCGTGTCCACTTCATGGTCACACTAGTCAAATTTTGTTTATTTTGTAATTAACAACCGATTTCCTAGTAGATACGGTAATCGATGTAGAATTCAGTTAAATACTTCATACATTTGACGTATCAGGAGTTGGACCCTGGATTATTGAAATTTTCTATTGGAGCATTGTATTTTCTTGAATCTGGAGCATCAATAATAAAATACCATTTACAAGATACTTGAGCTATGTTTATCTGGTGATGTTATTTCTTTTCCGTTTTATTGTTTTCCATTGTATTTCTCTTAGTGCATCATTAAATCTGATTGTAAAACAAAAAACTGAAGATTAAGATTTGTTATTAGAGCACCTTATTTCTGGCTATGTTTGCAATATAAATCCTTTTCTTCTAAAGTCTGGTTAATAAATTCTTAACTACTTTTTAACCATTACTGAATTCATTGTTTCTTTGATCTCATAATTCATTATGTTTTAAGATCCAGTAAGTGTAGTTAGCTTGCCTTGTGGATGCTCTTGAAAATTTGATGCAACAACCCAACCTTTTATGACTCGATATCCCAATGGAATTATTTTAAATATATTTACTAATTAAATCAAAAAATCAATCAAAAAAAGCAATCTCTACTATCATTATAACTAGCCTAATATGAAATTCATAAAAAAAAAAAGCTAAATCTAAAATAGAGATCCCTCTCTGAGTCTAGAAGGGCTATATTCTAGACTCCAAAGAGGTTTTGATGTTTTCCTATATAATTATTCTTTCCAACCTTAAAATTATAGAATGATAACATAGTGGCGACCTATTGAGGTCTCAAAAATATGTGGCAACAACAAAGGGGGACAACCACCCGATCCGGCCCTTAAGACAATTCCTTTTCCATTTGGGATAGTGGCTCCGACTGGATATAATGGGACCAATTTCCCAAAGTTTGGTTTTTGTTTGATTGTTGGATTTCTCTCAAGGGATTAACATGAATAATTCCTAAAAACTAAAACAAATTTATTCTAACATGCAAAAGCCTAAAATTAAAACTAATTTAATCTAACCCAGGATAATACCATTTCAATGCGATCTAAAATGATATATATTCAATATGTGATGATTAAGATCATCACCGATTTAATAGAATTATTATTTTTTAAGATGATTCTCTTGAAAAATAATTAATCAAAAGAAAATGAGAAACATATCATATATATTTGATGATCATATACAAAAAAATCAATTCCTATCTTTATATCGTACAGTAGTGCAAAGGATATTTCGGTAAAAAAAAAAAAAAAAAAAAAAAAAAAAAAAAAAAAAAAAAAAAAAATGAAAATGATTTCATATATCATTAATGAAAGCTGGATTCATCATTAATATTCAACACAGAACTAACATACATGATAATAGTACTAGATGTGTATCGTCCTGTTCATCTGATCAATGATAGTAGGCCACATTCAACTCATACATCAGTAAGTCTTTCAAAGAATACAGAAGTGCATCAACAGTGATCAACAAAATGATATGTAGCTAAAATGGTCGTGTTCCATTATTTCATCAAGACTTCCAAAAACTTACTTACAATTAAGCATTCTTTGCAGACATTCTCAATAAAATTCTGGACCCTTCTCTAAATGCATGAGAAGGGTTTAAATACTATGCTAATTACATACAAAAATATTATACAAAAATATCTTATGAGGTGGTTTCAAACAACCTTCCTCATCTTAAGTATATTTTTTCTAAAAATAAAAATAAAAACTAACTAATAATCATGTTGGATGATAAGTTACTGCCAGTTGCACTTTTTTTCTCACAAATGTCAAACATCGGTTGAACTTGTGGAGGTTTGCTGGATTCTACCTTCATTTGTGCAGAAAATATAGCGTCCAGTAACAGCGGATGTATTCTCTGTATGGAGTTCAGAAAGCAGTTCAATGTCATGATCTGACTATGTGGTTTGACCAATAGCTGTTAGTATGCTTCCGAATTAGTTTTCTTTAGCTATAGGAGTGTTTCTTCCATGAGTTGACAAGCTTCTTTCCAACTTTGTTCTAAATCTTTGATATTAGGAAGAGATTTTAGATTTCCTTTTCTGATAAGCCTGGAAGTATGTAATATATGGTTAATCATTTTAACCATATTCTTTGATATACCTGCTGCTCTGGCTATGGCTAATTTTGCTTGTTTCACTCGTGCATCCAGTCTGTAAAAAGAATATATTTGAAAGTTTCCTTGATCTTTGGGAGATTTGATTTCTTCCCTTCTTCTGTATCATGCCATTAATAATAATTAGAGATTTTGATATTGATTTCATTGAAATCAATTCTTTGATCAATGATTGTGTTTGTTAATTGTCCACTGAGTTCTATATGTGGAATTATTTTTGACATTTGTACAGCAAACCGATTTTGTTGTTTTGAGAGTAAGGCACTTAATGTCTATGCTTCTTTTATGAATTCCTCTACAGTAGTAATTCCTTCATATTTAGTAAGATCTTCTCTCAACTGTTCAATCAGTAAAAAATTTCTCAATAAGTCATTTTCATGACTTATCTTAAGTATTTATATCTCTTACTATACTCTAAGAATTTGATGTTCAATTTTCTGATTTGAACTCTTTCTTTATTCATCTAGCTGCTATTGTAGTTCCATGATTTTTACATCCTTTTCTTGGATCAAAATAGATACTTCTACTGCCTTATCAATTGTCGCAGTGGTGTATGCACCAGCGAATTGAGATAGCCGAGTTAAATTTTCAATCGAATTTGATGGAGTATATTTCTATACTACTTCCATAACTTCATTCCCCGGTGGTGTTTCAATTATCCTTTTTTTCCTCTGTTTTCTCACTACAGCCTTATGAAGAGGGCTATAGAATACATCTAGTGGGGGAATATCAGTCACCTTGAGGATAATATCATCAGTTAGATTTGTAGGAATGATTTCTGTTTCTTGGGAGATTATCTCAGGAGTTTCAATGATTTGCTTTGTTGAAAATATTTGTTGCTGATGAGTCTGGAATTTTGTATTCTTATGAGGTGATGATGCCTCTGGAGTATTTGTGAGTGTATTGTTGAATGAAGTATATGTTTTGTCTAATTCACTTTGATTTTGTGAATTTAATTGTTCTGCCTTGATTTCTTGAATAGCTTTAATTGCATAAAAAATGTATGCACTTCTATAGAATTAGGGAACAGATTTGGGGGAAGAAGTTCTGGTTTGGCGATATTCATTAATTTCCTTAACTAGATTATCTGAAAGGATAGTCGCCCAATTCATTATGAGGGAGTTAACAGAGGATTCAATTAGGGGAATCTAATTTATGGAGAACTTTGTATTATCAGGTAAACCATATAATCTGGATAACATTGCTGCTGAAAGTTGTAAGGGTTTTCTAATGACACGATAGGATACATACCGGTTTTCTCATATTTGAACTTGTTGTGTAATTTCATCCAACCTTAAATTTCCTTGAACGAGTCTTGGTTCTTCTCAACAAACTTTGCAACAAATTGACTGTTGTAGGTATCTTGCGGGTTGGGCAGCTTATACATGAGCTTCAGATCTTTAGGTCTGAAAGAACCTATACTCTCATCCTTGCAAGTCCTTAACTGTCTGTCTTTGATTGCTGATTTATCAAGCACCCATATAATCATGTCGGTATATCGAAGAAGAGTAGCTTTTGTTGCTATCATATGGAGGAAAGAACATGAAATATATTTGAATTGCAAGTCTGAAGGAGTTGCATCATCGGTAGTCGCCATGACTTCCACTACTTTTGTCTCTTCCTCTTCAAGTATAGTGTAAATAACTTTCCATTTAGTAGCTCCCCCATCAGCAGTGCAGACAGTATCAGAGACTAAAGGTGCCATTCCTATTTTTTCAAATTCTGGAATAACTTGTTTGTCGTGCTTATGAATAACAATGCATATGGACATATCTTTGAAAGGAAATCCCTATTAAAGATAGAGTAAATGATCAAATGATGGAAGATCTATTGAAATGATCTGTTTTGAAAGGAAAAATCCGTAAAATAGCTATATCATTAATTAATCATGACACATCCATAATTGTTTACATCGGGATGATAAAACATAATTAATACTTTCTGACATGATTTATTTTGTGTAAAAACTTCTATTAAAACCTTTCAAATCAATCGCATCGCGTCCTTTGAACCTGTCTTAGCGATGTGTATTGCCTTCTGTTTATGTGATATGCGACTTCGCGAAATCGCAATATTGCAATATCGCAGTTTCATTAAGGATTGCATAAGGTTTGGCAGTGTAACTGTGCGATATGTGATTTATTGTGTCGCTTGCGAAATTTCACATCGGCAATTGTAAAATTGAGATTTCGCTGATATATTGTTTTAATTTAAGGAAATATTTGTGCGAAATTGCGATTTACGATAGAGATGTTTTTATTTAAGGAGTTTTGATGTTTTTTGGAGTTTGATTTTAATAAAAAGACAAAAATACTTTCAAAAAGGGTCCCTATTTTTATTTATCAAAGGTCTAAATAACTAGTTAAAAAATAAAAATGGGGGGGTTGTTGCATAGCACAACAATTGGCAATTCACTTGGGAGAACCAGATATCTCTGATTGATTTATTTTGACATTTCTAAACTTTCAAAATAAGGAAAAGATATAAGAATAAAAATAATATGATTCATGAATTAAACAATATTTTTCCAAAATATAATCTATTTACCTATCTCATTTCTTCTAAAGTAACTCCTTCAGTAATAACATATAGGTACCTATATCAGTCAATACTTAGATTTGAAAAGATAAAGTAGGTTTTCTCTAAAAATTGGTTTCATAGATTTTTACTCATTTATCACAGATAGAGCCATTGTTGCCAGTAGGCGTTTATAGCCTCAACAAGGTTATATTTTAACCAATAATGATTCATGGTCCCATTTTTTACACAGAATTTTTTCACCGTCCTTGAAATCCCTCGACCTGTACATTGGAGGACTATTCCCGTGATCTGTGAACAGTAAAATGTCCTGAAAACACCTTGATGGTATCCTTCTGCATAAGGGCAAGAATTTTTCCTCAAGAACATTTCCTCTGAAAAACCCTAAAACCCATGTTTTTGCATTGGTGCGGGTAGCGAGTTCATCCCTCACGCCAATGGGGAAAATGCACACTAGTGGGAGTGCCAGCTGGCGCCCTGTCCTTGTGTTGTGCCCGCGCCAAGCCTATTAAGGAATGTTTTTTAACAATAGAAGGTGGAAGTTTGATTCTAACAACTTCAGAATGGATCATTAAAAGGGGTTGGGTTGTTTGCCTCTAGATCTCCCTGATTAGGAAGTGGTTTTCCACCTCCCATGGAACCTTCCTAAGAGATAGGACTCTTCCCCATGATTATAGGGAGCCTAACATCTCCTTCTCCCTCTATAAAATCCTGCCCTCTCCATTTACTAGCTAGCTGAACTTTTGGGAAGGAAATTATAGCTAAGTGACAATCAAGAGCAGAGCTAAGGAGAACCCTGTGAGAGAGAGAGTTTTGTCAAATCCCTGACAAGCTTTGTTAGACACGTCCTGTTGGAGCCCTGTCGAAGGAAGATCACGACGTCAGAGCATCGATTGTAATCATTCTCTCATATCTTAATATACATGACTCTGCTATTGGTTCCATGATTGTGTTTGTCCATGATATAATGCAATTTCATTTGTTCCTCTCTGACTGATCGATAGTTATAAAGTGTGAAATATTGTGTTGCATGTTGTCTCTCTTCTTTGCATGTGTACAGGTATTTGGATGCGACAAGCTCACGGATCGTGACCTATCCAGCTAGGAAAGGAAGTGCCAATTCATCTTCGACAATAACAGCGAAGGAATTACAGTAAGCAATCTATCGTGATTCTACTCTTTGTAACTAGGAGCCAACAACTTTGCATGTTTCGATTGTTGCTAGACCCACTCTAGGGCTAGTGGGATCACTTTTGTCCGCAGAGGGGATTTACCTCCACGAAAATTTGGCGACTCTGCTGGGGATCAATGAGAGTTATTCCTTCCTCCATTGGGTTGTTCTTTGGATTTTTTTATTAGTCTTCTTTTTTGGTTCACCTTCCTTGGTCTCAAACCCTTGTTCAGCCCCCAGAAGACCAGATCTAGCCTCTGTTAGTTCATTTTCATCATTTTTCTAGGGTAAACCTAATTGGCACGATTTTCCCCCTAATAGTCCCGCCAAATGGCGTGTGTTGCTAGTTAGGCCCCCGTGCCTACCCCTGTTTGGTGCATATTACAGCCAAACATGCGCGCCAACCTTGCTTGGTTTTAGGGTTTGCCTATTCTTGGACTCTCTGAGCTTGAGTTTTGGTCCTGGTTCATTTTTTCTGATTGTTTGAGTGCTTTGAAGTCATTTTTTATGGTGTTTAGCCCTTTTCCTTTGGTTTTTTTTCCTTTTCTGTCAGTTTTGCATTTTATCCCTAGGGCTTCTAGGTGCTTCAGTGTGCTGAGCCTCCCATGGGAGTTTTGGGTCTTTGCTCGCCTGGTCAACTTGGTTTCTACATATTTGCATTAATTTGGTTGGATCCAATTGATTCATTGTGTTTATTGAGTGATTGTCCTCTCTTTCATTCTGTTTCACTTTGTGTTGCTCCAAGCCTAGATCACACAGCTTGTTTGGGTCTCTTTCGAGATTCTTCTTCGCTTTGAGGGATTTCGTCATCGGTTTGAGTCTTGATTGTGCTTGTTTGAGTTGAGTGAACTTGTTTTGTTTCAACTCTCTCTCTATCATTCTCAAATTGATGTTTTCATTATTTTTTCATTTATTTAGTGCATTTCCTCTAATACATTGAAAATACAAAAAGAAATATTTTGCATGTTTCATTGGCATAGTGAAAATTGAAAACTCTTTCACATTACTAGTGTTGTATGATTCTAGAAAAAAGTTTTCCAATTTCATTAGCTTGCATTGAAATTGATAGTGGATGTTTTTGCGTGTTCGTTTCGCTATCATTTGAAAAGCTCTCAACTCTCCCATAGATAACTCTTCATTGAACGAAATGATATTTTGTGGCATGTAGTTTGCATATAGAAGTTTTATGAGATCCAACATTCGATAGGGCCTTGAAATCGAAACATAAGTTGAAGATCAAATTTAAAATTTACTGAATTAACCAAAGGTAGCATTGAAACTTAATGGAACATCTAGTAGTCTAAGGTAGAGACATGTTTCGGTGTCTTTAAGCCTAGTAGCTTTCGCTCGCCATCTGGCTATGGACAACGCTAGTACGGACTTGTGCTCCCTATACCGTCACGTATATAAAGGGAGACCCCATTAAGTTTCAAATCCTTTATCCATAGGAAGCTGAGTGTGCTACCTTTTACCCGTGATACACCGGACACAGCATTCGGGGAGATTACCTGCATGTACATTAAGTCCTTGGTTGATCTCTCTTTCATTTTTACCAAGGTGTATATGGCAGTTCACGAATATCTGGTACACCCCTTTACCTAGATTACCAGAGCAGTCACTTTGATCTTTACTGACTCTTTCAACTGAAAATATCATCGAGCTCTTGTCCTTTCAAGTTCGTGTCCAACCTGAAAGCGATAGAGTCACCTTTTTTCTTGTTTCTCGACTCTTAAAATATGAAACAGCAGAGTCCGGTTTCAGTGTCTTAAAAATTAATCGCCCACAAAATATTCCTGGTTAGAATTTTTTGTCCTTAGTATTTTATTTCAAAGTCGTTTCCGATGGAAACTTTTCTGGGGTTTTCCAATCAAGGAGTCCCCTCTGAAGGGACTCCTAGTCCTTTTCCTGCTTTAGGAAATATTGGTGCTCCTTATATGGCCACGTTATCCCTCCCTAGGTTAACTACTGGGTTGCCTGTTTGGTTTTTTTCAACCTCTGTGGTCTCAACTGTTCCAACTACCATACCATCCACTCCTCCCCCTGAGCAACGCCATGTTGATTCGAAGGTGGACCTCTCCCATTCTTCGCCTGTTTCTTCATCCTCATCTTCTACTTCGCCTAGTGAAAGATTGGATTCTAGTACCCAGGTGGCTAAGAAGAAGAAGAAGAAGACTAAGAAGAAGAAGTCAGATAAGCAAGAGGCTAATTCTGCAGTTGTTTCTTCTAAAACACCTACTCTCGATGAACCTTCCAACCCTCCGCGGAAAGTTAAGTTCCCTTGCATGCTATGCCAGGGAAACCATCTTCTTCGAGATTTCCCCAGCATTCCCAGGGTGCTCAAAGTATTTTTCAACAGTCATCCGTCGTTGCCTTTGGCTTCCGGGAGTCAGGTTGGGGGCACGTCTTCAGCTAGTGCTAGTAAGACTCCTAAGAAGTAGAGTAAGCTCACCAATCCCTGTAAATTGTGTGAAGGATATCATGTCGTTCACCTTTGTCTGTATATGGATGAAGCCAAGAGAGCTTTGGACAACTCGACTGCTTCTGCACCATGCATTCTGGCTGGTTACAAGCAGCTTTCTTTGAGTCCTCCACCAGCTGATTCAACGATCAGTCAAGAGTCATCCTTGGTTGATCCCACTCCCCCGAAATTCACCATCATGAATCCATCCCTGACCAACCAATGGTCATGGGATTGGTTGAGTTGGCTCCGTCTGCGGTGCACCAGGTATTTTCCATTGAGAGTGGATCTCATATCCCGCATGTTCTTCTTGTTTCTTCAGATTCCTCAAACTTGGAGAAAGATTCTCCTGTCCCTATACCTCAAGAAGCTGCTTCTCCGCCTCTCGTGATGGAGGTCACAGAGGATACCCCTCCCGCCTCCATGATGGAGGTCGTAGAGGACCCTCCTTCTTCTACCGTAACACCAGGGGAAGACCATCTCGGTTCAATGGTAGCCCCTCCAAGTATTTTGGTCGCCTCCTTCGATTGGGGTCGATTCGCAGGCTATCGCCTTCCTTCTTATGTGCCCTTTGAGGTTACAATACAGAGCTTTGGTCTGGTTGTGCCCAACACTATAATATATGAAGGCGCGTCTGTCAGTATTTTATCTTCCACTACTTGGCAAGCCTTCGGCTCACCGCCACTTGTTCCTGTTACCCAAAATATGTTGGCGTTTAATAGAGGAACTAGTCAACCGTTAGGGATCCTTCCGAGGTTGCCTATTACTTTGGGAGGGAAAACTGTCCATATGGACATGATGGTTGTTCCTGGCCCCTTCGACTTTAATTTACTCTTGGGCCGTGATTATACTTATGCCATGGGAGTGCTTGTCTCCTCCCTCTTCCTTGTGATGTGTTTTCTGCACCAAGGTCGGATCGTGACCATCGATCAACTTGCATTCTTTGGTCCTCATATGGCAGCTAGTCCACCATCATCTCTACCAGATCTTTATCCGTCGGTTGTGTCATCCCCGCCGCATGTCAATTATGTGGCTACTTGTCCTATGCCCGTATTCAGTGATAGTACTGTTGTACATCATGTGTTGGGGGCATTGGGTCCAGACTTCCAAAATGTTTTCCTTCCATTGGACGGGAAACCCTTGGAAGCTATGACTTCTTATTCATTATGATGAGGACTCTTGGAGCATGGTTAGTCTTATTGTGTCAAGCTCCTTAAAAAATTAAACAAGGTCGTCAGAGCATGGTTCATCTTCTTATGTCAAGCTCCTTAAACCATGAAACAAGGTCTCACGGAGCAGAGTTCCTTCTCTTGTGTCAAGCTCCTTAAAAAATGAAACAAGGTCCTCGGAGCATATTTCGTTTTCTTGTGTCAAGATCCTTAACGAATGAAACAAGACCGTCGGAGCAGAGTTCGTTTTCTTGTGTCAAGCTCCTTAAAAAATGAAACAAGGTATTCCGAGGATAGTTCGTCTTCTATGTAAACCTCGTTAAAAAATTAATTAAGTCTTGAGGATAGTTCTTTTAATGTGCCAACCTCATTAAAACAATGAAACACTTTCCTGTTCAATCTGTGTCTTTGATCAGATCTCGTAAAATCCCAGTCGAGTCTTTCTCTTGATCTCGTAATTTGAACCTTCACTCCATCTGCCTTTCATATGGACTGAAGCTTGGGGGGCATGTACCTCGATTTGAGTCACCATGCTGGGGGCATGCTTACTTTTTTCAAGCATAGTTTGTTTCCATTTCAAGCTTGTGTAAAAATGAAACCAGTTTCAAGCATAATTTATCTTTGTTTCAAGCTTGTGTAAAAATGAAACCATTCTTATTTTACCTCTCGTGATTGCCATTTTATCAGCCCATTTTTCCAGATGAGCCTTGGTCTCTCATTCCATCGTCCCCATTTTCTCGGCCGATCATACGCCTTCACTTGATTGTTTTACCCAATCCTGAGGAAATGCTGTGATGAGTGGTCTTGTTAGCCAACCTCTTAACCTTTAATTGTTCTAAGCAATTCCACCATTACCGAAACCTGTTGCTACCCTTTATACCACTCGTTCGTCCAGGAGGATTCAACTTTCAGCTCTTTTCTGACTCTTAAAAATTGAAAATATTGCCAAGACTCTTGTCATTTTGAACTCGTTAAATGGATGAGAAACGAAATCTACCCAGTATACATTTATCCCTTTTTTGGGCTGGGATAGATTATTTATGAAAAAGGAATACCCTAGCCTATCGTGACTAGGAGGTTCTCTTGGATATTGTTTTCTACCTTTTCGGATCTGAGGGACTATTTACGAAAAGGGACTGCTGAAGTTTTCTTTTTTGCTTTCTTTTCAAACTCTCTAAATATGAAAATATACCGAGTTCTTCCTTTGTCAGACTCGTTAAAAACTGATGACATCGGACTCCGTTGTCATGACATTACTCAAGTTCCTCCTTCCTAGGGATCGTTAAATGTACAAGGTTGGATTTGTCTGAAGGACAAACTTATATCGCAAGCACATGCTATCTCCTTCAAGCTTGTTTCCAAAAATAATTGGGGTACTCGCCCGAAATGGTGTGGGAAAATGGAACCAATATTGTAGTCATGTCAGTAGTATGTCACTCTTGAACATGGCACTTGTCTGCATTTGTGTTGGGTTGGGGACATCTCATCTCGTTATCTTCTTGCCTTCATGGGTTTGGGTAATCTTTTTTGACCGCTCATCTGCTCTTTGCCATGTCACCATGACCTCAGATCTCTTGATGTAAAATACTGCCAAATCCAATATCGTGCCACCAATATGTTCAAGAGAAGTTGGCCACTGCAGTTTTCAACCTCCCTCTGATTCTTTGTTGGTATTGATTCACAAAAATTATATCCCTCTGTCTCATGTCGATGATGTGGGAAACATTATGGCCCACCTTCGATCAAGGTCACTTCCTATCGATTTCAACTCATTATCCAGGAAGTTGATATACAGACTCTCTTCAGGTACCTTGAAGCTTGCATGCCTCAATGGTAGGTTCTTCACATTCGACGCAAGGTTATCATTATTGGCCTTCGATCGGATGATTCTACAGGTGTTTGATGCCAGCTCATTGTTCACATTTCGTGGATTGTACCTCTTGTACCTTAAGAGCCATCGTCATTATTGGTGGTTTCTCTCGCGTCTGTTAACTTCTTTCATTATTGGCTGGTAATCAGACAATTTTCTTGCATGTTCGACTTCAACTCACATATTTTCATGCTTGAACTTGTACTTTGTTCAGGTCAAGATGGAGCGCAAAACCTTGGATTTTTTCTCATAAACATCCAGGCTACGGGTTCTTTGTGGGTTATTATGATTTATTACATGACTCTTTGGATTGGATGGCTGTGACCATACCTAAGTCTACTTGTTGATCCTTATCTTACTGGATGGCTGCGTCCATACCTTGGATCTCAGTTTTTGTACACTCTATTATGGATGCCTGTGCCCATACCACATATCATGTATCAAAGATATCAGTTGTATTTGTATTCACAGGTCTTCCGGCGACAGTGTTTTTAGTTGGGCGCGTTCTCATAAATAATTTCACCCCTCCCTCTCTCTCGGACCTCATGCTTTAGGGGGCATCTATTACACAACATTTTTTCGCCGTCCCTGCAATCCCTCATCCCGTACATTAGAGGACTATTCCCATGATCTATGAATAGTAAAATGTCCTGAAAACACCTTGATGGTATCGTTCTGCATAAGGGAAAGAATTCTCCTCAAGAACATTTCCTCTGAAAAACCCTAAAAACCCATGTTTTGGCATTGGCGCGGGTAGCCAGTTCATCCCTCGCGCCAATGGGGAAAATGCACACTAGTGGGCGCGCTAGCTGGCACTCTCTCCCTGTGTTATGCTTGCGCCAAGCCTATTAAGGAATGTTTTTTAACAATAGAAGGTTGAAGTTTGATTCTAACAACTTCAGAATGGATCATCAAAAGGGGTTGGGTTGTTTGCCTCTGGATCTCCCTGATTAGGAAGTGGTTTTCCACCTCTCATGGAACCTTCCTAAGAGATAGGACTCTTCCCCAAGATTATAGGGAGACTAACCTCTCCTTCTCCCTCTATAAAAGCCTGCCCTCTCTATTTACTAGCTAGCTGAACTTTTGGGAAGGAAATTATAGCTAAGTGACAATCAAGAGTAGAGCTAAGGAGAACCTTATGAGAGAGAGAGTTCTGTCAAATCCCTAATGAGCTTTGTGAGATACATCCTGCTAGAGCCCTGTCAAAGGAAGATCACGACGTCAGAGCATCGGTTGTAATCATTCTCTCTTATATTAATATACATGACACTGCTATTGGTTCCATGATTGTGTTTTTCCATGATATAATGCAATTTCGTTTGTTTCTCTCTGACTAATCGATAGTTATAAAGTGTGAAATATTGCGTTGCATGTTGTCTCTCTTCTTTGCATGTGTACATGTATCTAGATGCGACAAGCTCACAGATCGTGACATGTCCAGCTAGGAACGGAAGTACCACTTCTTCTTCGACAACAACAATGAAGGAATTACGGTAAGAGATCTATCGTGATTCTACTCTTTGTAACTAGGAGCCAACAGCTTTGAGTGTTTTGATTGTTGCTAGACCCACTCTAGGGCTAGTGGGATCGCCTCTGTTTGCAAAGGGGATTTACCTCCACAACATCCGAATTTGATTTCTTATTTTAAAAATATATTTATGACATCATTAACTTTCTTTTTCTTGATACATTTTTGAAATCATTGTCTAGGTTTGGTCGCCTCATAATGACAATGTCATTCACTGATAGTAATTTAGACTGAACAAGCTGGCTCATGATGAGACCCCTTATCTATTTATTTTTTATAATCATATAGCTATTACCCTATTATAGTATGCAGTTTTGGTAATATCAGTCTACCTTATTTCTCTATGATCATGATAAACAAGCTCGTGATGAGACTTATTTTCTTTTGAATCTGTTCATTGTATGCATTTTTTTTTTTTTTTAATATTTCTAAAGAATAAATTTTACAAGATGGGATGAATCATTAGCTCGTTTAAGAGTTATGGATGATAATTGTAGAGTTGGTAGATACGTTTTTGTAGAGAATCCTTGCTAAGTTAAAAATTTCCTTTTCTGACTGATACATAATAACTATATTTTATGATATCTATAGTCTTTTTCAGAAATAAAATGCCTTCAGTAATTTCCATTTATCTAAAAAAATAAAGTTTATTCATTTCTCATAATTATAGCCATATTTCTCTTACTTATTTATAGAAGCAAAAGATCAAAATAATTTATCAAAAATTTTGTAAATTTGAATGAACCAATGATGATGATATTTACAATTTTATTTTCCTAAAGCAAAAATAAAATTTAAAATCTTGGTTTTCTAAGAGAAATATTTTTTGAGAATTTTACCATTTACAGGCAAGGAATCTTTTCTCCCTGATAAGTCTTGCAACAAAAAGGTAGATAAGCCTATTTTTTCGATGATTTGAAATGGACCAAGCCATAATCTTTGGAATTTGGTATGCTTACCTTTTTCCTCATGTGCCTTATCCCATTTTAAAACAAGATCTCCTATTTCATTTTTTTTTGAACTAGTGGATGATGTGTCAAATGAGGTTTTCACTATTTGTTGATGATGAGCATGTATAGCCTTAGCTTTTTCTCTTTGTTCTTCCATTTTAATAATTTGATCATGTCTAAGTTGAAGGAAAGATGAAGGATTTTCATCGATAAACTATACTAAAGTCAATGATGGTATTGTTGCGTTTGTGGGTAGAACTGCTTCTTTCCCATAAACTAACATAAATGAAGAAGTACCTATTGATGCTTTCTGAGTGATTCTGTCAGCCCAAAGAGAAAATAATAGTGCTTTGTGCCAATTTTTATGATTTTTTTCTACAGTTCGTTTGATGATCCTTATGAGGTTTTTATTTGTAGATACAGCTAATTCATTACCTTGGGAATAATAATTAGCTGAGTATTTTATTTTAAAACCTCTTTTCAAAGAGAATTCTATTAACCACCTTTAATGGGATAGCTTCTACCCATTTTGTGAAATAATATGTCACAGTTAGAATATACATGTGCTATTTCGAAGAGTTAGGAGTTATTTCACCTATAATATCTAACCCCCATTGTTCAAATGGTTGGTGGATATTTACTGGTTGTAATGGGAATGTTGTTTTTCTCCCTCTTCCTGCTGCAGTTTGACATACTTTGCATTTTCTTGCGTATTCATGTGCATAATAATTAGCTGAGTATTAACCACCTTTAATGGGATAGCTTCTACCCATTTTGTGAAATAATATGTCGTAGTTAGAATATACCTGTGCTATTTTGAATAGTTAGGAGTTATTTCACCTATAGTATCTAACCCCCATTGTTCAAATGGCTGGTGGATATTTACTGGTTGTAATGGGAATGTTGTTTTTCTCTCTCTTCCTACTGCAGTTTGACATACTTTGCATTTTCTTGCGTATTCATGTGCATATTTGAATAGAGTTGGCCAATAATATCCATCCTGTAATATTTTATGAGTTGTGATGTCTCCTCCGAAATGACCTCCAACCGGTCCATCATGTAATTCCTACATTACTTTTTTAGCTTCACTTTTTTCTAAAAATATTAATAATACAGAATCATAATTCCTTCTAAATAACACATCATTTATGAGTTGATATTGATTTTCTTTAAGTCTCAAATCACGCTTTGCTATGTAATTGAGATATAATGGAGCATATCCATTTTTCAAGAAAAAATTTAGATCAGCATATTGTGACTGAGAGTCGTTTAGGCTTACCTCGGACAGTTGTATTTCATTTGATTGATATTCTTCTGTTGATGTATGAAAATATCCAGTTAACATCCTAAAAATACCTTGTCCTTTAACAATTTTAGCAGGGTGCATCTCTCCATCATATTCTTGAAGTGCGGTAACCCAATTTTCTTTCTTCTCTTCTACTTCTCGTTGGATTAATAATTGCCTTACTGCTGAGTAAGGTACCATTATTTTAGTATGTGTATTTAGGAGAAAGGGTCTAAAATATTTCAAAGATTTGAATACATCATAAGCTTATTTTTCCATAGCTAAATAATTCAACTCAGCACCTTGTAGATTGGAACTAAAAAACGCAATTGGTGCTTCATTGTTTTGATTATTTAACTATGTTAGAACTGTTGCATATGATGTGTCAAAAGAAAATGTGTATAGTATAAATAATTTAAGAAAATCAGGAGTTGTTAAAGAGGGGGCTTCTATGATGGCTTTCTTAATCAACTCAAAAGAATTTCTCTCTTATTTTCCCCATTTGAAGATTGAATTTTTCTTGATCATTGATTGCAGGGGTAAAATGATTTGGGAAAAATCAGGAAAAAATATTTTTACAAAATTAATTTGTCCTAAAAATGATTGCATTGTTTTTTTATTATGTGGTAAAGGGAATTTTTCAATTTCCTGAATTCTATCTGGGTCAATGTGGATTCCATTTTTGGAAACAATGAATCCTGATAATTTACCTTCTGATAAGGCGAAATAACATTTTTTTGGATTCAAGGAAATACCAAATTTTCTACATCTTTCAAAAATATTTTTTAGGTGATTAACATGATTGTTTCTATGCTTAGATTAAAAAGTGATGTCATCTAAGTATATAAC
Source organism: Pinus albicaulis (assembly GCA_034641835.2). Taxonomy (NCBI): domain Eukaryota; kingdom Viridiplantae; phylum Streptophyta; class Pinopsida; order Pinales; family Pinaceae; genus Pinus; species Pinus albicaulis. Next base: position 310,379,857 of record CM076574.1, read on the forward strand.
AACTGAGCTATTGATTATTCCTTTGAAAGCTATATTCATAGCACGTTGAAATGTAGCACCAACATTAATCAACCCAAAGGGCATTTTTTGATATGCGTATGTTCCCCATTTTGTCCTGAATGTTGTCTTTAATCTATCATCCGGAAGTACCATAATCTTATTATATCCTGAAAATCCTTCAAGGAAAGACATTAATTCAGATCCTGCAAATGCCTGTAATATATGTTCCATAGTAGGCAAGGGAAAATTATCTTTTTGGCAAGCGTTATTCAAATTTCTAAAGTCTATGCAAATCCTAATGTCTCCATTCTTCTTCCTAACTGGAACCATGTTTGACACCCATTTCGAATGCATAACAGGAAAAATGACTTTGGATTTAAGAATTTTATTTAACTCAGATTTAATTTGACTTTCTAAATTTTGGTGAATTCTTCTAAGTTTTTATTGTACAGGCTTATCATCTGAGGTCATAAGTATGGTGTGCTGAATTATGGAAGTATCATATGTTTTAAAATCTGAATAATCCCATGAAAATATATCTTTATATGTTTTTAATAACTTAATGAATGACATCCTTTCTTTAGGTTCTAATCCAAGACCTATGTTGATATTCTGAGGTTTTTCTAATGTACCAAGATTAATCAATTCAAATTTTAAAGTAGAATTCTATGTTTTTGAATTGGTAGTCTTCTTAAACCTATATTTCAAATCATAGAGATCTTCCATTTTGACTACAGATTTAGGAATTGGATTTGAATTTTGTTTATCTTCAATCTGTGAATCATGTTGATGTTCATCTATAATTTGACCTTCATAAGCTCTGTATAATGTAAGAAAGTCTAGTATATCTGCATCATTGTTAAATACTCTCCAACTTGTTATATTGTCAGGAATGGAGGGCCTAAAAATTAACTCAATTGAAAATATATCTGGGCTAAATTCTTCGAATGGTATAAGTCTAGATGCTACATTAGCAAGTAAATCAACACTTGCATTTTGTAATCGAGGAATTGTGGAGATATTAAATGCAGTAAAATGAGAAGTAAGATTCTGAGCTAAAGTTTGATAATGTTTTAAATGTCCAGAAATACAATGAATTGTATTTCTGACTTGTCTAACAATTATTTCAGAATCTCCATATACTTGCAAATATTTAACATTCAATCCAATAGCTTTATATAGGTCTTGTATCAATTCTTCATACTCGGCGGTATTGTTAGTGCATTGAAATTCAAGTCTACAAGCTATCATTGTTTTCTCTCCTTTTGGATCGATTAAAATACAACCTGCTCCTACACCATCTTCTAATTTTGAACCATCAAAGTATAGAGTCCAAAATAAAGATTGTTTTGGAATCTGATTGTTGAGATTAACACATCTAGAAGTATCTGTTTGAGAAAAATTTTCAATTTGAGAAATAGAAGTGTTTATTGGAAAAGGTGAAACCTGAGCATTGAATGATCCAAGAAATGATTCAGCTGAATAATTTCCTATAGTGTTATTAGTAAAAGCTACAGGCTCATTTTTTCCTTCTAATTCAGTAACTGTATGTTTCATAAATTTCTCACGTTCAATTTTGATTTGATTTGGTTTACCATTATATGGTAACCACATGTGTGACCAATCAGTAGCAAAATATCCATGTAACTTTTCAGACCAATCTCTGCTTAGAATAAGACCATAAAATTCAGGGATGTCTACAACCAAAATATCAACTACTTGTAATACCTTTGGATTGGATGATAATCTAATGGATACTGACAACATTTCTCCAATGACTTCTACTTTTGTTCTATCTAATTGAACTATATGTACAACAGATTTTTGAGGAGTGATGTTCAAATTTGTACATACTATTCTTGGCATAATGTTTGAAGAAGCTCCAGAATCAATAAGACAATTATGAACATTTTTGTTAAAAATATCATAAGTCAAAAGTAAAGGAGGAGTGTGTGAAATAGATCTATCGGCAATTAAAACTAAATCATTGGGATTTACCTTGTTTGCGGATGATGGAGGTTTCCCTGTATCTTTAAAAGCTTGTGCTATAACTGGTGGTTGTATAGGTTCTATGGGGATTGCCTTGAGTTCTCTAAGAAAAATTTTCTGTTGTTGCTTGAGTTTGGTCATTTCGTGTAATGAAATATTTTCTTTGATATTTTTCATATATTCGACTATATTATATTCCACTGTATCTGAAACTATCAAAGTTTTAGAATTTGTATTAGGATTAGGTGGAACAAAATCTGTCTGAACAGTTTTAGATTTTTTTACAGTTGTTTTCTCCTTGGTGGGGAGGGTTTTTTGTTTTTGATTTGATATGACTAAATCAGAATAATTTTTACTTCTTGTAGATACAGGCATAGCTTCTCTTTCTTCTTCTGAAGGAAGAATGAAATACCATAACCCATTCAATTCAACTTCTTCCTCAAACTCTGATTCTCATTCAGATGGCAAAGGATCTTTAGTATCTTGATCAGATTCAGCATTTGAAATCACATTTGGAGGCTGAGATGTTGAAGAATGGTTTTTCTTAAATGGATGAAATGATTTCTTAGGAGCTGAAGTTTCAGCAACCTGTTTCTTTATTTCAATCATATCATTTGACATAGTCTTTAATACTTTTTGAATACCTTCAAGATCAAATGGATCTTTCGAGGCTTTATTTTTAGAATCTTGACTAAATTCCACTTTTTTGGATTTCCTGTCTTCTATCTCTGAACGTTTTTCTAATGCTAAAATTATTTTCTCTGCAACAAGATCTTCTTTCATGTTATCTAAATGGGTAGCTTTACCAACTCTATCTACAAAAATAGCTATATTAGAAGGTAAAGAAGAAATATACCACTCTATTTGTACATCAACAGTAGGTTTGGAAGTAGTTGGAATTTTGTTTAATAACTTGTTAAATCTGGAGTTGAAATCTTTGATCCTTTCCCCTGAATTTGTTTTAAGATTGGAAAAGAGCATTAATCAAGGATGCAATAGTTCTATCATCTCCAAATTTTGCAAGGAAAACTTGTTCAAAAGTTTCCCAATCGGTGATAGATCCTGCTGGAAGTGAAAAATACCAGGATCCTGCAGATCCTTGTAAAGTATAGGGAAACAATATAACTACAATATCTTCATGAGCAACTCCATTAAGATTCATGGCCAACATAAAATTATTGATGTGTTCTTCACCAGGAAGACCATCATCAGGATTATATTTAGGTAACCATTTTTCTAGATGATTTGGAAGAGGATTTGTATTTGCTATTAATACAACACCAGGATTCGTCCAAGGTTGAGTGGCCATAGTTGGATTAGAAGTTTGCGAAGATATCGAAGTAGATCCAGAAGTAGGGGGAATGAATGAAGAACTTACAACTAGAACAGTGCTACTTGTAACAGCACTGATTGTTTGAGTAGAGGAAATGGAAGACTGAGAAGATGGAGATTGAATCAGAGGATATGAAGAAGTAATTGAAGGGAAATTTGATGTGACTTCACTTGTATCTAACTTAGATCTGGATATAGGAATTTTTTTTCGAAATGATTCAATTGGAAATTCAAAAGGTGGAATTCCAAGTTTCTCACTTCGAGATCTAGTTAATATACCAATTTCTCTAAATAGAGAAGTAACACTTTCCTCAGAAGCTTATGGGTTAACAGGCTTTTCAGTAGAAATAGATATTCCTTCTAATTTCTGAATTAAAGACTGAACTTCTGGGGACTCAGGGATGGATTCTGAAGCAGATGGTTGACTAAATATTTGAGGAGATGAGGGGGAAGTTTCTACAATTTCCGTTTTTTGCGTTGGTGATTTAGAATCTAATCGGGAAGTTGTAGGATGCTTTTGGAGAGATCGACTCTTATGAGGGCTTCTATTTTGAGGTTTAGATTTATGTGCCATTCATAATTGGCCCTCCTTCTAGAGAAAAAAATTTTGAGGCCTCAGAAATTTGTGGCAACAATAAAGGGGGATAACCACCCGGTCCGGCCCTTAAGATAGTTCCTTTTCCATTTGGGATAGTGGCTCCAACTGGATATAATGGGACCAGTTTCCCAGAGTCGGGTTTTTTTTTTATTGTTGGATTTCTCTCAAGGGATTAACATGAAGAATTCCTAAAAACTAAAACAAATTTATTCTAACATGCAAAAGCCTAAAATTAAAACTAATTTAATCTAACCCGGGATAATACCATTTCGATGTGATCTAAAATGATATCTATTCAATCTTTGATGATTAAGATCATCACAGATTTAATATAATTATTACTTTGTAAAATAATTCTCTTGAAGAATAATTTAATCAAAAGAAAGTGAAAAACATATCGCATATATTTGATGATCATATACAAAAACAAATCAATTCCTATCTTTATATCATACAGTAGTGCAACTGATATTTTAGACAAAAACAATTGATTTCATATATCATTCATGAAATATGGATTAATCATTAATATTCAAAACAGAACTAACATACATGATAATAGTACCAGATGTGTATCATCCTGTTCATATGATCAATGATAGTAGGCCATTGTAATATTCCCAGAATGGGAATGCAACAGTGCATAAGCACAATACTAGAATAGATGGATGAAATTAAGTCATAAAATGTGTTGAGAAACACATAGCCATCAAATGAATGAATCAACAACAAAAAGAATCACTTCTACATCCTCCCAAGTGGGGAAAATGCAGTAACTGGGCCCTAAAAACATTATTTCCTGAAGATTGAGTTATAACAGGGGAAAATAATAGTTGGATCCCTTAGAATATGTATTAAGGCCCTGAAATACAAAATATAAATAGAAAAAAATCTATTTTGATAAGTTAAACATAACTCCTGGCCTTAAAATGACTGAAAAGTGGCCAAACCCCATGACTTAAGTAATGAAGAAATTACTGAATCATAAACACCGTGATTTTAGAGGTTTTCTACAAAATAATGATATATAATCATGGATATATAGTTTTATTGAACAATATTCTAAGAAAATGAAGATCTACCCTCCTTAATACATTATAAAGATAACCTGGCAAGGGTTTCCTGAAAGCTTGATGTAAAAAAGTGCAGATCTGAATATTCAACTCTGAGAAATGTATTATTACTGCAAAATTACAGAAATATAGCTGAATAATACAAAAGAGGGATGAGGATCCCTTCCTCTAGCTTTCCGGGAGAAGGGTTGGCCCTTTCTCTAGGAAACTAGCGCAAAAACAAGGGCTGAAACCTTGCTGTAGCAACTCTATGCAAAATGACGCAGTTCCTATCAGGGACTATGCTGTAGGAGATGAGGAAAAGTTTGGAAAACTTCCAAGATGTGAAATAAGCTCAGAAATCTTCCCAGATGATCTCTCAAGAGAAGGAAAGCACCCTCTACTGAGAAACAGGCCCGAAAGTGGTGTTATCAAACCTCCACTGCAAAAAAATAATATTCTGCTATAGAAATAACACTGAGGCTGAAGAATGGTGCTTGGCCTCAAGCCTAGATGTGTAGAAATATAGAACAGAGCTCTCCCAAGAGGCCTCCTAGGGGAAAATATGGGATTCCCGCTCGGGAACACCCTGTGCTAAACAACACTGCAACAACACTTTGTTCTAAATCTTTGATGTCAAGAAGAGATTTGAGATTTCCTTCTCTTATAAGCCCGGAAGTATGTAATATATGGTTAATAATTTTAACCATATTCTTTGATATACCTGCTACTCTGGCTATGGCTAATTCTGCTTGTTTCACTCGTGCATCCCAGTCTGTAAAAAGAATATCTTTGAAAGTTTCCTTGATCTTTGGGAGATCTGATTCCTTCCCTTCTTCTGTATCTTGTCATTCAATATAATTAGAAATTTTGATATTGAGTTCATTGAACTCAACCCTTTGATCAATGGCTATGTTTTTTAATTGTTCACTGAGTTCTAGATGTGGAATTATGTTTGACATTTGTACAACAAACCGATTTTTTTGTTTTGAGAGTAAGGCACTTAATGTCGATGCTTCTTTTATGAATTCCTCTGCAGTAGGAATTCCTTCATATTTAGTAATATCTTCTCTCAACTATTCAATCAGTGAATTTTTTCTAGATAAGTCATTTTCATGACTTATCTTAAGCATTTCTATCTCTTGCTGTACTCTGAGAAGTTGTTGTTCCACTTTCTGATTTGAACTTTTTCTTTCTTCATCTAGCTGTTGTTGTAGTTCCATGATTTTGACATCCTTTTCTTGGATCAAAATAGACACTTCTGCTGCCTTATCAATTGTCGCAGTGGTGTATGCACCAGCGAATTGAGATAGCCAAGTTAAATTTTCAATCAGATTTGATGGAGTGTCTTTCCATACTACTTCCATAACTTCATTCCCCGGTGGTGTTTCAATTCTCCTTCTTTTACTCTGTTTTCTCACTACAGCCTTATGAAGAGGGCTATAGAATACATCTAGTGGGGAAATATCATTCACCTTTAGGATAATCTCATCAGTCGGATCTGTAGGAATGATTTCTGTTTCTTGGGAGATTATCTCAGGAGTTTCAATGATTTTCTTTGTTGAAACTATTTGTTGTTGAGGAGTCTAGAATTCTGTATTCTTCTGAGATGATGATGCCTATGGAGTATTTGTGAGTGTATTGATGAATGAAGTACAGATTTTGGCTAATTCACTTTGATTTTGTGAATTTAATTGTTCTGCCCTGATTTCTTGAATAGATTTAATCACATCAAAAATGTACGCACTCATATAGAATTGGGGAACAGATTTGGAGGAAGAATTTATGGTTTGGCGATATTGATTAATTGCCTTAACTAGATTATCTGAAAGGATAGTCACCCAATTCATTATGAGGGAATTAACAGAGGAGTCAATTAGGGGAATCCAATTTATGGATAACTTGGTATTATCAGGTAAACCATATAATCTGGATAACATTGTTGCTGCAAAGTTGTAATGGTTTGCTAATGATGCGATATGATACATATTGATTTTCTCATATTTGAACTTGCTGTCTAATTTCCTCCAACCTTGAATTGCCTTGAACGGGTCTTGGTTCTTCTCAAAAAACTTTGCAAAAAACTGACTGTTGTAGGTATCTTGCAGGTTGGGAAGCTTATACATGATCTTTAGATCTTCAGGTCTAAAAGAACCTAGAATCTCATCCTTGTAGGTCCTTAACTGTCTATCTTTGATTACTGATTTATCAAGCACCCATCTAATCATGTCGGTATATGGAAGAACAATAGCTCTCGCTGCTATCCTATGGAGGAAAGAACATGCAATTTCTTTGAATTGCAAGTCTGAAGGTGTTGCATCATCGACAGTCGCCGCGACTTCCACTACTTATGGCTCTTCGTCTTCAAGTATAGTTTAAATAACTTTCCATTTAGTAGCTTCCTCATCAACAGCGTAAACAATATCATAGACTATAGGTACCATTCCTATTTGTTAGAATTCTAAAATAATCTATTTGTTGTGCTTCTGAATAACTTTGCGGATGGACATATCTTTGAAAGGAAATCCCTATTAAAGACAAAGTAAATTATCAAATGATGGAAGATCTATTGAAATGATCTGTTTTGAAAGGAAAAATCTGTAAAACATCTATATCATTAATTAATCATGACGAATCCATAACTCTTTACATTGGGATGATAAAACATAATTAATACTTTCTGACATGATTTATTTTGTGTAAAAATTTCTATTAAAGCTTGACAAATTGATCACATCGTGTCCTTTGAACCTGTCTTACTGATGTGTATTGCCTTCTGTCTATGCGATATGCGATTTCACGAAATCACAATATCACAATTTCGCAGTTTTGTTAAAGATTGCTTAAGGTTTGACAGTGTAAATGTGCGATGTGTGATTTATTATGTCTCTTGCAAAATTTCACATCGGCAATCGCAAAATCTAGATTTTGCTGATCTATTGTTTTAATTTAAGAAAATATTTGTATGAAATTGCAATTTTCGATAGTGATGTTTTTATTTAAGGAGTTTTGATGTTTTTTGGAGTTTGATTTTAATAAAAAGACAAAAATACTTTCAAAAAGGGTCCCTACTTTTATTTATTAAAGGTCTAAATAACTAGCTAAAAAATAAAAATGGGGGGGTTGTTGCAAAGCACAACACGACCATACTAGGGAACATACTAAAAAACTTATCATTTCATTCGAATTCAGTAACCCCAGTTAAAAAAAAAACATTGTATGATAGAAGTATTTTTTAAGATTATTTTTCTTTCAGTTTTTGTAAATAATCAGTTTGTTTGTGCTTCATGTTAGGGTCCTATAAATATAGGATTCATAATTTTGATTTGACTCTGTTAAAAATATTGAAATTTTTTACATACCTTTGCTTTCTGCAAATGTATTCCCAAATTAAAAAATGAAAAGAGTGTATGTCCTAAAAGAACAATCAAAGGACAAAAAGAAACAAAGGTCAAAAGAATATTAAATATGAACCCCATCAAAAATAGATCATTAAAGTGTTGCAAGTTTAAATGCCACTACTTTAGTTTACTTTTTGCAAATAATATTGTGTGCAACTTGTCCTAAATTCCACAATCCATGAGGGTCAAAAAGCTTAAACTTGACCTCTCATGCTTTAAATTTAACGTGGTTAGGTAGAGAATAAAGATCTTTCAAACAATTTAAACTTGAAAAATCAGCAAATGGTTAAAATAGAGAATAATAAGGAGCTCAACAGTTTAATCTGAGCCCTCAGATGAAATAAGGTTAGAATTAGATCGATTTATGCTTTAAAATGAAAATGGATTTAGGGTTGCAAGCTTAAATGCACCCATTCAAATGAAGTAAAAAATGTTAGAATAATGATGTGTAGGTAGAAAGCAGTTGTGCAAGGCATACAATAAAGCATCATCGGGTATTAATTACTAATTTCTCCTCCCCCACAAAGATCCATTATTCTAAACCTCCAGTTAAAGAGACTCAAAGCATTTCTCTGACTTCTGTTGGGACCGGACTCAAGGCTCAATAATTCATTGGTTAAAAATATTGGATTCCCTACATAAAACCCATTTCATCAGCATATTCACCCTTTTCCAAAACTATGATCCCTTTTCCTAAGTGAAACACCTCTTTTTCTTAGTAAAAGTAAAAACCCTACTTAATTAATTTCATTTTCATTCAAAACACTCAAAACCCCACAAAATGCATTTTATCCTAAGTTCATGTATAAAAAACCAAAATGGGACGAAATTATGCTTAATTGCCTATTTACACTTTACTTAGTTTAAAGTTATGTATTTTAAAACATTTCATTACATTCTCCATTTCATATAAATTTCTAACCTAAGTATTAAATCCTTATAAGCAACCCTTCCCATATATATTAATTTCTTATATATATAATAATACCCCTAAAGACCCACTATTTTAAGTTTAAACCTATGTTTATTTATCCCACATGTTTAAATAAACCCCCACCCTTTTTCCCATAGGTTTAAAAATATATATATTATTATCCTGCCCCCTATGGGTTTTAAAACACGTAAAAATGTTTTATTTACCATATATTATATATGCTACCAATCAAATAAAGAAAGGCTTTTACATTATAAATACCCATTTGTAACGTTACTACTGTTATAGGTCAATTTGGTCACCATTCCCAATAACCTGGTTAACTGGGAAACATCTCCAGGACCAATGATCAAGGGTCTATCATTCCCTATCAATTCAGTTGCTACATGCCATAAGACAAGAAACAAGACAAATCAAGCAAGACTTTGATCAAGAAAAGGTTTCCATGGTTTGAAGCTTATTATATAGCATATGAGAGCTCACCAAAGCAGGCTCTAAGGGGCCTAAGTGCATTGCATATGTAGGTAGCCCCATGCAAGGCTGCTCTGCAAAGCACTTCCTGACATTCACAGGTGCGTTGGTCACATTGGGAGCGAAATTCTCATTGTTCCGGAATCTCCACTTGGCCAATGCCTTCTAGAAAACTTCACATGTGTCAATCTTTGGATCCAAGTGTCCATTTGACATCTACATGAATGGAAAAATGTCTTGTCTATTTTTGGAAAGCTATTGATTGCTAAACAACCTACAATTCATCTATAAATTGAACAAAAATCTATGTGTTTGAGGAGGAAGAATTTGAGTAGAGAAATGCTGGAGAATTTTCAATTGAGAGCTTGGTTTGTAAAGCTACTGCTGGAGAGATTTATGCTATGATGAGACTTGGGAACTTTGTTGGATGGTCACTTCAAATCAATCACTAGGTTGTAACCTCTCCTTCTATCATCAATAAAGAGTACTTCTTGTTTTTCCCTACATGCATCTATGTTAACTTCGAATTTCCATATTTTAAGATCTTGGTTGATGAATGTAGTTTATGCTTTACTGATTTAGCTAACTAGCTTGAATAGATATCTATATTATTGCATCTTCTACTATTTCAGTGTTCTTTCTTGTAGGAATCATTTAGCTCACAAACCGCTTGAACTTGAAGCTGCAACAGAAGCAACACTAGGAGCCATTTGGAAGCGATTGAACATGTAAGCCTCCAATCCTCTTTGTGTATCTATTCTGAGTTAGGAGAAATGGCAGTATAGTCTTTCACCTATTGTTCTAGACTAGCACCTGTTTAGGGAAGTGTAATTTATTCGTAGATTACAATTCTGGCCCAACAAACTGGCGACTCCACTGGGGAGAATTTCTCTTAGTTCTAGGTGTTTTAGTATCTGACTTTCTTTGTAAATCCACCCAGTAGCTGTTACATGTTAGAAAATTATATATTACAGAGCAATGCAATACATAAAATATGTGGAAAATACAAGCACACAAAACACATAAAACCAGAGAGACACAGATATACGTGGTTCACCCAGTTTGGGCTACGTCCACCCCGAACAACCAGTCCTTCCTTTCTATTATCCAGAAAAATGAAGAGACACAACCTACAGCAGATCCGCTGTAATATCCTTTGTTCTCTCACAGTCTCCCTCTCTGTTTCTCTCTCCGAGAATGCACACACAATACACAGCCACAATAAAATACCCTCATAAAAACGAGGGGTTTCCTTCTAGGGCAAGAAACCCTAATCTAAACATAACTTCTACCGTCAGATCATTTGCCTATGAACGGCCCAGATTGACTAGAAATTACTATACTTTTACAAGGCAATTTTACATCTGTTTTTAGCTTCGGGGGCGCCTCGGCGCCGCCGGGGGGTAACTACCGCCCCCCCTTGGATCCCCCACGGCAGCGATTAATTATGGGCGGCGTTGCCGCCCCTTTTAAGGTACAGGGGGTCCAATGCTGTGATACAAAATAAACAAGATAATCAGGCTCCACACCCAACATTACACATAAATATTAGACTTTTTTAGAGCTTAATTTTCAAACACAGTGAGCCAAACAGTAGTATTTTTCCTTGTCTACTGCGCCCAATGCACCCTTAGTCAGGACATTGTGCTTTGCATAGCACTGTCTCCCTTCCAAGCCTGCGTTGCAGAGCACTGTCTCCCCTTGGAGACTACGTTGACTCCTAAAAGTGACTAGATTCCCTTGAATTTGACTTTGCAACTTGATTCAGTTTTGTTCGCTACTGTGTTCTGAAAAGTTTGATTCTCAATTGACCAGTGACTCTATATAATTCTTCCTCCTTTGGCTGAAAATTTGTTCAATGTTTGTTTAGAAGAGTTTTTCTTTATCATTAACAAGTTGATTTCAAAGTATTTTTTACAGTCGCATTAAGAATCATTTGCTTTCGAAATAGTAAATTGTCATAAAATCTTCATTTCCTTGATAAGAGAAATTGTTGTTGAAATCCTGGTTTTTCCTTCAAAAGAGAAATTGTTGTTAGTATTCTTCGTTTCTCGAAACTAAAAAGCATTTCAATTATTGATCTAGTGCACCTAGTTTCTTTTCTACATTCATAACATTAAAGAAACTGAAAAGAAAAACTTGCAATTGCATGTAGAATTGTGTGTGTTTTGCAAAAGGAACATTAGGAAATCTGCATTTAGTTTGTGATTCATTGATTTTGTTTTTTTTCATTGATTTGTTTTCTCACAAATTATTTTCTCTCTTCCCTTAGTAGCTAGATTCTTCATTGAAAAAGCTGAAAGTAAAAGTTTGTTTATCATTCTTAGCTTGCATTTTAGGAATTTCATATACATCATCGTGGTGAACCTGAAAGGAAAATTGTTAAGAAAGATTAACATAAAATAAATATCAATTTACTATGCTTTGGAACCATAATGATAACATTTAGAAGGTCTAGGCTAGAGACGTGTTCCGGCGTCATAAAACATGGCAGTTGTTGTTAAATTTTCTGCGATACATTTCGAGTGTGATACCTCACTCCACGTACGTAAGTATATCGTAGCCCGTCCACGTACTCTCGGGTATATCGGGCAGTGTTATAGTACGATAAGTATAAAGGGGTGCTCTCATTGTGCAGTTTCACATCAAACAACGCTAATACGGACTTGGGCCTCCACGTACTTTCGGGTATATTTGGGAGGAAAATTTTAGGTTCTATCCATCCATAGTGAACCGAGTTGGACGCCCTGAAATTGTGATACACCGAACACAACATTCAGGGAGATTACCTGCCCTTACTTCTTGGTTCGCTAGGAGGTATTCTGTAGTTCACAGTTTCTTGGTAAACCCTTTTGCCTAGCATTACCCTCTTTTTTTTTAATTTTTTTTTTAGATAAAATAAATCAGTAATTATGGAAGAACAAAATCCTACCCCCCGTCGTTCGCGTAGATTAGATTTAAAACCACCTTTACTGCTGGAAGTTACTTCCAGTAGGCAAAGGTGATCATGATCTGCCGAATCAAGTACAATTCGTACCTCTGGCGAAATATCATCTTTTAAACTAGAGCTAGCTCAAATTTTTTCCACACATCCCAGCTCATTTACTGTTGTCGAAATGGTGTCTTCACAGCTACCCATGGCCACGATCCATTCAATCGCTAAGACCATACCTCCTAGATCTGACGTTGTTCAATCACAAATTGATCTAGATCTTGTCTCTTCTTTGCTAGCATATCTGAATCCTAAAGTTGAACAACTGGAAGTTGTTCCTACCTTGGTCACCCCACAAATTTCTGTAGCCACTGAAACTCTTATATCACACATTCAACCATCTGAAATCTATTTTGGGCTTGATGGTGAAGTTCTTCCTCCTGGTTTAATTGCGATTGAATAAATACAACAACCTGATACACCTTTAAGTCCAACCCATTTTGGGGGAGAACTTTACCTGTACTAGTCTTTTCCTCAATCATTTCCATCTGATTTTGTTGATCCTATTGCCATTCGATCTCTCGTTGATTTTGGAGAGTATACATTTGGTCATAAAACCATGTCTAAACCAACATCTTCGGTTGGGTCTTCTATTCCAATTAATTCAGCTCCTACCCTCGCTACTTCGTCGATGTTGACAACCTCACCAGAGTCATATTTGCACAGTGGCCCTTCGGTCCCAATAGGCTACAAATCATTGTCTAGCACTTTCTATGATACATCTTCAAGACCATGGTCTTTACCAATGTCATCATCTGATGTTTTAACTGGTAGTCCTATAGTCAGTACTGAACGACTTGATTTATTACATCCATCATCAAGGCAATATCAAGTCGGTCCTTATGGGTCACTTCCTTTAAGTACCATATCAACTGGACTCCCAACATTTGGAGAAAATTATTTTCCGTCTTATTATCCTCCTTATGCTGGGGGGCAACCTTTGGTCACCCAATACGACAATACTCAGTCACATTTTGGTCAAACTAATGTTGACATGAATTTTTGTCAATGGCAGCCCACTCTGCCTATCCAACCACAAACGGTTATACACTCGTATCAACTAGTTCAATCTGTTACACCCACTTCATTACCACTTGTTAATAAATCTATACCCCTGTTACAGAATCAAAATATTGTACATCAAACTTATCAGGCAAGTTCTTTGACTCAATATCATCAAATGTTGGATCCATAGACTCAAAATCCTTTGGTTAATTTACAAAAACCTCTATCAGGGATCATTTATTCACAAGCTGGTGTACCATTTTATGGGATGTCGCAAACGCAACATGGTTATACTTATCAACCGAATCCAACTTATACGAATTTGGGTTATAACATTGGTGGACAGACCCCTTGGCAGCCACAGACGCAAATTCCTCAAACTTCATATCAACAAGTATCACATCTAGGTTTTGATCAACAGAATTCTCAAGAATTTGCTATGCAAAACAACCCCTATCTGGGTTACCAGCATCAAATTCCATATGCTGGTGCTCAAAGACCTGTTTCCCAAGAAATTCCATCCTACCCTGGCTATGCTCAACCTGACCTTAATAGATAGTTGCCTTTTGTTGCAACCTTGGAATTACCAAATTTAAGCCGATTAACCAATGATCCTATCAATTATGCTCCTTGGTGGCCGGTGATACCTCATAAATTACCCTCTGACATTCCTAAATTCAATGGAAACCCTGGAGAAGATCCATCAACTCATGTTATCACTTATCATTTATGGTGTTCATCAAATTCTGTAAATGATGATTTTGTTTGATTACGTCTTTTCCAACGTACGATCACAGGTACGACAACTAAATGGTACATTGAATTATCTAGAGCTTCTTTTGATAATTTCACTGCCTTAGCTATTGTCTTTTTGACCCATTTCCAGTTACCGATCAGATACAAAACTGGAACGGAACTCTTGACCAACTTCAAACAGACTAATGCTACTCACATTTCCAATCATATTCATGAATGGTGTCACCGTCAACGAATGGTTAAGACATTTGTTCTTGATCAGCTCCTTGCTGAATGGTTCATTAAGTCCCTGTTACCATCTATAACTGAGGATGTGGCTAAAGGTGGCATCTCCACAGAAGAGCAAGTTATCGCTCGTACCCAATATTTAGACTTGATTTATACTCAGTCTGGCACACTCTATGAAAAAATACCAAATGTGCCGCGATCTAATTTCAATGTTCCTCCTCAAATAAACAACTCTCATGTCAGAGACAGCTTAATACGCACTGCAAAAACACACCACATTACTGCATCTGATCCTGCTCCTACTTCCGAAATTAATGCCATGTCGTTTGACAAAGGCAAAAGTGATAAGCAACCAAGAGGTAAGAAAAAGGGGAAATCAAATAAAAAGAAAACTTCTAACCCGCAGGAACGATCATCTGATCAACCATCTGGACCACAGAAACCTCGTTATCCATGCATAATCTGTAATGAGGAACACTTTGTTATGGATTTTCCTCACCGTGCTGAAGTCTCAAAAATCATCAAGACTTCTCATGCATCAGTTGTGTTGATAGACCCATTCCCAAATCTGGACACAAATTTGGTTGCTATGGATCCAACTCCTAGTTCCCAAGTGTTAATGTTATCCACCACAAAAACTTCACAAGATATTTTGATGTTGACGCAAAATAAATACTATGGTAGTCCAACCACTGATCAACCTACTCTCGATAACGAATCCATATAATGAATCAGTACCACCTCTTGTTATTCGTGAATTGACAATTAAGCCACCAAAGGGAGTAATTCATAAATCGACATATAATCCTCGAGCAAGAGATGCACAAAATTACAATATAGTTGAAGATTTGGCTCAATCCCCTTCAGCTATGTCTGCTCTTGAGGTATTACAAAATTTTCCCTCCTAGAAGCAGGCTTTATTGTCAGCCACTGGTGGAATTGATCCGATTGATTCTAATCGTGTTGTCTTTAATCACATGGGCTATGTGCCGAAATTACCAGTAGAATTGACATTCTACATCCAAGTAAATTTTCTCAATCACCTTGTTCATCGCACTATTATTGATGAGGAAGCATCTACGTGCATTATGTCTCTAAACTGTTTGAAGTCACTTGGCTCGTCGCGATTATCACAATCATCAACAACGTTGAAGGCTTTTGATGGAAGAACATATAAACCTTGTGGTATTATCAATAACCTGAAAGTTGAATTAGGGGGCAAAATAGTAAGTATTGATGTTGAGGTTGTTGACGGACCCTTTGACTATAATATTTTACTCGGAATACCATGGGTATATGCGACGACTGCAATTGTTTCTACAAACTTTAGAATGATTTCCTTTCCACATAAAGGTACAATCATAGTCGTTAATCAATTATCCTTTTTTACCTCCGCTTCGCAGGTAACTGGAAGCGTTCCGTATATTCACTTACCCCAACTAGAAATTCAGAACATTGGTGTAGGACTCTTAAAGGATTCCACTCTTATGGGAACCTTTGCATTACCGCCGCCCACGACGTCGGGAGAAATTGCAAGCATAGAGACCTGCTACATGATCTCTTCCACTATATCTGGCTTAAGGGAGAGTATGGGTGATTCTGATATTTCTACGTTGGATGATGTTTTACCGCCAGCCCTATTGAGCTACAATAGAAATCAATCTAGTTGGCTTGGGTGGAAAATCCGAAATCAGCATCGCCAAGTGTTTGGGTTGATCGTTCATTATATTTTGGTCCATCTAATCCATTTTCCTCAAAATTTTTGACAGATGAAAATATTTTGGAAGCTATGATGGTAGAAGAAGAACCATGGGAATATTATCATCATCGTTCCCATCTTCCAGATTATGAAGAAAACAATCTTAATGAACTATATCACCCATCCATTCAAACTTTATTTTCAAATTATTTTTCGATTAATGCAATTGAATCTAAGCGAAATTTATCTAATATTGAAGAAACGATTTCTATCGATATTTTGACTAAACTTGGTGTTGTAGAAAATATTCATGTCGGTGTATCTTGTTCTCCATTAGAACTTGATTCATATCGCTCTCATTTTCATGAATTTCATGACGTATTCACTTGGTCTTAGGAGGAAATGCCAGGCATAGATACTAGTATAGTTGAACACACTATTAATATGTATCTTGATGTCAAACTGGTGCGTCAACGGCTTCGTCCTATTCATCCGAAGAAAGTGGTTGCCATCAAAGCAGAAGTTTAAAAGCTTTTGCGTGCTGGTTTCATTTACCCTATTCCACTAACTGAGTGGGTTTCCAATATCGTTCCTGTTATGAAAAAACAAGGAACGATTAGAATGTGCGTCAATTATCAGGATGTCAATCAGGCTTGTCCAAAAGAGAACTATCCTACTCCCGTTATCGACCATATTATTAACGATTGTGCTAGATGAAAAATATTTTCAATCATGGATGGATTTTCCGGCGACAATCAAATCAATATCCACCCAGATGACCAACATAAGACAACATTCATCTGTCCCTGGGCACATTACATATAGGAAAATTTCGTTTGGTTTAAAGAACGCTGGGGAAACTTTTCAGAGAGAAATGGATTATGCTTTCAATGACATCCAGCACATTGTTCAACCATATCTAGATGATTTAACAGTGCATTCACAAAATCGGACTGATCACCCGATGCATTTGAGAGCCATTTTCTTACGCTGTTGACACTACAAGATATGCCTCAATCTGCACAAATGTGTGTTTTGTGTTTGTTCTAGTCGATTTCTCATATTCATAGTCTCAAAAGAAGGAATTCGAATAGACCCACTGAAGGTACAAGCCATTCTTGATTTGCCTGCACCATCAAACTTACTTCAGATACAGAAACTTCAAGGAAAGGCTAACTTCCTGAGAAGGTTCATTCCAAACTACGCTGAAATGGCTAAAGGATTTACTCGATTATTGAAAAAGGGGGTTCCCTTCCATTGGGACCAAGTTGCACAAGCTTCTTTTGATGTTGTCAAGGACCATCTTGTCTGAGCGTCATTAATGTATCCTCGTAATTATCAAAATGATTATTTCCTATATATCGTCGCGGCTGAAACGACCATCGCTATGGTTTTGGTCCAAGTAGAAGATGGAATTAAGCATCCTATCTATTATTTGAGTCATAATCTCAATGATATGGAAGTTAAGTACTTGTATGTAGAAAAGCTTGCCTTGGCAACCGTTCACGCTGTCCAAAGATTTCGCCATTATATCCTGCTCCGAAAAACAACAATAGTTTTGGATTGCAACCCCATGACTTACATCTTATCACGTCAATTGCGAGGGCACAAATATTCAAAATGGATTGTCATTTTGCAGGAATTTGATTTGGAATTCATCAAATCCAAATCAAATAAGTCTTTAGTTTTGGCTGAGCTTCTCTATGACCTTCCCTTTGATAGTACCGCTACTACGTTGGAACCATCTATTCCAGAAGAGTCTCTGTTTCTGATCAGATCATCTAATCCTTGGTATGGAGATTTCATCATTTATCTCCAAACCTAAAATTTTCGACCTAATACCTCTCGCTCTGATCAGCAACGTATTATATACCAAGCCAAAAGATTATCTGATTGTCAGCGATGCACTTTATCGTCGTGGTGTCGATACTATTTTAAGGAGGTGCCTCACTCATGAGGAGGCCGAAAAAGCATTAAATGGTTGTCATGCTGGGGCTTTTGGTGGAAATTTATCTAGATATGCTACTGCGCAGAATATACTCCGCATCGGTTAATTTTGGCCTACTATTTTTCGAGATTGTATCCTCATAGTCAGAAGTTGTCATGCATGCCAGATTTTTGACCGTAAAATCTGCAAACTGCTAGTGCCAATGCATCCTATTGTCTCTGTTGGACCATTTATGAAATGGGGTATTGACTTAATGACCTACAACCCTCCTTCGTTCAGGGGGCATGGTTATATTATTGTTGCAGTCGACTATTTTACCAAATGGGCCGAAGCGATGCCTACATTCAACAACACAAGACAGACAACTGCATTGTTTTTCTTCAACCATGTTATTGCACGATTTGGGGTCCCATAGGCTATATTAATGGATCATGGGACGAATTTTCACAACCATATGATGTCTGAATTGACAACCAAGTTAGGATTGTCACATGATAATTCTACTCCTTATTATCCACAATCAAATGGAAAATTTGAGGATATTAACAAAATTCTTAAATGAATGCTTCAATGAATGATAGGAGTCTGTAAAAGGAATTGGCACTTGATCCTATACTTCGCCTTGTGGGTGTATTGAACCTCGGTGAGAAATACAACTGGATTTACCCCTTTTTAATTGGTATATGGTCTAGAAGCTATCTTACCAATCCAATGTGAAATATCATCGTTAAAACTTATGATAGACTTATTACCTGACACATCAGAAGAATAAGCGCATCTCCTTAACCTCATCCATCTAGATGAAACACGTCGTGAAGCCCAATTGGCCAAGGAAGCACATAAGAGACGTATAAAGGTGCAATATGACAAAAATGTCTAGCCTCGCATCTTCTAAGAGCGCGACTTGGTCCTTCTTTATGATTAAGAAGCTAATGTAATAGGTACAGGGAAATTCGAGCCATTGTGGCATAGCCCCTATATTGTCAAAAGAGTTCTTTCTAAGGGTGCCTACGAGTTAGTAGATTATGATGGGATTCCATTGGCACAGCCTAGAAATGGGTTGTATTTGAAACGTTACTATGCTTAATCATGAGCGTAGCAATTTTTTGTATTATATAGTTTATAAGCTGTTGATTTTCATTCACTATCTTAATTTATTTTTAGAGTTTTTTTGAAGTTAGTAATCCACTTTACATTTCATCGCAGATGACTGAATCTTCAGAACCATTTGTTGGATATGCTAATGGTGCTAGTCGTAGTATGCAAAATCTATCCTCTGCAGCGTGGGCCATTTTCACTCCGAACGGTGAGTTAGTGAGTTTTCAAGGGATTTGTATCGATAGATCGACAAATAATATCGCTGAGTATAGTGCGTTGATCGAACTTCTCTCTAATGCCATTTCATTTGGTATTAACCGCATAATCATAAGGTTAGACTCACAACTTGTGGTACTACAACTTACTAGTATTTATATTGTTAGAAATCCAACACTTCTGAGATTGTTCCTAAGAGTTCAACTTTTGGAGAGACATTTTGATTTCATTCAATATCATCACATTTCCAGAAATCTGAACACTTTAACCGATTCATTAGCTAATCAAGTTTTAGATAGACATTTGCGACATAGGTAAAGAAAACATTCACATCATTGAATAGGATTGCGCATTAAACATAGGAAAAGCTATGAAAACACATAGATAGATAGTTATAGTTTTTTACAAAAATTTTGCCCAAGACACATTGGTCATCTGACCTAAAAATGTATGAAAAATATCACAAGTAAACTAGTGGTGCTCGTGGTAACATGCTATATATCTAGCAATCCTACGGAGGAACTGCATCCAACGGTTAGGAACCCCAATAGTGTGTCGCTGCAGTCGCATGGGTAATTCTTCGATCCGTAAATCCGGAATCCCGAAGGTCAATCCCTCTATGTGCTGCTGAAGCTCAACTAGAGTCCCAGCCATATCAAAGTTCTGAAGGACTGCTCTCCCGACAACCCTCTCTGATGATGCATTTGCTTCGTGCTCTGGTTCCTCTACTGGTTGAACGTGACCAATATATGAATTACATTAAACATTTAGTTTAGTCTTGGAAATAAATCAAAACATAAAAACAATGTATAAACCTTATAAAAATCAAAAAACATGGTCGAATCATTCTTACCCATTGCACCCCACTGAGCACCTTCTAGTAATACTAGATCTGGATCTCCTCAAAATTTGACGCCTGCGTATGCATACTCATCGATGATGACGATATGTCGCCGGAACACGGCGAAGAATGCAGTAGAAAACACAATGGTTGATTGGCTTGCATGCTGACCCATGAGTTCTACCCATCATTGCATTTGAGGATCTCTAGGACTAGATATATCCAATGTTACATGTTGTGGCTGCATCAGTGGAATCTGTTCAAAGCGAAGGAGATAAGGATGGAACCATAACTGAAATGTTTCTTCCTTCCTCCCTTTGCTTTATTCAATTGTTCCTTTATTTGAGATAGAACAGCTTCAGACCAGTTGAAGGTTGTTGGTTCTAAGCACTCTAGCACATACTGCATATATGATCTGTTCGCTACATGGAGTGTAACAGTGCCAGCAAGTTTAGCGATTGTAAAAAGGATGGTTCTCAAAGGAAAATCCCTAACATCCTGAATGTTTATTTTCCCATCATTGCTAGGTTCTGACCCTGGATAGCAATACTGCATAACATAATCCCTCACTGTCTCTCCTCCAACAGCAGACCCTGTGAGAGAAATGGGAAAACCTCTCCTTGACAAACCTGTGAGAAAATACACATCCTCAATTGTTATGGACAACACTTGATTTTTTATGTGAAATTCCTCTATCGTTGAATCCCATGCTCGAACTAAGAACTCCAAGAGTTCTATTTCTTGCCTCATTCCTGACCATTTGAAGTACTTAAGTATCCCGCAATCTCTTAAGGCTCTTACAGTACCTGGATCATTCCAGGCAATCATATCTTGTTCTTCATGTTCTATTTCTTTCCATGTAATCATCATTATAATCCAATGGAAACCTAAAAATCAACCCTAAGATCCATTAGATACTATTTGTTGCAAAAAACTAGGCAAATTTTTGACACAGCAAGAAAATCAAAAACTTCAACTGTGCCCAACGCACTCCCTGGTGATGCAGGAGC
The DNA here is from genome assembly GCA_034641835.2 of Pinus albicaulis. Classification (NCBI taxonomy): domain Eukaryota; kingdom Viridiplantae; phylum Streptophyta; class Pinopsida; order Pinales; family Pinaceae; genus Pinus; species Pinus albicaulis. The sequence continues at coordinate 310,401,427 of CM076574.1, forward strand.
ATTAGCTCCGAAAAACACCTTGTATTTTACCTAAGCTAGGGGGTTTCATGTTTTGAAGAAATATTAAATTTCATGTAAATATTAATATTATTTTGAGTGATTAATTATTTGTGAGAATTTGTAAATATGAGAGAAATTAGTTTCTAGATTATTTAGAATTAATGATGGAGCCTAAGTTGGAATTAGGTTCTAAGTTTTAGGGATAAAAATCTATCTTTTAGGGATGTTGAGAGATTTAGGGATTTGTTGAGATATTAAGGGGATTGAGAATTTAATTAGATCATTTTTAAAATTGTATAAATAGGAAGGGGTTTTGAGAGAAAAACACATTGAGATTGTGAGAGAGTGTGAGATTGAGAGTAGGCTTGAACGACAAGGCTGTAAGCCTTAAAGGTGTCGTAAGCCTTGACAATTGTAAAGCAATACGAGAATTGAATATCTGGCCAGGAAGGAAACTTTGTAAGTAATTTGTTTTGGTTTCAGATTATATAAACATTGGTTGGTTGGTTGTGAAATTTTATATGTATATTTGATTAAATGTATGATTGAGGTATCGATTGTTGGAAAAATCGACCAAAAGGAAGTGTGCAATAAAAGAAAACTTAAGATCGATTTATATGCGCTTTTGATGGTCCTGTCCACTATGTGATTTATTTGCGCCTTTGTAGTGCTTGTTATTTGCGACTTTGTAGTGCTTGTGATTTTTTGTGGCAAGACTGTAACAGGTTTTCCAATCGGAGAAACAATAGTAATTGTTTAAGTTAGAGTGGATGGAGAATTCATAATTGAGAATTGAATGTTGGAGGGCGCAGAGCTATGTTTTAAAACTCTGTTGGAATCTTGGTTTTATGTTGTAATTAAAACGCTGTTAACGCTATTATTTGAATACGCATTGTGCGGTATGAAGACTTTAAGACACAAATTAATGAATGTGTTAAATTTACGAACCGAGTTTTATTGAATGAAATCGATAGCAGTAATTGCTATTTGTCTAGTGCGTTGAAGCCACGGTGTAATGTTTAAAATCTCTGTTTGCAAACTAATAGAGTTGAAAGGGCGCAGGTTTGAAATGAAAGAGCAACAACGTTTGCAACATTGATGAAATGCGAATTCGATATATCAAATGTGTAGTTTCCAAAGGAGATATCGATGATAGAAGTCGATGTTGATGTGTGAAGACAGAATTGTACAAGGATGCAGAGATATGGTACGTATTACAAACCATACAATTGCCAATCGCTGGTGCAGAGGACGAGTTATAATCCAAGGTGTCAGGAAAGATCGATGTTGGCACAAAATCTGAATAAAAATACTTTGTTGCTCACATTATAGTAATTGAATTATGTGGAAAGAGAATCGATTGCATAAGTCGAGATTTATTTGCAGAGATAAATTGGGAAATGCGGACAATCACTCTTAGAAGGGACGTTGGAGTAAATTCATTGGTAACGCATAGCAGAGAGTATGCGCAGTGGAATTAGAAGCAGAGAAATGTGGTTTGTGTCAATTAAAACTGTGTAGGCGCAGCGCTGGTTGCAATTGAGTTGATTATATATGGAGTGATTGAACGCTGGTTCCAAGTCTTGTTTGTTGACACTATTATGGAATGCAGAATCTTTAATGCAGATGCCAAATGGTAAGTACACTCTGGATAGCATTCGATTTTAATAATGCCTGAAATCGATAGGACCAAAGGATGAATTGTGAAAATGCTGGAAATGAAATCCGGTATTAAACTTACTTACTCTGTGATGTTTATTGATTGACATCATGTGAAAACTTGTAATTAAGCCAGAAGTTTTGAATCGATTGTGCATGAAAGCGTTGAAGATGCAGTTGAATTATGGGATGTTTATAAAGGTAAACATGTTGATATGAATTCGGTAGGTGATGTTATTCAAATGGTTTGCACAAAGATTGATGGAGTTAAATGGATTAAAACAATGCAAGTTCGTTTTAAACCCAATGATATACAGGCGCATTTGCTTTGTTGAAATTTTGATTATGAAATGAAATTCGACAAATTAAAGCCCTATGCAAATGGAAATGGGAATAATGTTTATTGGGTGTGAAAGCTTGTGAGCTTGGACTTGGAAATGAAGACTGAAGTTTTGTAATGAGTATTTGGGGCTAATGGCATGGAAAATGATTTGAATCATGAGTTTTCTAAAACATAGAAATTAGTGAACAAGACACTTGACGAGCTTCTGCACATTTGTTGAAAATTGCCGTGTATTGAAGATGAATTGAGCAATTGTTTGAGGTTCATGTTTTTATATGCATGAATGTGGAGATCCTGGGTATTGCAGGCTAGCCCTGCGTCATTTTTGGTATCAGAGCTTGGCTTTGTTGAAATGAAAGATGTTTGTTTCTGAATGAATGCAAGAAGGTTTTGTTGAAGAACTGAAATGTATTTTTGAATGTATGATGAATGATTGAAAGGAAGATCAGATTTCTAAATCTGATATGCAAACTACACAAGTGAACAGGATTGCAGGGAGGAAAATATCATGCAAGATCTTAAGAGGTGAGATGATTTTTCTGATTTGAAATTTGTAAATGAAGTTTATGGTTGCAGAGAAGATGATGGCAGTGAACCTGGCATTCAGTTAAAGGCTGGATAAGGAGGACAATTGCAGTGTCCTGAAGAAAAAGGTGAGTTGAAGAGATAGCCCAGAGAGAGACCAGAGGAAAGTGCTCAAAAGGTTCCAGAGGCAGTGAACCAAGTACTTACCAAAAGACTGAGTGAGGAGAGCTTGGTGAGGTAAGTGGCGGCAAGACAGGAGAGCTTGTTGCTAAGGCTAGTGCAACTCATGGAGAAGATGATCATGGAGGATCAGAGAAAAGGTTCAGAAGAATGCCACAGAGGTGAGATGACTAATGAAGTTAGAGAAAGAGAGATTGCAGTAATAAAGGTACAATTGCAGGTACTAGAGGAATGGCTGCAAGAGCAGGAAAATCATAATAGAGGATGGATATTTCCACTGAAAGGAAAGAGAATGATTTGGCGACAATTACAGAGGAGGTTGAGGCAAATTGTGATTGCCTTGTTGAAAAAGGAACTTAGAGTTCTTGAGCCAGAGATGGAAGATTCCACACGCAGATTTGTTCAGAAGAATGTGTTGGAGGAAGCAGTCAAGACTAAAAAGTCTTGTAGTTTTAAAACTGACAAGTTGTGTATGTTTGCAGGTACAACACAGGGAGATGAGCAAGCTTTAGAGTTTGTTCAGGAGAGAGAATTGAATTTGAAAGCTGTTCAGATCGATGCTGAGATGGCAAGATCTCAGGAGGCAATGAAGATGAAGGAGTCTACTCAGAATGTTGGTGCAGAGAGAGAAGGACCAGCTGATGATTGGTTAGGAGCTGGCGAAGGTATGGAAAATTGTGTAAAGTTTCCAAGTTCTACTCCTAATGAAATTGTTGAGTTGTATAGGAAACTAGATCTCCAGAGAAGAGAATTGGAGAGACAGAGGACTTATGTGCAGGATAATTTGCTGAGGAAACAAGGCAGGAAAGTTTTCATGAAGGACAGTCATGAAGCAGAGGATGGTAAGAAGACGAGACTAGCTGACAGTCTCATGATGAATGCCAATCAGCATACTGATGTGCTGACAGAGGAGTTGGGAAGGAACTCAGAGCAGCATACTGAAGTGTTTCCAGAGAAAGCTAAGGAGAAAGCTAGTGAATATTTTCTGAGTCCTGAAGAAGACTTGGAGCTGCAGAGAGAAAACTTGGTGACTGAGTCAACAGGTGAGACCAGTGGGTCTTGTGATTTTCATGCTAACAATTTGATTGTGTTTACAGGTGACGTAGAAGACAGTCCATCATTTGGAATTGTCTTGGAAGGAGGTGAACAATTGCAGAAAGAAGATGAGACAATCATATCTCATATGCAGAAGCTTGTTACTGTGGGTGACAAGGAAGAGTTGGCTTGTCTGTATGGCCAAGAGAATACTGGTGGACAAAATTTTGGAGCTACTACAGTGTTAGAGGATGAGGCTACAGTTTTGGAAGAACTTGATTTTATTGCCAGAATCAATCAAGATGATGGACAATTACTGAAGATTGTCGAAGGGGAAGATGGAGATTATGCTGGAGTTAATTTGCAGCATGTTGATGAAACACTGAAATGTTTGCTGGGGACATTTGAACTGGAGAAAGAATTTGCAGATGAAATTGCAGATGATGAGCAAAGGAATGTTGCAGAGGGACAGGAAGTTTGGGAGGCCGCAACATGTGGAGCAACATCCATACTGACAGCTAGATCAACATGTTTTATTGAAGATGCTGGAAACAATCAGCAGACAGAGGATATACTAGACAGAGAAATTGAGTTGATAAGGAGGTTAATGATAAAAACATCCCAGAGAAAGACAATAGCAAGAAAGAAAAGGAGTGACAACAAGAGGAAGACAGTAGCAGATCTTGAAGGCAAAGCAAGTGGAGCATTACAGCACAAAATATGGAAACCTGGAGGACAAAAGCATATAACAACAGTAGTAAAGCAATTGACAAGCAAGGAAAATAAAATTTGGGATCCAGGAGGAAATAATTATCCAGACTTATGACCAGGTGGTCATGAATTTTCTTACATGGGGAGTCTGATGCAGGAGCATTAGCTCCGAAAAAAAACACCTTGTATTTTACCTAAGCTAGGGGGTTTCATGTTTTGAAGAAATATTAAATTTCATGTAAATATTAATATTATTTTGAGTGATTAATTATTTGTGAGAATTTGTAAATATGAGAGAAATTAGTTTCTAGATTATTTAGAATTAATGATGGAGCCTAAGTTGGAATTAGGTTCTAAGTTTTAGGGATAAAAATCTATCTTTTAGGGATGTTGAGAGATTTAGGGATTTGTTGAGATATTAAGGGGATTGAGCATTTAATTAGATCATTTTTAAAATTGTATAAATAGGAAGGGGTTTTGAGAGAAAAACACATTGAGATTGTGAGAGAGTGTGAGATTGAGAGTAGGCTTGAACAGCAAGGCCGTAAGCCTTCAGCAATTGTAAAGGGCCACATAATTGAAGATCTGGCCAACAAAAGGTTGTAAGTCATTGTTTGTTTCAGATTATATAAACATTGGTTGATTGGTTGTGAAATTATATATATTTCTGGTTAAATGTATGATTGAGGTATCGAGTGTTGAAAAATCGACCAAAAGGAAGTGTGCAATAAAAGAGAATTTAAGATTGATTTATATGTGCTTTTGACGATCCTGTTCCCTATGTGATTTTCCCTGTGTGCAAATTTGATTGATTTATTTGCGCCTTTGTAGTGCTTGTGATTTTCTGTGGCAAGACTGTAACAGGTTTTCCAATCGGAGAAACAAAAGTAATGGTTTAAGTCAGAGTAGATGGCAAATTCATAATTGGGAATTGAATGTTGGAGGGCGCAAAGCTATGTTTTAAAACTCTGTTGGAATGCTGGTTTTTATGTTGTAATTAAAAAGCTGTTATTTGAATACGCATTGTACTGGTATGAAGACTTTAAGACACAAATTAATGAATGTGTTAAATTGCTGAACCAGTTTTATTGAATGAAATCGATAGCAGTAATTGCTATTTGTCTAGTGCGTTGAAGCCACGGTGTAATGTTTAAAATCTCTGTTTGCAAACTAATAGAGTTGAAAGGGTGCAGGTTTGAAATGAAAGAGCAACAACGTTTGCAACATTGATGAAATTCGAATTCGATATATCAAATGTGTAGTTTCCAAAGGAGATATCGATGATAGAAGTCGATATTGATGTGTGAAGACAGAATTGTACAAGGATGCAGAGATATGGTACGTATTACAAACCATACAATTTCCAATCACTGGTGCAGAGGACGAGTTATAATCCAAGGTGTCAGGAAAGATCGATGTTGGCGCAGAATCTGAATAAAAATACTCTGTTGTTCACATTATAGTAATTGAATTATGTGGAAAGAGAATCGATTGCATAAGTCGAGATTTATTTGCAGAGATAAATTGGGAAATGCGGACAATCACTCTTAGAAGGGACGTTGGAGTAAATTCATTGGTAACGCATAGCAGAGAGTATGCGTAGTGGAATTCAAAGCAAAGAAATGTGGTTTGTGTCAATTAAAACTGTGTAGGCGCAGCGCTGGTTGCAATTGAGTCGATTATATATGGAGTGATTGAACGTTGGTTCCAGGTCTTGTTGTTGACACTATTATGGAATGCAGAATCTTTAACGCAGATGCCGAATGGTAAGTACACTCTGGATAGCATTCGATTTTAATAATGCCTGAAATCGATAGGACCAAAGGATGAATTGTGAAAACGCTGGAAATGAAATCCGGTCTTAAACTTACTTACTCTATGATGTTTATTGATTGACATCGTGTGAAAACTTGTAATTAAGCCAGAAGTTTTGAATCGATTGTGCATGAAAGCGTTGAAGATGCAGTTGAATTATGGGATGTTTATAAAGGTAAACATGTTGATATGAATTCGGTAGGTGATGTTATTCAAATGGTTTGCACAGAGATTGATGGAGTTAAATGGATTAAAACAATGCAAGTTCGTTTTAAACCCAATGATATACAGGCGCATTTGCTTTGTTGAAATTTTGATTATGAAATGAAATTCGACAAATTAAAGCCCTATGCAAATGGAAATGGGAATAATGTTTATTGGGTGTGAAAGCTTGTGAGCTTGGACTTGGAAATGAAGACTGAAGTTTTGTAATTAGTATTTGGGGCTAATGGCATGGAAAATGATTTGAATCATGAGTTTTCTAAAACATAGAAATTAGTGAACAAGACACTTGACGAGCTTCTGCACATTTGTTGAAAATTGCCGTGTATTGAAGATGAATTGAGCAATTGTTTGAGGTTCATGTTTTTATATGCATGAATGTGGAGATCCTGGGTATTGCAGGCTAGCCCTGCGTCATTTTTGGTATCAGAGCTTGGCTTTGTTGAAATGAAAAATGTTTGTTTCTGAATGAATGCAAGAAGGTTTTGTTGAAGAACTGAAATGTATTTTTGAATGTATGATGAATGATTGAAAGGAAGATCAGATTTCTAAATCTGATATGCAAACTACACAAGTGAACAGGATTGCAGGGAGGAAAATATCATGCAAGATCTTAAGAGGTGAGATGATTTTTCTGATTTGAAATTTGTAAATGCAGTTTATGGTTGCAGAGAAGATGATGGCAGTGAACCTGGCATTCAGCTAAAGGCTGGATAAGGAGGACAATTGCAGTGTCCTGAAGAAGAAGGTGAGTTGAAGAGATAGCCTAGAGAGAAAGCAGAGGAGAATGCTCAAGAGGTTCCAGAGGCAGTGAACCAAGTACTTACCAAAAGACTGAGTGAGGAGAGCTTGGTGACGTAAGTGGCAGCAGAAGAGATTGTTGTCGTAGAGGCTAGTGCAACTCATGGTGAGTGAGAAACTCATGGAGAAGATGATCATGGAGGATCAGAGAAGAGGTTCAGAGGAATGCCATAGAGGTGAAATGACTGATGAGGTCAGAGAAAGAGAGATTGCAGTAATGAAGGTACAATTGCAGGTACTAGAAGAATGGCTGCAAGAGCAGGAAGATCAGAATAGAGGATGGATCTTTCCACTGAAGGGAAAGAGAGTGATTTGGCGACAATTGTACGTGAAGTTGAGGCAAAGTGTGATTGCCTTATTGAAAAAAGGACTTAGATTTCTTGAGCCGGAGATGGAATTTGAAGATTCCACATGCAGATTTGTTCAGAAGGAAGTATTAGAGGAAGCAGTCGAGACTGAAAAGTCTTGTGGTTTTAAAACTGATGAGTTGTGTATGTTTGTAGGTACAGTACAGGGAGATGAGCAAGCTTTAGAGTTTGTTCAGGAGAGAGAATTGAATCTGAAGGTTGTTCAGATTGATGCTGAGATAGCAAGATCTCAGGAGGAGATGAAGACGAAGGAGTCTACTTAGAATGTTGGTACAGAGAGAGAAGGACCAACTGATGATTGGTCAAAAGCTGGTGAAGGTATGGAAAATTGTTTGAAGTTTCCGAGTTCTACTCCTAATGAAATTGTTGAATTGTATAGGAAACTAGATCTTCAAAGAAGAGAATTGGAGAGGCAGAGGACTTATGTGCAGGATAATTTGCTGAGGAAGCAAGGCAGGAAAGTTTTCATGAATGACAGTCATGAAGCAGATGATGGTAAGAAGGCGAGACTAGCTGACAGTCTCATGGTGAATGCAAATCAAAATACTGATGTGCTAATAGAAAAGTTGGAAAGGAACTAAGAGCAGAATACTGAAGTGTTGCCAGAGAAAGCTGAGGAGAAAACTAGTGAAGATTTTCTGAGTCCTGAAGAAGACTTGGAGTTGCAGAGAGAAAACTTGGTGACTAAATCGACAAGTGAGACCAGTGGGTCTTGTGATTTTGATGCTGACAATTTGATTGTGTTTACAGGTGATATAGAAGACAGTTCATCACTTGGAATTGTCTTGGAAGAAGAATAACTGTTGCAGGTAGTGGATGAGACAGTCATGTCTCATATGCAGAAGCTTGTTACCATGGGTGACAAGAAAGAGTTGGCTTGTCTGGATAGCCAAGAGAAGACTGGTGGACAAAATTTTGGAACTGCTACAGCGATAGAAGATGAGACTACAATGTTTGAAGAACTTGATTTGATTTCCAGAATCAATCAAGATGATGATGGACAATTACTGAAGATTGTCGAAGGGGAAGATGGAGATTATGCTGGAGTTAATTTGCAGCATGTTGATGAAATGCTGAAATGTTTGCTGGAGAAATTTGAACCAGAGAAAAAAGTTGCAGATGAAATTGCAGATGATGAGCAAAGGAATGTTGCAGAGGGACAGGAATTTTGGGAGGCAGCAACATCCATAGTGACAGCTAGAGCAACATGTTTTATTGAAGATGCTGGAAACAATCAGCAGACAGAGGATATACTGGACAGAGAAATTGAGTTGATAAGGAGGTTAATGATGAAAATGTCTCAGAGAAAGACAGTAGCAAGAAAGAAAAGGAGTGACAACAAGAGGAAGACAGTAGCAGATCTTGAAGGCAAAGCAAGTGGAGCATTACAGCACAAAATATGGAAACCTGGAGGACAAAAGCATATAACAACAGTAGTAAAGCAATTGACAAGCAAGGAAAATAAAATTTGGGATCCAGGAGGAAATAATTATCCAGACTTATGACCAGGTGGTCATGAATTTTCTTACATGGGGAGTCTGATGCAGGAGCATTAGCTCCGAAAAACACCTTGTATTTTACCTAAGCTAGGGGGTTTCATGTTTTGAAGAAATATTAAATTTCAAGTAAATATTAATATTATTTTGAGTGATTAATTATTTGTGAGAATTTGTAAATATGAGAGAAATTAGTTTCTAGATTATTTAGAATTAATGATGGAGCCTAAGTTGGAATTAGGTTCTAAGTTTTAGGGATAAAAATCTATCTTTTAGGGATGTTGAGAGATTTAGGGATTTGTTGAGATATTAAGGGGATTGAGCATTTAATTAGATCATTTTTAAAATTGTATAAATAGGAAGGGGTTTTGAGAGAAAAACACATTGAGATTGTGAGAGAGTGTGAGATTGAGAGTAGGCTTGAATAGCAAGGCCGTAAGCCTTCAGCAATTGTAAAGGGCCACAGAATTGAAGATCTGGCCAACAAAAGGTTGTAAGTCATTGTTTGTTTCAGATTATATAAACATTGGTTGATTGGTTGTGAAATTATATATATTTCTGGTTAAATGTATGATTGAGGTATCGAGTGTTGAAAAATCGACCAAAAGGAAGTGTGCAATAAAAGAGAATTTAAGATTGATTTATATGTGATTTTGACGATCCTGTTCCCTATGTGATTTTCCCTGTGTGCAAATTTGATTGATTTATTTGCGCCTTTGTAGTGCTTGTGATTTTCTGTGGAAAGACTGTAACAGGTTTTCCAATCGGAGAAACAAAAGTAATGGTTTAAGTCAGAGTAGATGGCAAATTCATAATTGGGAATTGAATGTTGGAGGGCGCAAAGCTATGTTTTAAAACTCTGTTGGAATGTTGGTTTTTATGTTGTAATTAAAAAGCTGTTATTTGAATACGCATTGTACTGGTATGAAGACTTTAAGACACAAATTAATGAATGTGTTAAATTGCTGAACCAGTTTTATTGAATGAAATCGATAGCAGTAATTCCTATTTGTCTAGTGCGTTGAAGCCACGGTGTAATGTTTAAAATCTCTGTTTGCAAACTAATAGAGTTGAAAGGGCGCAGGTTTGAAATGAAAGAGAAACAACGTTTGCAACATTGATGAAATTCGAATTGAACATATCAAATGTGTAGTTTCCAAAGGAGAGATCGATGATAGAAGTCGATGTTGATGTGTGAAGACAGAATTGTACAAGGATGCAGAGATATGGTACGTATTACAAACCATACAATTGCCAATCGCTGGTGCAGAGGACGAGTTATAATCCAAGGTGTCAGGACAGATCGATGTTGGCGCAGAATCTGAATAAAAATACTCTGTTGTTCACATTATAGTAATTGAATTATGTGGAAAGATAATCGATTGCATAAGTCGAGATTTATTTGCAGAGATAAATTGGGAAATGCGGACAATCACTCTTAGAAGGGACGTTGGAGTAAATTCATTGGTAACGCATAGCAGAGAGTATGCGTAGTGGAATTCAAAGCAAAGAAATGTGGTTTGTGTCAATTAAAACTGTGTAGGCGCAGCGCTGGTTGCAATTGAGTCGATTATATATGGAGTGATTGAACGTTGGTTCCAGGTCTTGTTGTTGACACTATTATGGAATGCAGAATCTTTAACGCAGATGCCGAATGGTAAGTACACTCTGGATAGCATTCAATTTTAATAATGCCTGAAATCGATAGGACCAAAGGATGAATTGTGAAAACGCTGGAAATGAAATCCGGTCTTAAACTTACTTACTCTATGATGTTTATTGATTGACATCATGTGAAAACTTGTAATTAAGCCAGAAGTTTTGAATCAATTGTGCATGAAAGCGTTGAAGATGCAGTTGAATTATGGGATGTTTATAAAGGTAAACATGTTGATATGAATTCAGTAGGTGATGTTATTCAAATGGTTTGCACAGAGATTGATGGAGTTAAATGGATTAAAACAATGCAAGTTAGTTTTAAACCCAATGATATACAGGCGCATTTGCTTTGTTGAAATTTTTATTATGAAATGAAATTCGACAAATAAAAGCCCTATGCAAATGGAAACGGGAATAATGTTTATTGGGTGTGAAAGCTTGTGAGCTTGGACTTGGAAATGCAGATTGAAGTTTTGTAATGAGTATTTGGGGCTAATGGCATGGAAAATGATTTGAATCATGAGTTTTCTAAAACATAGAAATTAGTGAACAAGACATTTGAAGAGCTTCTGCACATTTGTTGAAAATTACCGTGTATTGAAGATGAACTGAGCAATTGTTTGAGGTTCATGTTTTTATATGCATGAATGTGGAGATCCTGGGTATTGCAGGCTAGCCCTGCATCACCTGGGCTGAGACAGTGCGTTGCACATGCAGGTACCTTTCACTGTACCTACTATACAATGCAGGTTTTGACATTCAGGGGTGCGTTGCCCTCATTTTGGGAAGAATTTACCTTAGGGGCCTCAAAACCCTAAAAATTTTCAAGGAATGGGAATGAAATTAATACTGAAAGAAAGAGGAGGTTCATGGCACTAACCTGGATCAAACGGCGATGAAATCCGTACACATAAATGACCGCAATCAACGATTGAATTTTAGGGGCAAAATCAGGTTTAGAGCTCCAAAATGAAAATGGTAACTATGGAATGGTAAAAATGAATAGTGAAACTACTTTTTATAGTCATTTAATTGTTTGCAAGTTAAATTTATTGCTATAACGATAGTTTTATTATGTTTTTATCATGAAACATGTATTTTTAGTCCATTTGTTGTTGTTCTAATCAGGAAATACAACTGATGAACATATTAGTCGTGCAGATTTATTCAAAGAATGACCTGACCACAAAGCATACTTTTTCTACTTATTTTTCAAGCTTTGATAAAAATGAAAAAGGATTTGAAGCACACTTTTATCTCTTTTTTGTGCTTCGATAACAGTGAAAAAGGAACCCCCTGGAGTCTTCTTTTAGCTCTTTTCAGACTCCAATAATGTGAAAATATTGCTAAGCACTTGTCTTTTTGAGCTCATTAAAGTAAATGAATTGATATCTACTCAGTATAAGTTTAACTCTTTTCTGGACTGAGATGGCTTATTTACGAAAAATGAATACCTTGGTTAAACATGACCAAAGAGGTTTTCTCAGATATCATTTTACACTTTTTCGGATCTGAGTGACAAATTTACGAAAAGTACTTTTGGAGTTCTCTTTCGTCCTTTTTTTCAGACTCTATAAATATGAAAAAGGATTGGGCTATCACTGTCGTTAAGCTTGTTAAAACATAAAATAACGATGGGCTTGTTTATCATGGCGAGAATTGATTTTCATTCATCGCTAGACTCGTTAAATTATTAAATAGCGATAATTTATTCGCCCGAAGGGTTGAATTATAGATCAAGAAAATGTTATCATCCTCAAGCTTGTTAAAAAATAAAGAGGTACTAGTCGACAAATGACTGGGGAAAATTTGGGAAAAGTAAGCAAAGTTTATTTTTGGTAGAAATTCGCTCTTGAACATGACACTTCTTTCACTCCATTTCTGTGACTGTTTGGGTTAGGTAATCATCTTGACGGTTCATTCACACCTATGGTTCATAATACCTTCACTTCGGTTTTGGGTCAATGCTGCCAACTCATCACAGTGTCACTGAAATGTTCAAGAGAAGTCATCCAGTGGTTAAAAACTCATCCATCTGCAATACTCGTAAACCTTCATTTTCATGACCGTCATCCCTAAAAATTGATATATCAAGTCATACCCTTGTCTCCGAAATTAGTAACTTCTGTTTTGCAATAAGGTGACTTCCTGTCGAAAACAAATAAATATCCAAGAAGTTCACTTAGAAACATCAGATTCCAGTACCATGAGGCTTGTTACAGCATCGACAAGATCCTCACTTCCAGACCTTTGACCAAAATATTTTTGTTTGGCGTTCGACATCAAATCATCTATTCACGCCTTACGAAATGTACTACAGTACCTTGAGAGCCATTAACATTAATGGTGGTTCTCTCACATTTGTTAACAGCTCACATCATTGGCTGGTAATCAAACGATGTCTTTCCATGTTCGACAACAAATCATATATTCACATGGCTAGACTTGTACCCGAATGATCGAGTGAACGAGATAAGAAGACCCCAGATCTAGTTTCATCCATCCAGGGTGTGATTTTAGGATTTTTGTACACATCATCTGTATGGTGACCTTACATACAGATTGCCATCCAAAAATGGACCTATATTTGTAGGCGTGTCTGCATCTGGGCAACATTCCAATGTAGATGACTTTATAAATTATGTACATTTTATTAGATTATTTTATGTGCTGAACATGGGAATGCCTACCCTCAAAAATTATGATAAAAAGAGGATATATAATGATGAAATGTATTGTAATATTGATGCAGGTGACCATTCTGCTTCGTTTCGAGGCTCATCATAGCGTAAAGCATCTCAATAAAATGTTCTTATTATTTGGATCTCATGCTTTAGGGGGAAATTGTTATAGGTCAATTTGGGCACCATTCCCAATGACCTAGTTAACTGGGCATCATCTCTGGGACTAATGATCAAGGGTCTATCATTCCCTATCATTTCAGTTTCTACATGCCCTAAGACGAGAAACAAGACAAATCAAGCAAGACTTTCATCAAGCAAAGGTTTCCATGGTTTGAAGCTTATTATATAGCATATGAGAGCTCACTAACGCAGGCTCTAAGGGGCCTAAGTGCATTGCATATGCAGGTAGCCCCATGAAAGGTTGCTCTACAAAGAACTTCCCGACATTCACAGGTGTGTTGGTCACATTGGGAGCGAAATTCTCATTGTTCTGGAATCTCCACTTGGCCAGTGCCTTCTAGAAGATTTCATGTGTCAAACTTCGGATTCAAGTGTCCATTTTACATCTACATGAATGGAAACATGTCTTGCCTATTTTTGAAAATCTATTGATTACAAAACAACCTATAGTTCATCTATAAATTAAACACAAATCTAAGTGTTTAAGGAGGAAGAATTTGAGTAGAAAAATGCTGGAGAATTTTCAATTGAGAACTTGGTTTGTAAAGCTACTGCTGGAGAGATTTATGTTGTGATGAGACTTGGGAACTTTGTTGGAAGGTCACTTCAAATCAGTCACTAGGTTGTAACCTCCCCTTCTATCATCGATAAAGAGTACTTCTTGTTTTTCCCTACATGCATCTATGTTAACTTCGATTTTCCATATTGTAAGATCTTGGTTGATGAATGTAGTTTATGCTTTACTGATTTAGCTAACTAACTTGAATAGATATCTATATTATTTAATCTTCTGTTGTTTCAGTGTTCTTTCTTGCAGGAAGCATTCAACTCACAAACCGCTTGAACTTGAAGATGCAATAGAAGCAACAAAAGGATCCATTTGGAAGCGACTGAACAAGTAAGCCTATAATCCTCTCTGTGTATCTATTCTGAGTTAGGAGAAATGGTAGTATAGTCTTTCACCTGTTGTTCTAGACTAGCAGCTATCTAGGGAAGCGTAATTTATCCATAGATTACAATTCTAGCCCAACAATTACCATTCCCATGCCAATGTTATTAAAACATTCGTTAATGTTTTAATTTAAAAACATTTAACATGACCCTCCTCCGCCATATCAATGAAATAAAACATTAAGTTTATGCATTTAAAAAAAAAATTAAATGCATTTTCATTAACCCCGCCGCATAATACGAGCCTCGACCCCACCTATTACCACTAAGCAACTCCAATATGTAATCTCAGTCGTTCGCATTGGCCCTCCCAAATCCGACGATCAAAAGACGATATCACATTTTAAGTTGCGTAACTTTAATACACTTCCAAACCACGGGAAAAAGGTGGTTTACCTTTTCCTCTCTCCTCCACGTGGCCCAGTTCTATTGGATCGCATCCGATCCAACTAAAACCACTTACCACCTTAATCCAGTGCGATAACCACTCACATTTTTTTGCCTTTGAAGCCCAAAACCACCAGTTTGTTGGATGTCACCGCCATTAATTGCAAACCATTTTAGACCTAAAGACGCCTAATAAACTTTTGAATTGTTCCATTTAGTCTTTTTCTACACTATTTTACTATATGCGTCCTCTCGATTCAGAAGAACTAAAGCTTGTGCTTTGTTTTCAAGCCCAAAACCTGAAAAAATTCGTGTTTGCTGCCAAAAGACTTCAGAAAGATCCCAGACTGTTGCTAAAGACCCAAAAAGTACTAGAAACTTGTTAAACGCCCAAGAAACTATCTTAAAAGGCCTATACCTATGCAAACAGGTATTCTGCTATTAAAAACAAGCCTGTTGTCATTTTGAAAATAATTTGCTGAAGGAATTGAAATATAGTAAAAGCTTATTTACTTCAAGAAAGCTTCTAGTTGCCCCCAAAAGAGCTAAAACCCTGTCAAAAAATTTATAAAACCCTATTTTAATACTGAATTTAGTTTTAAAAGGAGAACATCGAGTTTATTTAGCTTTGTAGAGTTAAAAGAATCCTAAATTGCCCAAAGATCCTCTGTAGGTAAACCCGACCCTCTGTGACCAATTTGAACCATTTTCAGTCTTGATTTCTTCCAAATAATTCTTAGTTCAATAAAACCCTTTCTCACCTCCCCACAGACTTGAGGTTTCATTAAAATTTGTTTTTTTTGTAGGTTATTGGCAAAAGAATAATTTGGATAAACAACTTAATACTAGTTAAA
The DNA here is from genome assembly GCA_034641835.2 of Pinus albicaulis. Lineage (NCBI taxonomy): Eukaryota > Viridiplantae > Streptophyta > Pinopsida > Pinales > Pinaceae > Pinus > Pinus albicaulis. The sequence continues at coordinate 310,417,297 of CM076574.1, forward strand.
GACCTGTTTACTCAAAAAATTCACAAGGAAATGATTTCGAAATGTTTTCCTAAAAACAAGAATATTTCATACAGTAGCAAAGAAGAATGAAGAAATTTACACAAGTGGTCAGAACAGAGGATGAAAACATTTCCATCAGTAATTCTCTAGGACATATTTTACTCACTCTTACTGTAAAAGGTAAAAGTGAAAAGGTAACAGAGCAGTCAAGGTAAAACAATAAAAGTAAATACAGAGGTAGTAATAGTTAAACAAAGATGAAAATACTTTCACGAAAAACAATGAATTTTATCCAAAGTGAAAGTAAAAACAGTTAAAAGAACAATAAGGTTAAAAGATCAAAACAGAGCAAAAAGGGACATTTTTGCAGAAATTTCTTGTTTAAGTCATTGTTTTTCAGAAACAATTGTGCCCAATCCAAGATTAATTTTGCAAAACTGAAGGAGGTTTATGTTTCTAATATGTCCAACTACAAAAATATCTCTCAATTTTCTAACAACCATTATGGGTTTGGAAATATTAAACAATATTTGAAAGCACTTTTTACAGAAAATTCCTGTTTAGTCATCATGTTGCAAAGAATATTGTGGCCAATCAGAAATACATCTTACAAAATTGGAGGTTTATGTTCTTAAGAGAACCATCTACAAAAAAATATCTCAGATTTTACACAGGTATTACATAATGAGAGATACATGGACATCTTCACAGCCTATTTTTTAGACTGTGCAAAGTTCAGTTTTACACATATTTTTGCAGAGCTTATTGTGAACAGATGGAGTTGATTTTTTGGAAACTGAGAGAGTTTTATCTCAAAAAAATATTTATGTACACTAACCTCTTTCACGTTTTACATATCCATCTTGGATTGAGATATAAAAAGGTATCATTGAACTCCAAGTTTGCAGAATTTTTGGAGCAGAATGCACAAAGGAAGCAGACAATTAGTGACTTGGATGCCTCATCATCAACTTAGAGTTGATATCAAATTCGAATTCTATTCTATGTCACCATCAATCCATAAGTATAGTGCCAAATAGATTCATTAGTTTTGAGTGTCCTTTTATTAAGTTCTATTTATGTAATACAGTTTGAGATATTTGTAAAACAATCTTGATATTTTTTCAAGATATTCTAGTTTAGAATTTGTATAAATACTTCATCCTTTGAAGTATTATTGTGGAATAAATTGCTGAATATTTCTATAGTCATTTTTTTTGGACTTGAAGGCTTTTATGTTTCAAATTTCGAGTAGAAGACTGGATCAAATCAATTAGCATCATATTTTAGGATTCATGTGATGAGTTATTGAAGTAAAGTATTTTCTACTTGTCATTGTTTATCTTCTTTGTTTCATGCATCCATTACATGTTCTAAATTTGAATGAATAAATAGGAGTATTACTTCAGGATTTGTTAAAAGAACCCTGTCTTTATTGTTTATCATTTCTATGTTTTCTGCTGATTTCTAGGGTAGGGAACCCTTAATTGCTTCCTCTTTCGTTTGACCTTTGCCTACTACTTATCTTTTCCACATCAAAAAACCCTTCATTGCTCTTTATCTCGATCATATCACCTCACCAAACAGCCTTCCAAGATCTTCAAAGGGTTATCTATATTGCCCTGAAAACATTTGACTTCTTGACCTTGATCCTAGTTATGTCTGCTTGATTTTTTGACTCCTTTGCCCAATGGACAAACATATTTACCACTATCCATCTCATTAAGTGATTTTTACCACCCAACCAGACTAAATCAAAATCAAATTGCACAATCATAAGTAGCCTAATATCTTATAATCAAAACAAAGTTAAAATTTATAGAGAGATCCCTCTCTGAACCCTAGGAAGGCTATATCCTAGAGTTTAAAAGTTGGTCTGTGGTTACCTCGGATTATTTATTTCTTTAACCTTGAGAAATTACTGAGTGTTAACACTTCAGATCTAAATTTTAGCTCCTAAAATAATCTCTGCTATATCTCATCCTGATCCAAATCCTCCTGCTATAGTGGACAATCCTGAATTTTTTTAAAGAAAAACTCCTATAACCGAGAGTCAAACAAGTAACAGATTTCTTCACAGAACAAATTCCCTCCCTAAAAAATTTGTCACCTTACAGGATATCTAGTTTGATTTACACTTTGAACAAGGTTTATTCAGGACTAAATATGAGAATTGGATATACCAGACAGTATTTGATCCATCTATTCTACAAAAAAGTCCAGTGAGACAAGCTTATTCACAAACTCAATCTGATCTTCAGCTTCTCCAAGATTTTGACACTCTCCAAGATTAGGTAACAAAGTTCACTTCAACCGTTTATGATGCTTACCTTCAAAAATATATAGAATTAACTACATTGACTATAGTAGATTCTTCTCCCCGATTGGGGTGTGTCATGTCAATAGCCACTTGGTAGGAAAGAGGTGACCTACCTCACTGAAAAATGGTTTAGGCGTGAGAAGTCATTTCTCATGCAGATCAGTGGTACACGGAAGTTATGGAAATGAAAGTGTATTCAATATCCCAGGTTTTCTTGTCAAAAGCATGTTGGGACAAGGGAGATCAAAAATGCTTAAGGGAGAAGCAAAGGAAACCGTATGAGCCATTTCATAGCAAGAGGAGTGGCGAATTAAAACTAGGGCCTGGTGTAGACTTTCTTTAGAATATTTCTTTGTGGATTTAGGGGTATATAACCTTTCTCTACTCCAACCTTATGTCTCCTGTAATTAATTCTCAGATGCAATAGAATAGAGAAGAATTGGAAATTTGGGGAATGCATCTAGTTCTCATCAGATGAATGGTTATGATTGATAATTTATTAGTGCAACAACCATCTATTAAACCTTGTTTTAGAGACTCTTGTAGCATAATGGATCTGTATTTCATAGAAATCATCGATTTTATGAATGCATACAAGTTTACTGCTAAGAGGAAATTGCAATTGGTTTTAAATGATCTCAAATTCTGGTTGCATGAATTTGATTATAGGTTTATCAGTCAAGTAACCTCGACAAAGGGTTTTGGAAAGTTCTCTCATTTATATTACTGCCTGAGTTTGTATAATCTAATCGACCTTTGGGACTTTTGGGGTATCTTAAGTCTGTTTGAAAGCCTGGATAGTTGTAGGCAGGGGATAAATTGGGGTAATTGTTCTTTAAATGAAATCCTTCTCTATTTGCAAAGTCTGAGATTGAAAATTCATAGCATTTTCTATGAATATATTGTTAACCTGGTTTGGCCACAATCTAATAGTAGTCGTAGGGAAAGAAATCTAAACAAATCCTGTTTGGAAATATTGAAAGATTATTGCCATTGGAATTTTGTCTATATCTATTGTCAGAGTCTGAGTATTTATTCCCGACCACCTAAATGTATTAATATTTTAGATAATTAATATTCCCTTAGTCGACATTGGAATTACTCTAGTCATGCTGCGAAATATATGCCAGAGGAAGATTTAATCCTGCAATTCCAAAGATTAGTTGTATTATCGTTGTGCTTTCATCATACAGGCACTCTGATAGAATACATAGGTTTTGATCACAAAAGTAAACAAAACAATGGTGAAGAGGCAAAATAAGAAGATTAATGTCAGTACTTAGGATAAAGGTAAGCAGAAGATGGTCAAGCCTAAGGCTGAGACTAGTAAAAGAGGCAGAAAGATGAAGAAGGAGACATTACAGAATATCTCACAAGCATATTTTCTGGGGAACCCACCTTAGATAAAAGATAGAATCCAGGAATGGGAAAAAGAGAGCCACAACAATGAAGAGAATAATGAAGCGGAAGAGGAAGTCATGGATTTCATTACTGATCCTGCGAAAACATGAGGGCATCTATCTCTATTCAATCAAACTGTGCATACATATTGGATAATGAAGTGTGTCTTGGCTAAGGAAATGCAAAGTCTCCATCCAAGACAAGGGAATGAGATTCCGTCAGTCACTGCACTTTTTCAAGATATTACCATTCATCTCTAGCAAATCAAGGTGTCACAATATCAAATGTTAGCTCGAATAGACCATGTTGAGAAGCAGCTTCAGCAACTACAGCAAGTGGACATGCCTGGTTCCACTGCAAAGGATCCAGCACCAATCGATTCTTCATATGGGTAGTAACCCAAATTATGTTTAATGATTTTTTTGGATAGTGTTTATGTTGTTCATTATATTTTTGTCAATTCTTTAAACAGTAAACTGGCCATAGCAGCAAGTAGAAGAAGGAAACAATTTCAATTTTGGATGGCTTTTAATGCGTTAAGGTGGCCAATAGACCTAGTTTCCTACGGGAAAGTTGAGGCCTCTAACTCTGTGTATGATGCAATCTACTTTTTATAATAGAAAATATTAAGGATCTACCAAATTTAACAAAACAAAAATACTATAGCAGCTTCTTCTATTACCTTTCATTCTTCCCATCTTAAGTCAGCTAGTCCTACTGCTTCTATAATCCCCACTCACACATCTCCTCCCATCATCCATCCTATTTCATCCATTTTCTACCTTCCTCCACTCACTGTTTTCCTCCTTCATTCATTGTCAATCCACCTCCACCACCTCCACCAATCATGGTAGCTAGATATGCTCCATTGGTGTTTCCAGCACCATTGGCAGCTATGCCACAGGATTACCAGTCAAAAATTACACTATTTGATGGAACCAAACCTGTAACTTCCCAAAAACATGTTGACAAAATGAATGATTATTTTGACCTTCAAGAGGTAGGTGAAGAAAGTGTTAACTTAAGAATGTTTTCTCAGAGTCTTAGTGGAGAAGTTATAAAATGGTTCAAAGCTTTACCTCCAAACAACATCAATGGCATCCCTGCTTTTCATAAAACATTCCTCAATAGGAGGGAAGTAAAAAATAACCCTCTTCAGATTTTATCTTAATATGAAAACATTAGGATGGCCCCAAATGAAGGTGTTCATGATTATTGCACCAGATTCATCAGTTTATATAATGCAATACTTGATCATATCAAACCACCACAAGGTTATCCTTGGTTAAATTCCCAAATGGTTTTGAGCTAGAAATGTCTTATCAACTAAGAGAAATAAACTTAGCCACATTACAAGAAATGTAGAGCGATGCGGTGAACGTAGAAGCCAACCTGTTAGCAAAAAGAGCTAGAATGAGAACTAAGAGAAGAGTTACTATAAGAGAATAACCTTCAAATTCCCATATGATGCTAAAATTGACTCATTGGTTAGAAATATGGAGATAATGATGGATAGGAACAATCTAAACGAAAGAACTATTCCTAGAGAAAATCAACCAGCTCCTCAAAACAGAAATCAAAATCCTAGAAGAAACCCCCCTCAGATAAGACAAAGAGAGAAAAGAGGTCCTAATCAAAAAATTAGGCCTCCATTCCAAAATAGTTATGTGGATGAAGATGAGTGATTAGTTGAAGAAGTAGAAGAAAATTAGATAAACTTAATGGGAATTAATGAATATGACTCTATTTTTCTCACTCAAGAAGAACAAGGATTGTTTTTATTAACTCAAACTGAATTAGAATCTGAAGAATCTGATGATTATAAACAGGGATTTGAGAATGCTATCATAGAATTTCACAACAGTATAACCTCAGAAGTGAGAGGAACTCTGATAACCCAATAAAAATAATTCTGAAAATTCTGCCAAAAAGGTTTTAAAACCTAATCTCAACAAAACAGCAGAAAATTCAAAGAAAAGTGTAAACAGTTCAGAAAATAAGAACACAAAATTTTTTACTGGGAGAACAGTTGATACCCTTGCTGAAACTTCCCAAGCTGATATCCCTAGTACAAGTCAACAAACTAAACTTACCACAAAAGTAGTGGCTGAAAGGACTGATTTTTCAAATTTGCTCAAAAGTCAAACACCATTTAGTATTGACAATGAACTTTCTAAATTGAAAATTTCTATTCCTCTCACCAAATTGATAAACAAGAATGTGTATAGGACTCAGGTCCTAAAGTTACTAAACATAGGGGAAATTACTAATACTATTAATTTAAATGATGATCAGCCTCAAATTTTTTTGGACCAGAAGTTGATGGTAAACCTCAAGAAGGAGGTGTCCCTCCATTTTATGTCAATCTAAATGTTCATGATAAATTTCTCCATAATTCCAGGTTGGATTCAACTGCATCAAATAATCTTATGCCAAAGGCTGTTATGGAGAAGCTTGACCTTACAAATTTTTTTACTCATTCAATTCTAGCGAAGTTATATGTCTAGGTCTTATCAAATATCTCTGTGTCACTTTATCTCAGATACCAGTAAAGAGTCTAGTGATGGATATAGTAGTAGCTGACATGCCTCCTAAGTATGACATGCTTTTTTCACACTCATGGGGAGCGAAGTTATAAGGGAACCTTCAAATGGATATGAATTATGACACAATATTAGTGTTCGGTCAATAAATAAGACTGTATAGGGAAACTTTAATGAAGTACATGTTGAGTAGTCAAGAAAAACCACACAACTATCCTTTGTACTTTTTCCATACCGACCTTGACTCCTCCATTATTTATAATGATGGAGAAATTGACACACAGGTTACCCATGCAGAAAATGATCTTAATGAAAAACATGACAACCAAATACAAATTGTACAATAAGACCCTGGAAATGAACCTCTTTGGAATATGAGTTTTGATGGCTCATGTGGAAAAGTAGGCTCAGGAGCAAGTGTTTGGGTATATAATGCAAGGAACAATCATACAGAAGGTCACTCCTACAAACTCAATTTTCTGTGCACAAAAAATATAGTAGAATATGAAGCCCTACTCTTAAGATTACAATTGCTGAAAATATTAGGAGCTAAGAGGATTTCTGCCCATGGTGATTCTGAACTAATCATAAAACAAATTAAAGGAGAATATTATGCAAAACATCCTAGATTGAGAGCATACAGAAATAATGTTCTTGATTTCTTAAGAACATTTGAAGAATATGATCTAGCTGTTATTTTGAGAAATAAAAGCATCCTAGCCAATGGTTTATCCTTTTCAGCAAGCACATGTCAGTTGCCTCACCCAAACAGGCAATACACAGTAGAGGTTAAACATCGTCCAGATGTATCTGATAACATGAGATACTGGAAAGTATTTGGTGATGACAAACAAATTGAGAGTTTCTTACAATCAAAGGATTAATTTGAGGATAGCAACATAGACTTATATTGTGAAGAAGACAGTCACACTGATGTACAAATTAGTGTAGATAAACAATCTATTGTTTCTGATGTAAATATTTCAGCAAATAAAACTATACATACAATAGAAATACATAAAGACGCAGAGAAAGAGGAATTTGAAGTAATTCAACTCAAGGATAATATCCTGCCTAAAGGGCTTGTCCCTTTAGAAGAATTTTTTGACTTTAATGACGTTGCCAAAAAACCAAAAATAGAACCAACAAGGACAAACATTGAAGAGTATAACATAGGCAGTAAACAAAGCCCCAAAATGATAAAACTGTCAAAATCATTGCCTATTGTTACAAAACAAAGGTATATAGCTATGTTTAAGGAATTAATAGATGTATTTTCTTGGAGCTATGAGGACCTAAAATCTTATGATATGAGCATTATACAACACAAAATTCCAATGAAGGAGGATTAAAAACCTTTTAAACAAAAATTGCATAGGATAAACTGTTGGAACGGGCTCTCCTAATAAGCTATGAAACTGGTCCATTTTGGTTATTTTTTATTATATTTAGTATAGCGCAGGGGTTTTTGGGGCAGGTCAAAGCCCTAAACGCATTGTAATGGGTTAAAGGGTAAACTAGGGGTCCGAAAACCATGGGTTGCGGACCATAGGAATGTTAAAGCTATATTGTTATAAATAGAGAGGCATTTTGGATTGTAAGAGGTAGGATTTGATGAGCTATTGATGCGATCTATTGTGTAAGAAATCTGTTTGGATTTTGGGGAACAGACTCCTGCTGGCTGTGTGCGTAGACATCCTAGTCTAGTTGTGTGTGGACCCTGCTGCTGTGTGCACAGGTTGGGAAGGGAATTGTAAGGAAAGGTTGATGAATGAATGAATATGCAATATTATTAGATCTGAGTCTGTGAGTACTATTGAATGAGTTGCTGGTAATTACTGTGCTATGCATTTTTTGTCTTTGCGCTACGAAGGTCTGTATATTGAATGATTGGATGTGTTCTACTTTGGTTATATCATAATGCGAAAGTCTGTGTATTGAATTGGATCTAGATCTGTTCTGTTCTGGTTATGTAACGTTGTGTTGATGTTATGAAAATCATATAATTGTAGATCTAGTGCATGTGGATGCAATTGGATACATATTTAACACTGCGCAGAGACAAGGTAATCTGAACAGAATGCAACCTTGCTTGCCTTACCCTTCCTTTCATAGGGTGCGGAAACCTGGTTCTAGCACCCACCCATACTACTTCGGGTGAGACTGTGCCCTACGCAAGTGGGTCACTTCCGAAATGGCTAGTAGTATAGGGGTTTGTTGGCAAACTTTGCACACCAAACCTAGGTTAGGACCCCTCAAGCCAACAAATGGTTATGTTGCCAAGACCAGAAGAGATCTGAGAAAGGGATCAGGTAATGACAAGAGAATACTGAAATCCTAAAAGAAAAGAGATCGAGGACTGGTTCGAAAGGCAGATCCAGGAGTTTGCAGTAAAATAAAACCGAAGTGAAAATTTAATGGCGGAAAGGTGGAAAAATAGGTATGTTCTTACTGAAAGCTACGAAATATTCTTTGTAACCTTTGCAATTGAGCTTCAGGAGTGGCTGGCCCGGCGGGTATGATTCCAGAAGTGCTGGAAGGACTAGTGAGTCACTCAGTGGACTCCAGATCTGCTTGAATAGCTGGAAAGAACCAATAATACTATTACACACACCTTGGATCACTGGGTGGATAGTGTGCTAAGAGGCTTTGTGACAGAGTTTGCCATTGATCAGTTTGTATCATACTCTGAGGTCGAGCGGCGATTCTTCAAAGGATTCTGAGGTAAGTTTCTGAGGACGTTACCATTATTGATTAAGAAGTTGTTGTGCAATAAGAGCATTCTATGTAGCCATACCGACTGAATGACCTCGGATCCATACCAAAGCGTGACACGCAGTGGTAAGTATTATCGGACCAACCTTGACGGAGGAAGGGCCACCTATAGCCCCGTGAAGGAACCGGCTACATCACCACCTAGGGCATGCAAGGGTAAGAATTCGCCTATAATGTCGTCCCTGGATAGTGATATGGTTTCACATTTGAAACTACCTACCTTGAAAGGGGTAGGATATGAGGACATGGATCGATTTTGGTTCGTTTCTGACTCTGTCTAGACTACGCATAACGTGGAAAGTGATACCATAAAAAGGGCACAGTTTTCTTTAGCATTCGAAGACAGAGCTCTGGATTGGTATATGCGATATGTTACCCAGAATGGAACCGCCTCCATTCAGGATATTAAGGATGCTCTGAAGCAACAATTCCGCAAGCCAAATTCTTATTCCCGGTTAGTAGCAGACGTAAAGGACTTCAAACAAGTGTGTCTGAATCAGTATGGGAGGCGGATCAACGGTTAAAGAAGGAAATTAGGGAAGGAAGGTTCAAATATGATGATAGAAAACATACGGAATGGTTCATCGCCATGTTGTTACCTCACCTATGCACACCAATGAATCAGCAGACCTTCAAATCGTGGGAGAGAGCTATAGAAGCCGCTATGAAGTTAGAAGCTACTCCTTGGGAAGATACCTCAACAGGAGTCCAATAGATCCAGGAACAACTCGGGACTATGCACATAAATATACAAAACCTACGAAAAGAGTGAGGAAAAGACATATGTGTGGATCTCTGCTGTATACGTTGCCGAGTGTCTAGTCACACAAAGGATCAGTGCCCTCTACTGACTGATTATATGCAAGTCGGAGGACCTAGCCCACTACACCCAGGGGTAAGTAGGGAACCTACCTTGTTGCGACCAGGATTAAGCAGATCTGTGCTATGGTGTGATGATTGTCAGGTAGCAGGCCTACATGATACAAACAATTTCCCTCGGCTGGGTGCATATGTCCCAGAACTAAAACAACAATGGTGTTGATTCTGTCGATCCGTAGGACATGACGAGTAGAATTTCTGAACGTATGACTTGATGATGGATCACAGAAACCTATATCAGGTGCAATCGGACCCTGCATTGCCAAGGCTGGTTGCGCACTTTGGAGGATCACCGGCCCGAGGCAGAGGCGGTCGAGAAGGAAGAGCAGGCCAAGGATGATGCCAACTAATTTGTTATAACTGTGGAGAAATAGGGCACTTTTCCAGAGAATTCCATAATCCCACCAGGCCATCGTGTAAATACTACAAACAACTGGACCATGACGTAGAAGATTGTCTGATCTTAATAGCCAGAATGTAGGAAAAGTGGCCTACCCCTACGCAGAATGTATAGAGGGTTAAAACTGAGCTACAAAAAACGGATCCAAGTGTAAAAGTCATAACACGTAGCGGGATGGACACCAAGGGAAGCAAAGAAGTATCTTGTGAAGAACAGGCACTACTAGCAGCCCCTACGCAACATCAGAGCGAGGAAGACATTGAAACCTTTTTGAAGGCATGTCTGAAGTTTCTCAGGAACTCGCAGGCCATAAGAAACCTCCTATCCTTGATGAATACCTGTGCAGCTCGGCCCACATTGATTCCTGAGACTAAGGACGTACACAAACTGTATAGCTCTAAGAAACACACAGGGAGAGAAATGCCAATATTTATAAGAGAGACTATGAAATGGATCAGGTTATCTTAGATCGTGGATCTGATGCCAATGTTTTACCTAATCAGACCCGGCAACGAATGGGGAAGCCCAAATTAGAAAGGTCCACTATCTAGCTGCGCATAGTAAATCAACAGAAAATCATTCCCTTGGGTAGGTTACCAAAAGTTATGGTTGAAATTGTAAGGGCAAGGGTCCTAGATGAATTTTAAGTAATTGAGATAGTTGAAGATACATACCCCTACCCTGCGCTCCTTGGGCTGGACAGGTAATGGACATGGTGTTGTCCAGGTAAATCCCCTCTGCGGAGAGAGGCGATCCCTCTAGCCCTAGGGTGGGTCTAGCAACTACGGGAACATACTAACATCTACCTTCCTAGATTTTAAATGAAATTCAGAGCAAGGAAGATGTCCTACCTCATTCTGATGCTATGTTGTCGTCTTCCGTTGAAGCTTCTTGATCCGCCGCTCTTCTCAAGCTCGATACACGCTGCTGCCAACGTTCGATTACCAAGCCTTGATGTTGAGGCTCTCCTTCGGTAGGTCTGTATCCAAGCACGTTTTCCACACCCTCATGAACAAAGGTCCAAGATCTCACTATGTTCTCAACAGAAAAAAACAATCACACTCTGCACTATTCTCCCGAAGCTATGATTTCTTCGTCTCTATGCTAACTTTTTTAGCTATCTGTTCAACTAGCATATGTTCAACTAGCACATCAATGTAAGATGGCTATATTTATAGAGGATAGGATGAGGTTGGGATCCCTACAATAGTGGAAGGGAGGCCTTATCCCTTGGGAGGTTTCCCCATAAGGTGGAAACAAGAGGCCAAAGGAGGAAGGCCGTGGTTATTCAGTCGAACCATTTCCTATGACGTATCCACGAAGTTTTTGTGATCGAAACTTCGCCTCTATTTTTTTTTTGAAATCCCATAAAAGAATTGGTGTGGGTGCTTAACTGGGATAGAGCACCAACTGGCGTGGGCTCATTGTTAATTTTCCTCATTGGCACGAGGGCATAACGGGCTACCAGTGCCAAGGCAAAAACATGTGTTTTTAGTGGTCTGCTCAGGAAATGGTCAACAGAAGGATTTTTGTCCTCATGGAAAGGGGTGAAATGATTTTATTTGCAAGGCATGCCACTACTTATTGGTCAAAGAAATGGCCCTCCAATGTGTGAGATGGGGATTGCAGGGACAGTGACAAATTACTGTGTAACAAATGCCCCCTAAAGTATGAAGTCCTAACATGAGTGAGGGGTGAAATGCTTTATAAGTACATTCAAGGAACCAGACGCTGCTATCAGGAGACCTACAAATCAAGCATAGATACATACACATAACTAAAATCTCTGATGAAAATACATGAATCCATGGTATAAGCGCAGATGTCCATCAAGAAAAGGATCATGTGAATGGATCCTCGGCATGGACGCAGCCATCCGAATCAAGGGATAATATGAAATAGATCCACGGTATGGGCATAGCCATCCATCTAGAGAGGATCAAAACAAGAGAACCCATGGTATGGTCGCATCCATCCGTCTAAAGAATCATGTATATAATCATGAATGACTCATCACTCCTTGCAACCTGGACTTTTGTGATCGAAACCCAGGGTCTTGCGCTCCAACACCACCTGATCAAAGTAAAAATTCCAACATGTAAATGATAGGAAAAGTGATAGAATGAAGATATCCCAACCTGACATGAACTGCAGACAAGTGTCATGTTCAAGAGTGACATACTACCGACACTACTGACGAATAACTTCCATTTTCCCTCACTATTTCTGGCGAGTACCTCTTTATTTTTACACAAGCTTGAAGAGGATACCATATGCTTGTCATATAAGTTTGTCCTTTGGACAAATCCAACCTAGTACATTTTACGAGCCCTAGGAAGGAGGAACTTGAATAACGTCATAACGACGGAGTCCGATGTCATCAGTTTTAATGAGTCTGACAAAGGAAGAACTCGACATCTTTTCATATTTAGAGAGTTTGAAAAGAAGGCAGAAAAGAAAACTCCACTAGTCCCTTTTCGTAGGTAGTCTCATAGATCTGAAAAGGTAGAAAACTATGTCTGAGAGAACCTCTTAGTCACGATAGTCTAAGGTATTCCTTTTTCATAAATAATCCATCCCAACCCAAAAAAGGGTTAAACGTATACTGGGTAGATATTGTTTCGCAGCCATTTAACGAGTTCAAAATGACAAGCGTCTCGAAAATATTTTCAATTTTAGAGAGTTAGAAAAGAGCTGAAAGGTGACTCTTCCTGGAGGAAAGAGTGGTATAAAGGGTAGTAACTGGTTTCGGTAATGGTGGAACTGCTCAGAACAATTAAAGGTCAATAGGTTGGCTAACAAGACCACTCATCGCGGCGGTTCCTCAAGAATGGGTAAAACAACCAAGTGAAAGTGTATGATCAGCCGAGCAGATGGGGACGATGGAATGAGAGAACCAAGGCTCATCTGGAAAAACAAACTGATAAAATGGCAATCATGAGAGGTAAAATGAGAATGGTTTCATTTTTACATAAACTTGAAACAAAGATAAACTATGCTTGAAACCGGTTTCATTTTTACACAAGCTTGAAACAGAAACAAAATATGCTTGAAAAAGTAAGCATGCCCCCAGCATGGTGACTCAATTCGAGGTACATGCCCCCCAAGCTTCAGTCCATATGAATGACAGATGGAGTGAAGGTTCAAATTATGAGATCAAGAGAAATAATCGACTGGGATTTTACGAGATCTTATCAAAGACTCAAATTGAACGGGAAGGTGTTTCATTGTTTTAATGAGGTTGACACATTAAAAGAACTATCCTCAAGACCTAATTCATTTTTTAATGAGGTTGACATAGAAGATGAACTATCCTCAGACGAGCTTGTTTCATTTTTAAAGGAGCTTGACACAGGAAAACGAACTCTGCTCCGAACACCTTGTTTCATTTATTAAGGAGCTTGAGACAAGAGAAAGAACTTTGCTCCAAAGACCTTGTTTCATTTTTTTTTTTTAAGGAGCTTGACATAAGAAAATGAACTCTTCTCCGATGAAAACTTATCAAGATGAATAAGAAGTCATGGATTCCAAGAGGTTCTCATCCAATGGGAGAACAACATCTCGGAAATCAGGACCCAATACCCCCAACACACGATGCACAATGGCACTATCACTGAATGTAGGCATGGGATAGGTAGCCACATAATTGACCTGCGGCGGGGAAGACACAATTGGTGGATAAAGACTGGGAAGGGAAGATGGTGGGCCAGCTGCCATATCGGGAACAAAGAATGAAAGCTGATCAATGGTCACGATCCGACCTTTATGTGGAAAACAAATCACACAAGAGAGGGAGGAGACAAGTGCTCCCATGGCATAAGTATAATCGTGGCCCAATAGTAAATTAAATTCCAAGGGGCCAGAAACAACCATCTCATCCATATGGACAGTTTTCCCTCCCAAAGTAATAGGCAACTTCGAAAGGATCCCTAACGGTTGATTAGTTCCTCTATTAAACACCAACAGATTCTGCGTAATAGGCACAAGCAGCAGTGAACCGAAAGCTTGGCAAGTAGTTGAAGACAAAATACTGACAGGCGCGCCTTCATCTATAATGATGTTGGGTACAACCAGATGGAAGGCTTGTACCATGATCTCAAAGGGAAAATAAGAAGGAAGGCGATAACTTGCGAATCAACCCCAATCGAAGGAAGCAACCAAACTACTTGGAGGGGGTACCATCGGACTGAGATGGTTTTCCCTCAGTGTTACTGGAGCAAGAGGAGCATCCTCTGCCACCTCCATCATGGATGAAGAAGTAATATCCTCTGGGACCTCTGTCATGCGAGGCAGAGGAATAACGTCCTGAGATATAGGGATAGGAGAATCTTTCTCCAAGTCCAAGGAATATGAAGAAACAAGAAGAACCTAAGGGATGAGATCCAATCTCGATGGAAAAGACCTGATGAACCATAGACAGGATCAAGTCGACCGATGCCACGTCTAATGATTGGTTGAGAACGAATTCTTGAATTTGAATTTCTGGGGGAGCGGGATTGACTAAGGATGACTCTTGACCAATCGTTGAATCAACTAGTGGAGGACTCGAAGAAAGCTTCTGGTAACCATCCAGAAGGCAGGGTGCAGAAACAGTAGGGTTGTCCAACACTCTCTTGGCTTCATCCATGTATGGACAAAGGTGAATGGGATGATGCCCTTCACAAAACTTACAGGGATTGGTAACCTTACCCTGTTTCTTATGAGTCTTATTAGCACTAGTCGAGGATGTGTTACCAACATGACTTCCAGAAGTCAAAGGAAATGGTGGACGATCATCGAACCATACTTCAAGTACCTTGGGAATGCCAAGGCAATCTTGAAGAAGGTGGTCACCTTTGCAAAACATGTAAGGGAATTTGACTTTCTGTGGAAGGTTGGATGGTTTATCAATGGAAGGCTTCTTAGGAGCAACAGCTGCAGCATTAGCCTCTCGCTTATCTAACTTCTTCTTCTTCGTCTTCTTCTTCTTCTTCTTAGCCACCTGGTTACTAGAATCCAGAATTTCACTAGGTGAAGTAGAAGAGGAGGACGAAGAAACAAGCGAAGAAGGGGAGGGGTCCACTTTAGAATCAACATGATTTTGTCCAGGTGGAGGAGATGGTTGTACTGTGGGTGGAACGCTCGAGGCCACAGAGGTCGAGAATAACCAAAAAGGCAACCCAATAGTTAACCCAGGAAGGGACAATGTTGCCATATAAGGAGCACCAACATTCCCAAAGGTAGGAAAAGGACCAGGACTCCCTTCAGAGGGGATTCCTTGGTTGGTAACTCCAGAAAGGTTGCCATAAGAAACAACGTTAAAAAAAAATGCTAAGGAAAATAAATTTAACCAGGAATATTTTGTGGGCAGTTAATATTTTAAGACACTGAAACTAGACTCTACCGTTTCATATTTTAAGAGTCAAGAAACAGGAAAAAGATGACTCTGTCACTTTCAGGTTTGAAACGAGCATGAAAGGACAAGAGCTCGATGCTATTTTCACTTTTAAAGAGTCATGAAAAGACCAAAATGACTGCTCAGGTAATCTAAGCAAGAGGGTATACCAAGTTTCCGTGAACTGCCATATACATCTTGGTGATCAAATGAAACAAAAATGACCAAGGACTTGACGTACGTGCAAGTAGTCTTCCCAAATGTTGTGTTCAGTGTATCATGATTACAAGGCGGCAGACTCGGCTTCCTATGGATAAAGGATTGCAACCTAGAAGGGTATCCCTTTATATACTCAACAGTACAGGGAGCACAAGTCCGTACTAGCGTTGTCTGAAGCCAGATGGCGAGCAACAACTACTAGGTTTAAAGACACCGGAACATGTCTCTAGCCTAGACCACTAAAAATGTTTCGTTAGGTTTCAATGCTTCCTTAGGTTAATTCAATAAATTTTAAAGTTGATCTTGAATTATGTCTCGGTTTCAAGGCCCTACCACATGTCATCTGACAATCTCCTATATGCAGCTATATGAGGAAAGAAATATTTCAATTCGATGAATGTTATTTAGTTAAAGGATCAGTTCCAAACAATGATGCAACAAAAAACAATACTGAAAACGAAACCTTTTCCAAACTAGATGACTTTCACTATCCAAAATTAGTCTAAAACATTCAATGATGTGAATTATGCAATTTAATCTATGCAAAATCCTCTTTCTTGAAAACTATGCAATTGTAATCTATGCACAATTTCCTTTTTTTGAAAGAATAAGGATGCACTCAATGCATTTTTCAATGAAATGAGAATCTACTTAATGCATGATTTTAATGAAAGAGAATGTACTCGATGTGATATTTAGCTTTCAATCATTGAACAATGTAATCTAAGCTCAATGATAAATCTCAAAAATACTTTTCAATGCATGTGACCTAATGCATTTTAACGAAAAGAAAACTTTGAGATGAAAACTAAATGAACACAAATCTCCTTAATCGAAGGATGAATGCAAAAAGAATGCAAAACCACACTAAGAATGCAATATTTTTTTAAAACACTTTGTAACAAAATTCCTCAAAAGGCTACAAGACATATGAGGTCAAGCACAAAAAGGACTTCCAAAGCATGAGCTCAAAAAAAGGCATTCATTCCCTTTTACATCAAGTAATCAAGAAAGAATACTTTTCAGTTGAACAAAGAGCAATGTAATCTATGCTCATAAGTGAAAAATTAGAGGAGAGAACGAGTAAATCATACAGAGAAAAAGACCGGAAGGGAAAGACACACTGGTGAAGGATTTAGGGAAAAAACCTCAATTTTTCATACACCCTGAAATTGGCATGAATTTTGTGGGTGAAACTAGCACCAACTGGTGCGACTTGCTCACTGACAACTTGAGCCAATGGCCAATTGGCACGGGTTGCTAACTGAAAAATAGCACCAATTGCCATGACTGTCAGAAAAATAAAAGCGCCAATGCCTGAAAAGGAAAAAGCAAAGAATTTCTCCCAACCAAGACCAGACTCACCACTTCAAGAAAAAACTAAAAGATTGTAATTTATGAAAAACATAGGAAAAAATATGGAAATGGTCATTTGAATAAATCCATCAAATGACTAAGACCTCAAAGACTGACAAACTCAAAGGAAAATCCTCAGTGGATTCACCAATTTGTTGTCCAAGTAAATCCCCTCTGCGGACATAGGCGATCCCTCTAGCCCTAGGGTGGGTCTAGCAACTACAGGAACATACTAACATCTACCTTCCTAGATTGTAAATGAAATTCAGAGCAAGGAAGATGTCCTACCTTGTTCTTATGCTATGTTTTTGTCTTCCATCGAAGCTTCTTAATCCATCGCTCTTCTCAAGCTCGATACATGCTGCTGCCAACGTTCGATTACCAAGCCTTGATGTTGAGGCTCTCCTTCGGCAGGTCTGTATCCAAGCACGTTTGCCACATCCTCATGAAAAAAGGTCCAAGATCTCACTATGTTCTCAACACACAAAAACAATCACACTCTGCACTATTCTCCCGAATCTATGATTGCTTCCTCTCTATGCTAACTTTTTCATCTATCTATTCAACTAGCATATGTTCAACTAGCACATCAATGGAAGATGGCTATATTTATAGAGGAGAGGAGGAGGTTGGGATCCCTACAATAGTGGAAGGGAGGCCTTATCCCTTGGGAGGTTTCCCCATAAGGTGGAAACAAGAGGCCAAAGTAGGAAGGCCGTGGTTATTCAGTCGAAGCACTTCCTATGACTCATCCACGAAGTTGTTGTGATCGAAACTTCGCCTCTATTTTTTTTAAAACTTTCCATAAACATATTGGTGCAAGTGATTAACTGGGACAGAGTGCCAACTAGCATGGGCTCAGTGTTAATTTTCCTCATTGGCATGAGGGCATAACGGGCTACCAGTGCCAAGGCAAAAACAAGTGTTTTTAGTGGTCTGCTCAGGAAATGGTCAATAGAAGGATTGTTGTCCTCATGGAAATGGGTGCAATGATCGTATTTGCAAGGCATGACATTGCTTATTGGTCACAGAAATGGCCCTCCAATTTGTGAGATGGGGATTGTAATGATAGTGAAAAATTACTGTGTAACACATGGCAGTTATTATCAACCTTAAGAAACGAAGCATGGTGTTTGAAAGCGAAGGCACGTGTGTCATAGTACCCCTGGATCCCGCAGAAGGTACCCAGTATACCAAGCCTTCCCATAAGAAGGAAGAATTAGATCATATTTATAATATCACTGCACAAGATGAAGATAGGGTTAATCCCACGGATGAAGGGATGCTCTGTTGGGAAAAGGACAGTGAATGTTTTTCCGACTCCAATGAGGAGTTGGAGAATTGGTAGAGTCGGCTACATGAGGTTTCGGTGCTTCGCAGCCTTCAAACCGTCAGAAAATTCCTTCGCATCTCTACCATAGAAAGAACCTTGCCTTGCCAAGAGGACGTTTATGACACTTAGAAGCTTGCAAAGCCTAAGGGTTTCACGGAATGTAGGTCTGAAGCACTACTGCTAACTTGATATGAATCACCTACACAGGGACCTGTCTCCCCTACTGGGAGGAAGTATTGGAGTAGGGTGATCCTGCGTATAGAAACTCCCTTAACCAGATGGGCTCCAAGGTCGGTCGACCCACGTGGTTACCTGCTGACGCACAACACTCAAAGGTGTGTTCGGCCTTTGCCCAACCAGACTTACCAGAGTACTACTGACCTTAGCACGCATAGGATTACAGACCTGTCTACAATCATGTGTATCCGGGAGAATATGCGAACGTCTCAAGAAGTAAATCACCTACGGACATATGACACAGTCGTGTTGCACAAGAATGCTCCTTCCACGAATGGCATAAATGCTTCTAAAAGACTCCCAATCAACTTGCAGGATCACCTTGTGTCAACCATTCATCAAGATACAAAAATGTCCTCAACGCGTCAGCGACACTCTGACATTGCAGGGACACGACCATGGACACGAAGGAAGAATGTCAGTTCATCCAGAGTTAATGTGAAAAGACACTTACAAACACAGAAAATGGACGGTAGATCATCAATATCACCATTTATGATAAGCACGGTCCGACAGATCGAGGATACGTGCCACATGCGAGCTACCTCACCATTAAGTAGCTTCGATTAGGGCGCGAATGGCTAGAAGACATTGGGTCAGGCTATTTATTCGCCTATAAAGCAGCATTGGCTAACCACATTCTATTTTTTTATACTTATTCATACGTTATATAACGCTCGTCTTTCTATTATGGATCCAAACTCACAGGAGGAGCTGATAAGAGGACCGGGAGACGTTGAGTGTAGTAATAGGAGTGCGCGCAGGCTACCACCTGGAAGGATTATCTACGAACCAAGTTTAGTAGGAATGCTGTGGTACCGGGACCTGCTGCGACATCTCCGCCATTTCTAGACCCCGCCCACTAGAAGCAACGTATGTTCGCTCCCTCGCACTACCATAATTCACACTTCTGAACCAATTACCAGGGACATTCAAGTAGACTTAGCACAACTTTCTACTATAGAGTTACAAACACTGTCTACCAGAGTAATGTAAGAAGTGCATTGTCGTGACCGAGAAAGACGCAAGCAGTGTGTCATGTCTCTGGAAGAAAGAGCCCAGTGAATTGTCGTGGTCACTAATGAAACACACATTATTCAGGAACAATTGGCACAAGGAGCCAAATTTCTTGAAGAGGCTACGCAGCTATGGATGATAGCACAATACCACCCCATGATTCTGCATGCCCACTGGGAACTGAAGCAGGAAGAAGATGTTCTAGATCGAGTTCAGGCCCCCACACCTCCCCTCACCCCTGTGCAAAGCCTGGCCGCCAGACATAGGATTGAGGACCTTCATCACTCCAAGAAGATTATGTATAAAAATTTGAAACCATGGTCTGATGCCGCACTCCAGCTTGCACATGATGTGCAGTCCGCCATTGCACGCCTCCACCGGTTGTTGGAATGAGTTGGTGTGGATATTGATGGGCTTGCTTCTCTGACGATGATCAATATTGCGCAGCAAGATGTGGCCCAAAGCAAGGAAGTGCTTCCACCACTCCTTCACACCCTGGCTACCTTGCACGCACAGATTTACGGCGCGCCACCAATGTGACTCGGGACGAGTCACAAGATTGTGTTGGGGGACTGTTGGAACGGGGTCTCCTAACAATATACGAAACTGGTCCATTTTGGTTATTTTTTATTATATTTAGTATAGCACAGGGGTTTTTTTGGTAGGTCAAAGCCCTGAATGCATTGTAATGGGTTAAAGGGTAAACTAGGGGTTCGAAAACCATGGGTTGCGGACCATAGGAATGTTAAAGCTAGATTGTTATAAATAGAGAGGCATTTCATATTGTAAGAGGTAGGATTTGATGAGATATTGATGTGATCTATTGTGTAAGTGATATGTTTGGGTTTTGGGGAATGGACTCCTGCTGGCTGTTTGCACAGAAATCCTATTCCAGCTGTGTGCAGACCTTGCTACTGTGTGCGCAGGTTGGGAAGGGAATTGTAAGGAAAGGTTGATGAATGAATGAATATGAAATATTATTAGATCTGAGTCTGTGAGTACTATTGAATGAGTTTCTAGTAATTACTGTGTTATGCATTTTTTGTCTTTGCACTGCGAAGGTCTGTATATTGAATGATTGGATCTGTTCCGCTCTAGTTATATCATACTGTGAAAGTTTGTGTATTGAATTGGATCTAGATCTATTTTGTTCTGGTTATGTAACACTGTGTTGATGTTCTGAAAAGCATATAATTTTAGATCTAGTGCACGTGGATGCAATTGGATACATATTAACCCTGTGCAGAGACAAGGTAATCTGAACATAACGTAACCCTACTTGCCTTACCCTTCCTTTCTCAGGGTGCAGAAACCTGGTTCTAGCACCCACCCATACTACTTCAGGTGATATTGTGCCCTGCGCAAGTGGGTCAATGCTGAAAGGGCCAGCAGTATAGGGGTTTCTTGGCAAACCTTGCACACTGAACCTGGATCAGGACCCCTCAAGCCAACATAAACCCTATCTTAATAACCTTGGTTGAGAAAGAAGTCAAGAAAATGTATGAGGCCAAAATCATATTTCCACTTAGATATTTTAAATGGGTATCCAACATTGTGCCTACAAGAAAGAAAACATGTGAAATCATACTTTTCATTGACTTTAGGAATCTGAACAAAGTATCCATTAAGGATAATTACCTCTTACCAAATATGGACCACATATTACAAAGGGTAGTAGGCTCCAGTAGGATCACTTTGTTAGATGTATTTTCAGGATATAATCAAGTTTTAGTGCATCCTTATGATTAGTAAAAAACAACCTTTACTACTCCTCAGAGGAATTTCATGTATGTGAAAATTCACTTTGGATTAATGAATGTTGGTGCCACTTTTCAAAGAGCCATGGAAATTTCTTTTGTAGAAGAAATTGGCCATTTCATTGTGATATATCTTGATGACATTACTTATATTCAAAGCTTTATGAATAACACTTGGCACATCTAAGAATATTTTTTGAGAAATGTAGAAGGTTTGGAATTTCCCTAAATTCCAAGAAAACAATGTTTGTTCTTTAAGGAAAGCTTCTTGGTCACATTATTTCTAAATATGGAATTAGAATTGACCCTAGAAGGATTGAAGGTATGCTCAAAATTATTCATCCAAGGAACATCAAAGAACTTCAATCTTTCATTATTAAAATCAAATTTTTAAGGAGATTCATACCCAATCTTGCATAAATTTTGAGAAATATAAAGGGCAAGAATTTTCTCTCTCCTTCAAAATTCCATTAAAAAATCAATGGAATTTCTAGAAGGAGTGGCTTCTATCTGCTTTAGTTGTGGCTTCTGTACATGATTTTCAATCTTCAAATGATTTCCAAAAAAATATGAAAAAGAAAAAGAAAAGAGGGTATATTGAAAAAAGATACAAAGAAAAAAGAAAAGAAAAGAAATAAAACTCCAAAAAGAATAATACTAAAAGTGCCCCAAATCAAAATTCCACTGCTGATTAGATTAGTTTGTTCAATTCATACAATCTAAGCATGATTGAACAATTTTAAATTGTTGTTGGATATGTTAGAAAAGAAGGATTGCCAAATAGATCAATCTTGGAAATTCAGTAACTAGGTAGAAATAAAATTGATTCAACAATTCAAACTGAATCAATAGGAGAAATAAGGGAAAGAATAGGCTAGAATTTCATAAAAAAGAGATATGGGTCTGCAAGCCTAAATGCACACTGCAAAAGAATGATGAAAAAATGTTAGATTAGTGAAAGGGTAGGTAGAATGAAAGAGGAAAATAAATACGGAGAAACATGAAATTTATTCTAAAGAATCATTCCAAAGACTTCATGTATTTTCATGTGTGGAGAAAATATCAAAGAGAAAATGGTTTTATCCTAAGTTTTGGGGATTGACTCATTTTAAAATTTATTTGAAATATTATATGTCATATCTCAAAGTTCCATACTTTACACTCCTCATTTCATTTTCCCGACCCCGCCGTCCACTCACCCATCACGTCATTGTTATATTTCAGCAACCTTCTATTTCATCTCTGCCCCCACTATCACATCTGATGGCCCATATTTGTTTCCCCCCCCCCCCCATCCTCCTCCGAAAGTTAACGTCGAGGGGGGGGGGGGGCGCGTCAAAAATGGGCGGTTTCCGAAACCATCTCATCTGCTACGTGTCAGGCGCATATCTTTTTGCACTCCTACCCCCCCACCCCCCTTTCCATTCTGCTTACCATCCTAGACTATTAAGTCCCTATAATAATAGTGTAGTCCCTTATTATGTTAGTGTATCCCCCCTTATTATTATTGTTGTACCCTTGTAACCCCCATATTGTTATTATTGTGCCCTTACATTATTACTATTAGGTCGGCTAGGATTGCATTGTGGCCCCACTAGGATTACATTGTGGCCCCATGGACTCCTATATATAGAAAGGAGGTTTTGTCATTTGTATCATCCAAGAATTTTTCATTCATGTAATGTATTGGAGGTTTCCCCCTCGAAGTGGCTGATTTATAAGGTGTTTATATCTCTTTTCTTCTATTTTTGGAGCTAGTTTTACAACATTTGGTATCAGAGCTTTGGATTCTTGGGTTTCGCTAATCCAAACAGGTCATTGTGGAATTGTTGCTATAACGTTTTTTATACGAAGGTTCAGAAGCTAAAATTTTTAGAGTGCAAAGCCGAAATCCTAAGGAACATCATCGCAAAATTTCAGATCTTGGTTCGCAATATTTTCAGAGATATGGTATGTGGAAGTTAGGTCTTTTGTAGGCTCCTGAATTTCATCTCAAAGAGGTGATTGTGGGAAAATATTCATAACTCTCTCTTTGAAAATCATATTGGAATTATGTAAAAATTGGTCACAAGAACACAGACTTTAGTTTCCTATCTATCAATTTCAGAGCCGAAGGAGGAAACTGTGACACGTGGAAAGTCGTACAAGTTTGCTCTATTGAACGAGTCCATAATTAGGTCATCGTAGGAGATTGGGCACAACTTTGTCTTAAAGAATCCAAATCAGGTCCGACCTATGGCATTCAAAATATAATTTAGAGGGATAAAATAGTGCCAAATTTTAGTTATTAAGGATCTGAAATCACATAGATAATTCAGTTTCAATTTCAAGCTTCTCAAAAGCAAGAAAAAGGTGTGTATTTAGTTTTTTAAATTGCATAACGTTTGTTCGAAAAAATAGTTTGAAGTAATTCCAAGGGAATATTTTATAATTTTTATCAGTATTGGGTTCTATAATGCCTCCAAAAAAGAATTCCATACCCATTAAGCCCTCAAAAACCTATACTATGATGCATGAAGAGGAAGAATTGTAGTATGAGATATCAAAATTACGGTACCAAGTGCAACAAATTTCGATCTTACGAAGAGAAACTGAAGATGAAATAGATGGTTTAAAAGCAGAAGAGGAGGCTAAGTTGGATGGTTTGAAGGATCAAATAATAGCTAATATGGATGATAAATTAGTGGAAGATCACATCAAACATCAACAACAAGTTCTCCAACTCTCAAAGGATAACCTAATTTTGGTGCAAAATCTAATGAAACAACAGGAAGATCAACATCACATCGAAAGAAGTTATGAAGCAGTCACAGAAACAAGAACTTAAAAAGTACGATCAATTTCAGAGTATCTCAACAAGTGGAAGAACCTTCATGTAGAAGATTCCACATGGGAGGATGAGAATTTTATACATAAGCATCAAGAAATAATCAAGCGTTGAGGACAACACTTGTTTGAAGGAGAGGGGCATGTTAAGTCATTATATTAATAGTGTAGTCCCTTATTATGTTAGTGTATCCCCCTTTATTGTTATTATTGTACCCCTATGACCCCCATATTGTTATTATTATGCCCTTACATTATTAATGTTAGGTCGGCTAGGATTTCATTGTGGCCCCAATAGGATTACATTGTGGCCCCATGGAATCCTATATATAGAAAGGAGTTTTTTTAATTTGTATCATCCAAGAATTGTTCATTCATGTAATGTATTGAAGGTGTCCCCCTCAAAGTGGCTGATTTATAAGGCATTGATCTCTCTTTTCTTCTATTTTTGGAGCTGGTTTCACAACATAGACCCCCTCCAAAAAGCAGTTTCTGTTGTGATTAAACCACACGGTTGACTGTTAACCCTCCATCATTCTTGATGCTCCACATTACCACTCCCATCACATCCGTACAATCATTCCCTCTTCTGCCTAAAGACCCGTTGAACATTTAATTGTTCAAATCTCTACCTAACAGGCCCGCACCATGTCAACAGAAACCCTGCCATCCTACAAAATCACCTTTCCCCACCTATCTCAAAGGTTACCGTGTCTTCACTAGTATTTTCTTGTAATGGGTGATCATATTCAATATTATCATAATATAAACAAAGTGTGTAAAACTCCAATTGTCTGTAGATCAGCATAAATCCCTTCTATTTCTTCCCCTCTCTATGTAATTCCCCTTCTAATATCTGCACTCGTAGATACCAAGAAGACGGTTAGTTTCCTTTTCAGGCACAGTCATGCCTCCAAAGAAGAAGGATTAGGAGCCATTCAATCCAATGGTTCACCCTACTGTGGATCTTGATCATATTACCCTTGCTGACAGGGATTTTAAAATTCAGAAGACTCTCTCAAAGTTCGACCTCTTCAACATATATTGTTGGTTGGAAGATAAACTCATCGATGAGGTTGATGACATAGGACTGTGGGACACAAACCTACCATATTATATCTTTCCAAAAACTCACAGTTGCCCTAAATTCATAACAAAGCGTCATGCATGTTATGATATAAATCGCAGGGCTATTTTTCCCCCACAAGAGAGGTTCTATTCACCGTTAGTGCCCAGGTTATAATGGAAATGATGCAGGCTCCTGCCATTGAAGAAACCACACACTTTTCCAATGAAACCCTCAGGGAATTATATCATAAATTATATTTTTCTAGTAGAGCCAAAACCTTTTAATTATTCATGGCTGCAGACACTTCCCTGCCCAAGAAGAATCCTCCATACCCGTCTTCTACATTCCTTGATAAGACTCGGCACATATTCACTGTCCTTTCTTACCTGCTAGGATACCATTTAGACCAGTGGCTAGATGAAGCAATTATAGGATTCCTGTCAATACTTTCATCAGACTCTAAGCCTTCCATTATGTTCAATTTTAGTAAATTCTTGGCAGATGCCATTCATGATAAATTTGTCAAGTTTCACAGAGAGGAAGTGTTTAAATACACTTCAGTCATATTTTATATGTTTGTATATTTTTAGGAAAACAGGTTTCAGTTTACAATGAGGAAATTGAATGAAGATTCACAACCTCAGTCTGTCATCTTCTGGACAACAATGCTGATGAAAGATAAGAAATAATTCACTTACAAATGATTTATTGAATTGTTTGTTCATCCATCTATGAGCATCCTCAATAGCACAATGGAACCAAGGATTAGTGAAGAAATTAAAAATATCATGTAGCTGTTAGGCCAAGCCAGAGTTGGAGTCTGGTACTTGTACCAAAAATATATAGAGCTAAGAATATATGGGTGTGAGTTTCCCCCTTACAGAATGCCAAATTTCCTCCCCATGGGGATCTTTGTCCAAGATTACATTACACAGATGAGTAATGCAAATGAGGTACATTTTGTATTAGCAAAAAGGAAATCTCAGTTCAGGATCAAATCCCAAATTGGTCCTTTCATTTGCAACAGTAGAGAAGTAGGAGAGGACGCTGACAAGAGGCTGAAAGAGATGAATCTTACACACAGTTTCACTTGGTCTTATGACCCATTGGAATTATCTCTAAGAATAGGGTAGAAAACAAATAAAATCCATACGTTCACACCCACAGGCCCGAGATTGAACAACTTATGAACCAGACAGAGTGGACAGCAAACACCTTGCAGGAGGCTGGAGAGTAGGTAATTTCATCTTCAAGTATACATACCCCTCTTATACAAGAGAATCAAAATATAGAGGATAAACAAGAGAAAGGAAAAGAACCAGAGAAAGAGACAACAGGAAAAATACCAAGAGACGATCAGTCACCTTTGGCGACTGATACATCTAGCAAGGAGTTCAAGATGGAATATAGGAAGAGAAAGAATTCACATGGATATTGATCAAGGTAATGAATCAGAGCAGCAGACAGTGATAAATATCAGAGACTCTCCTGGTTCTTCTCCAGCAAGTGGCCAACATATATTTTCTCCTACAACTTCAACTACAATTCCATTTCAGTAACAAAGCCTTTAAACACCTACATCTACTGCTGTTACAGGGGAAAAGGAGGAAACAATATATGACACCTTCAAAGAGATCAAGAGGAAAAATGAAATATTGAATACCAACACCTATAATCAATTTTGGAAGCAAACCACAAGTTCAAAAAGTAGGCTTCTATCAAATTTTGATTTAGAGAAAGGAAAGATGCGCATGGCTTTCTTAGAAGCTCATATTTCACAACCAAAAAATTCTGTTGATTTCAAGAAAACATATTTTGAGTTTAATGTCAAGGACATCCACCCAATAGATCAAATGGAAATGCATAAACATATTGGAGAGATGATCTCATGTACATTGACTAGCACTGCAATGAGTCTACCTAAATTGCAAGTATCACTGGCCAATATTCAATCACACCAAAATATGGATAATATTTCTTCTCTTGCAAAGGATACTGGAACTAAATCCTTGGAGGATTTTTTTGTGAAGATTGGGTATGATACAGAAAATATAGAGGCAGTAGAAGAGATCCTGAAGAATAAAAACATAGAAATAGCAACCTTAATAAAGAAGCTCAAAATTCCAGCTAGTGAAGACCCTCTAACCAAGGACATAAAGGAGAATGAAACACAAAAATCGGAGATCATGAAACTGATAACGGAACAGTAAGCACAACTAAAGCAGATGGAGGGAGAAATGGAGAAATTAGTAAATGAAAAGGAATAATCAGCACATATGGCCATCATTCCTTTATAGGTCATTCCTCTTACAGTTGGCCCTTCAACTACATTAGCAACTACAAGTACATCAAGTGGTACAGAACGGCTGGCTAAATACATGGAGAATATGTCCATACAATCAGAGGAGGTAAAAAGGCTGGAAGCACAAATTAGTATCTTGAAGGATCAAAAGGTAAGATCTGACAACGCGCATGAGATAGAAGTGCAAAGAGCCAAAAAACATATTGAAAGATTGCAAAATTCCAAGAAAGAAACTTCCATTGGTCACACCATTGGCCAGGCAAAGGAGATCATATGGTCAAGTATTATTAACTCTATGAATTAAATATGGCCTTCCATTCAAATCATATTTGAACATAAGGAATAAATTTAAAAGGTCAATGATATAATAGCTAGTGTCACCAAGGAGCTTGGGGACATGCCTAAGACAACAAATAACATCATTAGATTTCTGAATTCAAAGAGAAGGTATGAATTGGATGAAATTGGAGTTGAATACATAATAATAAAAATTCTAGAGGTCAAGAAGGTTCTCACTAAGAAAATCTTGGTCACACAGTTGAAGGAAAAATGCTACAATTTATAGATTGTTGTCAATAGATTCTTTAACAGTGTCGAGTCACTGACCAAAAGAGGGTTACCTTCACTGATTGTGATAAATGATAAGCTTATTACCAAGGAAGACTATGTAAATAAATTTAAAGACATTTCCAAGGACACAACCAAGTTTGCAAGTCTTAGAGGAGCAATGTCAGGAAGAGATTTCCTTGAGGCGATGAGCAACGATATATTCATCCAACATGAAATTAAACACACTTTTGTGTTGAAGCCCACTTTCATTAGGTTCACAGAGGCAGATGAAATATATCGAAAGGTGACTAGGATAAAAATTCCAGATGAGAAATAGTGGGAAACGCTATGTGAGTACCAAGAATGGTAAATGCCAGCATATCAGACAGATAAGCACAGCACTAGATCAGCCAAATCAGCCAGCACATCACCAGATCTGATCATGCAGCAACGACCTTCTAAAAAATAGGGACAAATGTCAAATTAGGTTCATCATGTCCACTTCATGGTCACACTAGTCAAATTTTGTCTATTTTGTAATTAATAACAAATTGCCTAGTAGATACGGCAATCGTTGTACAATTCAGTTAAATACTTCATACATTCGAAGTATCAAGGGTTGGACCCTGGATTATTGAACTTTTCTATTGGAGCATTGTATTTTCTTAAAGTTGGAGAATCAATAATAAAATATCATTTACAGGATACTTGAGCTATGTTTATCTGGTGATGTTATTTTTTTTCTATTTTAATGTTTTCCATTGTTCTTCTCTCAGTGCATCATTAAATATAATTGTAAAACAAAAAACTGAAGATTAATATTTTTTGTTAGAGCACCTTATTTCTGGTTGTGTTTGCAATATAAATGTTTTTCTTTTGAAGTATATTTAAGAGATTCTTAATTTATTGTTAACCATTACTGAATTCACTGTTTCTTTCATCTCATAATTCATTATGTTTTAAGATCCAGTAAGTGTAGTTAGCTTGCCTTGTGGATGCTCTTGAAAATTTGATGCAAAAACCTAGCATTTTATGACTCCTTAACCCAATGGAATTATTTTAAACAAATTTACTAATCCAATCAACAATCAATCAAAAAAATCAATCTCTACTATCATTATAACTAGCCTAATATATTCATAAAACAAAGCTAAATCTAAAAGAGAGATCCCTCTCTGAGTTTAGGAGGGCTAGATTCTAGACTCCAAAGTAGTTTTGATGTTGTCCTATATAATTATTCTTTTCAATCTTAAAATTATAGAACTATAACACTTTCAATGTAAAATTAAATGAACCTAGATAAAGTAAAACTTGGTGTTTTTAAATTTTAGGGAGTCAGGAGAAAAATATAAGTATACTCCATGGTGTCCTTTTTCATAAATTTAATCTCTCAAGCCCGAAAAAAGGTAAAATAATACAGGAGAGAACTCTATTGACCATGATTAGTCAATGTATACATTTTCGTAAATATTCTAGTTCAGTCCAGAAAATGGGTAAAATTATACTCAATAGACGATTGTTCATTTACTTTCTCGAGTTCGAATAATCAAGTACTCGATGACATTTTCATGTTTAGAGAGTCTGAAAAGGGATTAAAAGAGAACTCCAGGGTTTTTTTTTCATAAATTTAAAGAGCCCGAAAAAAGTGATAAAAGTTCTCTAATCTCCAAAATGATTCATTTTTATTATTTAAGTTGTGTTCTACACATTAAATTCAAGAAATCATCATAATTGCTCCAAAAACATAGTAGAAACATCAAAAATTCGAATTTTCAAAGGTCGAAGGCATGAAATGATATTTTAATGACCTAAAATGCCTACAAAAATCCAAAAAGTAAAAACATTTTCACCATTTGAGTTTTTTACCATTTAAGAGCAATTTAGAGGTTTTTTTTTTACCAAAAATTTCAAAGGTGGATTCTGAGAATACCGATTGATGAAATCATGAACCGTCTTCTCCAAGTAAGATATATTTATGTTATCTTCATTTTCAATTTTTTTTTTTTTTAACCTTTGACCATAAATTTGACATTTTTGGGGAGGTTTTTTAATTTTAAATCCACCCTTGGGGGTGCGTGGTTACCCTTCATTGGGCCTGTGCACCCCGACTCGTTTTGACACAGATAAAAACGTGATTTGTGTGTGTTAATCAGGTAAATACCCTCTATAGACAGAGGCAATCCCTCTAGCACTAGAGTGGGTCTAGAAACAAAGAGACATGCTAGAGTGTTGATTCCTAATTACTGAATGAAAAGAGGACACAGTAGATCGACCTACCTGGAATCCAATGATGTCGTCGTAGTTGTAGTGGTGGTGGCCTCTCACTCCTGCCTCAGAAAGTTACAATATTTTGCAATCATGCTTAGATACCTGCACATATATCAGCAAACAAGAACAACATACGACATAATAACTTAATTCATAACTACTAGCCCGTCAAAGAGGGCTAATCATATTTCATTAAACAAATGACATAACACAAAATGGGAACCAAACAATAGTCACGTGTACGTATTGATAGAAGGAAGAGGTAAAACCAAAGCTTTGATGTTTTAGTCTTCTCCAATGGGGTTCAGCCAAAGTGCGTCTTATATACTTGTCAGGGGATTCGGATGGGATGAAGGCGTGAGCTTAAGCTCTCTCAATGAAGTTCTTCCTTGTTCTATCTCTTCAACAATTCAGCTATAGTGTACTCAATTCTCCATGTTCAGCTAGCTCATGCAAGGAGAGATAGCTTATTTTGATAGAGGAAAAGGAGGAGGTTAGGAACCCTACAAAGGTGGGAGGGAGGCCTATCCTTTAGGAGGTTCCCATAAGAGGTGGAAACCATAAACTAAAGGAGGGAGTTCGTGGTTATTCAGTCCAACCACTCCCAATGACTCATCCTTGAAGTTATTGGAGTGGAATCTCTGCCTCTATTTTTAAAAAACATTCCATAAACATCTCGACGCAGGTGGCTAACTGAGACAGAGCACCAACTGGCGCAGGGTCCAGTGTTAATCTTCCTTATTGGCATGAGGGCAGAACTGAGTACTTGCGCCAAGGCAAAAACAAGGGTTTTTGAATCTCTGCTCAGGGAATTATCAATAGAAGGAATATTTCTCTCATGTAAAGGGATGCAATGATGGTCATTGCAAGGCATGACACTGCTTATTGATCACATAAATGACCCTCTAATGGGTGAGATGAGGATTGTAGGGACAGTGAAAAAATGTTGTGTAACAGATGCCCCCTAAAGTATGAGGTCTGAGGGAGAGGGAGGGGCGAAATTCTTTATGAGAACACATTCGAACTAAACACCGCTGTCATAAAACCTGCAATTACAAATAAAAATTATATCTTTGATACATGAACACGTGGTATGGGTGCAACCATCCATAATAGAGTGCATAAATATTGAGATTCGAGGTATGGATGCAACCATCCAGCAGTAAGGATCAACAAATAGACTCAGGTATGGTTGTAGGCATCCAATCAAAAGAGTCATGCAATAATTCATGATAATCCAAAAGAACCCACAGCCTGGATTTTATTAGATAAAACCCAGGGTCTTGCGCTCCATCTCGACCCGAACAAGTACAAATTCAAGAATTCGAATATATGAACTGAAGTTTATCATGAAAGAAAATCATCTGATTACCAGCCAATGATGGAAGGTGTTAACAGATGTGAGAAAAACCACCAATAATGAAAATTTCCCTCAAGATACAAAAGGTACAATCCACAGAATGTGAACAGTGATCTGACGTCGAACACTCACAGAATCACTCGATCAAAGGCCAATGATGTGAACCTTGTGTCGAATGTGAAGAACCTTCCATTAAGGCATGCAGGCTCTAAGATACTAGAAGGGAATCTCTAGATTAGATTCCTGGATAATGAGCTGAAGTCGACAGGAAGTGACTTGGTAAAAGGAGGGCCATAATGTTTCCCACATCATCGACACAAGACAAAGGAACATGATGATAGTGAATCAGGACCAATAGAGAATCAGAGGGAGGTTCAAAAATGCAGAGGAAAACTTCTCTTGAACATATCAGTGACACGACATTGGATTTGGCAGTATTTGACATCAAGGGATCTGAGGTCATGATGACGTGGAAAAGAGAATATGAGAGGTCAAAAGAGATTACCCAAATCCATGGAGGAAAAAATTATGAAATGAGATGTCCCCAACCCAACATGAATGCAGACGAGTGCCATGTTCAAGAGCGACATATTTCTAACATAACTAAAAATTGGTTCCATTTTCCCCCACCATTTATGGTGATTACCCCAATTATTTTTGAAAACAAGCTTGAAGGGGATAGAATACGCTTGCAATGTAAGTTTTTCCTTCGGACAAATCCAACCTAGTACATTTTGCGAGCCCTAGGAAGGAGGAACTTGAGTAACGTCATAATGACGAAGTCCAATGTCATCAGGATTTAACGAGTCTGACAAAGGGAGAACTCGGCATATTTTCATGTTTAGAGAGTTTGAAAAGAAGGCAAAAAATAAAAATATAGCATGGCCCTTTTCTCAAATAGTCTCTCACATCCGAAAAGGTAGAAAAAAATATCTAAAAGAACCTCTTAGTCACGAGAGGCTAAGGTATTCATTTTTTGTAAATAATCCACCACAACTTGAAAAAGGGGTAAACGTAAACTAGGTAGATATCGCTTCACAGTCATTTAACGAGTTCAAAACGACAAGATTCTCAGAAATATTTTCAATTTTAGAGAGTCAAATAAGAGCTGAAAGATGAATCAAGTAGTGACTTTTTCGTGTTTTTACCGAGTCCGAAAAAGTATAAAATATAACTCGTTACTTCATCACTATGGCCTAAAAACTTGTCGCTGGACAAGAGATACGTGTAAAACCCATTTCTTGAAAATAATATAATAAAATAATCTAAAAATATGTCTTAAAACCTAATTAGGGTTGTGAAAAGTTATAAATTCCAAAAACGGTAAAAATAATTACTTTTCACTTTTTACCTCTTGTGGAGCAATAGTTACCCATTTTACAGTGTGATCTTGCGGCAACGATTGCGGATGATCCGGATGACAAATCTCAAATCCGTTAGTTCCAAGTAAGAGCCAACATCCTTTCATTCAATTTAAGTCTTATTTTATTGCCTAAAACCCTCAATTTTGATTTTTGGGGGAGGAAATTAAATTTTAGGGCATGGTTTTTGGCGCAAGTTTCAGGCACGGACTCACGCCAATCACCCATTTTCTGAACTAGGGCACGGCCATTGGCACGACTGTTTGAGAAATAGTTGTGCCAACCTCGCAGACCAACAAAATGCAAGTTAAAGACCCATTTTTTTATAGATCCAAGTTTCTAAAATAGCTAATACTATCCATATGAACATTTTTGCAGGTAGAAAGCGGCAAAATTGTAATCGAATGGAAAGAAAAGGAACACACCAAAGAGGATGAGCTTGCCATGGAAAATGAGAGATGCATGGAAGCTCTCAAAGACTGTGGACTGAAGAAGTTCTTTCTGACACCGTGTCTCTGAGCTCAACCAGAGCTACTACAGTATTTGACCAGCATATGGGATGAGAATCAGGAAAAGTTCATCCTTCGAGATTAGGAACTTGAGATATATGTTTCTGATGTCTAATTCATAACAGGACTATTGCGGAGGGGAGTAGCACCAATCCTAACTAGCACCTGGCCTTGTATGGAGAGCATGTCCATGGTAATTGACAGGGTATGTCCAGGGGCACAGAAGCGATCAGGAAGTGGGAAATTCGATATCCAGACTATCCCAGAATTGGCACTAAAAGTAGTGCTACATACCATCACACGAGCTGTGGGATCACAAGCACTGCACGAAGAAACAAAGACACAACTACTTCTTGCTGTAGTCTACTTGACACTGACCATATACAACTAGGCAGAGGCCGTGACAATAAATATGAAATGCCAGTTAAAAAAGTGCAAGAAGACCAAATTGAAGAAATTCGGTTATGGGTCTATCCTGGTATCATTCTTCCTGGAATGACTAGTAATCTCCAACATCAGGAGGTCATAGTCCCAACACCGCCAGCGAGGGAACCATGGATGGCCCGATGGGTAGCTCTGATGCCAAGGGCAGGGGACAACCAATAGATGTCCTAGAGACCATAGTTCTTTGATTGGCTCCACCGATAGTTGATTTTTGTGGAGGACTGGCCCTACTCTGGTACAGATTTTACTGGTGATATGAACCTCCCACTCCTAGAGGGAGAGAATTGGGATGAAGATTTGGGTAAGACTCATTTTTTAATTTTCATGAGTGTTATGAATTTTTTTAATTATGCATGTTCTAATGTTAAATCCATGCACTTGCAGATGTTGGCCCAAAGAGACCCGTAGGCATGTCTCCAATAGCGAGGCTCGTGATTTTGACCCTCATGGCGAGGGAGGTGAGGAGGAGGAGATCATGCACAACATAGAGGGAATCACACGTGGAGTCTTAGACTATGTAGGATTTGACTATGTTCCTTGTGCCTACTAGATACATACCGTAGGGGTGCCAAGCTGCATTCACCACTTACTGAGGCGGCTCGTATAGGCAGTGACATGCTACCATGAGCATCACGCCGATTAGACACCTAGGTTTTATATCTGCGTATTTGAGAGACATGGTGTCTTAGGATGTAACAGAAACACACATATTTTTGTAGTTTATGATGCACACTGATGCAAAAATTTGATATATATATACATCTATTTGCCTACATGGATCTTTTACATATTATGATGATTTTATAGATTATGCAAATGTCTATCTAATACAATGTTAGCCACTATATCAGTTAATGCATTCGTTCATCTAGGAATATGTTGATATGTGATAAAATCAAAATGTCTTTCTAGAAAACAAACACATAAATACAATCTCATAATGTATGGGTTTTTGACCGAATAATGCCCATTGAGCTGAAAAACAAGAAGCTGTGAATCTATATTTACAAGAAATGCGTGTATGCCAAGGTTAATTCCCTCAGTTAATAGTTCGAGAACAACACTATACTTAGTGACATTGTTTGTAGTCCATCCTAGAAAAATATCTTGCAAATCTATCAACTCACCAACAGGATTATAAATTACCCAGGCTGCTGAAGGCAAATTCCTGGTACTGCAGGAAGCACCATCCGCAAAACTGACATAAGGGGTAATAGACATCTGCACAATAAGAAAGACCCAATAAGCAGGAAAAACACTTTCAAAGCACACCAAACCAAAACATGTACATAAATGAAAACAACACCTATGTACACAAATCATGCATGAATGACTCATGCATAATATTTTTTGAGATACAACCCATTTCTAGGTTGTTCTAGAGGATGACCTTCATAATCAATGAGCTCATAGCCCCATTCTGCAACACATGTTTAATAATGTAGGGTCCATGCCACATGGGTTGAAATTTTCCTACCCCCAACTTATCATGAGCTTGGTTGTACAGGAGGATGAGGTCTCCTTCAATGAAAGAACAAGGGGAAACTGATTGGTCAAAATGAGCTTTGACCCGCTTTTTCTATGCTTCGATAACTAGAGAAGAAAAGCGGCGGGTTTCATCCAACCTTTATAAGTAAAGGATACACTCTTCTTCTGGTGAAGTGTTCGGCACTAATTCAATAGCCAACTTGAGCGAAGGTATTTCACACTTAATCGGGAGAGTAGCTTCCAGACCATAAACCAACTGAAAAGGAGTAAATATGGTTGCATTCTTAACTGAGGTTCAGTACGCCCAAAGAGCCAAAAATAACATGAGATACCAATTGGAATTGTGGATCCCAATTGTACGTTGAAGCATGGTGACAATAACTTAGTTCATAGCTTCAACTTGGCCATTGGCCTGAGGATAATATGATGTTGAGCTGTCATGATGTAGACCCAACTTAGAAGTCAACTTTGCCACCATATAGTGCCAAAAATTAGAACCATGATTGGTAATGATGGTTTGAGGGACACCAAACCTAGCAATGATGTGATTGAATATGAATTAATTAGCTGTCTTACCGTCAGCGGCAAGTGTAGGCATTGCTTCGGACCATTTGGTGAAGTAGTCCACAGCTACGATAATATAAGCACGCCCCCCGGAGGAGTGAGGGTTACACGTCATAAAATAGATGCCCCAATTCGCAAAGGGACCAACAACAATGATAGGATGAAGAGGTACAGGCGACACACGCATCTTGCACTGGTAGATCTGGAAATCATGACATTTGTGAACCGCGACAATGCAGTCCTTGAAGATAGAAGGCCAGAAATAACTAGCACGAAGAATCTTCTGTGCAGTGGAATAACCATACATGTGACCACTATTTAGTCAATTTAGAGTCCTAAATTGTTAACATAAATTATCGACCAGGGCTAGTAAACTGATGAAGTGTAATGCACTATATGTGCCTAAGTATCCCTTTTTTTTTCCTACTTCGTTGTTTTAAGGTATTGTTGATGTTTTTGGGAGTTTTTATATTTTGATTCTTATCATTCTATAAAAAAGATGAAATTAATCTATTTAAAAAGGAAGGATAGAAAATGTTTATCAAATGAATTAAAGCAGAGTTTAATTCACAAGTTTTTGGAGTTTATTTTCTAATTAAGAAATGGTGAAAACTAGAAATCCTAATCCATGGATATTGCAACTCAATTGAGAATTCAAGAAATGAAAGCAACTAATAACTCAAAAATTATAACTCAATCCAATTCATTTAATTGAGATTTATTGGAAGAGCTTGTGAAAAAGATTAAGTGTAGTGTAATGAGGATCTCCTATAACATGAAATGAAATAATGAAACAATTAATAACTCAAACCTTACAACTGAATCCAATTCATATAATTGAGATTTATTGGAAGAGATTTTGAAAAAGATTAAGTGTAGTGTAATGAGGATCTCCTATAACATGAAATGAAATACTAAAAAAATTAATAACTCAAACCTTACAACTGAATCCAATTCATATAATTGAGATTTATTGGAAGAGATTTTGAGAAAGATTAAGTGTAGTGTAATGAGGATCTCCTATAACATGAAAAGAAATATTAAAACAATTAATAACTCAAACCTTACAATTGAATCCAATTCATATAATTGAGATTTATTGGAAGAGATTTTGAAAAAGATTAAGTGTAATGTATGAGGATCTCCTAGACAATTACTGTATCTATAAGTCACTAACCATTTCAATTTAAGATTTAAATGATCTTTACTTGGTCGAGCACAGTAACTGTTTAACCATGAAAGACAAGAAATGAAACCTAAGCAACTACTGCACCTATGAGTCACTATACATTCATTAACAGACTTTACTCAGTTGGATACAATAATTGCAAATTATGAAAGCAGTGAAAAAAAATACAAAGAAATTCTAAACAGAAACTACAATTAACTTAGCTAGAAAATTCATGAAACCTCCTCGAATAGCAGGGGCCCTCTGCTATCAATTCAGTGTAATCCTTTAGCTCCTTAAAATTTTAATCAGAATAGCATCAAAGCTAATCTCCTTTTATTAAAACACTGCTTGAAAAACAGAGTATCACTGTGATTCTGAATCAGTTATTAACCGTCTTCTCTCGGTTCTACAGAGCTTAATTTATATGCAAATTCATAACTAATGTTTGAACAAAAATAGGTACATGTGTAATCTTCCAATCAAAATTGAATTGAGACTCTTTTGAGACTCGTGATTTGCTTTTGCTGCAAAGCAAATCAGGAGTCCTAATTCCTATAGAAAATAGTCTCTTTGACTCTCTCTTTGACCATTGGATTAGACACCTCCAGTTGTCGATTCAGTCCTCATGGATAGGAAGGAATAATGTAGGGAAGATTTGAGAACTACCCATGTGCACCTTTTCTCCAATTGAGACCTGCATCATACTTAAATACAAAAACAACTACGGAACACTTGACTGGCTACATAATGCTTGTATTCTGTGGCTAAACTATTCAAAATTATTAAGACAGGAAAAATCACGAAAATACAACATGTTAATCATTATGTAACCTTTAAGAAATATTAATCATTCTTCATTGATTTTTAGGCTTATGAAGTGATAAAGAAATGATGAAATGAAGTGAGTTTGAAATAGAGAAGACAATTTTAGGGCTCAACATACCTCCACTACAAAACTCTTGCATGTCCTCATGCAATTCCATCAAAACTTTTTTCCATGTGCTCTGAAACCTCTGCTAGAACATCTAGCCTTATCTTTCTACTTCTTTTGGTGGTCAGTGTCACTCTAGGTTTTCTCACGAATAATTTGAACTTAAGATTTATGAGGGCCATGTTCAGTTTCTTATTTCTCTTCTTTAGCTTCATGTTTTCTTTATGCAGTGTACCCAATTGCAGAGTGAGAGTATCATTCATAGCATTCTTCAATTTATTTTTTTCTCTCAAGATTTCATTCTCATTTTTTATATATCCGTTCAGTATATCCAATTCATAATTATCTTTTCTTAAGGTTTCTATTGGAGGTTCTTGTGGACTGAGGGATCTTCCTTGATTTTCTATGGCCTTTCTTTCCAGAGATTCCATATAATCATAGATTCCATATAATCATAGATTTTTTGTTGAGTTGGGTCTATATCAGGAGTTCTTCTATGAGGGTCTTCTTCAAACTGATGCAAAGGAGATCTATCAACTGGTGTTTGAACCAGAGTTTCTTCATCTTCAATATTTATAATTCATGTGTTTTTAACCAATGTATTTTTCAGTATTCCTTTGAGTCTAGAACTTCTCCTTAACTTTGGTGGATTTTCATTTTCTTCATCAGTATATTTACTTGTTATCTTCTCTTTTCTCTTGACCCTAACCTGTTTCCTAATTTTTGCCAAATTTTCAGAAATCAATTCTTCACTCTCTTCTTGTGATAATGTATCATGTTTATTTTCAACAACATTATCAGCTTTTCTTCTCTTTCTTCTTCTAACAGTCTCTTCTTTAGATGATGTTTCCTCTAGTTCTTGAAAATGATTTCTTAAAATAAAATCTTCCCAATTATCTCCTATTTTCTTCAAATGGAATTCAATCAGAATTTTAACTAAACCATGGTGGTATAAAGTAGTTTCTAGAAATTGTACCCTTTTCTGAACATTGGAAGCCATTCTTTTCAAGCTATTAAGCAATAAGAAAGGTACATTTATTTCTCCATCATTTAAGAAATTCATCAATAGCTTGATATGATAAACATACATTGTACCAAATCTACCTTCACATGTTATAAATTTTTGCAAAATTAATAACATGTTTCTCCATTTATTTTTTAAAGATGTGCTCAGAATTCCTTTTCTAAACACTGTAATTTCCATACCTGGGTTCTTCAGTATTTGTTTCCAAGACTCATTATGAATCTCCTTATTCTTGAACCAGCGTTCTCCTTGTCTTGGAAATTCCATGGCTTCAGCTACAAATGACTCTGTTATGGTAAAATTAACATCTCCAATTTCCATTTATGATCCATCAAATGATCTAGAAAATGATTTTGTAATTTATTTATGGAACCCATTTAATTTTTCTACAAAAATCAACCACCCAACTTGCTGTAATAGCCCTTTAACTTGTGGGTATCCTTCTAAGTATTTGACCCCAATTGGTTCTGTTCTCATAATTAACCCCATTTCATCTCTGTACAGATCACTTCCTTTCCTAAGCTGTAGGGTCTGATGCTCTGTTTCTGATCCTGTTTCAGAAGAAAGAGTAGTTACTGAAGGATGTCTCGCACTTAAAATGTCTCTCTGTTCTTGCAGATAAACTGATTGCAGAACGTAATGGCAGTGAGTGAATGAGGTGGTGAATGAACAAGATGATGGGCAAATGATGAAAAATGTTGAGGGTTTGATATAGAATGAAATAGCTACATATATATTTATGATGATCTTCGGAATCATAACAAAATGATACAATCTTTTAAAGACATGGCCTAATAGGTCACATCTAAGATTCTGACCATTAGTCATTTAATTAATGATGAACCGTTATGGAGCATAGGGTAAGGGATATGGTCGAGGTGTTTTATTATGAAATAAGATCAATTCGAATGATAGAATTACTTAGGAGACATATGATTAAGCATATTGTAGCTTTTGCATGTTTTTATATTTTTGCTATCAAAATAACCTTGCACAATTTACCTCAGACCTTCTTGACTTTGCTTCTTTGTTGTGTTTGTCCTTCATTTGTGGAAATTTTTGATATTTTAAGCTCCATAGTCTCCTTTGACTATTATCCTTTGTTTTATTGAAGTAGGCTACAGAGTAAAATTGGCTGCAGAACAGAATTGGCTACAGAACAGACAGCTGCAGAATGTGCCTGTCAGAAGATTATGAAATATCGATATGGAATGGAATGAGATGGAACATGAATGTGGAATGGAATGTAATGGAAGCATGAAATGAAATGAAATGAAATGTAAGTATGTAATGGAATGAAATATGAATGAAGTGAAGTATGGAGTGAAAAATGAACCGACAACTTGTGATTTTATGAATACTTAGTTGCCGAAAAAGAAAAATTGAAAGTATAGGGTGTCAGAAAAATTCTGATTTTCACCCTGTACTTTCTGCATAAACATGCCAATCACTGATTGGTTTTCATATTTATACCTTTATTTTATTATTATTATTATTATTATTTTTTTATTTTTTTTTTGCTTGGTTAGACTAATCCTACACCCACGAGTTTCGAACCGGTGACCTTGCAGAACGGAGTGCCTTAACAGTGCACCCCATCACCAACTGCTCTACGCCTCGTGGGCATTATTATTATTATTATTATTATTATTAGTAATTTTATTATTTTAAGTTGTTGAAGAAAAATACAAACTAAGTTAGTGAAGAAGAATGATTCTTCTTCACCAAATTCATATCAATGTTCTCTTGGAATTTTCTGACAAATTCTTCTCTTGAAAGTGGTTTATGATACAATTTCAGCGTGTGTCCATTTACAAGAAATGATACCTTTCCTTCATCTATTGTTCTGATTTTTATTTCTCCATTTTCAAAGATTTTCTCAATTTCATATGGCCCAAGCCAATAGGTTTGAAATTTACCTTGAAAATCCTTGAATTTTGAGTCAAACAAGAGTGCCCATTCACCTTCTTTAAATTTCTTTTCTTTGATATATTTATCATGACATCTAGCCCTTTTTTTTTGGACTATGCTTGCTCTTTGGACTGCATCTTGTCTGATTTCATCTAGTTCATTAATTTGCTCCCGCCTGTGCTTTTGTGCTTCAGTCAAATCAAGTCCTAGTTGGACTGCCATCTTGAAAGTTTGGATTTGAAACTCTATGGGAAATAGGACCTGTTTTCCATAAACAAGTTCATAAGGAGTGTGCCCTGTTGTGTTTCTCCATGTAGTTCTATAGGCCCATAAGGCTTCAGGAAGCCTTTCTGCCCAATCTCTTCTATGTAAATGAACATTCTTTGTAAGAATCATTTCAATCACCTTATTGGTAGATTCCACTTGGCCATTTTCTTGTGGATAGTAGGGAGTAGATTTCCTGTGCCTGATTTTGTACTTTTCTACCATTTGCTCCACCAAATTTGATGTGAATTGAGCTCCTTGATCTGTGACAATTTCTTTTGGGACACCAAAACTAGTAAAAATATCCTCAAAAATAAAATTAACTACAGATACTTCATTAGCAAAAGGTAATTCCTTAGCTTCTACCCATTTAGTGACATAATCAGTGCAAACTAGGATATGCTTCTTTTATTTTTATGGAGGATTAATAGGTCCTACAAAATCCAAAGCCCATTTCTCAAAAGGTTCAATATGTACCTGAGG
This sequence comes from Pinus albicaulis, assembly GCA_034641835.2. Taxonomy (NCBI): domain Eukaryota; kingdom Viridiplantae; phylum Streptophyta; class Pinopsida; order Pinales; family Pinaceae; genus Pinus; species Pinus albicaulis. The sequence goes on from CM076574.1 coordinate 310,459,432, forward strand.
TTGCAATGGCATTTCACTTGAAAGAGAAGGTTTCCCTACCCTTTGGAAACTGTCACACCTTTTGACATATTATTTAGCATCCTTAAAGATGGATGGCCAATAATATCCTAGATGAAGGATTTTATAATTTTTCCTCTTGTCAAAAAAATATCCACCAGAAGGTTCATCATGACATGCCTTAAGGATCTCACGCATCTCATCTTCCCAGCCACACCTTCTGATAATAAGATCTGGACCTGTCCTGTATAATTCATTAGCAATCCATGAAAAATTTTCACTTTCATAAATGATTTTTCTTTTGTCTCTTTCATTCATAATTGAAGGAAATTTTCCTGAAACCAAATAATTGGCAATGTCTACAAACCAGGGAGTTTGAGTAGTTATTGTGAAAAGATATTCATCAGGGAATTTATCTTCAACTGGATTATTGTCTTTAATGTTTTGGAGTCTAGATAGGAAATCAACTACTGTATTTTGTTTTCCAGACCTATCTAGAATGGTGATATTGAATTCTTGTAAAAGAAATAACCATCTTATGACTCTGCCATTAGTGATTGATTTATTCATTAAATACCTAATTGCAGAGTGATCTGTGTGAACAAAGGTTTCATAGCCTGTTATATAATGTATGAATTTATTTATAACATGAACAACAACTAAGAATTCTTTTTCAGTTACAATATAAAAAAACTCTAAAGGAGTCAAATTTTTACTTGTATAGTAGATGGCATAAGGGATCAACTCTTTTTGTCCCAACACAACTCCTACGACTATATCTAAGGCATCTGTTGAGATATGAAAAGGTAATTTCCAGTTAGGTCCCCTTAAAATAGGTGCTTCCGATATTTTTGTTTTCAAGGTTTCAAATGCTAACTGGAAGTCATAATTCCATTTGAATTCACAGTCCTTAGTGAGTAGTTTGAAAAGTGGAGATGCTATCTTGGTGAAGTTTTCTATAAATCTTCTATAGTATCCTGTAAATCCTAGAAAACTCCTAACATATTTTTGACAACTTGGAACTAATAGTCTAGAGATGACTTCAAATTTTGACTCATCAACTCTAATCCCATCTCCTGAGATATGATGTCCTAGGACAATCCCTTCAGTGAACATCATGAAACATTTTTCATGAATTAATGAAAGGTTTAATTCTTTACACATTTTTAGAACTTTTTCCAAGTTTTCTAAGGCTTCCTCAAATGTATTACCATAGACTGTGAAATCATCCATGTATATTTCTACATAATCATGTATTAGATCTGAAAATATTCCTAATACTGCCCTTTGGAATGTTGCAGGTGCATTGCACAATCCAAAAGGTAATACTCGGTAGGCATAAGTTCCCCAAGGACAGGTAAATATGGTTTTATCTTGATCCTCAAGTGAAACTTGAATTTGATTATAACCACTGAAACCATCCAAGAATGAAAAGTACTTTTTACCTGCTAATGTATCTAACACTTGATCTATAAAATGTAAGGGAAAATGGTCTTTAAGAGTAGCTTTGTTTAATTCTCGGTCGTCAATGCATACCTTCCATTTACCATTTTTCTTGGGTACAATCACCAAAGGAGAAACCCACTGACTATCTGAAATGGGATAAATAAAGTTGACATTTAATAATTTTTGCAACTCTTCTTTAATGATCTCCCTAAGGTTTGGATTCATCCTTCTTTGAAGCTGTCTGATTGGTTTAAAATTTTCCTCTATGTAGATATGATGAGTGCAATTCTTAGGGTTAATCCCTTTCATATCAGTGTATTCCCATGCATATGGAGAGGAATGTATCTATAAGATTTTGACCAACTTCTCTTGTTGATATTTTTCCAGGTTTTTATTTATGTTTAAGGTTTTTTCTAGAAATATTTCAATTGTAGAGCTGCCAAATTCTTCCATGGAGTAAAGAGACATTTGTCTTGATGACAAAAAATATTGGCTTCTTCTTGAAATCGTTCATGTTTATATTCTGAAGAAGATTCATGATTTTCTAGAAAATTTAGAATCTGATTATCTTCACTGATTTTTGAAATAGTGAAGAGAGGTTGTATATCTTCTTCATCATCAATCCATTTATTATCATCTATTTCTGTGATTGTTCTTGCTGGAGGATACAAATTAAATTTCTTGGTTGAACTACCATCAGAGATGTACATATCACCGGATCTACAGCTAATGAAGGCATCAACTGTAGCTAACCAAGGTCTTCCTAGTATAATAGGATGTACTCCTAGATCATTTTTAGGAGTTAGGATCATGAAATCCGTAGGATACTCCCAAGAATATAAGAATACTGAAATATCTTCTAATACCCCATCTGGTTTAATTACATATATATCTGCTAACTGTAGCAATGTGGGTGTATAAAGAAGATTAGGAAGCTTTATTTTTTCCATGGTTTTCTTACTCATGATATTTATTACTGCTCCTAGATCAATTTATGTGTTTGGTATTTCAATTCCATTGATATGTTTTTTGACAACTGGACTTCTGGGAATTAGATATTTTGGAATAGCAATCTTTCCCATCATTATGTCTGCTATTTTTCCTACCAGTTGTATTATCTTTATCTCTTTTATTTTTCTTCCTAGTTTTTTCATACTCAATTCATTTATTGTTTTTTCTAGGATTGAGATCTCCTTGATGGCTTGTAATAATGGAATATTAATACAAACATTTCTCAATTCATCTAGGAAATCATAGTTAGGCATCATAATTTGTTTCTTTACACCTTTATCAACTTGCAATCTTTCAGGAAAAGGAGGTGTAGTAGTAGATGTTGATGGTTTCTCTAACATAGGAGTTGAAATCACTGGTTCTTTTTCTTTTTCTTTTTCAATATTTTGGTTTTGAAGAGATGTGATTTCTTAAAAAAAATTATTCACCCATAGAGAATCTTCCTCATAATTATTTTTTTCTTGTATAACTATAGAAAGTTTCTTTTTTTCAAGTATTCTTCCAGACCTAAGTTGGAAATCATTAAGGTCTAAAGGAGTAATCAAATAAGTTGGAAATTGTTGTCCTTCTATCATATATGTATTCTGAGGATTTTTATTATTGGGGTTTGGTATTGGCTAGGCAGGTAATTGGTTTGATTTATGAGGAAATGGCAATGGAAATGGTGAATTTTGATTCTGATTTTGAGGTTGTGGATTCTGCTGAGGATTTTGTTGAGGAGGAAGATTTGGATATGATGGATAAGATGGATAAGATGGTGGATATTAATAATACTGAGAGAACCTACCATAAGGATTTTTTGCTCCTTGAGCCCAAGATTGAGATTGATTTTGAAATTGGGGCCAAGGTTGCTACCAGGAATTCCAATTTGGTGGGGGTTGATTATACATCTGATTATTAAACCCTTGTGTTTCAGGTCCCTGCCAAGGTCTTCTAGAGACAAAATTAAGAGATTATGTGGAATTTGTGGTTGTTTCTTCTTGAAAGAAAAATTTAAGGCTAGGGATTGAAGGAAAATTCTTGGTCTCATGTTTTTCTAAACAAATTGCACAAGTTTCTATTACGTTTGCATCAAGAGGACACTCTCTTAAGGCATGTTTCTTTCTACATTTGGGACAAAATATTGCTAAGGCATCAGTTTCGGCTTTTTGCTTGTTTTGCAGCTTAAGGGTGTCTATTTGTTCACTAATACTCCCTAGAATATCAGTTTTGAATTCATCAAGCATATTCCCTATTTCTGCCCTACTTAATGTTCCAGTTGCAGATTTGCTTTCCCTTGCAAGAGCAGGGTCTCTTGGTCCTTTCAAGATTTTAGATTTTCCTCTTGAGAGATTAATACATAGTTTTGCTATATCAGGTAATGAAATTTGAGATATATCTCCTTTCCCCATCATATTAAGGAAATCTATCCATTCATCCCTAATTGTTTTCAACAAAAGAGATTTCAAGGTGTTTTGATCTAAATTTTGCATTTTTTCCCTTTTAATGTTATAATTAAATCTTTCAAGTAAATCTTCCAGATTTTCATCCTCTTTTTTCATCATTTTGAACACTTCTTCCTTATGGTTGACTGGTATACAGTAATACAGATATCTTTCTAGAAATTCTTTCCTCATATCATTCCATGTCCCAATATACCCAGTGATTAGACTCATAAACCATTTTAGTGCTGCTCCTTTCAATGTTGAAGGGAACAGTTTAAGTTTTTTAGCATCTTGAAGATAGTCATAAGTACTGCATAGAACTTTGAATTCAAATAAAAATGTCTCAGGGTCTTCACTTTTCAGTCCATGAAAATTTGGAAGAACAGAGGGTGAGATATTTTTCATGGTAGCATTTGTTTCTTCATCTACTATAGGGAATCCAAAGGAGCTTTCAATTCCCCTTATACCTCTATATCTTTATGCATTTCCTCTACCTCTACCTCCTTTTTCATTTTCTCTTCCTCTTCCTCTGTCTCCTCCTCTACCTCTACCTCCTCCAAATAGCAAATTTTCTCCATTAAAGATTTCTCCTTCCCCTTCTGCTTCTTCTCCCCTTCTTGCCATGATAGATTCTTCCGAACTAATATAAGGTTCAGTATAGAGAACTAATTGTTCCTCTGGTTCTTCTATCAAGGTTATATTGAAGAAAGATTCCTCCTCTTCCTCTTCACTCAGGATTTGTAATTCCTCTGCTGGAATGTATTCTCCTATGGAAGTGAAAAAGGTTATTCCTCCTGCAGGAGTCCTTGGATCCTCTTCTTCTTCTATAATTGCTTCAGTAGATGAAGTGGGAGATATTCCTGATTGGATATCTGATCTTGAAACTTCTGGAAGCCTATGACCAATATAGTATGGAATATGGGTTTGAGTTGGAGGTGTGTTACTTCTTGGTCTTGGCGGAGTGAGTGGTGTTGTGGGAATTAAGCTTATGCCTCTTATAAATCTACCCTTAGAGTCTCTTTCTCTACACATTTCATTGTTTTTGGGATGCAAGAAATAAGGCTACCTAGTTACACTTCCTCGGAAATGACACCAAAATGTTTAGTCAATTTAGTGTCCTAATTGTTAACATAAATTATCGACCAGGGCTAGTAAACTAATGAAGTGTAATGCACTATATGTGCTTAAGTATTCCTTTTTTTTTCCTACTTCATTGTTTTAAGGTTTTGTTGATGTTTTTGGAGTTTTTATATTTTGATTCTTATCATTATATGAAAAAGATAAAATTAATCTATTTAAAAAGGAAGGAAAGAAAATGTTTATCAAATGAATTAAAGCATAATTTTATTCACAAGTTTTGGAGTTTATTTTCTAATTAAGAAATGGTGAAAACTAGAAATCCTAAGCCATGGATATTGCAACTCAATTGAGTTTTCAAGAAATGAAAGCAACTAATAACTCAAACATTACAACTGAATCCAATTCATTTAATTGAGATTTATTGGAAGAGATTGTGAAAAATATTAAGTGTAGTGTAATGAGAATCTCCTATAACATGAAATGAAATACTAAAACAATTAATAACTCAAACCTTACAACTGAATCCAATTCATATAATTGAGATTTATTGGAAGTGATTTTGAAAAATATTAAGCGTAGTGTAATGAGGATCTCCTATAACATGAAATGAAATACTAAAACAATTAATAACTCAAACCTTACAACTGAATCCAATTCATATAATTGAGATTTATTGGAAGAGCTTTTAAAAAAGATTAAGTGTAGTGTAATGAGGATCTCCTATAACATGAATGAAATAATAAAATAATTAATAACTCAAACCTTACAACTGAATCCAATTCATATAATTGAGATTTATTGGAAGAGCTTTTGAAAATGATTAAGTGTAATCTATGAGGATCTCCTAGACAATTACTGTATCTATAAGTCACTAACCATTTCAATTTAAGATTTAAATGGTCTTTACTTCGTCAAGCACAATAACCTTTTAACCATGAAAGAAAAGAAATGAAACCTAAGAAACTACTGCACCTATGAGTCACTATCCATTCATTGATAGACTTTACTCAGTTGGATATAATAATTGCAAATTATGAAAGAAATAAAAAAATACAGAGAAATGCTAAACAGAAACTAGAATGAACTTAGCTAGAAAATGCATGAAACCTCCTCGAATAGAAGGGACCCTCTGCTATCAATTCGGTGTAATATTTTAGCTCCTTAAAATTGTAATCAGAACAACATCAAGGCTAATCTCCTTTTATTAAAACAATGCTTGAAAAACATAGTATCACTGTGATTCTGAATGAGTTATTAACCGTCCTCTCTCGGTTCTACAAAGCTTAATTTATATGCAAATTCATAACTAATGTTTGAACAAAAATAGATACAGGTGTAATCTTCCAATCAAAATTGAATTGAGACTCTTTTGAGACTTTTGATTTGCTGCAAATCAAATTAGGAGTTTGAATTCCTGTAGAAAACAATCTCTTTGACTCTCGCTTTGACCATTGGATTAGACACCTCCAGTTGTCAATTCAATCCTCATGGATAGGAAGGAATCATGTAGGGAAGATTTGAGAACTGCCCATGTGTGCATTTTCTCGAGTTGACACCTGCATCATACTTCAAGACAAAAATAGCTACGGAACGCTTGAATGGCTACAGAATGCTTGTATTCTGTGGCTAAACTGTTCAAAATTATTAAGACAGCAAAAATCACGAAAATACAACATGTTAATCATTTGTATGTAACCTTTAAGCAATATTAATCATTCTTCACTAATTTTTAGGCTTATGAAGTGATAAAGAAATGATGAAATGAAGTGAAGGTTTGCAACAGAGAAGACAATTTTAGGGCTCAACAACCACCACAGGTGCCATTGTGACAATCATTTAGGGCTTTCTCAGCTTCCTCGAGAGTCAAACATCGGCAGAGTATGGAATCCACTCCGACGCAATAGAGCGTATCTCCGATGATACGGTAAGGTTGTGATTGGTGCCGAATGCATCAGCGGACATCCTTCATCAACTCGGATCTGAAAGTAGAAATTTGGAGATGGACCAGGTTGTCCCTGATAACTAGGTTGACCCGGAGGAGGACCGTAGGGTTGTCCTTGTTGCACAAAGGTTTTGCCACACGTAACGTGTGGCGTCGGCTGTGGTGAAAAAGGTATTCCCTGTGGTGGATAAATTTGCCCCCCAGGAGCATAAGATGGTCCTAGTTGATTCTGAGGTTGACTAGACAGACCATTGGGTTGACCTTGTTAGACCAAAGGTTGACCTTGTGAAGGTTGGCCTTGTGGACCATAAGGTTGTCCCTGTGGACTAGAGGTAGAGCCCTGCTAAGCCAAAGGTTGTCCCGATGAGAATTTTCCTTGCAAGCCATAGGGTTGCATAGGTAAGGTGGGTCCAAGATGAGAAACGGTCTGATAAAGATCATAAAAAACCTGTTGAGAATCAATAGGAGGAAAATAGACAATATTACCATATACATCATAATGATGCGGTAATGAATAAATAAGATTACCGACAACATCGTAGTGATGGAATTGAGGATTTCCAGGAGCTTGGAGCTACTGAGAACCTTGAGAGCTCTACTACTGAACAACCAACAGATACTCTTCAAAATTAAGTCCACCAAGAATCACTAGGGCAGTGGAAACTGCACTAGAAGCAGGTGGGGCCTCCATGGCACTAGATTGTGATCTACCAGGACCAAGATTAATAGAACACGTAGGATTGAGAAAAATAGACCTGCGAGTATGAAAATATCCCGACAACTAACTCATAACAACCGGTGTGGATGAAGCCACATAGACAATCAATTGGACTGGGACAGTTGTAACAATAACCGACGAACCAGGTGTCGAAGGTGATAGTCCTAATGAAGGGAGGGCCAAATTCTGAGGAGGGTTTAATGTGTTTGATTGCACTATGGAGGCAAAACTAGACATAATCTGAATCAAGGACCTATATCCAAGAAGAAGTGACACCGATGATGGAGAATAATGAGGAGAAACACGAGGAAGATCTTCAGGAAAAAGTTGATATTCTCCTATAGAAACAGGAATTCCTTCACTACCAACAGGACTAGATGAATCCATGTCTAACTCTGTTGTAAGACTTCAAAAAGACTATAGAGACTGGGAGGTACAACAACAGCTAAAAATAGTGATCCTGATGTAAGAGGAGGAAATTCTCCTTCTTCCCCAAAACCAGACCAAGCACCTGAAGGAGGAGAATTTAACTCAACTACCTCTTCAGGAGGAGATCGAGTAGCAAGAGGTTGGACAGGCGAGAGAATAGGCTACGGAAACTCGGCAGAACTAGTGGATTCAGGGGTTCCAAAAGAAACGTCTGGAAAAGAACCACCACTAGGAGGTAGTGAGGACGACGAAACTGGTGGTTCCACCATTGTGACTATGTTTTAAAAAAGGAAGGAACAAGATAACCAATCGAAGATCAAAATCTAAGGAAACAAAAACATGCCAAGTAATAAAACTTTTAACGGGCATGTGATCGTAGTTAATTAATTTTATGACACTAAAATCAGACTTTGTTGTTTCATATTTTAAGAGTTGAGAAACAGGCAAAAGATGACTCTAGTCACTTTCAATGTTAAACGAGCATGAAAGGATAAGTGCTCGATGATCTCTTCTCTTTTTAGGGAGTCACAAAAAGATCAAAATGACTACTCAGGTGCTCTAAGAAAGAGGGTGTACCAAGTTTCCGTGAACTGCCATATACACCTTGGTGATCAAATGAAAGAGAAATGACCAAGGACTTAATGTACGTGTAGGTAATCTCCCCAAATGCTGTATTTGGTGTATCACGGTTACAAGGCGGCAGACTCAACTTCCTATGGATAAAAGGATTTCAACCTAGAGGGGTCTCCCTTTATATACTCGATAGTACGGGGAGCACAAATCCGTACTACCACTGTCTAAAGCCAAATGGCGAACGACAACTACTAGGTTTTAAGACGCCGGAACACATCTCTATCCTAGAACACTAAAAATGTTGTGTTAGGTTTCAATGCTTCCTTAGGATAATTGAATGAATTTTAAAGTTGATCTTGGATTATGTTTCAATTTCAAGGCCTTATCGAATTTGGATCTCAAATTAAATGCAAGCTATATGAAAAAGAATACCATCTTGCATTCAATGAATGCTAATTACGAGAAGGATAGAGATCTTTCAAACGATATCAAACAATGAGAATATGCAAAGAAATCCACTAATGCATCTAATGCAATAAAAAAAATATGAAAAAACTCTTTCCTATATTATCAAATTCTAGTTATGCAAAAGAAATTTTCACTTTCAATGCAAAGGAAAGAATGCAAAATGTTTTTTTTTTGTTTTTCAATGAAAAGAGTACACAATGCACAAATTACATGAAAAACAAAATAAACACTAGCTTGAGTATTGAAAATGTAAGAACATAAATTGAATCAATCAATCAATGCAAAACAATCACAAGAAAGCACTCAAACTAATGCCGCAGTCTTCCAAATCAAAAGAAATTTTTCAAAATGACCCAAAACAAGGAATGTAATCTATGCTTGGATCAATAAGGAGAAGAATCAATTGCAAATGAAATGATCATTCAACCAAATAAAACACTCAAAAGGATCAATAAAACTAAGCGCAATCGACCCAAGAATGAGACTGACAACAATCAATGAGACTTGATTTCCAAATAGAAGGCTCAGTGCACAAGGACACTTAGAAACCCTAAGGCCTTAATCTACACTGATAGGAAAATAAACCAACGACTGAGAAAAACAAGCCTACAACAGTCAAAACAATCCGAAAAGCTTAATTACACACAAAAAACAACCCAGAGTCAAGCGAAATTGACCAAAAGAATCATCAAGGAGGGCAAACCAAATCCTACAAGATTCGGCGTGACTATGAGGCAGTATTCAACATCAAACAGGGGTTGGTGTGACTGCACCAAAAGCAACCCGCACCAATCGTCGCAACTGTTCAAACGAAAAGCGTGCCAAGGTAGATAACTATGGGAAAAGGGAAAACCCAATGAGAAGAGGTCAATCTTGACACTGTGGAGCTGAATAGGGGATGGCAAGCAAGCAAACCAGAAAATGACAAATAAGCAAGCCAACGAACGAAGTCGAGCCAAACAAGCTAAAACGATGAACTCACACTGATTCCCCAGCGGAGTCACCAATTTGTTAAGCAGGTAAATCCCCTCTACATACAGAGGTGATCACTCTAGCCCTAGAGCGGGTCTAGAAAAAAAGAGACATGTTAGAGTGTTGATTCCTAATTACTGAATGAAAAGAGGACATGATGGATCGACCTACCTGGAATCCAATGTTTTCGTCGCTGTAGTGGTGGTGGCCTCTCGGTCTTGCCTCTACAACTCACAATCCTTCTGCAATCATTCTCGAATACCTGCACATAGATAAACAAACAAGAAAAGAATATGACATAATAACTTCATTCATAACTACTAGCCAGTCAAAGAGGGCTAAGAATATTGCATTAAACAAATGACATAACACAAAATGGGAACCAAACAATAGTCACGTGTATGTATTGATAAAAGGAAGAGGTACAACCAAAGCTTTGACATCGCAGTCTCCTCGAGTGGGGTTCAGCCGAAGTGCATCTCAGATACTCATCAGGGGATTTGGACGAGATGAAGGCATGAGCTTAATCTCTCTCAATGAAGTTCTTCCTTGTTCTATCTCTTCAAAAATTCAGCTATAGTGTACTCAATTCTCCATGTTCAGCTAGCTCATGCAAGGAGAGATAACTTCTTTTATAGATGAAGGAGGAGGTCAGGATCCCTACAAAGGTGGGAGGGAGGCTTATCCTTTAGGAGGTTCCCATAAGAGGTGGAAACCATAAACTAAAGGAGGGATTCCATGGTTATTCAGTCCAACCACTCCCAATGACTCATCCTTGAAGTTGTTGGAGTGGAATCTCCGCATCTATTTTTTTTTTAAATTCCATAAACAACTCGGCGCAGGTGGCTAACTGAGACAGAGCGCCAACTAGTGAGGGGCCTAGTGTTAATATTCCTCATCGGCGCGAGGGAAGAACTGACTACTCACGCCAAGGAAAAAACATGGATTTTTGAATCTCTGCTCAGGGAATTATCAACAGAAGGAATATTGCTCTCATGTAAATGGATGCAATGATGGTCTTTGCAAGGCATGACACTGCTTATTGATCACAGAAATGACCCTCCAATGGGCGAGATGGGGGTTTCAGGGAAAATGAAAAAATACTGTGTAACAACGTGGTTTTTCTTCAAAGAAACCATGCAAATGCACTCTTTCCATCAAAGGTGGTCGCACACAACACCGAGGGTTTTGAAAAAACAAGTAAAACGCTTAAATTTTTTGCAAAAAAATCCAACATTGTTTTCTAATATTCCTCTACTGTTATTTTCAGGTTTTTTGACTTTCCAAGATGGATTGGGGGGGAAGAGAGCATGAGGACCAATGTGAAAAATATATTAATGATTCAAAAACACTACAGGCCTTAAGAAATTGTGGTTTATACAAATTTTGTATGATCCTGGGCATGAAAGCTCAGTTAGATCTACTGAAATGGATGGTAAGATCATGGGATGTTCAGGAGCAATGCTTTTTGATAGGAGACCAATGACTTACCATAGATGTAGATGCCATCTATTTCTTGACTAGGCTCTCCCATAGATGGATTTCCATCTCATTGTATGGGCACAGAACAGGTGGAGAAACAACTGCAACTTATCTAAGACAACATTTTTTTATAGGGGCTCAACTCAAAGATGGGTGAATTGATATAAAAACCATTGAGAGGCTTCCCTTGAGAACTATTGCCTTCATTGTTTCACAATTTTGTTGGAGTTTAGTGCTTAATTTTTTGACTATGGCTCAGATGCATATTTTAGTATAGTGTTCGCAACCTACCATTTTCAACTGGTGTGAAGGGGTAGTTTTCAATCTCAAAGGAAAACTAACTAGAGAAAAGACTAGAAGACTCAAAAAAACTTGGATATGGTGACATTGTGATCTCGTTTGCACTAGAGAGGATTCCCCTTCTTGCCACATAGCAGGTTTTGGTAGATGGAGGAGGACCTTAGAATCCTCATATGATTCTATGGGTTTCATTGATGGCACGCCATGGAGGTGATGGCCCAGTTATGAAATAAACTCATGAGTTTTTTGGGTGGTTGGAATGTCAAATCATCATGATCGATGAATTTCCATATGCAGGTATGGATTATCTAGGTGACCCATATATCCCACTTCCAACAGGGATGCAGTGGGGTGACAGAGGTAAAAAAATTCACATTTCCATTGTTTTCGTATTTTCAATTTTTTTTGTCTTTTGGCATATAAAACTAACTATCTGAAATAATCAAGTAGATGTGGGCCCGGTTATACCAACAAGATTATGGCACTTTGACAAACGGAGTAAGCATCCAACATTTCTTGTGGTGCCAGACCCCGATGCAGCAGATGATTTGAATGATCTTGACTACAACCTAGAGAGGTTGACTCTAGACATCCCAAAGACTAGGATTGATGATTTTCCTCTTTGGTACCAGAGGCTTTTCATGGGAGTTCTTGCATCGATAATTTTCTTGCTACGATGAGTATCTCGCACCATTGTCTGCTACCATGATCATCACCATGCTTAGTTTCTAGTCATAGGGCTAGATTTTATTTTTTTTCATATCGACACCTTTGGATAATAAATTCCTTGTGGCGTCATATGTTTTGGATGTAATTTTGTAAAGCCACATTTTTACAGAAATTTGTATTAATGGAAACTATTACTATTATCTCATTTTATCTTGTTTAATATGTGGATGAATATTTTTTTCTTTATTACAATTGTTACAAATGTTGATTTAACACATAATTCACCAATGCATCATTTAATGTGTTTAAATGTCTTGGAATGTGTTGATATTCAATATAATCAAACTATCCTTCCAAGAGATGACTCTCGAGCATGAAAGCTCATTTAGATCTACTGACATAGATGGTAAGAGCATAGGAAATTTAGGAGAAATTCTTTGCGATAAGAGAACAATGACATACCATAGATGTAGATGACATCTATTTCTTGATTGGGCTCTCCCACAAAGGGATTTACATCTCATTTTGCAGGGGCTCAACTCAATGATGGGTGAATTAATATAAAAACCACTGAGAGGCTTCCCATGAGAATTATTTCCTTCATTGTTTCAAGATTGTGTGGGAGTTCACCGCTTCATTTTATTACTAAGGATCAAATGCATATTTCAGTGGAGTGTTTGCACCCTACCATATTCAACTAGTGTGAAGGGGTAGTTTCCATTCTCAAAGGGAAAATAACAAGAGAAAAGACTGGAAAACTCAAAAACTTTAGGTATGGTTCCATTTTGATCTTGTTTTCTCTCGATAGTATTCCCTTTCTTTCCCCACAGTAAGTTTTGGTAGATGCAAGAGGACCTTGTTATCCTCATACGATTCTGTGTGTTTCATTTATGGCACACCATGGAGGTGATGGACCAGCTGTGAAATACACTCTTGAGTTTTTTGGGTGGTTGGAACATAAAATCATCATGACCGAGGACTTTCAATATGAAGGCATGGGTCACATTGGTGACGTAGATATCCCACTTCTAGCAGGGATGCAATGGGGTGACATAGCTAAAAATTTCACATTTTGGTTACTTTCGTATTTTCATTTTTTTTGGCATCCAAAAATAACTATCTAAAATAATCATGTAGATGTGGGCTTGATGTTATAGTTCAATTTGGGCACCATTCCCAATGCCTTGGTTAACTGGACATCATCTCCAAGACCAATGAATAGGATCTATCATTCCCTATCATTTCAGTTGTTATATTCCCTAAGACAAAGAACAAGACAAGTCATTCAAGACTTTCATCTGCAAAGGTTTCCAAGATTTGAAGTTTATAATATATCATATGAGAGCTCATCAACGCTGAATATAAAGGGACTAAGTGTGTTGAATATGTAGGTAGCCCCATGCAAGGCTTCTCTGCAAAGCACTTCCCGACATCTGAGGGTGCATTAGTCACATTGGGAGCGAAATTCTCATTGTTCTGGAATCTCCACTTCGACAGTGCCTTATAGAAGAGTTCACATGTGTCAAAATTTGAATCCATGTGTCCATTTGACATCTACAATATTGGGAACATGTATTTCCTATTATTGGAAATTCATTGATTGTAAACTACCTTTAGCTCCTCTATAAATTGAGCACATGTATTGGTGTTTGAGAAGGAAAAATTTGTGTAGAGAAATGCTGGTGGAATTTCAATTGAGGAGTTGACTTGAGTGACATATTTTTGGATATATCTGCATTGTGATGAGGCTGGGATGCTGTTGGATATGGTGACACTAAATCAATCACTGGGTTGTAACCTCCCCTTCTATCATTAATAAATATTACTGCTTATTTTTCCCTATATGCATCTGTATAAGCTTTGATTTTCCATATCATGATTTCTTATTTGATGTATATGCTTTATGCTTTATTGATTTAGCTAAATAACTTGAATAGGCATCTGTATTATTTATATCTCTTGTTGTTTAGTGTTCATTCTTGCAAGAAATATTTTGCATAGCTGGCTGGAATTTGAAGCTAAAGAAAAAGCGATAGAAGGAGACTTTGGAAGCGCTTGGACTCCAAGTAAGCTTCTTATTTCATTCTATGTATCTGTTTACAATTAGGATTTGTAAATTATTTGACCTATTGTTCTAGATTAGCACCTGTGTAGGGAAGAATGATTTATCCATAATTCATAATTCCGCATAAAAAATTAGCGACTCCGCTGGGGAAATTAATCTTTATCCTAAGTGTTTTAGCCTCTAATTTTCTCTATTTATTCACCCAGTAGTTGTTACTCACAAATATTAGGCTTTTTTAAATTCAAATTTGCATTAGAAGTGTGTTAGACAACTGTGTTTTTCATTGTACACTATGCCCAACGCACTCTCGAACATGACACAGTGCTTTTCATAGCACTGTCTCCCTTTAAGGCCTGTGTTGCAAAGCACTGTCTCTCTTTAGAGACTGCATTGCCTCCTGTAACCATCCAAATTCCTTTGAATTTTTCAGTGCAATTTCTTTCAGTTAGATTTTGCTGTGTTTTGAAAAGCCTGAGCCTCATATTGACCAGTGAACTTATCTACCTCTTCCTCCTTTGAAATAAAAATTTGTTCAATGTTTATTTAAAAAAAAATTCTTTATCATTGAAAAATTGATTTCAAAGTATTTTCATTATCGCATTAGATCCATTTGATTTTGAAAAAGGAATTTGTTGTAGATTCTTCATTTCCTGATAAGAGAAATTGTTGTTTAATTCCTCATTTTTTCTTCAAAAGAGAAATTTTTTCTTATATTCCTCATTTCTCAAAAGTAAAAGGCATTTGTTTTTGTTGATTTAGTGCACTTAGTTTCTTTTCTGCATTCATAACATTAAAGAAACTAAAAAGAAAAACCTGCACTTGCATGTAGTGGCTTTTGTGATTTTCAAAAGGAACAATTAGGAAATCTGCATTTAGTTTGTGCTCATTGATTTGCTTGCTCTCAAATTGATTTCTCTTTCCCTCTACTAGCCAGGATTTTCATTGAAAAACTAAAAGTGAAATATTGCTTATCATTCTTAGTTTTAATTTTAGGAATTTCCAATACATCATCGCGGTGAACCTTTGAAAGGAAAATTTTTAAATAAGATCAACGTAAAATTTATCTCAATTTACCTAACAAAACATTGGAACCATAACGATAACATTTAGAAGGTCTAGGCTAGAGACATGTTTCGGCGTCATAAAACATAACAATTGTTATTAACTTGTCTGTGATACATTCCGAGTGTGACACCTCACTCCACATACATAAGTATATCGTAGCTCGTCCACATACTTTTGGGTATATCGGGTGGTGTTACAGTACAAAAATTATAAAGGGGTGCTCTCACTGTGTGGTTTTGCATTAGACAACGCTAATACGGACTTGGGCCTCCATGTACCTTCAAGTATATTTGGGGGAAAAAATTTTAGGTGCTATCCATCCATAGTGAACCGAGTCGGTCGCCTTGTAAATTGTGATACACGAACATAGCATTCGGGGAGATTTCCTGCACGTACTTCTTGGTTTGCCAGGAGGTATTCTGCATTTCATAATTTCTTGGTAAACCCTTTTGCCTAGTATTACCCTTTTATTTTGTTTATTTTTGTTTGGTTAAAATAAATCAGTAATTGTGGAAGAACAAAATCCTTTCCCATGTCGTTCGTGTAGGCTAGCATTAAAACCACCTTTACCACTAGAAGTTACTTCTGGTAGGTGAAGGCGATCACGCTCTGTTGAATCAAATACAATTTGTACTTTTCGTGAACCATCATCTTCCCATAAACCAGAGTTAGCTCAAGTTGTTTCTACATATCCCGGTTCATCTATTGTTGTCGAAACAGAGTCTTCACAGCTACCCGTAGTCACGATCCATCCAATCAGTGAGACCATACTTCCTGGACCCGACGTTGTTCAACCAGAAATTGATCTAGATCATGTCTCTTCTTTTCTAGAACATCTGAATCCTGAAGTCGTACAACTAGAATTTGTTCCTACCTTGGTCATACCACAAATTTATGTAGCCATTAAGTCTCCCATATCACACAGTCAACCACCTGAAATATACTTTGGGCCTAACAGTGAAATACTTCCACCTGGTTTAATTGTGATTGAAGAAATTCCACAAGACGAGACACCTTTAACTCCAACCCATTTTGGGGAGGACCTTTACCTGTATGAGTCTTTTCCTCAATCATTACCATATGCTTTTTTTGATCCTGTTCCCATTCAAAATCTTGTCGATACAAAAGGGTATACATTTGGTCAAGTAACCATGCCTAAACCAACATCTTCGATTGGGCCATCTATTCCAATTACATCAGTACCTACCCTCACTACTCCGTCAATGTTCACAACTTCACCAGAGTCATATTTTTCATGGTGGCCCTATAGTCCCATCAGGTTACAAATAATTATCTGGAATTTTCTCTGGTGCATCTTCAAATCCATGGACTTTACCAATGTCATCATCTGCTATTCTAACTGGTAATACTATAGTAAGTACTGAATGGTTTGATTATTTATATACGTCATCAAGTCAATATCAAGCCGATCCTTCAAGTACCATATCAACTGGACTCCCAGCATTTGGAGAGCAATATTTTTCGTCTTATTATCCTCCTCATACTGGGGGGAAACCTTTGGTGACACAATATGACAGTATTCCATCACTTTTTGGTCAACCTGATTTCGAAATGAACGTTTGTCAATGGCAGCCCACTCTGCCTATGCAACCACAAACGGTTGTACACTTGTATCAACCTGTTCAACCTATTACACCCATGTCATTACCACTTTTTCATACATCTTTACCCCTGTTACAGAATCAAAATATTGTACAACAACCTTATAAAGTGGGTCCTTCAACTCAATATCCTCAATTTTGGGTCCACAGACTCCAAATCCTTCGGT
The DNA here is from genome assembly GCA_034641835.2 of Pinus albicaulis. Taxonomy (NCBI): domain Eukaryota; kingdom Viridiplantae; phylum Streptophyta; class Pinopsida; order Pinales; family Pinaceae; genus Pinus; species Pinus albicaulis. The sequence goes on from CM076574.1 coordinate 310,476,862, forward strand.
TAATTTACAACAGCATGTATCCAGAATCATTTATTCACAAGCTAGTTTACCATTTTATGGGATGTCACAACTGCAATCTAGTTATACCTATCAACCAAATCCAAGCTATTCTAATTTGGGTTATAACATTGGTGGACAGACCCCTTGGCAGCCTCAAGTGCAAATGCCTCAAACTTCATTTCAACAAGTATCATATCTAGGTTTTGGTCAACAGAATCCTCAAGCATTTGCTTTTCAAAACAACCCCTATCATGGTTACCAGCAGCAGATTCCTTATGTTGGTGCTCAAAATCCTGTTTCTCAAGCAATTCCATCTTACTCTAGCTATGCTCAACTAGACCTTAATAGACAGTTTCCCTTTGTTGCAACTTTAGAGTTACCATATTTAAATTGGCTAACTAATGATCCAATTAACTATGCTCCTTGGTGGTCGGTGATACCACACAAATTACCCTCGGATATTCCTAAGTTCAATGGAAACCCTGGAGAAGATATGTCAACTCATGTCATGACTTATCATTTATGGGGTTCATCAAACTCCCTAAATGATGATTCTGTTCAACTACCTCTTTTCTAGCATACGCTCACAGGTCCAGCTGCAAATGGTATATTGAGTTACCTAGATATTCTTTTGATTATTTTACTGCCCTAACTACTATATTTTTTACTCATTTCCAGTTACCCATCAGATATGAAACTGGAACGGAACTCTTCACCAATTTTAAACAAAATAATGCTACTCACATTTCTGATCATATTCATGAGTGGCGTCATCATCGTAGAATGGTTAAGACATTTGTTTCGGATCAGCTCCTTACTGAATGGTTCATTAAGTCCCTGTTACCATCTATTTTTGATCAACAGTTGTCATTGATGTCAACCCAAGCAGCACTAGGGGCCAACCCAATATTGCATGAGAATTTTGACCTACGAAATTAATATATTCTGGGTCGATAATTCTTTTGATGGTTTCTACTTGTCGAGATGTTTCCATTGATATATGTCATGCCATGTAATTATTCACGGTTTGATAGATATTCATGTTTGAATTTTGTACCCCCAGTTAGTGGGCTAAAACCCCATGGGGTTGCGGCATGGATCATTGTAAAGTTATCATTGTACTTAATCATTGTAAATACATTATTGTACAAATTTTACTAGTGTCTATCTGCCAAGGGTTGAAGAGGCAGTGTTGGGAGGTCTAGGATCATCATTAGGTGGTTGTGTCAAAGTTGGGGTTATGGTATATTATATCTTTCTCTTCTACATCATTCTATATCATTGTAAAGTGGACCATTTTCCCTGGTACAGGAGTCCATTCTTCATTTATTCTTCTATAGGGTGGTAGGGTGGTGCTAGGGTGAGTTGTAGCTCATTGAGTGTTGGGGCATCCGTTCAGTTGACTACTGAAGAATATCGGACGTTGGAGCGTCCATCTAGTGGGAGCTGGAGAAGAATGCTTTTCTAGATTCTAGGAATTTGGTGCTTTATTTTCAATTGGAGTTGAATATTAAAGAATTATTATAAAAACATTAGGTGGTTTTTGTCCCGGAGTGGGTTTCCGCCTTAAAATTTGTGTGCATTTGTGTTCCTCTTGTTTGCTTCTATCATTGTACAAACACTGATAATAATTGAAGATTAACTAATTCTCTAATTGAAAGGAATATTGATTCATCCCCCCTCTCAATATTTCCAACAATTGGTATCAAAGATTGGTTCCTTCAATAGCAGTTTAACAGCTGGAAGGAGGTCATGGAGCATACCAAGAATGGTGTACCTCTATTCAATGAAAATAATTATGCACTCTGGAAAGGAATAATGGAGGTATATCTCTTGGCACAAGGTTACGAAGTATGGGACACTGTTAAAAATGGATTTACATCAACCGCGGATGAAAAAGGTAAAAAGAATTTGGTAAATGATGCAAAAGCAAAGAATATTATTATCAGTGGACATATTGAATCTGTTTATCATAAGGTGTTGGGTTGTAAAACAGCCAAAAATGTATGGGACAAGATTGAGAATATATATGCAGGTGACTCAAATGTCAAAGAAGCAAAGCTTCAAATGTATAGAGAAAAATTTGAGAAACTCAAAATGAAAGAAGATTGCAACATTGTTGCATACTTCCAATACGTTGATGAAATAACCAATACTCTGGAAGGATTGGGAGAGCCAGTTGACGAGAAGACTATTATATGGAAGATTCTTAGAATGTTACCAGGGAGATTCAACCCAACGGTATCGGTCTTAGAATACAGTGCAAATCTGGAAAAACTCAGTAAGGAATAATTACATGGAGTTCTCAAAGCATATGAAATGAGACTTGATGAAGAAAAGGGTACTTCAAATCTAGAAACTGCGTTCGTTGCATCTAAGAAAACCAATAAGGAAAAACAACCTTCAATTGAAATTACATGCACCTGCAAGTGTGAAGAAAAGGGAGATGATGAAGAAGGTCTTTCAGATGAAGAATATGCTTTCTTCATGAGAAAACTAAAAATTGGTAAGGGAAAATACAAAGGTAAACTTCCATTGATATGTTTTAGCTGTAATGAGGTTGGGCATTTTGCAGCAAAATGTCCAAACAGAAGTAATAGCAACTCAAAAGGAAAGAAAGGCTTTAATAAATTCAACAAGCAAGGATCCAAAAGGAACTTTCTCTCTAAAGAAGATAGCTCATCATCTAATGAAGACAATGACAGTGAAGAAGAAGCCAATGGGAGAGTATTGTTTATGGCCAAGCACAATAAACAAGAGGTGTCAAACAATGAAGAAGAAGGATGGACCATAGAAGAATTTTATGAGGAAGAAATCACGCTTATAAAAGATCTCAAGGCGGAGAAGATCCGTTCCAATACTCTTGAAGAACAAGTTCAAGGTCTCAAAACTGAAGTTGAAGAATACAAATGCATTGAAGAGTCACATCAAAAGAAGTTGGAAGAAAGAAACCAAGAAAGGGAAGAATTAGAAGCTGAAGTAGTCTCGCTACGTGAGGAAGTGAACAAAGGAAAAACTATCCAAAACTATTCCAACAGCTCAAGGGAATTGGAAGAAATCATCAACAATAAACAATATTACAATGAAAAAACTGGCATCAGTTACAAAGAAGAAGAAGCAGGACCTTCTACAAAAAAATACAATGAACCTATGAGATCTGATATGTATGTAGATTTCATTGGACAAGATTCGCAAGAACAGCCTTGGAAGACAATTCCTCGATGAAAATTTCCATCCAGGTACCTGTTGTGGACAATTTTGTCACCCCCTAGAGACAGTCTAGAGTTGCCATAGACCAGTGCCTAGGACATCTTAATATAGTAAGGAGCTCTTCGTATAGCTTGGGTTGTCAATCCAAAAGCTCACTTAATATCTCTTGTAAAACAAGGAAATAAATTTTGAATGGGACCAAACTCTCTCAGAAGCTGACACAAAGATAAGAATAATGTAGGAACATCATGTAACACTCCAATACAAAGGCATCAGACAGTTAAGAGACAGCTTACTATAAAGAGGGCTAGTTCAAGTAATATATCACAGAAATCAAATATCAGGAGTGAGTGCAGTGAGGAAACATAGAGAAGATATTAGTTAACATGAGACTGATACCCAGATACACAACAGAACCACATAAGGGCATATTAATTTATGAATCCTTATATGAAAATGGAATTTTAAAAGCACCCTCCTCAAGCAACTAATATAGCAGAAAACATGGATGAGGTGAACATGGAACAATATATCATGACTAGGCCTATTTAAAGCGCTTGACTAATTCTAGAAAGGGCATCAACAAGGATGAATCCTTACTGCAAACTAGTGAGCCACTCGCATTCTAGAACATGATACAAGAAGATAAATAGCATGAAAGGAGATATTGTATTAACACATAAGAGAAATTACATACTGTGAGATACCAAAGACCATAATCCTCATTACAGTTATAACTCCTCCTCACTGAGACCCTACGGGCTCTGAACCTTCATACAGAAGTATTACAAAATGTATACAAAAGCCTTTTCACTGCACAGTTTGCTGATAGAAATCTGGAACCCTTACAATGTCTTCTTTTCGGGCCTTTATAGGAAAGATAGAGAATTCTAGAGGAGGAGGTAGATGGAGCACATTTAATGACTCAATTTGAATAAAATGGCGGAAAGTATTCGCGCCCACTCAATGAATGACTAACTATAAATGTCTGTACTTTACAATATGTCTACAGAAATGAATGCTGGGAGATGAAAATATCCATATATAAAAGACACAAATAATAAAATATATACAGTTCTCTGCCTTCTGCTGGAAGTAGGATCTGCTGCCGTAAGAACCTTGAGATAATCTGTAATTCTGTACTGTACTCTTGGCCCTTAACTTCGGATTTGAATCCTGGATCTTTAATGTAGGGCGAAATTATCTGGAGGGTTCTGTAGGTCCATATATTCGTTTTCTTTAATGATGGTCACTTCATGCACCTACCCTCGGCTTCTTCTTTAAATTCCACCAGCAAAATGCCGTCCTTCAACATGCTTTTTAACTTCTGCAATAGAGGCAATAAATTATGAGGCCTCTTATCATCTCGGAACCTGCGAAAACCACAAAATATTAGAGGGAACAGATTCAGGGGTAAGGAGCGTGGGGGTGAAGATGATGATGACATCGTGGACATGAACAGATGACAGGAATACGAAAAGTGGCGGAGGAAACACAATGGGACTTTGACGCACAGGCGAAATGCGGATTCTCTACGTAACACAGTGCGGAGGTGGTGGCTGAAGAACGACAAATGTGAATGAAAACACATATAAACACATATATATATTTATGTATATATATAGCGCGGAGGAAAATTAAGGATGTACGAAATGAGGACACGTGGATGTGCGATGGACAGATGGGAAGGTGATGTGGCGGTGGAGTCAATGGACAGGGGAGACTGTATCCTGAGCCGTCGGATTACAAACATAGATCAACGGCTGATAATCGATGGGAGAAGCACGATGGTGGGCCATATGAAATAGCGGACATGAGATAACGGGTGAGCTACTCTGGAGAATATCCATCGTCGGATTTACATCGCCATATCTAACGGTTCAGATGAATTCCGCTGCCCGGCGATCGTGTAAACTTTAACGCGCGGGGAAAGCGGTTTCATGGCCCGTACCAAGGACACGCGGCGCTTTTCCTATGGAATCGCTACCTCCACGGTAAATACCGCCATTTCAATGACAATGGTGCAGGAGTTACCACCGGTTTTCTGTGCGCGGGGCCCTCCACACAGGACGATTGCTGCTCCGTTGATTTGGCTTCGATCAGACGGCCATCGTTGCACTCGAAATATAAAACGATAAGCCCTTCTCCTTTTAGTTTGTGGTTTTTGGGCTCCGGTCATGTGGCGGTGATAGGAAAGGGGTTATGGCCCAGGGGCTCTGACTCAATATAGTTTTAAAAGCGGGTTTTAAATCTTTGAAATAATATATTTTAGGCGGAGATAGTAAAATCAAGCGGGAGCACCAGGATTTTATGTCATGGTAGAGGCCCGAAGGATATTCAAAGGTGGCAGACCAAAAAATCTACGTGCAGGGGTAAATATGTACAACATCGGCTCCATCTGGGGACGGCATGATCGTCCTCGGTCATGTCGAGAACACGCAGACCACTGAGTATTTCTTTCTTCTTTTCAATTTCCCTGCGCTTCTACTTCGGGTAATTGCCGACATCCTTTTCTCCATAAAATAAAAGCTAAAACAACTTATATACAATAGAATACAATCAGGCATTCCCAACCTGGGTCAGAATTGGAAGTATGGTTTGAGGAATTGGCCATTCACCGGGGCATCCAAAAAATCACCTTGTAGGTTTTCTAAAGAAAAAGTGTTGTTTCTTCCCAGCTTCACTATTTTGAATGGCCCAAACCACAGCGGATCGAACTTAGCATGTTTGCCCTTTTCTGCTCTGCGAACATCCCATCTGAGAACCAGGTCTCCAACTTGAAATTTTCTATCTTTTGCACGCTGATCAAACACGTTTTTCATTTTCTCTTGGTATTCTATTAATCTCTGATCTACCTGATTCCGTGTTTTCTCCAATTAAATTAATTGATTAATCCTTCTGATCATGTCATCTGGCTCCTCTTGATTCTCCTGCATAAAACGTGCCACTGGCAGAGCCAATTGCACAGGAAACACATCAGCTCTTCCATATACCAGCTCATAGGGAGATTTCCCTGTTGCTCTTTTACTGGTTATTCTATTTGCCCATAGAGCAAACTTTAATTGAGAGTCCCAATTCTTCTGATTTTCACTTATTTTTTTCTTCAGGGCTCTTACTAGGGTTTTATTAGAAGATTCTGCTAAACCATTTCCCTGTGGATATTATGCTGTGGAATGAGTCAGGATGATGTTATACCTTTGACAGAAATTCACAAATCGGGCAGATTTAAAAGCTTGTGCATTATCAGTTACAATTCTAGCAGGACAACCAAACCTAGATATGATATTTTCCTCCATAAACTTCATTATTACAGCATCTGTAGCATTTCTTGTAGGTATGGCTTCCACCCATTTTGTGAAGTAATCTGTGGCTGTTAGTATCCATTTATATTGGCCACTTGATGGGGGATGTATTTCTCCGATAAAATCTAATCCCCATTTCTGAAATGGTTCATTTACATGGATGGGAATCAAGGGCAAAGCCGCTAATTTCTGTCTTTCTGCAAATCTTTGGCACTTATCGCATGCTCTGACCCAGGCAAAAGTATCTGAATACAATTTTGGCCAGTAAAGACCAGCCTTTAGGATTTTATGTGCTGTAGCCCTCCAGCTGTAATGTCCTCCACATATTCCATCGTGGAATTCAATCAATATATTCTCTACTTCATTTTCTGTGAGGCATAGCAGTAATATACCTAGAGGGTCTCTCCAATAGAGCTGTCCATTAGCAATTATGTATTTCTGTGATTTCATCCTTACAGCCCTATATTTTATTTTATCACAACTTGGAGGATAGCTAAGTGTTAAAAGATATTCAACTATTTCTTTATACCAAGGACTAGTTAGATATTTCATATGTATCTTTTGAGTAGCCATCTCTAGTCCTCGCTGCTCTTCTTCTTTTTCTGATTCTTCATTTGCTATCATGGATAGATTAATGCCCAGAGCTTGATGATTTGACTCAGATAACATCTTGGCAAGTCGCTGTCCTTTAATCATCTTAGTAGGTTTTATGTCTAAATCATACTCCTGAATCTTTGCAATCCATCTCCCTCTTCTACCTTCGCTGTCCCCTTGAACAAGAATGTCTTTTACAGCTGCGGTGGGGACATATGCAGTAATCTGAGATTGCAAAATATATACTCTAAAGGATTTAAGGGACTTTACCAGGGCATATGCCTGCTTCTCCAGTATATTATATTTTAGTTCCGCATCATAAAGCACTTGACTGAAGAAAGCTATAGGTTGTTCATATCCCTCTTCATTTTTCTGTAATAATACTCCAGCAATTGTATGAGGTGAAGCAAATGAAAAGATCATGAATGGCTTACTGTAATCTGGTCCAGCTAACACAGGAGCTTCAGCAAATGCCTGTTTTATCCTTGTGAATACATCCCTAGACTCCTGGGACCATTTTACTTCACTATCCTTTTTCAACATATTGGTTATATGCCTAACTATCTTAGCATAGTTAGGAATGAATCTTCTTAGGAAATTAATTCGGCCCAGAAACACCTGTACTTCATTTTTATTCCTAGGCAAAGGAATGATGTTTATTACTTCAACTCTTTTAGGGTCTATTTTCACACCATCTTTTGTTACAATGTGCCCTAAAAGCTTTCCCTCATCTAATGCAAATAAAGATTTTTGAGGATTGAGGGATAGGCCATACCTTCTGCATTTTTCAAAAGTTATCCTTAAGTGCTCAATATGTTCATCATCATTCTTTGGAAACACTATGATATCATCAAGGTAAACCACCAAAAACTTGTCATGTTCTCCCACAAAGGCTATGTCCATTGCCCTCTGAAAAGTAGCTCCTGCATTAATTAATCCGAATGGCATTCTGGCATACATAAAGGTTCCCCATGGTGTAGTAAATGCAGTTTTCTTCTGGTCTTCTAGGAACACAGCTACCTGATTATAACCAGAAAAACCATCCATCATCGAGATTCTGGATGCTCCCACCACTTTCTGCAGGATGTGGTCCATCTTAGGCAGTGGATAATTGTCTTTCATAGATGCTCTATTCAAATTTCTGAAATCCACACACAGCCTTATTTCTCCATTCTTTTTTCGAACAGGAACAAGGTTTGCTATCCATTCTGAGTATCTCAATGGCACAATTATCTTGGCCTTCAGTAACTTCTTGATTTCTTTATCAATGGAGGGAAGCATCAGAGGGTTGATCTGTCTGAGCTTCTGCTTATAAGGCTTTGCATCTTCCCTCAATGGAATCTTATGCTGTATTATATTAACATCAAAAGTTTTTAGGTCCTGATAGGACCAAGCAAAAACATCTTTATAAGATTGAAATAACTTCAAATATTTTTCTTTATAATCTTTTGGGACTCTTTTAGATAATTTGACAATTTTGGGATCAGTAGAAGTACCCAAATTCAAATCTCTCACTTGATCTTCTTCTGTCACCTTGTTTGGCTGCAAAGGAATATCATCTTTGTTAAATAACCTTTCTAAAGGCACCAACCCTCTAGGTATAACATTTCCTTTCAGCTGCAGCACTCTGTTACCTGCTATTCTTTCTTCCCATCTGTTTTCTGCAATATTTTCAACTTCTTCGTCCTCATTATCATCAATTTCCATATTTGTGAATTCTCCCACTGTCTCCATGAATCTCTTCATTTGTTCATCATCTTCAAATACCTGCCAGTGCTTTATATTATCTGGAATGGAAGGTCTGTAACGTACCTCCACTTCATATCTTAAAAGTGGATTTTGAGGAGGACAGAATGTACTGGCAGCCACGACAAGAGAGTCTGCTATTCTATTTTTCTCCCTGGGCATGAACTATATGTTAAATGCCAAGAAGAAATTTTCTATCATGTCCCATACTTCATTTCTATAAGCTATGAGCCGAGGATGCTTAGTTTTACATTGATTTTTGATCTGTCTTACCACCAGCTTAGAGTCTCCCAAGACTTTTAAACATTGGCTGCCCATGTTTTTGGCTGTTTGCAGTCCCAATAATAGTGCCTCATATTTAGCTACATTTTTGGTAGCCTCATATTCTAGTTTGAAGGACAGTGGCACCCATCTTCCTGTAGGAGAAATCAACAATACCCCACCTCCATTGCCCTCTCTTGAGTTTGCTCCATCAAAATGCAAAGTCCAAATTTCTGATTCCAAATCTTCTTTTGGCTGCTCAGCTTGAATTTGACCAAAAAGGGGTTCATGAGCATAATTTTGATTTTCTTCTAACATCAAACATGAAAAGTCTCCTCTTTGTTAAAGACTGGATAATTTTCTGAGTAGTCAGCCTTAGTTACCATTTTAACAAATCTAGTCTCCCTGTATAACCTCCTTTCTTGTCCTCCGAAGATTGGGACAGTAGCATATGTTAAATCCAATTTAATTTACCCACCAATTTTTGTACCCCAGGACCTTGACAGCAGCATGCCAAAGCGGGCTGGGATATCAGCAACCACAATGTCCATGACCACACTTTTTGCTGGAATATGGGCCAAATTGACCACTAAATCTTTTATCATCCCCAAGCATTTAACCCTTTTGGAATCAAATGAATATAAATATTTATATGGCCTAGTTATTTGTAGTCCTAGTTGTTCCATGACAGACAGAGGCATAAGATTATGGGAAGCCCCAAAATCTAATATACAATTATGTAGCAGCAGGTCATGAATGACTAGAGACACGTAAAAGGGAGGAGTAGAAGGGTCTATCTCCTCGACATGTGGGCCAAAGACTACCATGGGTCTTTCTTCTTGAAGGTTTAGACTATCAGGTGCAATTGGTATTTCAGGAGGAAGCATAAAGGAAGTAACTTGAGACTGATATATAGGTTGTTTCAATAATTCAGTCAGTGGGACAGGGATCTTAATTTTCTCAAGTTCTTTTTGCAAATTGAAAGCAGATGGGGGCTTTTCTATTACAACTTCTTTTGAATCCTTATTTTCAACTGAAGACCTGACTTTTTTTGACACTGGCTCAGCATTAGGAGGACTGACTATTTTTGAAGAAGAAGGAATATGATCATTAGGCTGCAGGGGAATATTTAGAAGATTCTTACCTTTTTCTATGTTTCTCTTTGTTGCTGATTCCTTCTGAGTAGATGCTTCTTTCTGAGGTGGCTCCTCTTCTTTATCTTGAGTTCTGGTCCTCTTCCTTGAAGATCTGAGATCATATTTGACATTGAATTGTGCTTGCATGAAATCAGAAAATTGCTTACAGTAATGATCAATCTCTGCTTCTTCGTCTTCGTCTTGCAACGGGCAATCCATATCATCATTATTTGAAAAAGCCAGATTTGAATCTTCTAATCCGTAAGCTGTATCTCCCGTGGAGTCATCTTCTAGTCCTTCCAAGTATAAGGGATGAGGTACCTGGTCTTGTTGTTCTTTTGCTTCTCTCGACAATATCTGCAATGGGGGTCTTCTATACTGAGGATTGTATCCTCTGTTTGGAGCATTATAATAGTTCTTGGGAGCTGCATTTTTTGCTTCTAATTCAAGCTTGACCATCTTCTTTATCATTTTGCTTATTTCGTCCATTTTATCTGAATCTTTTTCCTGATTAGAAGCAGAAACCTCTTCTTTGCCTCTTCTCCTAGTATCTTGTTCAGCTTTTCCTTTCAACTTCCCAGTGGAGGCAAAGTTTGCTTCCAATTCTAGAGCATCTGATTGAGCATCATCTAATGTAGCAGGTTTTCTTTCTCTTAATGAGAATCCAAAGTCGAAATCAAAGGCTGCTATAAAGATTATCTTAGCAGCAGCTTCATGGGGCTTCATTTCAGGAGGTAGGCTCAGATATAACTTGTTGAATCTTTTGATGAATTCTGAAACCCCTTCATTCTGTTTCTTCTTCATAGTATTAAACTCAGTAAGACATTGACCATGATCTTTCTTTTCTCCCCATTTTCTGAGAAAAGTATTCTCCATGATATCCCAGGTGGTTATTGAACGGTTCCCCAATGTCTTAAACCATTTTCTAGCTTCCCCTTCCAAAGACTGCACAAATAATCTCAAGACCACATCCAGATGTTCAACATTCAAGTTCTCTGCAAAAGAGCAGAATGTCTCAAGATGTTTTTGAGCATCAATATCATTTTCACCATTAAATCTCGGCAGAATCTTCAAGTAATCCTGTGGCATATCATTCAGCACTTGGGGCAAGGCTAGTGGAGCGTATTTATTCAATAGAAAAGCTGGAACATTGGCCATTGGAGGAGGTGGGGGTTGTACAAAGGTCTGAAAAACAAATGAAGGGAGAGGAGTAGGAGGAAGTGGAGTATGAATAACAATGGGAATATATTGCACAGAAGCTTGAGGTGTGGATGGAAATAACTCACGGTTAACAGCAACTACTTCTGTGACCTCTTTAATTTCTTCAGCCTCGAGAGCAGGATGAGAATCTTCTTCAATCCAGGCACTTCATCTACGTGGAGTTTCTGAGTAAAACTCAAGATTTTCTGTTCTAACTTCCTGAGAAGAAGAGGGCGGATAATCTTCAACGGAATATTCAGGGATTTTAGCACGAACCGACTTCCTCTCTTTCCAAACTCTTTTATGAATGATTTTCTCTGGGTCAGACACGTAGGGTGTTTTCAGCTGAGATGTATCTGACCTCAAATGTGGCCTACGAGGAGCCAGGACTACCAATAAATTTATCAAATAAATACCAGTGGAGTCACCAAGGTGAGAGATACGCAACTCTTCAACTCTCTGTGCTCACCTGATTAGAGAGTGAAAACAATTTGTCGAGACCCAGTGAAAATGATATTCTTGAATTCGTGTCCCCGGAAACGGCACCAGAAAGATGTTGTGGACAATTTTGTCACCCCCTAGAGACAGTCTAGAGTTGCCATAGACCAGTGCCTAGGACATCTTAATATAGTAAGGAGCTCTTCGTATAGCTTGGGTTGTCAATCCAAAAGCTCACTTACTATCTCTTGTAAAACAAGGAAATAAGTTTTGAATGGGACCAAACTCTCTCAGAAGCTGACAGAAAGATAAGAATAGTGTAGGGACATCATGTAAAACTCCAATACAAAGGCATCAGACAGTTAAGAGACAGCTTACTGTAAAGAGGGCCAGTTCAAATAATATATCAAAGAAATCAAATATCAGGAAGTGAGTGCAGTGAGGAAACATAGAGAAGATATTAGTTAACATGAGACCAAACCCAGATACACAACAGAACCACATAAGGGCATATTGATTTATGAATCCTTATATGACAATGGCGTTTTAAAAGCACCCTCCTCAAGTAACTAATATAGCAGAAAATATGGAAGAGATGAACATGGAACAGTATATCATGACTAGGCCTATTTAAAGCGCTTGACTAATTCCAGAAAGGGCACCAACAAGGATGAATCCTTACTGCAAACCAGTGAGCCACTCGCATTCTAGAACATGATACAAGAAGATAAATAGCATGAAAGGAGATATTGTATTAACACATAAGAGAAATTACATATTGTGAGATACCAAAGACCAGAATCCTCATTACAGTTATAACTCCTCCTCACTGAGACCCTACGGGCTCTGAACCTTCATAGAGAAGTATTAAAAAAATGTATACAAAAGCCACCGCACATTGGGCTATTTATAGAACCGGAACCCTTGCAATGTCTTCTTTTCGGGCCTTTATAGGAAAGATAGAGAATTCTAGAGGAGGAGGTAGATGGAGCACATTTAATGACTCAATTTGAATAAAATGGCAGAAAGTATTCGTGCCCACTCAATGAATGACTAACTATAAATGTCTGTACTTTACAATCTGTCTACAGAAATAAATACTGGGAGATGAAAATCTCCATATATAAAAGACACAGATAATAAAATATATACAGTTCTCTGCCTTCTGCTGGAAGTAGGATCTGCTGTCGTAAGAACCCTGAGATAATCTACAATTCTGTACTGTACTCTCGGCCCTTAACTTCGGATATGAATCCTAGATCTTTAATGTAGGGCGAATCTCTCTGGAGGGTTCTGTAGGTTCATATCTTCGTCTTCTTTAATGATGGTCATTTCACACACCTACCCTCGACTTCTTCTTTAAATTCCAACAGCAAAATGCCGTCCTTCAACATGCTTTTTAACTTCTGCAATAGAGGCAATAAATTATGAGGCCTCTTATCATCTCGGAACCTGCAAAACCCACAAAATATTAGAGGAAACAGACTCAAGGGTAAGGAGCATGGGGGTGGAGATGATGATGACATCGTGGACATGAACAGATGACAAGAATACGAAAAGTGGCGGAGGAAACACAATGGGACTCTGACGCATAGGCGAAATGCGGATTCTCTACGTAACACAGTGCGGAGATGGTGGCTGAAGAACGACAAATGCGAATGAAAACACATATAAACACATATATATATTTATATATATATATAGCGCGAAGGAATATTACGGATGTACGAAATGAGGACACATGGATGTACGATGGACAGATGGGAAGGTGATGTGGCGGTGGAGTCAATGGACAGGAGAGACTGTATCCTGAGCCGTCGGATTGCAAACATAGATCAATGGTTGATAATCGATGGGAGCAGCACGATGGTGGGCCATATGACATAGCGGACACGAGATAACGGGCGAGCTACTCTGGAGAATATCCATCATCGGATTGACATCGCCAGATCTGACGGTTCAGATGAATTCCGCTGCCCGGCGATTGTGTAGACTTTAACGCGCGGGGAAAGCGGTTTCATGGCCCGTACCAAGGACACGTGGTGCTTTTTCTATGGAATCGCTGCCCCCGCGGTAAATACCGCCATTTCGATGACAGTGGTGCGGGAGTTACCACCGGTTTTCTGCGCGTGGGGCCCTCCACACAGGGCGATTGCCGCTCCGTTGATTTGACTTCGATCGGACGGCCACTATTGCACCCGAAATATAAAACGATAAGCCCTTCTCCTTTTAGCTTGTGGTTTTTGGGCTCCGGTCATGTGGCGGTGACAGGAAATGGGCTATGGCCCTGGGGCTCTGACTCAATATAGTTTTAAGAGTGGGTTTTAAACCTTTGAAATAATGCATTTTAGGCAGAGATAGTAAAATCAAGCGGGAGCACTAGGATTTTATGTCATGGAAAAGGCCCGAAGGATATTCAAAGGTGGCAGACCAAAAATTTACGTGCAGGGGTAAATATGTACAACAGTACCAACATTTTTTTATGGCTACTATTATTCATGTGGAAAATTTGGTCATAAAGCTATAGAATGTTGCACGTACCCTGGGAACAAATACAATTCCAGGAGATCTGTCAAATATGAACCTCCCAGGGCTCAGTGAAACATCAATAGATTTGAACATTTAAGAAATAATATTGAATGTTACAAATGTCGAAACTTTGGACACATAGCCAAAGACTACAGACTTGAAAATCCTCCAGAAGAATCTTCAAAGCCACAGAATGAATGAACATGGAAGAAGAAGAAGAACGATAATTGTGCTCTCGCTTTCAAGGCTCAAAAGAACAAAGATGTGTGGTATGTTGATAGCAGTTGCTCAACGAATATGATTGGAGATAGAAATAAATTTGTATCTATGGAAGAGAAGAAGGATGGAACAGTGTCCTTTTGAAATGATGGATCTTCAAATGTTATAGGATCAGTTATTGTCACTCTCAGAAGCAAAGATGCTCTAGCCAAGAATGTTCTATTGGTTTAAAACATGAATCACAATCTACTCAGTGTTGGACAAATGTGTGATCAAAGACACACAATAATATTCAACTCCACGAAATGTGAAATCAGGAAAGGCGTGTATGGTGAAATTGTTGCTACAACAAGTCGAGCTCCAAAAGAAATATATGAAGCAACCAAAGCATGTCTAATAGCTAAAGAGGATGATACAATAATTGGTAGCTATGATGATCGACTAAGTAAGAAGTTTGCTACAAAGGTGCAAAGTGATTTCGAGCTGTCTTTACTTGGTGAGCTGAAATACTTCTTAGGGCTTTAAATATCTCAACAAGAGAAAGGAATATTTATATGTCAAGCCAAGTACATCAAGGAAATGTTCAAGAAATTTAAAATGGAAGATTGCAAACCCATCCTTACTCCAATGGTAACAGGCTGCAAATTGAGCATATATGAATCATCTAAGGATGTGGATGAAAGGTTGTACAGATCTATGATTAGTAGTTTTCTATATGTAACAAACTCCCAATCAGATGTTATGCAAACAAGTGGACAAGTAGCAAGATTCTAAGCAACACCAAAAGAATCACATATTAAATATTCTCTGGCATTGGAATATCTTCGCCAGAAGCTTGGGATACTCCCAAGTTCTCATTAGATTTTCTGTTTCCGGAATATAAAGGGGGAGTGGAAGTAGATTACAAGTCTGTAGGACGGTTGTGTGTCAAGGGGAGTGGAAGTGTGTACAGGTCCGCAAGATGGTTGTGTTTCAGGGGGAGTTACCCTTTGCTATTAATGTCAAAGGGGGAGAGAATGTTGTAGAAAGAGGTGTCATGATCGCAACAGGAGTACTTGTGTTTCCATCAATTCCAAAGGGGGGGATTGTTGATCAGCGGTTGTCACTGATGTCAACCCAAGTAGCACCAGGGGCTAACCCAATATTGCATGGGAATTTTGACCTATCAAATTAATATATTCTAGGTCAATAATTCTTTTTATGGTTTCTACTTATCGAGATGTTTCCATTGATATATGGCACGCCATGTAATTCTTCACGGTTTGATAGATATTCATGTTTGAAGTTTGTACCCCCAGTTAGTGGGATAAAACCCCATGGGGTTGGGGCATGGATCATTGTAAAGGTATCATTGTACTTAGTCATTGTAAATACATTATTGTACAAATTGTACTAGTGTCTATCTGCCAAGGGTTGAAGAGGCAGTGTTTGGAGGTCTAGGATCATCATTAGGTGGTTGTTTCAAAGTTGGGGTTATGGTCTATTATATCTTCCTCTTCTACATCATTCTATATCATTGTAAAGTGGACCATTTTCTTTGGTACGGGAGTCCATTCTTCACTTATTCTTCTATAGGGTGCTAGGGTGGTGCTAGGGTGATTTGTAGCTCATTGGGTGTTGGGGCATCCGTTCAGTTGACTACTGAAGAATCTCGGGTGTTGGAGCGTCCATCTAGTGGGAGCTAGAGAAGAATGATTTTCTAGATTCTAGGAAGTTGGTGCTTTATTTTCAATTGGATTTGAATATTAAATAATTATTAGAAAATCATTAGGTGGTTTTTGTGCTGGAGTGGGTTTCCACCTTAAAAACTGTGTGCATTTGTGTTCCTCTTGTTTGCTGCTATAATTTTACAGACACTGATAATAATTGAAGATTAACTAATGCTCTAATTAATAGGAATACTGATTCACCCCCCCTCTCAGTATTTCCAACATCTATAGCTGAGGATGTGGCTAAGGGTGGCTTCATCACAAAAGAGAAAGTTATCTCTCGTGCCCAATATTTAGACTTGATTTACACTCAATCTCGCACACTCTATGAAAAAATTCCTAACTCGTCGAGATCTAATTTTACTATTCCTCCTCAATTAATAGACTCTCATGTTGGAGACAACTTGATTGGCACTGCAAGCACACATCACACTACTACATCTAATCCTGCACCTTCTTCTGAAATTAATGTCGTGTCGTTTAACAAAGGCAAAAGTGACAAGCAACCCAGAAGTAAGAAAAAGGGGAAATCTAAGAAAAAGAAAACTTCTAACCCATAGGAAAGATCGTCTGATCAATTGTCTAGACCTAAGAAACCTCGTTATCCATGCATAATATGTAATTAGGAACACTTTGTTAGAGATTTTCCTCACTACATTGAAGTCTCAAAAATCATCAAGACTTCCCATGCGTCAGCTGTGTTGACAGACCCATTTCCAAATCTGGACACAAATATGGTTGCTACGGATCCAGCTCCTAGTTCCCAAGTTTTAATGTTATCTGTCACAAAACCTTCAACAAATATTTTGGTTTCAACACGTAATAAATATTATGGCAATCAGGCCACTGATCAACCTACTACCTCGACAACGAATCCATCTACGGAATCAGTACCGTCTAATCATATTCCTGAATTAACAATCAAGCCACCAAAGGGAGTAATTCATAAATTGACATATAATCCTCGAGCAAGAGCTGCTCAAAATTATAATATAGTTGAAGATTTGGCTCAATCCCCTTCAACTATGTCTGCTCTTGAGGTATTACAAAATTGTCCCTCCCCAAAACAAGCTTTATTGTTGGCTATTGGTGGAATTGATCTGAATGATTCTAATCTTGTCGTCTTTAATCATACGGGCCATGTGCCACAACTACCAGTATAATTGGAATTCTCCATACAAGTAAATGTTCTCAATCACCTTGTTCATCGCACTATTATTGATGAGGGAGCATCTACATGCATTATGTCTCTAAATTGTTGGAAGTCACTTGGATTGTCGTGCTTATCACAATCATCAACGACGTTGAAAGATTTTGATAGATGTACATATAAACCTTGTAGTATTATAAATAACCTACATGTTGAACTAGGGGGGAAAACAGTGAATGTTGATGTCGAGGTTTTTGACAGACCCCTTGACTATAATATTCCACTTGGAAGGCCATGGGTATATGCAATGACTGCAATTGTTTCTACATATTTTAGAATGACTTCCTTTCCATATAAAGGTGCTATCACAGTCATTAATCAACTATCCTTCTTTTCCTCTGCTTCGTAGGTAACTGGAAGCGTTCTGTTCATTCACATACCCCAACTAGAACTTTAGAACATTGGTGTAGGACTCTTAAAGGATTCCACTCTCATGGGAACCTTTGCATTACCGCCGCCTGCGATGTTGGCAGAAATTGCAAGAATAGAGACCTGCTACATGATCTCTTCCACTCTATCTGGCTTAAGGGAGAGTACGAGTGATTCTGAAATAGCTACATTGGATGATTTTTTGCCACCCAATCCTATTGAGCTAGCATAACAATCAATCTATCTGGCTTGGGCTATGAATCCGAAATCAATGTCGCCGAGTGTTTGGGTTGATCGTTCCTTATATTTTGGTACTCCCTCTGGTCCTTTTTCCTCAATGTTATTGACAAATGAGAATATTTTGGAAGTCATGATGTTAGAAGGAGAGCCATGGGAAGATTATCATCATCATTCCCATCTTCCTGATTATGAAGAAAAATATCTTAGTGAACTATATCACCCATCAATCAAAAATTTCTTTTCGAATTCTATACCTATTAATGCAATCGATTCTGAGAGAAACATGTCAAATATTGAAGAAACCATTCCTACCGATATTTTGACCAAACCTGGAGTTGTAGAAAATATTCATGTTGGTGTATCTTTTTCTCCATCAGAACTCGAATCATATCGCTCTCTATTTCGTGAATTCTATGATGTATTTTCTTGGTCTTACGAGGAAATTCCATGCATAGATACTAATATTTTTTAACACACTATTAATATATATCGTGATGTCAAACCGGTGTGTCAACGACTTCGTCCTATTCATATGAAAAAATCTTCTGCCATCAAAGCAGAAGTTGAAAAACTTTTGCGTGCTAGTTTCATATACCCTATTCCACTAACTGAGTGGGTTTCCAATATCATTCCTATCATGAAAAATCAAGGAACCATTAGAGTCTGCGTCGATTATCGGGATGTCAATCTTGCTTGTCCAAAAGGCAACTATCCTACTCCCTTTATCGACCAGATCATTAACGATTGTGCTGGATGCGAAATATTTTTGTTCATGGATGGATTTTCCGGCTACAATCAATTCAATATCCGCCCAGAGGATCAACATAAGAAAAAATTCACCTGTCCCTGGGGCACATTTGCTTATAGGAAACTACTGTTTGGTTTAAAGAACATTGGGGAAACTTTTCAGAGAGCAATAGATTATGCTTTCAATGACATCAAGCACATTATTTAACCTTATCTAGATGATGTTAAGGTCCCGTGATTTTGCTGATTGGCAAGCCAAATGATAGTGTAACATCAAACCAATCTTTGGAGCCCAAGGACCTAGCCTTCCTGGACTTAGAGAGGGCTCTCTCTATTTGTGTAAGGGATATCTGTGTGTTTGCTTATTGTGTTCTGATTTTAGGCTAGTTATGAAGTAGGTTTTTGGTTTTGGTTTTTAGGTTGTGAGGGATGAACTGATCAAAGAATAAGATAGGTAAAAAGATGTCAAACCAACTGGGCTATGGGGTCAAAAAGTTCAAGAAAGCATTCAGGTGGTGATACAAGTTTGTTGAAGGGCCGATTTGAGTGAGGTAAAATGGATCTTTGGGTAAAATGGAGTGGGATGGACATTAAATTTGTGAAGAACAAAGGACTTCAAACATAAATAGTTTAATAGCTGACATAAACATGGTAGGGAAAACCATTAATCATGAGAAATGTAACTATAAACTGATCAATACATAGAAATAAACATTCAAGCCATGCATAGAGATATATGTCTCTCTACCTTTAGGAAATGGCTATCAGACTTTGGGGAGATACATTTAAGACAAAAAAACAACTTAAATCACTATGAAGGAATTCCTAAGAATATTATTTCAAGCTATTGGGCACTTTGAAGCAAGATTTCATAGTTTTAGACAAAGGGCAAGATCAGTACAAGACCTCCTTGCTTCAACAAATGACAATCAAACAATCAAAGAAAATTTTCAGAGGTGGAGCTATGACTAGCCATGAGTAAGTAGGGCATACCGTGAATCATACTTAGCATGCATAAAACTATAAATGAAACAAGCAAACAATATTCTTCAGTTATCAAAGAGCAATCAAGGATTCTTTGATATGAATAAGAAGGAAGAAAACATAGAAGCTATAAAGAAACAAGAAATTTGAGGTGCCTCCAAGGGCATTTCTCAAATCTATTCTCTACTATCTTATAGCAAGCAAGAACATGGAAATATGAATGAAAACTAAGAAGAAAAATAGAGAGGGACACTATACCATTTTACCAAGTCATGGAATCCAACAACAGACCTCCTTCATCATCCAAAAACATTCAAGAAACTATCCAATGCATGAAACAAGTGTTTCTTCCAAGCTTGTATAACCATATATTGCTTCTTTTCATCAAGTTCAGTCTTATTTACAATGAAAGCCTTTGGAATATATAGGCAAAAGTGAGGAAAACCTCCTAGTTCAACTTGAAATCTCATTGGTCTATCCAAAATATCTGATTTTGTCCTTGAGGGTTTGCAAAGCCCAAGGCACAAAATATCTAATAAAATATCTCAAAAATGCTAAAAAAGGAAAATAAATTGACTTTTCCTAACTAACCATGCACAAAAATAGCTAAACGCACATGAGGAAAAGTCACTTTTGAAAGGCACATTTTTCACAAAAGTACTTAAGAAATACATCAGCAGAAAGTCCTCTAACTTGCCGGCAACTTTTGAAGGCCTTTCCGATGTTGAAACGAGGCCCGTGATGGCTCGTTGGAAATCTCTGAATGTATATTTTCTGAAAAATTTTAGTTTGCTCCAAACTGACCACTAAAAGTCTATAAAAAACTGACCTGTGTGTAAAAACCCAAAAAATAGGCCTTGCTGATAAATGGGGCAGAGTGTGGAAAAAGTGAGTGTTTTTCGCCATTTTGGGGGAGAAAATCATCTTCAAATGATATAAAAATTGCTCAGTATATGCCCCTAAAATTATGGCATCCAGTGAAACCATTTTCATCCTTTGAGGATGCCCCAAATAGAAATGGCGATGCCCATGAGTTTTAGCCAAAAAACCCAAAAATGACAAAAAACCAAAGCTTGTTGAATTCTGCCTAATTTTGGTGAGCATGACCCTCAAGGGTTTTTAGAAACATGTTGTGAAGATTAGGCCAAAATTTGGAGCTTTGAGGTGTCTTTCTTCAATTTTTGTGCCAGGCGCCTCCTTTGAGCCTCCTTGAGTTTTTTCTATGTGGCCTTCAATTTCCGACGGGCAAACTGATTGAGCTTCTTGTAATGCCCGATCATCCTTTGTTGAAGGTCCAAATCTCTATTTTCCTTCTCCAACTTCTTTTCCAAGTGATCATTTACCCTCTCAAGCCATGCTTCTCGATTGTTCTCTATCTCTTGGGTGAACAATGTAGTGAGGGGTAGATTGGAGAAGGGCAGCTTCTTCTTCCTTTTGTTTTTCAAGGGCTCTTTTGAGTCCCATAGTTCTTGGCCTCTTTCTTCTGGGCTGATCTTCATCTTCACTCTCATTTAAGTCACCCATGAGCTCTTCCAATCTAACTTGTGCCTTGGAGGCCTCCTTTTTGTATTTGATGGCCTGTGTCTCATATACCGCCATATGGACACTCATCTGTTTGTTTTGAATTTGAAAAAAGTGATTGAAGTTTCTAGCCCTCTCTAGATCAGTCCTCAAAGCAACAATTTGGCTTTCTCTATTGATCAAGAGAGTT
Source organism: Pinus albicaulis (assembly GCA_034641835.2). NCBI lineage: Eukaryota > Viridiplantae > Streptophyta > Pinopsida > Pinales > Pinaceae > Pinus > Pinus albicaulis. Next base: position 310,498,467 of record CM076574.1, read on the forward strand.
TCTAGGATTCGGGCCTCATTTTCTCTATCATCACTTTGGCTTTGAATTATGTCTAAGTCCCTCTCCTTTTCATGGATGCTTTCTTCTTTCTCCTTCCCCTTACTTTGGGTGGCTCTTTTGGTCTTCCTCCTCTTGGGAAATTTGACAATGGGCTTCTTGGGCAATTTCTCCTTGCTTCGGAGGGCCCTAGTAACATTTGGAGTTATATTTTTAGGCACCCTTTTCCTTGATGTCCAAGCCTTGGCCACTTTGGAGAAGAGAGCATGGCCCCTTGCCTAGGAGAGGTAGCTAGCACATGCTCTATTGGCTCTTCGCCCTTGTTACTTTCCTCATCATTCTTGCCACTGTCTTGAGTTTCTTCATGGATGCCTTGACTTTCCTCTTGCATTTCTTTTTTAGGGCTGCCCTCTTTACTTTTGCCTTTGTTGTCTTCTTCATGAGGTTTCCTTTCCTCACTGTCCTGCACCTCTTCATCATGATGCTGTTTTTCTTCATGAGGCTGTTTTTCATCATCATGTGGCTGCCTTTCCTCACTGTGCTGCATCTGTTCACCATCATGTGGCTACCTTTCCTCATTGTGCTACATCTGTTCACCATCATGTGGCTACCTTTCCTCACTGTGTTGCATCTGTTCATCATGCTGCCCTTCCTTATCTTTCTATTGTTCATCATCATGTTGCTCATCATCATCTTCCTCTTCATCATGCCCTTCTTCATCGTGCCCTTCTTCCCCTTGCTACTCTGTCTCACTGTGCTCTTCTTCCCCTTGCTCATGCTCTTATTCCTCATCATGCTATTTTTCTTGTTCAGTGGGAAATTTGAGCTTCTTGGGAATCGGCTTGCTTGAATAAGGTGAAGGATGGTGAGTGGAAGGTGAAGGAGATGTATGAAATGAAGAGACAGTGGTGAAATCTAGATTTCTAATGAAAGTATCCCAAGATATTTCCTTCTTCTCAAGCTGATGAAGAATGATAACCTTGATGAGGGAATGATGGAAGAGGCAGGCTGTCTGTTGAGAAGGAGGTTTTTTCTGAATAGTGGAGGCCATTTTCTCAATACTTCTATGGAGGAAGAAAGGGAGATTTAAAAATTTGGCTCTTGTGAAATGCATGAGAAATTGGACATGGTAAGCATAGACTCAGGGGAATCTTCCCTCGCAAGTGAAGTATTTCATGATTATCTTCATGAGGGGAGCATAACTAGTCAATAGATATGAGAAGGGAAAAATGGATGGACATTGTTACACCATTTTTTGGTCATCTAACCTCTTATCATTAGATGGACCCAAGTACACCATGTAAGACCAGTTTTACCCCAAGTAAAACTGCTTTCACTATGTTAATTAGGAAACCCCAAAAGGGAATATTAAACAAACCCATATTTGTTTGATTTTCCCCAAGGAATAATTAATTAAACCATAATTTAATTATTATTCCCAGTCATGTTTAACCCAAAAAACAAAGAAATTAATGAGGTAAACCCATAGTTATCTTATTATTTTCTAGGAATAATTATTTAAATCTTATTTAGATAATATTCCTTGTTAAATATGACCAAATCAACCACCATTAATTAAATAAATCATTATTTATTTGATCATATCCCAACCACTTCCTTAAAAAGATAAATAAACCATTTATTTATTTATTCTTCACTAATCAAGGGATTTGACCCAAGTCAAACTCCCTTTCCCTCCAACAAATAATAATAAAATATTCCGTAGAGGTGGATCTAGATTTATTAACATTATTTTAATCATGCACCAAGATCTAGAATGACCCAATATTTTGTTATAAATAGGAGGGTTTTCCCCATCATTCTTCACCTTTTTGTTGCCTATTAGATCACTCTGGATCTATACACTTGGTCTCATTTCTACCATTTTGCTCCCATTGAGCTCTATCTTCTACATTGGGTTTTCTACATCTACAAGAGAGAGAAAGCTTAGATCTGAAGTGCCGAGGACTACAAAGAACCCATCCCATTGAGGAGATCTGGATACACCTTCTTGTTTCCTCCCAGGTGCCCTGTAATATAAAAATTCATTCAAAAATCGTGTTCTTGTCTTGTCTGTTGGATGCATGGAGCAAACTCTTTACTTTACTGCTTAATGTCTTTCCATTTATAGATCCGTTTGTTGCAGCACTTTAACTACTAATTGCAGATCTGAAGATGTTTTGCAGCCATTATTGTTGTTAGGGCTATTAGTTATGCGTAGCTAAAGTGGTTCTTTTTCGTACGCTTCGACAAAGAATTCATACTAACAAATGGCGACTCCACACGGGTTTTAAATTACGACCGCCGTCGTTTTTCATATTCCTGCATATCCAGCTACTTCAGACCCTAGGGTTTCTTTTCAGCTGTTTATTTTTCCTATTTTTATGTTGTTTTTCTCACATAAAACCCTAAAACATTAAAATTTCTAACTTCCGTGTGTTTCTGGCCCTATTGCGCAGGTAAGCGACACCAGCCGCAACTGAGACGGCAACTTTTCTGAAAATCGGCCGCCGAGACAACCGGAACGGGGGGTCGAACTTTTTGGCCAAAAAACTGCGACCTGGACCTCCTGGTCGCACTTTTCTGCCCCTTTTCTGCGACCGAACTCGCATCAGGTCGAAATCGCGACCGCCTTTTTCCGAAGATTTTTTCCCCAATTCTTGCGGGGTTCTACCTCCAGCCTTCGCCGTGTTTTCTTGGGGCCCTCCCCGTCCCACCGCCTCCACCAAGATCCTGACCGTTTTACCATCTAAGGGGGAACCCGCCCTTATAGGGCTCTAGTACCCCCACTTTTTGTGGAAGAGTTTTAGCCGTTTTCCCCGCCGCCCGTAGCCGCCCTCCCCTTCCCGTATCTGTTACCTCCCTTTCAGATCCATTGAAATCAGCCTCTTTTTCCTTTCAAATCACCTCTCGTCGTTTTGTTTGGACCTCCTTTGAAGGCCTCCGCCTTCCCCCCTCCGGTTATTTGCTGATTTCCATCTTTTTTCCAGCCACCTTGCCTCTGTCTCTTGGCTGTGATCTGCACCTCTTCCTGCAGCTTTATCCTCCAGATCTCTGTCCCTTTTGACCCTAGATCTGTTGAGCTCCCTTTATGTGTGTTTTACATAGTTTTTCCCTTTCTTTTCAGCATAGTTGTGAGAGACCCACCTTCTTGGGTTAGATAGATGCATACGTAGCTGTTATTTTTCTATTATTTCAGCATTATATTCTGTTCTCTGTAGGTTTATTTTCAGCTACGCAGCACACTTTTTCTTGCTCTCAACAACGGAAAGGGTTTAAAAATTAAAATTAACGCACGCCACACATTGACCCTAAGTGAAGAAGCGCCTGGTTTACACCGCCTGGCAAAGACTCTAAAATCAATTGTCACTGCACCTTATCTGCCCTTGACCTTCCTTGATTCTGTCCCTTTCTGCCCTTGTCGGTTTCCTTCTTCCTGTGATCATCGCGCCCCCAAGGCGCCGTTCCCGGAGACTTCTTGGCCTTCACCCTCAGTTTCCGGTTGATCGACCTGCTCCGCACCGCCGTCGTCGAGCCAGTCCACCTTCGAGTCCGCACTCCGACTCCTCTCCTGATTCATCGGGTCCCCCTTCTCCTTCCGGTTCTCCCCCTGTTACCTTCACTATGTCTGGACCAGGGCCTAACGCTAGCGGTTCTCCCGGCCCCAATGCCGGCCCTACTTCTAGCGGAACCGCCACAACCACTACCCCGGCCACCCCTGTGCTGCCGTACATTGCAGGCCTCAGCCTCCCCGATTTCCATCAGTTGATTAACAACCCCATTCACCACAATGCTACCTGGCCCGCTATGCCCACCAAGCTGCCCTCTGATATCCCTAAGTTCGAGGGCCTTAATGGAGAAGATCCAACCAATCATGTCCGGTCTTTCCACATGTGGTGTTCCTCCAATTCCATTACCGATGACTCCATCCGTCTTCGTTTGTTCCAACGCACGCTTACCGGCGAAGCTTCTAAATGGTATGTCGAACATGCCACTTCCTCCCATACCACATTCGAGACTCTTGCCCAAGCCTTCTTGTCGTACTTCCAGCTCCCTCTCCGATACGACACTGGTACGGAGCTCTTGACTTCATTTAAGCAATCCTCTTCCACACGCCTTTCTGCCCATGTTCAAGAATGGCGACGAAGACGGAGCTTATGTCGAGCCCCTCCCTTTGAAGATCGGGTTTACATGGACTGGTTCCTTCGCACCCTCCCGTCTCCCATCGGCAAAGATGTCGCCTCTCACTTTCCTCAATCTAAAGAAGCCGCCCTCCAAATAGCTTTAAAATATGACCTGATCTACGCTCAATCTGGTTATGTTTATACCGTTCTTCCTGACATCCCCAGGCCCGGTGGCGCTAACGCCCCGGGGGCATCTCATTCTGCCGACGGTATTGTTGGATCTCTTTCCCACCCATCTGCTCACCCTCCTATGGGCTATGGTCTCCCTCAGGGAGGGGCCAGCACCTCAAGCACTCTTCCCCCTCCCGGCAACATGTATCCAGGATACGGCATGCCTCCTCCTTTTGCTCAACCTCCTGCTTACCTTAATGTCGCCCAACCCAACCCTTACCTTTATCCACATCCTGGTGCGCCAGCTCCTCCAGCATATGCGCTTCTGCCTCCCTTGCCTCCTCACAACCCGCAACAGCACTTACAACCCCCTCCAGGGCAAGTATTTGCACAGCAGGGTGCGATTAATCCCCCTTCTTCTCAAAGAAGGCGGAGAGGCAACCAGAACCAGTCTGCCCCCGGTAACCGAGGACCCAATTTTGGTGTGGACCCTAACACTAGCAACCAGCCACAGGGCATGCCGCCCAGGCCGGACAGGCCGCTTCGCACAAACAAGCCCTGTTCGTGTTGCGGTGTTTACGGTCACTACACTCACGATTGTCCTCTCTTACCCCAGATGCGATAGATGTGGGAGTCTCAAGCCACATTGCGCGGACAACACACCTCCCCTCATGTTCCTCCTAATGTGGCCACTACCCAGCCTGCTGTGTTCACTGATCCTTTCCCTCAACAGGGATTCGTGGCTACCCAACCCCCCGACAGCCATGTAGCCACCCCCTCATCCATTTCTGGTTGCTCTGATTACCAGATCCTTATGATGCACTCCGATCCTTCCCCATCCGTCGACCTTCACCTTCAAACTCGGTCTCGCCAGTACCCCAAGCCTCCTGCTCAGTCCGCTCCCGAGCCTCCCTCTTCAGGTTCTACAGAGCCTCTTTCGACATCCAGTGGCCCTTTACACATCCCTCAACCCAAAGTTGAGGTTCATCCAAAGATTCCAAAGGGCCCATTACGCCGAAATGTTGCTTCCGGTCGAGCCGCTCAGTCATATAGTATCGTAGACGATTTGGCGCAATCCCCTGCTGCCATTTCCACACTGGAACTCCTCCAGTCATGCCCTTCCCAAAAGAAGGCTCTACTATCTGCCATGGGCGCTGTTGATCCTGCTGATGACCAAATGATTGTTTTTGACGCCACTCAATCGGACCATCCTCCTCTCCCTCCTTCCGTTGCTTTCCAAATCCCAGTCAAAATCCGGAACGCCACTGTATCCCGGTGCATAATTGATGAGGGGGCATCCACCTGTGTGATGTCCGCTTCGGTTTGGAAGAAACTCGGATCCCCTGAGCTGGCCCCTTCCACGATCACCCTTCGAGCGTGGGACGGTCACGCCTCCCAGCCTATTGGCCTGTTTCGTAACTGTCCCATCACCCTCGCCGGTAAGACTGTTTGCGTTGACGTCGAAGTCATTGATGCCCCTCTAGACTAAAACATTCTATTGGGGCGAAGCTACACCTACGCCATGTCCGCTGTCCCATCTGCGGTTTTCCGCAAGATGTCTTTCCCACACAATGGGAAGATAGTCACCCTTGACCAGCTATCTGATCATGAGCCGTCGTCTCAGACCTCCTCGGAGACGACCATCTCTTCCGTAGCCAACAAGCAAACCGTCGATTCTTTGACCAGTGTCTCCCCCGGCGTCTACAAAGATTCCACCTTGCTTGGAACTTTTCCTCATCTTCCCCCTCCTCCTGTCACTGATCCCAGCTTGTCGAATGTTTGCATGATGCAATCATCTCAGGCTGCCCATAAGCGGCCTGCCTCGGCTAGTCAGCAACCTCCCCCCCGCCCTCCGCACCCGCTCCTAGCCATTTTTCTCCGCCAGCCGGACCTCCTCCTTCTGGCCCTTCTCCTACAGCTGGTATCCCTGAACCCCTTTATCCCCCTAGATCGGTTCCCCCCGGCCTTAACCATCTCGGAGCCGTCCCTCCTGGTCATTATCCCGCTGGTCAGATATCGTTCCTGGCTCCCCCTCCCGGAGTCTATTCGGTCCCCGTCATGGCCACCCTCTCTCTCCCTAACTTGAACCTGGGTATGCTCGTCTGGTACCTTGACCCTCCAGCCGCTACCCCTCCTGGTCACCCCAAACCTTACATAGCTTTGACACCGGTCCAACCGGTCCCCCTCGCTTCCTCCATAGCCACTGTGCCCCCAGCACCTCCACAGGACCCTTCTCCTGTTGCGACGGCTCCCGAGAAAAAAGGCAAAGCCCGCAAGGGGGCACCCAAAGACACGACCACCACAACCGACCCGGCTCCTGCTCCGCCCGCGAAGCCCTGCGCCTTATGTGATGTCACCGGTCATGCCACCCATGCTTGTCCCGAGTTACCCCGTATCCGGCCCATGGTTAAAGTCGCGTTCCCCGAATCTACGGCCCTTGAAGCCCCTACTCCTTCTTCGTCCGTGACCAAGAACCCCAAGACTCTCCGCACCAACAAACCCTGTGCCTTGTGTGGGGCCCATGGCCATTACTCCCATCATTGTCCTCACCTGACACATTACCGTGCCTCCCTTGAGGTGATCCGCGAGTATGAGGTCGAAAAAAATCAATCCGCCTCTCCCATTCTCGCGCAGTATGCTTCAGGCCAGCCCGAGGATCCCCCCGCTCCCATCCACATCCCCCCCCCCGGATGTTCAGATGACGGAGTCTACAGTCACCATTCTTTACCTATCCTCCTCTGCACGACACTCGGAGCCTAGCCCGTCCGCAGCCTCCCCCGTTGTGTCCCTTGATACTCGAGATCATTCCACTTGTGTCTCTGTTGACCTTCGCAGCCCGAGTCCTCGCCATGTTTCCGATAGCTCTCATACATCACCTTGTTTGAGTCTTGATCATCCTGCCCCTTCCTCCTGCCATTACCGCTCGATGACTTCTGTACCCTTATGCTGCCGTCATTTCCTTTCATCCCCTCATTTATTGTCTTGTCACACCATTTTGCAGGACCCCCCGTCCACACCCTTTATCGGTTACGCCGATGGTGCAAGTCGCTACTCCAGGAATATTGCCTCGGCAGGGTGGGCCATCTTCACCCCCGCATGACCTCGTTCGTCTAACTGGTATGCATTGTCTCCGCCACCAACAATCAGCCGAATATGATGCAGTTAAGGCCTATTAGCCGACGCCCTCATTAGCTGATGCCCTCTTTCATCGCATCCTCCATCTGCACGTTCGTTTGGATTCCCTGCTTCTTGTAATGCAACTAAATGGTGTTTATCGTGTGCATAACCCTATGCTGTTTAGACGCTATTTACGAGTGAAAGTCTTAATACGTGTGTTTGAAACCATAACTTTCAACCATGTACCCCGAGACCAAAATCACTATGTAGATAGTATCGCAAACCATGTTCTAGATTGGCATTTATCACACACATTTCATACAAGACAATAACATTAAATCAACCATCAAAAGACGATACATATCCATAATATGTGTCGCAAAACATATATATAGAGTCCATCTACTCTGATACATACGACATGCCCATAGCATGTTACAAACAAAAACTGGGGGCACCATACGCCCCCCATACATATACATACGACATGCCCATAGCATGTTACAAACAAAAACTGGGGGCACCATATGCCCCTCCATACATTCTAGGGGGCACCACCTGCCCCTACATACATCAGAAGGGGTACCATATGCCCCTAATCACTATCTGGAGGCTCCCGGGCCAATGGCTCGCCCCGCAAACTCGTAGATCACGCATGTTTCCGAGACCGCCATCGCCATGCGCCGCATGATACTCGCCACCCGAGGGGAGACCAACACATGGCTCTATGTACTGTCGTCTAAATCCTGCTCGTCTAAATCCCGCCACCCGCGCTTCCGATACTCCTACACAAATGTCACATCTACGGCGGATGTCCTCCAGTAGGGCGGCTGCACCCTCATTTTGTGCTGCTCTCGACCCACTCGGACCCGTAGCTCCAGACGCTGCCGGTCGTCCCATATATCCGGCCGGTTTTACCGGTGCTATATCTGCATACCAAAAGTACCTGAATCAGTATCATTATTTACTATTCAAAAAACTTTAACATGCCCACATAAGAATAGCAATTTTTCACTTACCATCGGGCCCCCAGACTCGACCAGACAGAAGTGGCAGATCCGGATCCCCACAGTAGCTCATCCCACTATAAGGGTAGTCGTCTATGTACAACAGCATCTGATCCCAATGGGCAAAGAACTCCGGTCGAAACACTCACCCGACCGCCCCTCCTCCTCCTCTGCAGAGTAGTCGTCCCCAACGACGCATCCTGGGCTCGGCCCCCATCCGGAAGCCGCACACGAGGCTCCTCAAGGTCTGATCTTCTCAAAGAAGGCGCACAATACATAAAAGTCCCATATGAGCAATCATGATTCACCCGCCTACTCAAGCAGAGCGAAAACTGCCGCTTTAGCGACACCAACATCATTTGGGCCCACCCAAAGTAGGTCCCACCCAACACACCTTCCACTATCGTCATCTGCCCACCGGTGATGTGATGGAACGCCTGGCTGCCCAGGATTCGCAGCACAGCTGCGGCCACTGCACGGGTTTCTAGCCTCTCTAGATCCCCGATCAGTATTCGAGTCCCCTTGACTTGGATACCCGGTCGACAATGGCGTTCCACGAACTCCATGATATGCCGCTCGCTGCCAGCAAAGATCGGGCCGTGTGTCTCCCACTATCCCCAAGCAGGGAGGCCGCAGAAGTACACATCCCGGACCGTCGCCCGATCCCGCGTCCTCTTCGTACTACAAAGATCTCCGGGACTGATCCCAATAACCGATAATCCCAGCGCAATGGTCTCTCAAGCCATCAACGGTTCTCCACAAACTTGAGAACCCCAAATCCGGCCAATACACGACGAACACCCCGATCCGCTTGGATCTCCGTCCGAAGTGTTCCCTGCAGATCCCTCTCCAGAACCTCGACCCGCAACTCGCCTATACCTCGCACAAACACATCATTTTTGTCAGCATACAGATCGGGAAAACCATAACCAAACACCAAAACCCAACTTCCAGCCATAAAATAGCACCAAAACCCCCTCATCTCCCAGGTCACATTTTTCTGCTCTTTTCTGGACCAGGTCGCACTGTTTGCCCTGATACCTGCGTCCTAGGTCGCACTTTTTGCCCCAAATAGTGCGACCCGACCGTAGAGATGAAGGAGGGGCTGTTTCTAGGATTTTGGGCCCTAAACTGAAAAAGTAATCCATCAAAATGCAAGAGAAAGGTTAGGCCTCCTACCTCCAACTGACGGATCCCGATTCCAACGGTCGGTTTGTCCGCTACGTTCGCCGCAAGATTTAGGGCCTTCTCTCCTCTCCACATTCACCACATCAACACTAGCAAATGAATGCTTTTGGAGGGAAAACTGCCTTATTAAAAGAGAACCCCTGTTTCTTCTTTCGACTGCTGCGACCACACCGTAGCCCCGTTCGACAAACCGTCAGCACCGCTGGAAAGCTCTCACCAAGCTCTCAAATGGGTTTCTGTTAGTGTTTGGTGATTTGATACTTCACTCGGACACATTTTGTCCAAGAAAGGTCACTTCACCGCTCCTTCAAATCGAATTTCCTCACTTACGACACTTGTCCTTGGGGCACCATATTGCTCCCTTACTTGTCCATGTTCGTGTCGATTTTCATCATGAGTTCCCACCTTGAACTCATGTTTCCATGGTCCCCCATTGGGGCCTTTACTGTGTGGCAGCACTATCGAGTGGCCCTTGTTTAGAGCATCCAAGTTGAGTCATCATCGCATTCATGGAGTCTATCCTGCGTCCCTTTGTACCCCACTATAGCCCTCCATCCTTCATTGCTTGGTTCCTCTCTTGTGTCGCATATCATGACCTTCACTACCGTCCCCTATCCCCTATGATCTTGTGTCAGTAGTCGCCATGTCATCCATGCTCTTTATGCTCTAACAAGGAAGCTCGTCCATCTGGGCTACTCAAATTCTTCCCATTTCCACTATCGTCATTAGTAAGCCGCTCCGTCCGTCGCTTCTATTGTTTTCTCTCGTGCCTTAGCTGAGGATCTCTCATTGCCTCACCTATGGCGGTCCTCCTTTCCGTCGACATCGAGAAAGTTCATTCCGTAAGCAAGGTCTAGAGGGCTGTACCTTGGTTCCACTTTTCATCTTGTTCTAAGGCTCCCTGGACGGGGCAGGGGGATTCTATTTCGATAACTTATGCCTACTTCCAAGATGCTCGCAGATTCGAGATAATTACCTGGCCCAGCTGACTCAGCCAGCCAGCCTTCGATGATTCCCGGGCGTGTGTGAGATGTCTCAGCCCTCATGAGGGGGTGGCCCTGCAGGTAGCTCCCCACATGCCCGGATGACCTCTTCATTGCAGCCTTTGATGCCGCTCCAGATTTTGATGATGTTGGCCTTAGCCACTTGCAGCACCTCTATGATTTGCATGTATCAGTCAGATTTTGTGAGCCCTTCCCCATTTACAGGGGGCATTTGGGTTGTATTTATCTCATGTACTTAGATGATATTGTACTAGTCCTGGCTGTTATCCCAGGCACAGCATGTATGTGAGACTATTCATTGTATTTTTATCTGGCTCTTGATTATGCCAGCTGTACTCTATGGTTCGGTCCCTTGTTCACTGGACACACTATTCTTTTGTACTTTGTCACGGCGGGCATAGGTATGCCTTCCCCGCCGCCTTCAGCACAGGTACCCTCTCATAAAAGAGACTTGTTGCACCTGCGAGTCTCGTCTCCTCAGGGTCTAGTCCTTCAGCACACTATCTACCTCACAGTTCTCTCTCTGACACCCCTTTTTGTTGTCTAGTGACTGTGTTCTTACAACGTACTTCGGCCATACGATTTTCTCCTGACACTCGCACGCTGGGGGGCAATCTGTTACACCATTTTTTGGTCATCTAACCTTTCATCATTAGATGGACCCAAGTACACCATGTAAGACCAGTTTTACCCCAAGTAAAACTGCTTTCACTATGTTAATTAAGAAACCCCAAAAGGGAATATTAAACAAACCCATATTTGTTTGATTTTCCCCAAGGAATAATTAATTAAAACCATAATTTAATTATTATTCCCAGTCATGTTTAACCCAAAAACAAAGAAATTAATGAGATAAACCCATAGTTATCTTATTATTTTCTAGGAATAATTATTTAAATAATATTCCTTGTTAAATATGACTAAATCAACCACCATTAATTAAATAAATCATTATTTATTTGATTATATCCCAACCACTTCCTTAAAAAGATAAATAAATCATTTATTTATTTATTCTTCACTAATCAAGGGATTTGACCCAAGTCAAACACCCTTTCCCTCCAACAAATAATAATAAAATATTCCGTAGAGGTGGATCTAGATTTGATTAACATTATTTTAATCATGCAACAAGATCTAGAATGACCCAATATTTTGTTATAAATAGGAGGGTTTTCCCCATCATTCTTCACCTTTTGTTGCCTATTAGATCACTCTGGATCTATACACTTGGTCACCATTTTCTGCCATTTTGCTCCCTTTGAGCTCTACTTTTTGCATTGGGTTTTCTACATCTACAAGAGAGAGAAAGCTTAGATCTGAAGTGCTGAGGACTACAAAGAACCCATCCCATTGAGGAGATCTCGATACACCTTCTTGTTTCCTCCCAGGTGCCCTGTAATATAAAAATTCATTCAAAAATCGTGTTCTTGTCTTGTCTGTTGGATGCATGGAGCAAACTCTTTACTTTACTGTTTAATGTCTTTCCATTTATAGATCTGTTTGTTGCAGCATTTTAACTACTAATTGCAGATCTGAATATGTTTGGCAGCCTCTATTGTTGTTAGGGCTATTAGTTATGCGTAGCTAAAGTGGTTCTTTTTCGTACACTTCGACGAAGAATTCATACTAACAGACATGTATCTCTATGCTCAAGCTTTAGAAAAGGCTTGTATTGTTTTGAGTCTAGGTGGCTTTGTTTAAACCACTTCTCTTCGACATAAGGGATTTTGGTGGCCTTGGAAATGGACTTAGGAGAGAACTTAAAATCCAAGCCTGCTAGCTGAAATTTTTTCTCTTGAAATCTCAAAGCACAAAGATGTGTCAAAGGGGAATAGCTTTTCACTTCTTGCACCCTTTGAAAAAACTCTTGACACCCAACCTCATGGAAGTTAAATAGGACTAATGGATGAGCATTTACCTCTTCAGTTGAAACAGGCTCAAACCTCCTGTGAAGGCCACTTCTACTATCTTGCCTAGGAGGCATTTTGTTTTGAATGTTCTTTGCAAAAACAAGCTATCTCAAATGGCCTTTGGAATGGCTTCTCAAGAACACACCCTGTCTTCCTTATCAGTCACTGTTTTGTCTCTTTTATGCCAAACAACAAGTATTTGTAAAAATGAAACAAACTCAATCTTATCATTGTGTTTGGGCAAAGTCTTTTGAAAAGAGATGTTTGTGGTTTGTTATTTGAGCAAGGATCCTTGTGTTTTGACAGAAACAAAACAGCCTTTCCCTCAAACAATACTCTTCTGCTGCTCATTGGTTTCTATACAAAGGTAGACAAAAACACCCTTGAGTTATCTAGAGAAAACCTTTCAAACACAGACTTTGATTTTTGGATTATGGAAGCTGCACAAAGTTTGATTTTTTTACCATACAGAGAGGTCACTTTTTAAACTAACAAAACTTTCACATCATGATCATTGTTTTCACCTTGCAAATTCAAACAGAGTCTGCTCTTGTTTTACATGTGGGCTATCACTATTATTAAAGGAAGTTTGGGTCCTTTAAGATTGTTTAAAACATCCACCTAACACTGTAAAGGTGTGTGACAATCACAACAATAAAAACCTATGAATTTTCTCAAAAACACTGCCCTCTAATCACTGTCTTTCTCTTATGCTCTTTATATGACAAACTACCTTTTTAAAGCCATTGTTAAAACATTGTTTAAACTGATTTGAGACCCCCTAAGCACAAGACAGGTTTCTCCATCTTTGACAAAGACTCTGTCTCCTTAACACTGCCTATCTCGTTGTTTTTAAATGATGAAAAGGTTTCAAAGGCACTATTTCCTTCTCATAGAAAACATAGCAAACACCCTTTCAATCTTTGAAATTTTCCAAGAGGAGAAGTAGAATACCTCGAAGAAATGCTTAGAAACCTTGTTTTTTTTATTGGGAAACTTTAGAGATTATTAGAAAAAAAATGGACTGAGCGACACATTTTATGGAAAGAACGTCGCGCAGTAGAAAGACAGTCAGGTCGGCCTCGGGCAGGGGTTGAACGCGCACACAGGCGCGCTGCGCCACAGTAGAGAGCCTGTGTATTTTCTCTTCTAAACACGTCGCGCGCTTTTCCAGGCATGCCGTGCATGCTTTAAGCCTAAAAACACTTCTAAAAATGCTCAAATCTCCTCGTTTCTCCAGTCGACGGCTGACGGGGATGTTTCTTGCATTTTGAAATGCACAATGAGACTTTGCCAACGGTCTCTTACTCCCTTTAAAGTTGAAAAAGCAAACCACCTTTGAAACTACTTTATGAGGGTTTATGTGTTTGAAAAGGCCTTTTGTTTTGTCAAAACATGGAACACTATCTTTGTCATTCTATCATCTTTAAAACATTATAAAGACTCATCTTCGATCAAGTCTTTTGACAAGATGCTGCAGTCAAATTTTGAATGACACCATAGTGATGGTTCTCGTTGAAGTAAAAAGGTTTTTTTAAGAAAAAACAAACCCCTTCTACTGCCTTTTCACTGTTTCTCATTAAAGAAGAAACTATGTCACTTCTGCCTATTTCTGACTTTTAAAGGAAAAACCTTGCTCAAAGACATATCAATGATTTGTAAGGCATCCTTTGCCATATATTGGAAGGAGATAAATCACCACTCTAAAAATTATTTTGACAATTTCTGCTCTCCTGGTGTTTTGATGATAATCATGCCCACTGTGGAGTTAATCAAACTGTCAAGTGCTCTTTGAGATCTTCTTTTAACTGTGGGTGAAAAACCTCATTTGTACTCCCCAAATTTTACCTATACCTGTTTATTAAGGAAAAAAGGTCTTTAGAGACCCTTGGGACTCATATGCAACAGCAAGGTCATTTTCACATGTCCATAAAGAGGCCTTTGACTGTGATTGAGGCATGTTTCATTTGCTTTGAGTGTTGTCTCTGAATTTAAAAACACTTGCTATATATTTTCTTACACATACTGTCTCTGTGTTGTTTATTTGCGAAGTCCCCTTGAGAAGCAAGGCTTAGGCTACCTTCTTGTTGATTTTGATAGGTTTTTGAAAAATATCTTCATAGATAGGAAAAGCAAAGTTTCTTTGAATCATCAACACATCACTCCTTGGACATCTACTTAACAACATTTTTCCATTCATAATCATCCAATTAGTTTCACACAGTATTTCAATTATGTGTTTTAACAGTGAAACTCATGTAAGCACCTTTTAAAACACCATTGCTTTCCCTCTGTTTTTAACACCATTTTTCTGTTCATAAGCCTTCACTTGTCTCCCACTACACTTAAACTCTACTTTTCAATTAGTGAAACCATATAATCAATCTTTGAAACACATTGCTGTGTTAGTGGTTTTCATCTATTGGAGAACAAGGTACAAAACAAGTTTCTAAGGCTAATTGTAGCATTGTTAGCTTTGTGCCCTTAAATGAAGCCATACCTCTGTTCCTGACCCTCTTCTTATTAAATGAAGGAGGCCTTTATCATATTGTCGAACCCTCTGCTTGTAAAATGAAGGAGGTTTTCAACCAATGACCTAACCATCTGCTCATGTTTGGAGGAGGTTTTACATAGTCATTCAACCCTCTGCTCATGTTTGGAGGAGGTTTTCTCAGTCAGTCAACCCCCTGCTCATGCTTGGAGGAGGTTTAACACAGTGATGTCATTTCATCTGCTTTCAAGCAGTGTCATTTTTCCTTTCGCTGCCTATTCATAGTTAAGCAAATAAAGTGACAAATTGACAATATGCCATGAGGGGCATTTCTCTAAGACATGTAATTCTGTTGTTAAAAATAAATTTATGCAGCTCTAGACATCAGAGGCAACCTGACCAATATATGCAAAGTATTTCTTGTTATTCATAAGTCACTAACCTTTGACTGTGTTTGCAGTAGCTTATTGAAATAACTCTATGTCCTTAAGCTACATCCCAGGCTCAAAACCATATGAGAAGCAGCTATCTTCTCATGTTAATTTTAATAATGACTTTTGGAACACTGGTACACTTCTGCTCTTAAAAAAGACATTGAAACACTGTAAATCCACCTAATATCAGTTTGACCTATGGCATATGTACTGTTGAAACATCAAGGTTTGTTAGTGGCGCGACTTAAGAGTGTATCAAGATTTAAAATTAGAATATGAAGGTTATCTATGACTGGTTGGTATCAGACAGAGGTTCTTTTGGCTTTAGGATAGTTTGCCAAGGGAGGATCGCCTAAAGCACCACTACCTAACTTAGGGGAGAGTTTTTGGATAGATTTGGAGTATTTTCTTTGGAGCTAATGGACAAGTTTGTATGACTGAGGTTAGATATGGCTTGACAATTGGGTTTTATCTCATCATGGGCAGATTGAAAAGGTAGGAGGGCAAAATGTTTATGGGTGTTTTCTACCTAGAAAATTTGACAAATTGGAGATCAGCTGCTAGAAAACTTGGCTTTAAGAACTAGTCATCATCAACAGGTGAAAAATACTGATGACTAATAGTGGCTCCATTTGGGGAGGGCAGCTCCTTTTCAAGAGGTGTCTAGAATTTCAGATCTCGGTTCTTTGAAGACCAGTGCCTTTATCCATTGGCGTAAATTTCTTTCTTCCTTGATGCTATTTCTGAAAATTGACAGCATGATTAGCATCAACGATATTTCTACCTACCCCACTATATTTCCTAACATTTTTTCTTCTTTTGGGTGCATTTGGACTAGCAACCCTTTGACATGATATTTTTGAAAAATGATACTATCTAATTCTACACTTATATCCGTCAGGAGTTCAGATTAAGCTGGTGAACTCCTTCGTTTCTATACCTATGCTAGATCGACTGTCAAGGTTAAGCTGTTTGACAGGATTTTATTCTCTAATCTAAAACATGAAATTGAAAAATGACAGAATCAGGATTAGACAGTCTGATTTTCCATGTACTTGTGGCATGAAATACAAGTTGCACACATATTATTTTGCATAAAATGGAATCTAGAAAAACAAGGCTAGGATACACAATTTGTTTTTCATCCCTGCTTTCCTCTTTGGTTCTGTTTTGAGCATGTGGAACCAGTATCTTTTCCTAATCTACTCTTTGTGATAAGTCAAGCTTACACAATGTTGAATATCTTTTCCTCTCACTAACTTATCAGCAAATAAATTTAAAACATGTTCAGTTATGATTAGGCTAGATAACTGAACAAGACATTTGAGCACTAGTAGCGGCATTTAGACTTGCGCGATTTCCGAATGACTATTTTTTGAACATGGGGCTTTCTTTCTATTTTTGAAACTGCCCTTTTTTTTATATTTTTCTATTATTTTTGAATTTTCTGTTTTTGATTTATTTTTCAAACAATGATATATACAATGATTGAAAATGTTTTAACTCAGAAATCTTGGAAATGGTGAAACTTAAGCATCCTATCTTCATAAGGATCTCCTACCACTCTTGGTCCACTCAACTCTTGAAAAGAAAAATTTGGAAAATTTTATGTTTCAAACATGACATAAGGATTCATGCAGGAATCTATAAACAACCTGTATCTTCTTGTTGTACCTCTTTATAACTCTGATTTCCACTCCTTTTTTTGGTGTACATCTTTTTCAAATAGTGCAGATATTCTTTGTCATTTTTGAAGTATATGATGACATCATCAAGATATGTCAGAATGAAGAAATTCAGAACTGGAAACATGGCCTTTAGGAGCATGTTTTTGATATCCAGTGGTTTTGCAATTCTAGGTTTGAAAATGGAACTACTTCCAACATACTTGAAAAATTCTTGGAGCTGGTCTGCTTTGCAAAGGAATTATTTGGCTATATCCTGAAACATTATTTTGCAAATACACATGATTAAAAGAATTTATCAATGGTATATCATGGTCTTGGGTAGGAAGGATATAGTTTTTGTCACAAGGGCGTGTATTAGGATTTCTAAAATCAAAACAAATCCTATGACCAGCTATTTTACCTTTGACTACTACTGTTTGGTCAAAAATTTTGTATTTTATTTTGTTGAAGTTGTTTCTTGGAGTGATGGCAGTGGCATAGTGCTTCTCACTATTTTCCCTACATGAAGTAGTATTTTGAACAAGATTGCAAATTCTGGCAGTTCTAAGTCTTTGGTGGAGTGGAAAAATGCTAGTTAGTTCAAACAACTTAGGTATATTTGGACTACAGTGATCATATCCTTTCATAAGAAGTTTTTCAGACATTTTTTCTGGATTTGGAGCTATTATGGTTACAGTCGAGGTTTCATTTGAAAGGGTATAGCTATGTGATGGCAAATCCTTAAGGTATGGTAAGAACATTAAGCTTCCCTACCCCTAAGTTCCAAAGAGGTTTGTGACATGCAAGTCTTCTAATGCCTCTGTTCTGAAAAAGTCTCCTGATGTTACTGCTGATGTTTGCCTAAGGTTTGAGCAATTTGCTTGATGGTACATAATGGTTTGTGCTTCTTGCTCTATCCCTGTTTCAAAAGGAATAAACTCTCTTTCCTCAAGACGTAGCTGCTCATGGTCGTGATAATTTTGAGTTTCTAGTTCATCATAGAGAACTTGGGGCAGCTGATGTGGTGGGTCTAAGTTTGTTTTAAATCCTTCTGACTATTCTTCAATGTCCTCATCAGTGTGTAAAATGAAAGAGTTTAGATCAGAATGCAAGGAGTACATCGAGATGTTATCTGGCCTTTCCTGACTACTGACCATATATTTCATGTGCGATTCCTGATAGAATATTCTAGTTTGGTTAAACACTGGAATAGTGGCATAGGACATATCAAGTTGAATATTTCCCTAAAGCTTAGCTCCCCAAGTTTTGGATAAAATCATTCCATACTTGGGGGGAATGTATGCTACCACTATGTCCATGATCAGGTGTTTTTCAGGTATTTGGGCCAAACTGAAACAAAGATCTTTGATCAAGCCTAGACATTTGACTCTACTCGAATCAAATGAATATAAATATTTATATGGTCTTGTGATTTCTAGGCCTAATCTTTCCATCACAACCTTTGGCATGAGATTATGTGAGGCCCCGGAGTCTAGCATGGAATTGTGTAATATTTGTTCATGGATATTCAAACTGATGTAAAAGGGAAAAGTGGTTCCTTCTTGGAATTTCCCTTCTATTTTTGGACCAAACAACACTTTAGGAGTGTCATCAGCTAGATTAAGGGTGTTTGCATCATTTCCTATATTCATGACCTTTAACACTTGGGATTTATAAGAGCTTTGGGTGATAAGTTTAGTGAGAGGCATGGTAATTTTTATTTTGGCGATTTCTCCCTCAAAATTGAAGGGTGCTTGTAGTTTAGACAAGTTTGCTTCAGTTTTTTCAGCCATGACTTTTTCTATGTTCTGAGTTTGCTGACTTTGTTTCGGGATTTTGTTTGACACAGCCATCTCAGGAATATTTGTGGAGGTACTAGGAGCATCTAAGCCAAGACTTTTTTGAATAGCTTTATCTTTGTTTTGGTCAGTTTTCTTGACCATGATTTTGTTGCTATCCATTGCTTTTTTAAGGATGGTATCAGGGGTTTTAGCAGTGTCCGAGCTACCTTTCTTGGAGTTGTCTTGGTTTTTTCTGCTTCTAAGGTCATATTTCCTGTGAGCTTCTATTATGGCATTCTAAAAATCTATGGCAGGATCTTTAGGATCTTCATAGTTGGTTTCATTTTGATTCGGAGAGAAGAACGCGTGTTCTTCTTCTGTGAGGTAAACCTCACTCTCGTTATCAAAACCTATGAGGTTCAAATGATTTTCATCAATGGGTTCTGTATCCCTTTCATCTTCTTCCACATAATTTTCATTAAAGGGTGGCCTAATTTGTTGGTAATTTTCCCTTAGTTTGTTTTGAGGTTGTTCCCTCCTAAAATTTTTGTTATGGTTTCTGTTTGGAGGGTTTGGCTGGTTGTCCCTAAGAGGGGTCTTTTCACTTATCTTTTCCCACATTTTTTCCACAGACCTAACCAAGTCATCTATTCTAGGATCTAAGGAAGGGGCTGAAGTGGAGACCTCATCCCGGTATGTGACTTTCCTTTCTAATCTGGTCCTAGCTCTCTTTTCTGCTAAGTTGGCTTATGCACTTATGGCCACTTTTTGCATTTCCTCTAAGGTTGGGGGGTCCTTGTCTCTTAGTTGATAAGTCATGTCTGGGTTGAAACCTTCGGGGAACTTTGCTAAGGCTGAGCCAAGTGGAGGTTTGAAGTGAGGCGGGAGGGCGTTATACACACTGTTGAACCTAGTGCAGTATTCCTGGACACTTTCCCCATTTTCCCTTTTTAAATTGTTATATTCCGACAGGATTTGAATGGGGTTCTTTTTGATCTCCCACTTATTTATGAAGGTTTGGTAGAGTTCTAGGAGATAGTGTATGCTGTTTGGATTTAAGCTCTTAAACCATTTTTTGGGTTCTCCGCCTAGGCTTTGGGCAAACATCCTCATTCTTATGGTCTCGTCCTCTATTTCCATGTATTCAAAGGCATCGCTAATTCTATCTACATGTTTTTGAGCGGTAGTAGCCTCAACTCCGGTAAAGTGAGGGATTTTGGATTGATAGTCATTTTGTAAAGGAGCCAAAGGGTGTGGAAACACCAAGGGTGCATACCAAGTTTCCATGGCGGGAGCTAATGGATGATTTACAATATGAGGGCTTGTAGGATGAGCTGAGGTGATTTGAACATTAGTGGTTTGGATGGGTGTGGCAGATGTACTTGGGCTAGTGATCTGATTTTGAGCAGATCTAGGGTGGTAGGAGCCAAAGTGATGGAGAAGCTGAAAGTCGGGAGGTGTAGTAGGTGAGGTTTCTCTACTAGGACTCTGTGGCAGGTCTAGGGGCTCAAGATCATCAAAGTTTACTTTACTTTGTAACTAGCTTCTAAAAAGGGTGTTTACTGATTTTAAGTCAAATGGGGAATCCTGCAAGGATGTGAGGTGTTCAGGTACTAATCTTGCTTTATGGATGGATCTATCGGTAGCTAAATTGCCAGTTTCGAAAGCTTACCACAAAATCTTCTCTGGGTCATCTACTATGATAGGGGGATTTGGGTCTGGATGATATCTGTTATTGATTCTTTGTGAAGCCAGATTTTGAAATCAGAGTTTAGAGAGGATGGTATTTGTGATTGTTTCAGATGGATGGCCTCTCTAGGAGTTTACTAATGTGAAGGATGGTCAAAACAAAAATGAGGACTAGTGGAGTCACTAGGTGGATTTCTGTGAGAACTATGGTCCACCATCAACACTATCAAAGATGCTTTTGGGAAAAAATTTTCTAGCAAACTTTGAGATGAAGACTTGCAAGGAAGAGTGATTTACTTGGTTTCAACAGTTTGCTAGGCTATTTGGACAAGCTAATGGTTCTATTTTCAAGATTATTTCTGTTTATCTCCTATGTTTAGGTGAAGTCTTCTGAATCACTAAGTTATACTTAGTTTGTTACTGATTACAGAGTTTGCACCATAAGTTTTTTGGAAAGGATGAGTCAACAGAAAGGTATGGTTTATGAATTTTTTGGTTTTTATGGAGTTTTTTAAGGCCTACTAGAGGCTAGTGGAGTCGCCAGGTGGAACTTGTTTGTTTTGTAGAGATGTAGCTATGGTCCACCACCAATAACTAGGGAAAAGCCAATATGGGAATGTTTTGGGGTTTTCTGAGTTTTTATGTGTAGCCTATGGTTTATTAGAGTTTTCTAAACCTGATTCATCACTTTTCTAGGGTGGTGAAAACAAAAAGAGTTTACTCTAAATGATTATATGGATTGCTTGCCTGTTTATATTTTAAAAGACTAATGAATCTACAAGAGTTTGCTAGACTTTTATGTACTCAGTTAGCTTCACCGTGATTTCCATTATGTTAGTGAGCAGTGGGATAAGTCAATCAGATAGTATTCTTAAGGCTGCTGAAATGTTTAGGGAATCTAAATTTGTTTATCACTCAGAGTCCCACCATGATCTCCATTATGTTAAGGTGGCGATGAGGTGGCTAAATGGTAGGTATTCTTGAAGATAGTAAAGCAGTAAGGTCTACTAGAGGCTAGTGGAGTCGCCAGGTGGATTTTTAGTTGTTTTGAGAGTATATGTGTATGGTCCACCACCAATATTGATAAACACCAATCTAGAGATATTTTGGGGTTTTCTGAGTTCCTATATGTAGCCCTGAGGTTTGGAAGAGTTTCCTATAGCCGAATCATCATTTTAAGATGGTGAAGGAGCTAGTTTCTACTCTTCAGACAATACCTAAGTTTTCTAATTTTGACTGAGATTTTGAGAGATCCTAAGGGATACCGAGGATTTTTTGACTCAAAGTCCCACCGTGATCGTCATTATGTTAGTGTCCCGTGATTTGGCTGATTGGAAAGACAAATGACAGTGTAACATCAAACCAATATTTGGAGCCCAAGGACTTAGCCTTCCTGGACTCAGAGAGGGCTCTCTCTATTTGTGTAAGGGATATATGTGTGTGTTCTTATTGTGTTCTTGATTTTAGGCTAGTTATGAAGTAGGTTTTTGGTTTTGGCTTTTAGGTTGTGAGGGATGAACTGATCAAAGACATAAGATAGGTAAAAATATGTTTGATCAACTGGGCTATGGGGTTGAAAAGGTCAAGAAAGCTTTCAGGTGGTGATAGAAGGTTATTGAAGGGTCGATTTGAGTGAGGTAAAATGGATCTTTGGGTAAAATGGAGTGATATGGACATTAAACTTGTGAAGAACAAAATATTTTAAACATAAATAGTTTAATAGCTGACATAAACATGGTAGGGAAAACCATTAATCATGAGAAATGTAACTGTAAACTGATCAATGCATATAAATAAACATTCAAGACATGCATAGAGATATATGACTCTCTAACTTTAGGAAATGGCTATCAGAATTTGGGGAAATACATTTAAGACAAAAAAACAACTTAAATCACTATGAAGGAACACCTAAGCATAGTATTTCAAGCTATTGGGCACTTTGGAAGCAAGATTGCATAGTTTTAGGAAAAGGGAAAGATCAGTACAAGACCTCCTTGGTTCAACAAATGACAATCAAACAATCAAAGAGAAGTTTTAGAGGTGGAACTATGACTAGCCATGAGTAAGAAGGACTAGCCATGAGTAAGAAGGGAATATCGTGAGTCATACTTAGCATGCATAAAACTATAAATGAAACAAGCAAACAATATTCTTCAGTTATCAAAGAGCAATCAAGGATTCTTTGATATGACTAAGAAGGAAGAAAACATAGAAGCTATAAAGAAACAGGAAATTTGAGGTGCCTCCAAGGGCATGTCTCAAATCTATTCTCTACTGTCTTATAGCAAGCAAGAACATGAAAATATGAACGAAAACTAAGAAGCAAAACAGAGAGGGACACTATACCATTTTACCAAGTCATGGAATCCAACAACAAACCTCCTTCATCATCCAAAAACAGTCAAGAAACTATCCAATGCATGAGAGAAGTGTTTCTTCCAAGCTTGTATAACCATATATTGCTTCTATTCATCAAGTTCAGCCTTATTTACAATGCAATCCTTCGGAATATATAGGCCAAAGTGAGGAAAACCTCCTAGTTCAACTTGCAATCTCATTGGCCTATCCAAAATATCTGATTTTGTCCTTGAGTCTTTGCAAAGCCCAAGACACAAAATATCTAATAAAATATCTCAAAAATGCTAAAAAAGGAAAATAAATTGACTTTTCCTAACTAACCATGCACAAAAATAGCTAAACGCACTTGAGGAAAAGTCACTTTTGAAAGGTACATTTTACACAAAAATACTTAAGAAATACATTAGTAGAAAGTCCTCTAACTTGTCGGCAACTTTTGGAGGCCTTCCCGATGTCAAAAAGAGACCCGTGATGGCTCTTTGGAAAGATCTGAATGTCTATTTTCTGAAAATTTTTAGTTTTCTCCAAACTGACCAATGAAATTCTATCAAAAATTGACCTGTGTGTAAAAACCCAAAAAATAGACCTTGCTGATAAACGGGGCAGAGTGTGGAAAAAGTGAGTGTTTTTCGTCGCTTTGGGGGAGAAAATCATCTTCAAATGATTTAAAAAACACTGAGTATATGCCCCTAAAATTATGGCATCCAATGATACCATTTTCATCCTTTGCGAATGCCCCAAACAGAAATGGTGATTCCCATGAGTTTTAGCCAAAAACCCAAAAATGACAAAAAACCAAAACTTGTTGAATTTCACCCAATTTTGGTGAGCATGACCCTCAAGGGTTTTTAGAAACATGCTATGAATATGAGGCCAAAATTTGGAGCTTTGAGGTGTCTTTCTTCAATTTTGGTGCCGAGCGCCTCCTTTGAGCCTCCTTGAATTTTTTCTGTGTGGCCTTCAATTTCCACCGGGAAAACTGATTGAGCTTCTTATAATGCCCGGTCATCCTCCGTTGAAGGTACAAATCTCTATTTTCCTTCTCCAACTTCTTTTCCAAGTGATCATTTACCCTCTCAAGCCACGCTTCTCAATTGTTCTCTATCTCTTGGGTGAACAATGTAGTGAGAGGGGTAGATTGGAGAAGGGCAACTTCTTCTTCCTTTTGTTTCTCAAGGGCTCTTTTGAGTCCCATGGTTCTTGGCCTCTTTCTTCTGGGATGATCTTCATCTTCACTCTCATTGAAATCACCCATGAGCTCTTCCAATCTAACTTGTGCCTTAGAGGCCTCCATTTTGTATTTGATGGCCTGTGTCTCATATACCGCCATATGGACACTCATTTGTTTGTTTTTAATTTGCAAAAAGTGATTGAATTTTATAGCCATTTCTAGATCAGTCCTCAAAGCATCAATTTGGCTTTCTCTATTGATCAAGAGAGTTTCTAGGATTCGGGCCTCATTGTCGCTATCATCACTTTGGATTTGAATTATGTCTAAGTCCCTCTTCTTTTCATGGTTGCTTTCTTCTTTCTCCTTCGCCTTGCTTTAGGTGGCTCTTTTGGTCTTCCTCCTCTTGGGAAATTCGATAATGGGCTTCTTGGGAAATTTCCCCTTGCTTCAGAGGGCCCTAGTAACATTTGGATTTATAGTTTTAGGCACCCTTTTCCTTGATGTTCGGGGCTTGGCCACTTTTGGAGAAGAGAGCATGGCCCCTTGCTTAGGAGAGGTAGCTAGCACATGCTCTATTGGCTCTTCGCCCTTGTTACTTTCCTCATCATTCTTGCCGCTATATTGAGTTTCTTCATGGATGCCTTGACTGTCCTCTTGCATTTATTTTTTAGGGCTGCCCTCTTTACTTTTGCCTTTGTTGTCTTCTTCATGAGGGTGCCTTTCCTCACTGTGCTACACCTCTTCATCATGCTACTATTTTTCTTCATGAGGCTGTTGTTCATCATCATGTGGCTGCCTTTCCTCAATGTGTTGCATCTGTTCACCATCATGTGGTTGCCTTTCCTCACTGTGTTGCATCTGCTCACCATCATGTGGCTGCCTTTCCTCATTGTGCTGCATCTGTTCATCATGCTGCCCTTCCTTATCTTGCTGCTCATCATCATCTTCCTCTTCATCATTCCCTTCTTCATTGTGCCCTTCTTTCCCTTGCTTCTCTATCTCACTGTGCTCTTCTTCCCTTTGCTCATGCTCTTCTTCCTCATCATGCTCTTTTTCTTGTTCAATGGGAAATTTTAGCTTCTTGGGAATTGGCTTGCTTGAATAAGGCGAAGGATGGTGAGTGGAAGGTGAAGGAGATGTATGAAATGAAGGGACAGTGGCGAAATCCGGATGTGTAATGAAAGTATCCCAAGAGATTTCTTTCTTCTCAAGTTGATAAAGAATGATAACCATGATGAGGGAATGATGGAAGAGGCAGGCTGTCTACTGAGAAGGAGGTTTTTTATGAACAGTGGAGACCATTTTCTCAATACTTCTATGGAGGAAGAAAGGGAGATTTAACAATTTGGCTCTTGTGAAATGCATGAACAATCGGACATGGTAAGAATAGACTCGGGAGAATCTTCCCTCGCAAGTGAAGTATTTCATGATTATCTTCATGAGTGGGGCATAACTAGTCAACAGATATGAGAAGGGAAAAATGGATGGACAGGTATCTCTATGCTCAGGCTTCAGAAAAGGCTTGTATTTTTTTGAGTCTAGGTGGCTTTGTTTAAACCACTTCTCTTCGACATAAGGGATTTTGGTGGCCTTGGAAATGGACCTAGGAGAGAACTTAAAATCCAAGCCTGCCAGCTAAAAGTGCTTCTCTTGAAATCTCAAAGCACAAAGATGTGTCAAAGGGAATAACTTTTCATTTCCTTCACCCTTTGACAAAACTATAGACAACCAACCTCATGGAAGTTAAACAAGACTGATGGATGAGCGTTTAACTCTTCAGTTGAAACAGGCTCAAACCTCCTGTGAAGGCCACTTCTACTGTCTTGCCTGGGAGGCATTTTGTTTTGAATGTTCTTTGCAAAAACAAGTTGTCTCAAATGGCCTTTGGAATGGCTTCTCAAGAACAAACCCTATCCTCCTTATCAGTCACTATTTTGTCTCTTTTATGCCAAACAACAAGTATTTGTCAAAATGAAACAAACTCAATCTTATCACTGTGCTTGGGCAAAGTCTTTTGAAAAGAGATGTTTGTGGTTTGTTATTTGAACAAGGATACTTGTTTTTTGACAGAAACAAAATAGTCTTTCCCTCAAACAATACTCTTCTGTTGCTCACTGGTTTCTATACAAAGGTATACAAAAACACCCTTGAGTTTTCTAGAGAAAACCTTTCAAACATAGACTTTGACTTGCACAAGCTTCTTTTGATGCTGTCAAGGATACCCTTATCTGAGCGTCATTAATTTACCCCCATAATTATCAAAATTATTATTTCCTATATATCGTCGCAACTGAAACGACCATTTCTATGGTTTTGGTCGAAGTAGAAGATGGAATTGAACATCCGATCTATTATTTGAGTCATAATCTCAATGACATGGAGGTTTAGTATTCATACGTATAAAATCTTGCCTTGGCAGCTATTCAAGTCGTCCAAAGATTTCGCCATTAGATCCTGCTCCGAAAAACCACTATTGTTTTGATTGCAACCCCATGACTTATATCTTATCCCGTCAATTTCTGGGGGGGAAATATTCAAAATGGATTGTCATTTTGCAGGAATTTGATTTGGAATTCATCAAATCCAAGTCAAAGAATTCTTTAGTTTTGGTTGAGCTTATCTGTGACCTTCCCTCTGATAGTACTGAAACTATGTCAAAACCATAAATTCCTGATGAGTCTTTATTTCTGATTAGATCATCTAATCCTTGGTACGGGGATTTCATCATTTATCTCCAAAATCAAACTTTTCAACTTGATACCTCTCACTCTTAACAGCGACGTATTCGATACCAAGCCAAATATAATCTGATCGTCGGCGATACACTTTATCATCGTGGTGTTGATACCATTTTAAGGAGGTGCCTCACTCATGAGGAGGCCAAAAAAGTTTTAAATGATTTTCATTTTGGGGCTTGTGGTGGACACTTATCTGGATACGCGACTGCACAGAATATACTCTGCACTGGTTACTTTTCACCTACAATTTTTCGAGAATTCATCCTCGTGGTCAGAAGTTGTCATGCGTGCCATAATTGTTATCGTAAAATCCACAAAATGCCAGCGCTAATACATCATGTTGTCTCTATGGGACCATTTTCATAATGGGGTATTGACTTGATGACCTGTAACCCTCGTTCGTCTGAGGGGCATGGTTATATTATTGTCGCAGTCAACTACTTTACCAAATGGACCGAAGCGATGCTTACATTCAACACACAGGATAGAAAACTGCATTTTTTTTCTTTAATCATGTTATTGCACAGTTTGGAGTCCCACAGGCTATAGTTACAGATCATGGGAAGCATTTTCACAATCATATGCTGACTAAATTTACTGCCAAGTTAGGATTGTCACATGATAATTCTACTCCTTATTATCCACAATCAAATCGACAAGTTGAAGCTATCAACAAGATTCGTAAATGTATGCTTCAATGAATGATAGGAGTTCGTAAAAGAAATTGGAATTTGATCCTATACTCCACCTTGTGGGTGTATCGAGCCTCGGTGAGAAATGCAACTGGATTTACTCCTTTTCAACTGGTGTATGGTCTGGAAGCTATCTTACCAATCAAATGTGAAATACCATCGCTGAAACTCGCAATCGACTTGTTACCTAACACCTAAGAAGAAGAAGCGTGTCTCCTTAACCCCATCTATATTGATGAAACATGTTGTGAATCCCAATTATCCAATGAAGTGCATAAGAGATGTATAAAGGCGCAATACGACAAAAATGTCCAGCTTCGCATCTTCTCAAAGGGCGACTTGGTCCTTCTTTACGATCAAGAAGTTGATGTAATAGGTACAGGAAAGTTTGAGCCATTATGGCATGGCCCCTATATTGTCAAAAGAGTTCTTGCTAAGGGTGCCTATGAGTTGGTTGATTACGATGGAATTCCGTTGGTGCAACCTAGAAATGGGTTGTATTTGAAATGTTATTATGCTTAATCATGAGCGTAGTAATTTTTTGTATTATATTGTATATATATGTTGTTGATTTGCGTTCACTATCTTAATTTGTTTTTAGAGTTTTCTTGACATTAGTAATCTGCTTTATATTTCATCGCAAATGTTTGAATCTTCGAAACCCTTTGTTGGATATGCTGATGGTGCTAGTCGTAGTACGTAGAATCTATCTTCTGCAACATGGGCCATTTTCACTCCGAACAACGAGTTAGTGATTTTTCGAGGGATTTGTATTGGTAGATAGATGAAAAATATCACTGAGTATAGCACATTGATCGAACTTCTCTCTGTTTCCATTTCATCTGGTATTAACCATATCATCATAAGGTTATACTGACAACTTGTGGTATTACAACTTACTAGTGTTTATACTGTTAGAAATCCAACACTGCATAGATTTTTCCTAAGATTTCAAATTTTGGAAAGACACTTTGAATTTATTCAATATCAACATATTTCCATAAATTTGAACACATTAACTGATTATTTAGCTAATCAAGTTTTAGACAGACATTTGTAACATTTGTAAAGAAAACATTCACATCGTTGAATAGGATTTCACAATAAACATAGGAAAATGTTGAAATCATATCGACAGATAGTTATAGGTTTTTAAAAAAATTTGTGCCCAAGACACATTGGTCATCTGACCTCAAAATGTATGAAAAATTTCAAAAGTAAACTAGTGGTGCTCATGGTAACATGCAATAGATCTAGCTATCCTATGCAGTAACCACATCTAGCGGTTAGGAACCCCAATAGTGTGTCGCTGGAGTCGCATGGGTAACTCTTCGATCTGGAAATCCGAAATCCTGAATGTCAAGCCCTCTATGTGCTACCGAAGCTCAGCCAAAGTCTCAGCCATATCAAGATCCTAAAGGACTTCTCTCCTAATAGCCTTCTCTACTGGCAAATCTACTTCACGCTCTGGTTCCTCTACTAGTTGAACACGGCCAACATCTGCATTACATCAAACATTTATTTTAGTCTTGGAAAAATATAAAAAATACAAAAAAATTTCATAAACCTTAGGAAAATAAAAAAACGTGGTCAAAACATTCTTACCCATTGCACCCCACTGAGCGCCTTCTGGTAATGCTAAATCTGGATCTCCTCGGAAATCAACACCTACGTATGCATACTCATCAATGGTGAAAATATGTCATCAGAACTAGGAAAAAAATGAATTCGAGAACACAATGGTATATTGGCCTACATGCCTACCCATGAGTTCTACCCATCTCTGCATCCGCGGATCTCTAGGATTAGACACATCAAGTGTCACATGTTGTGGCTGCATCAATGGAATCTGTTCTAAATCAAAGGATATAAGGATTGAACCATAGCTAAAATTATTCTTCCTTCCTCCCTTTGCTTTGTTTAGTTGTTCCTTTATCTGAGAAAGAACAACTTCAGAACAATTGAATACTATTGGCTCCAAGCACTCTAGCGCTTACTGCATATACAATCTATTCACTACATGTAGTGTAATGGTGCCAGCAAGTTTTTAAATCATGAAAAGGATAGTTCTCAAATTCAAATCTCTAACATCCTAGATGTTTATCTTTCCATATTTTCTTGGCTCTTCCCCTGGATAACAATATTGTAAAACATAATCTCTCACAATCTCTCCTCCAACAACTAACCCTAAGAGCGAAATAGGCAAGCCTCTCCTCGACAAACTTGTGAGAAAGTATACATCCTCGACTGTTATGGGAACCACTTGGTTCTTAATATGAAATTCCTCGATAGCTAGATCCCATGCTCGAACTAAGAACTCCAAAAGTTCTATTTGTTGCCTCATCCCTAACAACGTAAAGTACTTAAGTAGTCTGCAATCTCTTATGGCTCTTACTGTACCTGGATCATTTAAGGCAATCATAACCTGCTCTTCATGTTCTCTTTCCCTCCATGTAATCGTCATTTTTTTTAACACTAGAAAATCGTACACCAGAAGATGAAATTAATTAATGTCAAGCCAAAGGATTTACAGGGCAGGAAGACATTATGGAATCAAGAAAGTATTTAAAATCTATAAGGTTTTGAGAAATTCAAATTTGAACTAGTCTAAAATGCTGATTGCGTGCATTATCCTTTGAGAAGAGCATCTTTTGCGCACCTTTTTACCCGATAAGCGCACATTACTCAAAGTGGAAAAATGTCACTTTCTGAGACCACACAAAGCAAAGGACAGTTACTCCTTGCATGAAGCCACCTAAGGACAGCCACCACCACCTCCTTAGACATTATGTGAGCACACAAAGGAATATTTGGAGCACACAATGGAATCATACCTCTCCCTTGGGTCACCATCCACCATGTACCAAGGGAGGGAAGGAGGATTTGAAATCCCCTATATAAAGCCACCAAGAGATGAATAATGGGTGATCACATTGTTATGCTGGCTAGAATTTCCCAAGAAATACCAGCAGTGTGTGACCGAAATATGGAGATAAAGGGGACTCGATTTTTGGCCACCCAACAATCTTAGTCCATCACAACGGAGAGAAAGGGAGACTGCACCAGAGGCAGAGTTTGGAAAAAAACATCCTTGCATCGGGACCTAGCACCATTGTCTAGGGGCCCTTTGACAAGTGGGTAAAATTTCTTCTCCATATCAAACGTTTAATAAGAAGAAGCCTAGAGCCATCGTTTGCATTATTATCGTTTTGACTCTCTTCAATAGCTTTTGTGTATTTTTGTTTTAGTTTTATTTTAATCTGAGCATACATTTGCATACTTTTTTCTTCTAGATTGTATACTTTTTAGCTCCACCACTTTCTGCCTGTTACCAATAGTTTATAGGGGTAGACCACACCCCTTAAACTGGTGCAATTTCATACACCCATGTGTCAAATCCACCACAACAGGATTGCCGACTCCACTAATGTTTTACAATTTTATGTGGTTGTGCCATCTCTTGCAAGAGACCTTTGTCTATGCTGGTGAGTGGAGCTGATGGTCCTCTAATCCATCTTGTAGTCCCTAGATTCACTTTGAGTGACAGACTGAAGAAGAGCAACTCCTAATATTTATTACTTGTAGGAATTTGTGCACATTGTTTCCTCACAGACACGCAGGGTGCACGTTCAGGGCTGACCTGCGCATAGGAAAGCGCACCTGTGAGGGATTTTTGCGCGCAATTTCCAGGATGAGATTTCTCTCCCAATATTCTACATTTTTCTGATTTTAAGGTGCTGGGAAGCCCCCAATTTATCTTCCAGCACTTGTTTTGATACCTCATATCTTGTGAGAACTCACTTTTAGATGCCTTCTGTAGGCTTAGAGTTAGTTTTTCTTCAAGTTGGTTTTTGCAAAAATATTCACATATTTTAAGTAGGAGGAAAATTAACCATTGCATTTCGAACAATTTATGTTTTTCAAATTCTGGTATGCACACATAGATAACTAGTCCAATTAAGTGGCCCAAGACCACACATGCATATCTAGTTTTCTTTTTTTCTAGTGTAGTTTTTTAGTTTAGTTCAATTTTTGCATTTGGAATTGCGGGACTAGGATTGAATTGTCGATTAGAGCAAGTAATCTTTTCTAACTTTGCACCCTCTGGTGATCCTAGGTAAGCATATGAATGCACTATACTCACAATTTTCCATCCCCCTTTAGTTAGTCACATAGATTAACTAGGATACTTTGAAAGCGGCCCATTATCCGCACATGTTTTCCATTTGAGCCAGGAACAATATAACATAGTTTAACTAGGGGATTATTTTTGTAAAGGATCACTGATATCCATATGTTCAAACTATGAGCTTTTTCACCTTACACTCATGCACACTCACCCACTAAGAAAAAGAAGACACCTAAAAACTAACTTAACCAAACTCATTAAATTCTCCCCACAGGGGCCACAAAAGAATTTATAGTTTAAGTTAGGATCAAGGGGGTATGCATCCAATAAGCTGCCTTGATCATACTTCATATTGAAACATAGAAGTTGCGTATTTAGGGAAATTCAAATCCACCTATCATCCCACAATAAATAAAACATGAGCACGGCGCAGTGCGTGCGATATCAGTTGGGGCTACCTGACCTGGCTGATACTCGGTACTGTTAACTGACTACAAAGAAGCCCGAGACTCAAACACTCACATGGGACAGTGGTTCTTAGTGGAAAAAAACTAGGGCATCCTTTACCCTATAGGTGATGGTGCATGCAAGCACCAGACCCTCTACCCTTACCTTGGTGGATTCTCTTCGGCTAACTGGGGGCGTCGCTAGCTCTTACGAGATGTTGTGCCAGCACTCGCAATAAATATTCTCAAGGTCCAGTTACTTTTGAGTGTGTGAGGATGCATAAGTCTTCTAGGATTTTGTATCATGTGAAAACAAACAAAAACCATTTTTTTTTCTTGAGTGATCACATAGATTAATTTAAAGGGAAATTTTATTTTATTTTCGCTTTGTTTTATGTATGTGGCCATAATTTTTCTTTGATAATAGACTCTATCCTCTCAAATTTTTCCAAAACCTAACCTAGTCGACACCTGAACGGTCCAAATGGAACCTCGTCGATCCATGAATATTTTGGACCTCCCCCCATTAGAGGGAGGGGTTCCAGGTCTTTCGCCGTTCAGGCGTCAAAGACGGAACACTTCCACCGTCATTGGTTCATCCTTTATTGGAACAACTGTTAGTATGAATCTTTCGTCGTAAAAGACCACTTTAGCTACGCATAAAAAATAGCCCTAACATCGATTATGGCTGCCAAATATCTTTAAATCTACAATTAGGTGATCCAAATAATGCTGCACAATTCTAGATCTAAGCATAAGAGACATTAAGCAGATAAAGTAAAATGTGGCTCCATGCATCCAATAGACAAGACAAGAACAATATATTTGAAAGAATTTTTATATTATATTAAAAAGGGGCACCTGAGAGGAAAACAAGAAAGGTGTTTTCCAGTTCTCCTCAATGGGATGGGTTCTTGAAAGTCCTCACCATTTCAGATCTAAAATTTCTCTCTCTTGTTTGTGTAGAAAACCTAGACAAACATAGAACTCAAAGGGAGCTCACAAGGCAAAAATGGAGAATGTGACCAAGTATAGATCCAGAGTGATCTAATGCACTGGAAGGTGACTAATGAATGGGAAAACCCTTCTATTTACAACAAAATATTAGGGCGGTCTAGAACTTGGTGCATGAATAAAATATTATTAATCAAATTCTAAAACCACCTTTTAGGAATATTTTATTATATTTGCTGGAGGGAAAAGGATTTTTGACTTGGGTTAGTTCTTTTGTTTATAAATAATAAATAAATAAATGATTTATTTATTATTTTAAGGAAATGGTGGAAATATAATTAAATAAATAATGATTTATTTAATTATTTATAAATGATTTAGTCAAATTTAACTAAGAATATTATTTAAATAATTATTTAAATAACTTATTCTTAGGAAATAATTAAATAAATAAGGATTTATTTAATTAATTTCCTTGTTTTGGGTTAAATATGACCAGGAAATATAAACAAATATAGATTTGTTTATTATTTCCTTTTGGGGTTTCCTGTTTAGACCATAAACAACTTAATAAAGGTGTTTTACTAAGTTATTTCACATAGTGAAAGAAATTTTACTTAGGGTAAAATTGATCTTACATGGTGTACTTGGGTTCATCTAATGATAATAGGTTAGATGACCAAAAAATGGTGTAACAACAACTATAGTTTGGAACCCTAGTCAGTCTCC
This sequence comes from Pinus albicaulis, assembly GCA_034641835.2. Classification (NCBI taxonomy): domain Eukaryota; kingdom Viridiplantae; phylum Streptophyta; class Pinopsida; order Pinales; family Pinaceae; genus Pinus; species Pinus albicaulis. The sequence continues at coordinate 310,532,270 of CM076574.1, forward strand.
CAACACCATAGCACACACCACTCCCCCCTCGACTCTTAGGGGGCACACGAGTGCGTCCCATTTGGGAAGCCAATTGAACACACATCATCGTACGTCACAAACTAACCCTCGTTCTAACCAGAACTTCATGTATTCACACATTGCAATGGCGTCAATCTACCAGTCACCTTTCTCAGCTTTGTTGAATCTCCCTAATTTAACCAAGCTAAAAAATGAACCCATCGCAAACAATTCGTCATGACCTCCCATGCCCATGAAGCTCCCTTCGGATATACCAAAATTCAAAGGCGAGCAAGCAGAAGACCCAGGTAATCATGTGATGACCTTTCACATGTGGTGCTCATCGAATAGTATCATTGACAACACTATTCTATTGAGGCTATTTCAACGCACTCTTACGGGAGTAACTGCGAAGTGGTACGTGGAGAAACCTCCTACTTCACATGGAACCTTTAGCGCCCTCGCTTTCCTCACATAATTTCAGTTACCCATTCATCATGATTCGGGAATGGAGTTACTGACTCATTTTAGACAAACCCCCGCCATCCATATCTTAGACTATCTCCATCAATCGAGGCAGCGTCGCAGTTTATGTAAAGCTAAACTTGATGATCAGGTCCTCTTATATTTATTCTTGAAAACTCTGACGGAAGATATTTCAAAGGATGTGGCGCAGAAAAACCCCACATTAGAAGAGGATGCAATCAGTAAAGCCCAAAATCTCAAACTGATTTATACGTAGTCAGGATAGATTTACAACATCCTACCTGACGCCCTACGCCTACAAACTTATCAATAATTTCCAGGCACGTCAAAATCTACAGACAGACTAATTGGATCAATGACCCAAGGTTACCTAGGCAGTAGTAGTCAAAACCCTGGTTACATATATAGTTCTACCTAGAACATGTCTTAACCCGGATGCAAAATTCACCATATGCCACAGCAAAATTTGACTAATAGGGCACAAGCATATCACCAAGGAGGACCTTATCCTCCGGCTGAGGGGGCCCAATACGCAGAAAAAAAAAACTGATGGAAGAACCCCCCTCCAACGGCCAGGTGCAAAGACGAGACAACGTTATGCTTAGTCCCTAGCACACGACCCACCGACGCAAACCACGCACAGGTGAACTTTGTGTAGATGTCCCAAAACCAACCACACCAGTATAACCAGGAGAACTACCCTCCTAACGTGGTAAAGAAAAAATCCAAAAAAAAGCCAAAAGGGACCCCTGGATAGGGGGGCAGCAACCAGTAGTGCCCACCATGATCCCAGGCTGGAGGAAAATCCAAATGGAATCATAACCAGGAGCCTAGAAATGCCCAATGATAAGGCAAAAGGCCACATCTTCGAACAAACCATTCTTGTTCAATATGTGGAGAGTACGGGCACTATACTCACCACTAGCCTGATCTCCCTGAGCTAAAAAAGCTATAGAGTAACCAAGGACAAGGAGTATCTTCTCAGCAACCTGTTGTGATGCAAGAACCTTTCCCCCACCAAGGGATAATCAGCGCTTAGCAGTAAAACCCAGAATATTCCGGGAAAAGCAGCCATGAAATGTACATGACTGGGGAAGAAAAGTTATTCCAAACATGGAATCGCAACTACAACACCCCACCAGACACCATGATGTTAGGGGCTAGTAATAGTGTGCTGACTTCACCTTTGACCATTTCAAATATAACTATAGAACCATTGCCAAAAATGGCGAAGGGACCTAATAGGCAAGTAGGTAACTACTCCAAAGCAGCCCATAATTATAGTATCGTGGATGATTTAGCTCAATCTCCCACTGCTATGTCAGCTCTAGAAGTACTGCAGTCATGCCCAAAATAACAGAAAGCCCTACTTTCTGCATTAGACGCTATCGACCCTACTGATAAGTGCATGATGGATTTTGACTTAGACAAAGCCACCGCTAGGCTTCCTTCTATGGTCGCCTTCCAGATACCAGTTTCGGTCCAGAATATCACTATTCACTGATGTGTCATAGGCGAGGGTGCATCGACATGCATCATGTTAAAAAAAATTTGGCAGAGGTTAGGGTCTCCCAAACTGAAACCCTCGGTCATCATGCTTTGAGCATATGACGGTCATCCCTCGACCCGTCGCTCTACCAAAATGTCCCGGTCTATTTAGCTGGAAAGATGGTCCACATAGACATTTAAGTCTTGGATGCTCACTTGGATTACAGTATACTCCTAGGACATAGTTATATGTAAGCCATGTCTGCCATAGCCTCCTCTGTCTTCTGCATTATGATGTTCCCCCACGAGGACTGCATCATTAATGTAGACCAGTTAACACACAGTGAAAAGCATCCCCTAACCAACACGGATGTAATTATACCCTATGTAGATACAACCTCGGATGGTCTTTCACGGTACCAAGAATATGGCCCCGCCCAATTAAAACCGTCGTCTGTTCTAGGGTCATTCCTAAGAGATCCTCCCATTATCCCTAAGGCATCACCCGATGTCACAGGGGCTCTAGTATGTATGATGTCCACATCAAGCACTGAGGCTAGTTAGGACATGAAATCAAGCAGTAATAACACCAAGGCATCAACCACGATAACCTCTCTAGCCTACACTGCCTCCCAAACAAACCCCTTTCCTCTACCCCCCAGCTGGCTTCGTCTCCCAGCAGGTTTTGGAAACACTGGTATTACCCAACATATCGTTGGCATTCACAGTTTGGTACCTCATTCCCCCTTCCAAAACAGGAGCCACCAATGTTAATTCCATAGGGTTAAAGCCCCTCAGTCCCGAGGAGCCCCCACCTACCCAATAAACAGTCTATACCACCCCCGTAAAGGAAGTGCCCATTGCTAAACTGTTGATCACAGCCAAGAAAACTGCAAATAGAGGAAAGAATATGGTGACCTCTGCCATTCAAAGGGAATCACTAGTCTATGCCATATGCGACATTATAGGCCATCCTACCCATATATGTCCGTAGCTGGACGAATTATAACCACTCCTCGGCTCCGAAACAGACATCTCGACGTTGCGTTCCCGTATAAAGGAATCTACCACCAATGGTAAAGGAAACGTGTTGCATACCAATCACGCATGTGCTCTCTGTAGTAACGATGGGCACTACAACCACCATTTTCTAGAGATCTCGTGATATAGGGATGCCTTACATGCGATCAAGCGATCCTATCAAAAGGATCCCTCCATCCAATCTGTCAGATATGAACCTCATACCAGCCTATACCTGCAGGATGAGAAACAGTCACCAGAAAGACAACCATTTGTCCCTCCCCCCCCCCAAACCACCATACACCAACCAGGGTCAAGGGAACCTGGTTTCCTCATCCTCTTGAGTTATCAAGCACATTTATTGCTGCAGACGATGTGGCCCGATCTTTGACCTTGTCACCTAGGCAGAAATAATTTGTATTCAGGGAGATCCTAGATAGGGGGTAGTAACTGGAAAACGCCTCCCATGATCTCAGTCTGGAGGAACCCCAACTGAAATCAAAACTAGGATCCAAGTAACAACTCCCAAGAAAACAGAGGCGATGCCACACATTCTCACTCCGGAAAAATAAATTTTCAGCGCCAACAGGTATGCCCTCTCTCATCTTCCTTTTTAAAGCTCATGCCTTTCAATAATATTTGATGAAAAGAAGATGCTTTCACTTGAGGTAGTTGTTTTTGTAGGAAGAACCCACAAACCATTCATAGCACCATCTACTGAAGGTTTCAGAGTAGGTATCATTCTACCCCTAACATGATAGAGTCCCAGAAAACTTTGCATATCATGACACCATTTCTCCATCAAAAATAAACCACAGGGTCCTCATATTTGACCTCGTGTATCATCACCTCAACCTACACATGATAAGCGTCTGTGTTGGTTGGTATAGTGTCCCCTCCATGGCGCTCGTCACCCAAAGTAGACCATATATCGTAGCAAAAGTGACGCCATGGCCATACCACTTCAGTTTGGGAAGCACCTCGTGCCCATCCATTCATCATGCAAAAGGTCAAGTTTATCATGCTAACTGAAACCCCCTTCCCTGATGACTAGGTTGTACAAGCAAATCGAAAATTCACCCCCACGCATCGCATTTGTCCCACCATACCTCCACCAGTATAATCCCATCTGCGACACTTTTTCATCCACTTCATCAACTCCACACATGAGACCAACCAATAGGACCCCCACCCCCAGAAAAACACTTTCCTCATGCCTCCAGTGAGTGAACACTTTCATGTCTTGGGGTACCCATATCTGTGTTTTGTACAAAACAAACCTCATTATTTTATTCTTTTGGTAAGTGTACAAATACCGAAAACAGTGCACTTTGCCCCTTAACCCTCATATTCCATATTTTCACCCATGGAAGTCCCTCATTCCCCTTGATCGGATTATTTTACCCCCACACATGCACCATCATGACATTCATAGCCAGTTTTACACCCGCCCTGGAAGTCCTACTGACTCCAGGGATTTTCCCTTCAAAAATAACTATGACTACCGCTAAGCTACTAAAGTATACTCCAACATTGGGCCACTGAATCCCCATCATTAGTTTTCAGTCACCTCTCACCAACATGCATATGTTAAACCCATCACATCTAGGTCCCCAACCCCTCAGGTCAGTCACCCATGGTTCAGTTTAGGCTTCCTTTTTGTCGACCTCGACACCTCTCTTCCAAAAAGGAAGCGGTACCTTGGATCACCTCTCCCCATGCAAAGGGGTATCCTTGGGTGGCACTATGGGAGACATCATTGTCCACAGATGTCATCGATCCTCCTGAGATTCGACCACGAAAAAATATTTCATGTCAAGATGGTATCGTACCTTACAACCATTACACTTTGATCAAGATCCATCGAAGACCTGTGCCTTCATAAGCGCCTCTGTCAAACAATGATTACACGGGAAGGTCCTAGAACCTATGCGTACATGGCACAGCTATATGCCATACCAAGTTTACACATGCAGGTATCGTGTTCCATCTATCATCAAAGAAGAAACGCCCCCGAGGGTGTCAGCAGTCGTCGTCAAAAACCGCCAGTATCACTACCATAGTAGTGACACAGACAGCACATGTATCTGTCAATTTTGTTTAACTAGCTATAGCATCACGAGCATGGGACATGCCCGCCTTGTTGAAATTTTGTATATATGTTGTAAATTATTTGCTTGTAGGGATCCCTTAGGCCATGGTCACCTCGAAAATAGTGTAGGGTGTTGTCAATTCCAAGATTCATGCAGGTCTCTCTCTCTCTCCGTGCACGATATAGAAAAGAAACTATAATGTATTTTGGCTATACAGTCCTTCCTAGACCTCACACATTAGGGGCCAACTGTTAACACTAGAAAATCGTACAGCAAAATATGACATTAATTAATGTCAAGCCAAAGGATTTACAGGGCAGGAAGACATTATGGAATAAAGAAAGTATTTAAAATCTCTAAGGTTTTGAGAAAATCAAATTTGAACTAGTCTAAAATGCTGATTGGGCGCATTATCCTTCAAGAAGAGCACCTTCTGCGTGCCTTTTTTCCCGATAAGCACACATTCCTAAAAGTGGAAAAATGTCGCTTTTCGGGACCACACAAAGCAAAGGACAGATACTCCTTCCATGAAGCCGCCTAAGAACAACCACCAGCGCCTCCTTAGACATTATGTGAGCACATAAAGGAATATTTGGAGCACACAATGGAATCATACCTCTCCCTTGGGTCACCATCCACCATGTACCAAGGGAGGGAAGGAGGATTTGAAATCCCCTATATAAAGCCACCAAGAGATGAAGAATGGGTGATCACATTGTTATGCTAGCCAGAATTTCCCAAGAAATAACAGCAGTGTGTGACCTGGAGCTAGAGATAGAGGGGACTCGATTGTTGGTCACCCAACAATCTTAGTCCATCACAGCGGAGAGAGAGGGAGACTGCACCAAAGGCAGAGCTTGGAAAACAACATCCTTGCATCGGGACCTAGCACCATTGTCTAGGGGCCCTTTGGCAAGTGGGTAAAATTTCTTCTCCACATCAAACATTTAATAAGAAGAGGCCTAGAGCCATCGTTTGCATTATTATCATTTTGACTCTCTTCAATAGCTTCTGTATATTTATTTTTAGTTTTACTTTAATCTGAGCATACATTTTCATACTGTTTTCTTCTAGATTGTATGCTTTGAGCTCCACCACTTTCTTCCTATTAAAAATAGTTTATAGGGGTAGACCACACCCTTTAAACTGGTGCGATTTCGTACACCCATGCATCAAATCCATCACAACAATTGTACTCCGATGGAAACCTGAAATACAACCATAAGAACCATTAGATTCAATTCATTGAAAAAAATTGGGAAACTTTTGGGCATAATTCAAAAAACAAAAATCTAGACTGCGCCCAACGCACTCTCTAACAAGAGACAACGCGTTGTGTATGCAAGTAGCCTTCAATTTACTTGCTATGCAACGCAGGTTTCAACATCCAAGGGTGCATTGCCATCTTTTTGGACAAAATTTACCCTAGGGACCTTAAAATCCTGAAAAATTGCAGAAATTAGAAATGAAATGATTACCGAAGGAAATAGGAGGTTCATATCACTAACCTAGATCAAACGGTGATGAAATCTGTCCACAGAAACGATCACAATCAACAGCTGAAGTTCAGCGGAAAAATGAGGTTGAGAGCTCCAAAATGAAAATGGTAACTATGGAATGGTAAAAATGAATAGTAAAACTACTTTTAATAGTCATTTAATTATTTACAAATCAAATTTATTGCTATGACTATGGTTTTATTATGTTTTTTTATCATGAAACAGGTATTTTTAATCCATTTGATGTTGTTCTGAACAGGTCTTACAACTGATGAACAAATTAGTTGTGCAGATTTATTTCAAGAATGATTTGACCACAAAGCATACTTTTTATCCTTATTTTTTGAGCTTTGTTAAAAATGAAAAAGGATTTGAAGCGCACTTTTATCTCTTTTTCGAGCTTCGATAACAGTGAAAAAGGAACCCCTGGAGTCTTCTTTCAGCTCTTTTTAGACTCCGATAATGTGAAAATATTGCCGAGCACTTTCCTTTTCGAGCTCGTAAAAGTAAATGAATTGATATCTACTTAGTATAAGTTTAACCCTTTTCCGAACTGAGATAGATTATTTACGGAAAATGAATACCTTGGTAAAACATGACTAAAGAGGTTCTCTCAGATATTATTTTACACTTTCTCGGATCTGAGCGAAAAATTTACAAAAAGTACTTATGGAGTTTTATTTCGTCCTCTTTTTCAAGCTCTCTAAATATGAAAAAGGACCAAGCTATCACTGTTTTTAAGCTCGTTAAAACATAAAATAGCGACGGACTTGTAGATCATGGCAAGAATTAAGTTTCATTCATTGCTATACTTGTTAAATTATTAAATAGTGATACTTTATTCGCCCGAAGGGTTGAATTGTAGATCAAGAAAATGTTATCCTCCTCAATATTGTTAAAAAATAAAGAGGTACTGGTCAACAAATGACCGGGGAAAATTTGAGAAAAGTGAGAAAAATTCTTTATGATAGCAAGTCACTCTTGAATATGACACTTCACTCCATGTCCGTGACTGTTTGGGTTGGGTAATATTACTAACGGTTCATTCATACCTATGTTTCATCATACCTTCACTTCGGTTTTGGGTCAATGTTGCCAACTCATCTCAGTGTCGCCGATATGTTCAAGAGAAGTCATCCAGTGAATACTCATCCTTTTGCAATACTCATAAACCTTCATTCTCAGGACCTTCATCCCTGAAAATTTCTATATCAAGTCATACCTTTGTCTCTGAAATTAGTAACTCCCGTTTCGCAATAGGGTGGCTTCCTGTCAATGAAAAATCATTATCGAGGAAGCTCACTTAGAAACATTATATTCCAGTACCATGAGGCTTGTTACAGCATCGACAAGATCCTTGCTTCTGGACTTTTAACCGAAATATTTTGTTTGACATTTGACATCAAATCATCTATTCACACCTTATGAAATGTATTGCAGTACCTTGAGGGCCATTGACATCAATGATGGTTCTCTCGCATTTGTTAACAACTCACATCATTGGCTGGTAATCAAACAATGTCTTTCCATGTTCGACTATAAATCATATATTCGCGTGGCTAGACTTGTACCGAATGATAGAGTGAACAAGATAAGAAGACCCCGGATCTAGTTTCAGCCATCCAAGATGTGATTTCAGGATTTTTGTATACATCATCTGTACGGTGACCTTACATACAGATCATCATCTGAACACGGGCCTATATCTGTGGCATGTCTGTATTGGGCAACATTCCAATGTAGACGACTTTTTGAATTATGTACATGTTATTAGATTGTTTATGTTTTGAACATGAGAATGCCTACCCTCAGAAATTATGATCAAGAGGATATATCATAATGTGATGTATTTTAAGATTGATGCAGGTCGCCACTCTGCTTCATCTCCAGCCCATCACAGTGTAAATCATCTCAATCAAAATATTGTTATTATTATTCTGACTTCATGCTTTAGGGGGGAATTGTTACAAGTGAATTTGGGCACCATTCCCAATGACCTGGTTAACTGGACCTCATCTCCAGGACTAATTAATAAGGTCTATCATTCCCTATTATTTCAGTTGTTATATGCCCTAAGACAAAGAACAAGACAAATCATTCAAGACTTTCATCTGCAAAGTTTTCCAAGATTTCAAGTTTATAATATATCATATGAGAGCTCATCAACATTGCCTCTAAAGGGACTAAGTGTGTTGCATATGCAGGTAGCCCCATGCAAGGCTACTCTGCAAAGCACTTCCCAACATCCAAGGGTGCGTTGGTCACATTGGGATTGAAATTCTCATTGTTCTGGAATCTCCACTTGGCCAGTGCCTTCTAGAAGAGTTCACATTTTCCAAACTTCAAATCCATGTGTCCAATTTACATTTACAAGATAGGGAACATGTCTTGCCTATTATTGGAAAGTCATTGATTGTAAAACTACCTTCATCGCCTCTATAATTTGAGCATAGATCTTAGTGTTTGAGAAGGAAGAATTTGTGTAGAGAAATGCTAGCAGAATTTCAATTAAGGAGTTGATTTGAGTGACATATTTATGGAGATATCTACATTGTGATGAGGTTGGGATGCTGCTAGAAATGGTGACACTAAATCAATCACTGGGTTGTAACCTCCCCTTCTATCATTAATAAAAATTACTGCTCATTTTTCCCTATATGCATCTGTATAAGCTTTCATTTTCCATATCATGATATCTTATTTGAAGTATATGGTTTATGCTTTATTGATTTAGCTAAATAACTTGAATAGACATCTGTATTTTCTATCTCTTATTGTTTAGTGTTCATTATTGCAAGAAAAATTTTGCACAGCCAGCTGGAATTTGAAGCTACAGCAAAAGCGATAGAAGGAGACTTTGGAAGTGCTTGGACTCCAATTAAGCTTCTTGTTTCATTCTGTGTGCTTGTTTATAGTTAGGAAAGATAGTCGTAAAGTCTTTGACCTATTGTTCTAGATTAGAACCTCTCTAGGGAAGAATGATTTATTTGTAATTCATAATTCCGCATAACACTTGGTCAAACAAGCAGGATTATGATGCTTTGATATACAAGGTGACCAGACAACAAATCTTGTGGTGCCAAACCCTGATGCAGTAGAGGCTTTGACTGAGCTTGAACACAACTTGGAGAGCTTGACTCTAGACATCCCAGAGACTGGGATTGATGATTTGCCTCTATGGTACTAGAGGCATGTTGTGGGAGTTCCTAGAATGATTACTCACTTTCTATGACGAGTAGATCATGCCATTATCTGCTACCCAGATCATCACCATGCTTAGTTGCTATTCATAGGGCTAGATTTTTTTTTGTCATATCAACAAGTTCGGATAATAAAGGCCACAATGCCTCATACGTTTAGGATGGAATTTTGTAAATCCACACTTTTTATAGACATTTATATTAATAGAAACTATTATTATTATCTTAGTTTATCTTGTTCAATATGTGGATGAATATTTTTTTCTTTCTTATAGCTATTACAAATGTCTATTTGACACATAATTCGAAAATTCATTAGTTAATGTGTTTAAATGTCTTAGAATGTGTTTAAAATCAATATAATAAAATTGTATTTCCAAGAGACGAACCCACAAAAACATTCTTAACATTGTTGCACTTCTTACTGAATAGACATTGTTTAAATGTAATACTATGAGTTGAGAATCTAACCTAATGACCAATCAACGAATGTCAAATGAAATGGCATCAGATAATAGTTCAATCACTGCACTATACTCTGAGATGTTCTTCGTTGTTTAACCAAAGCATATTCCATGACTAGAAACTAACTCATCAGTGGTGCTATATGGAATTTTAATCTATGGATAAATCAAATTCCCTAAGTGTGGTGTTTATCACTTAGAACAACAGGTGAAAGATAACGATTATTTTCTTTAAAACAAGCAGAAATATAGAAATGATAAAGACCCTACTTGTGATTCTTTTCATTCTCCTTCTTCTTCTGTCGTTGTTGTCGTCGCTCTCAATCCAACACAAGTCACTAGATTTATTCCTACAAACACAAACAGAGAACAACAAACAACCTACAATATAGAAGTATCTACTTATATTACTCAAATTAAATTGATTATATCTGAAATACATACATCATGTAAGAATACATTGCACAATAAATAGACATATGTATGGGAAAATGAACAAAAATATTTATTAAAGAGTAGGAGGAGAATATTACAACCAATGGATCGATTTGTCTTCAACCTGCTCCAGCTTCATTCCATCCTCATCACATCCAACATCATCTCAGCAACATATCATTACTTTCACTCTCTTATAAAATGAGAATCCAACAACATATATTTGCACAAAATTCTTCCACCCTAGCACTAGGATGAGTTCTTAATTTATAGGGAAACTGATGGAAGTTTCTCAATGAATGACTTTCTAATAACAGGCAAGACATGTTTCCAAGTTCAAAGGTGTTAGATGGATACTTGGATTCAAAGTATGACACTTATGGACTCTTCTAGAAGGCATTGGACATGTGGATATTCCCGGAACAATGAGAATTATGCTCCCAAGTGACGAACACACTCTTGAATGTTGGGAAGTGCACTACAGTGCACCCTTGCATGGAGGAATTGGCACTGCAACACAATTATTCCCTTGCAAAGGAGCATTGTTGAGTCAGTGGGTCATATAACATATACTTCAAACCTTTGAAATCTCACAATAGAAGCCATGAATGAAATTTCTTCACTTAGGGTATATAGAAACTAATATTAAGGGGATGATAGACCCTATTCATTGGTCCTGAGGATGATGTCCAGTTTGACCAGCTCTTGGGGGATGATGCCCAAATTGACCTATAACAGTTACCCCCTAAAGCATGAAGTCAAAATAATAATAGTATTTGGATGAGATACTTTACGATGTGATGAGTAGGAACTGAAGCGGACGGTGACCTGCATCAATATTGCAATACATTACATCATGATATATTTCATCTTGATCATGAATTGTTGCGGAGGCATTCCCATGCTTAGCACATAAAATATCTAATAACATGTACATAATTCAGAAAGTTGTCTACATTGGAATGTTGCCCAATATAGACATGCCTACAGATATAGGCCCATGTTTCGATGACGATTTGTATGTAAATCCATAGTATAGATTATGTGTACAAAAATCCTGAAATTGCAACCTAGATGGATGAAACTAGATATGGGTTCTTATTATCTCATTCACTCGATCATTCAGGTACAAGTATAACCATGTGAATATATTATTTGATGTCGAACATATGAAGACATCATCTGATTACTAGGTAATGATTTGAGTTGTTAACATACGTGAGAAAACCACCATTGATGTTAATGGATCTCAAGGTACTGTAGTACAATTTGTAAGGCGTGAATAGATGATTTGATTTCAAATGCCAAACAAAATCTTTCATTCAAAGGTCTGGAAGCGAGAAACATGTCGATGATGTAACAAGCCTCAGGGTACTGGAAGATTTTTCTAAGTAAACTTCCTGGATGATGAGCTGATTTCGACAGGAAGAAGCTTTATCGCGAAATGGAAGTTTCTGATTTCAGAGACAAATTGTGACTTAATATAGCAATGTTCAGGGATGACTGTCATGAAAATGAAGGCTTATGAGTATTGCAGAAGGATGACAATTTTACTGGATGACTTCTCTTGAACATATCGGTGACACTGAGATGAGTTGGAAGCATTGACCCAAAACCAAAGTGAAGGTATGATGAAGCATAGGTATGAATGAAACTTCAAGAATATTACCCAACCCAAAATTCATGAAGATGGAGTGAAAGTGTCATGTTTAAGAGTGGCCTACTACCATAAAGTGTTGTATCATTTTCCCAAATTTTCCCTGATCATTTTTCAACCAATACCTCTTTATTTTTTAACAAGCTTGAGGAAGGTAACATATTCTTGATCTATAATTCAACCCTTCAGGCGAATCCATCACTATTTAATAATTCAACGAGTCTAGCAATAAATGAAACTTGATTATTTCCATGATCGACAAGTTCGTTGCTATTTTATGTTTTAACGATCCTAACAACAGTGAAAGCCAAGTCCTTTTTCATATTTAGAGAGTTTGAAAAAGAGGGCAAAAGAAAAATCCATGAGTCCTTTTTCGTAAATTTGTCGCTCAAGTCTGAAAAAGTGTAAAATTATACCTAAGAAAACCTCTTAGCCATGTTTAACTAAGGTTTTCCTTTTTCATAAATAATCTATCTCAGTCCGGAAAAGGGTTAAACTTATACTAAGTAGATGTCATTTCATTTACTTTTACGAGCTCGAAAAGACAAGTGCTCAGAAAATTTTTCACATTATCAGAGTCTGAAAAGAGCTAAAGGAATATTCCAGGGGGTTCCTTTTTTGCAGTTATCGAAACTTGAAAAAGAGATAAAAGTGTGCTTCAATTACTTTTTCATTTATATCAAATCTATAAAAATAAGGATTAAAGCATGCTTTGTGGTCAAATCATTCTTGAATAAGTGTGCACAACTAATCTGCTATATCAGCTGTAAAACATGTTTAGAAAACCATCAAACGGATTAAAAATACCCGTTTCATAGAAAAAATGAATAAAAACCATAATCACCGCATTAAATATGATTCAAAATAATCAAATTGACTAATTAAAAGAGTTTAGTACGATATATTTTTACCATTCCAAAGTTACCATTTGAAAATTAGGAGCTTTGAACTAGTTTCCCCCCCAAAATTTAGCGGTTGATTGCGATAGATTCTGTGGATGATTTCTCTTGTTGTTTGATCCAGGTTGGAGCTATGAACCTTCTATTTCTTTTAGTATCATTTATTGTGCATTTCATGGTAAATTTTTAGGGTTTTGAGCCCCTTATGGTAAATCTAATATGCTTAGAGGGAATTGCACCATTGAATGTCGAAAGGTGCATTACAGTGTACTGAAATTAAAGGCCAACTGCACTGCAACACTTTGTCCCTTGACCTATGGTGTGTTGGGCACAATTTTAATTTTTTTTCTTGCTATGTGCCCAAAATTTCCCAAGTTTTTTGCATGAAATGGATCCTAATGAAGATTATGATTGTGTTTCAGGTATTCATCATATCAAAATGACAATTAAATGGAGAGAAAGAGAACATGAATAATAGAATATGATTTTGCTGAACGATTCGGGTACAGTAAGAGCCCTCAAAGATTGCGGGTTGCGAAAATACTTCAGACTTTCGAGGATGAGGCATCAAATGGAACAATTGGAGTTCCTTGTTCGTTCATGGGTTCTGGTACTACATGATTTTCACATTGGGGACAAAGTGCTCCCAATATTAGTGGATTACATTTATTTTCTCACTGGATTATCGAGGCGAGGTTCTCCCATTTCTTTTTCAGGATCTGCTCTTGGAGGAGAGACAATGAGAGATTTCATATTGCAGCATTACCATCTAGGGATTGAACCAAGTAAGGATGGGAAAATAAACATCCATGATTTATGTGACTTGCCTTTGAGGACCATCCTGTTACTATCACAAAACTTGTCGGTTCTACTAAACTATATGTGGCAAATAGATCATACATGCAATATGCACTAGAGTGTTTAGAACCAATGGTATTTAACTAGGCTGAAGTTGTTCTCTTTCAGATGAAAGAACATCTGACCAAAGAAAAGGGATGAAGGAAGAAGAATTTCAAATATGGCTCGATCATGATTTCCTTCGCCTTAGAGCGGATTCCATTGATGCAGCCACATCATGTTACACTGGGCATATCTGGCCCTAGAGATCCACGGATGCAGAGATGGTTTTAATTGATGGCTGGAAATGCTAGTCAATTAACCATCATATTCTCTACAACATTCTTCACTTGGTTCAGACGAAAGATGATTTCCATCAATTATTATGCATACGCAGGCGTAGATTTCCGAGGAGATCCAGACTTGATTCTACCAGACGGCGCTCAATGGGGTGCAATCGGTAAGAATGTTTTGACCATGTTTTTTTATTTTTCTAAGGTTTATAAATGTTTTTGTATTTTGATGTTTCCTAAGAGTAAACTAAAGTTTTTATGTATGAAAATGTGGGTCGAGTTCGACTAGTGGGTCAGCTAGAGCAGGGAGAAGATGATCCAGTAGAGGGGGTTGTCGGGAGAGAAGTCCTTCGGGATTTAGATATGACTGAGACTCTTTCTAAGTTATAGTAGCATGTGGAGGGATTGACTCTTGGGATTCCAGACTGTCGGATCGAAGAGTTACCTATGAGACTGCAATGCCACACTATTGGTATTCCTAATCATTGGATGCAGTTATTGCGTAGGATAGCTAGATCAATAGCTTGTTATCATGAGAATCACTAGTTTACTTTGACATTTTGCATACATTTTGACGTCAGATGACCAATGTGTCTTGGTCACAAATTTTGTAAAAACCTATAACTATCTATCTAGTTTTTTCATTATTTTCCTATTTTTATTGCGCAATCCTATACAATTATGGAATGTTAACTGAAAATATGTCTTTACATGTGTTGAAAATGTTTGTTTAAAACATAATTTGCTAAGGAATCAATTAATGTGTTCAAATTTCTAGAAATGTGTTGATATTGAATATAATCAAAATGTCTTTCCAAAATTCGAACTCTTCAGAACATATGATGCAGTACTGGATTTCAAACAGTATAAACACTAGTAAGTTGCAGTACAAAAAGTTGTGAGTCTAACCTAATGATGATGCGGTTAATACCAAATGAAATGGCATCAGAGAGAAGTTTTATCAACGTTCTATACTCAACAATATTGTTTGTAGATTGACCGATACAAATCCCTTGAAAACTCACTAACTAACCGCTCATAGTGAAAATATCCCATGCTGCAGAGGATAGATTTTGCGTACTAAGACTAGCACCATCAGCATACCTAACGAATGATTCAAAAGGTTCAGACATCTGCAATGAAATTTAAAGTGGATTATTAATTTCAATAAAACTCTAGAAAAACAAACTAAGACAATTAATGCAAATCAAAAGCATATATACAATTTAGTGAAAAATTTTACTACGCTCATGTTTAAGCATAGTAAAATTTGAGATACAGCCCATTTCGAGGTTGCGCTAATGGAATTCCATCATAATCTACTAACTCGTAGGCGCCCTTAGCAAGAACTCTTTTAACAATATAGGGGCCATGCCATAACGACTCAAATTTTCCTGTACCTATTACATCATATTCCTGATCATAAAGTAATACCAGGTCACCCTATGAGAAGATGCGAGGCTAGACATGTTGGTCATATTGTGCCTTAATTGATCTCTTATGCACTTTGTTGGCCAATGCAACTTCATGATGCATTTCATCAAGATGGATGAGGTTAAAAAGATGCGCTTCTTCAGTAGAGTTGTAAGGTAACAAGTAAACAACAATTTTTAATGATGGTATTTCACATTGGAAAGGCAAGATATCTTCCAGACCATACACCAATTAAAGGGGGTAAATCCAGTCGCATTTCTCACCGAGGTTCGATATGCCCACAAAGCCGAGTACAGGATCGAATTCCAATTTTGTTTATGAACTCCTATCATTCGTTGAAGCATTTGATTAAGGATATTGTTAATAGCTTCAAATTTTCTATTGGATTGTGGATAATAAGGAGTAGAACTATCATGCGATAATCCTAAGTTGGTAGTCAACTCATTCATCATGTGATTGCAAAAATGCTTACCATGATATGTTACTATAGCCTGTGGAACACCAAACCATGAGATAACATTATTGAAAAAGAATAATGCATTTTTTTCGCTTTTGTTATTTAATGTAGGCATCACTTTGGCCCACTTGGTAAAGTAGTCTATTGCGACAATAATATAACCATGCCCCCGAGACAAACGAGGGTTGCATGTTATGAAGTTAATGCGCCATTTTGAAAATGGTCCCACAACAATAACATGATGCATCGGTGCTTCAGCTTGCGGTTTTTACGATCAAATATCCGGCACGCATGATAACTTATGACCGCAAGGATGCAGTCGCAAAATATGGTAAGCCAAAAGTAATTGGCGCAGAGTATCTTCTACGTGGTATTGCATCCAAACAAGTTTCCACCACAAGCCCCATCATGACAATCATTTAGAACCTTCTCGGCCTCCTCATGAGTGAGGTACCTCTTTAAAATTGTATCAACACCACAACGATAAAGTGTATCGCGGACGATTAGATAATCTTTGGCTTGGTATTGAATACATTGTTGAGAGTGAGAGGTATCGAGCCGAAAGGTATGGGTTTGGAGATAAATAATAAAATCCCCATACCAAGGATCAGATGATCCGATCATAAAAAAAGAGTCATCAGGAATTGATGGTTCTGATGTATTAGCAGTATTATCAGAGGGAAGGTTGCAGAGAGGCTCGGCCAAAACTAAAGACTTCTTTAAGTTGGATTTGATGAATTCCAAATCAAATTCCTGTAAAATGACGATCCATTTTGACTACTTTTCCCCCACCAATTGACATAACAGAATGTATGTCTTGGGGTTGTAATCCGAAATGAAAATGCTCTTCCAGAACAAGATATAATGGTGAAATATTTGGACATCTTGAACAACCGCCAAGGTGATATTTTCGACGTATGAATAATTCACTTCCGTATCATTGAGATTATGACTCAAATAATATATCAGATGTTCTATCCCATCTTCTTCTTAGACCAATACCATATCAATGGTCGTATAATCCATGACGATATATAAGAAATAATCACTTTAATAATTAGGGGGATACATTAATGACACCTAGACAAGTGTATCCTTGGAAAAATCAAAAGAATCTTTCACAACCTTATCCCAATGGAAAGGAATCCCCTTTTTCAAGAGACGAGTAAATCCTTTAGCCATTTAGGTGTAGTTGGGTATGATCCTCTTTAGGAAGTTAGACTTTCCTTGAATTTTTGTAACTGAAGTAAATTTGATGGCGCATGAAAAACAAGAATGGCCTAGACCTTCAGTGGGTCTATTTGAATTCCTTCTTTTGAGACGACGAATCCTAGAAAATGTCCAGAACTGACATAAAATGCACATTTGTGTGGATTGAGGTGTATTTTGTAGTGTCGGTAGCGTACAAAGATAGATCTCGAATGCATCGGGTGATCAATTCAATTTCATGAATGCACGGGTAAATCATCTAGATAAGTTTGAACAATGTGCTTGATTTCATTGAAAGTATAGTTCGTTTCTCTATGAAATGTTGCCCCAACGTTCTTTAAACCAAATGGGAGTTTTTGATAAGAAAATGTGCCCCACAGACAAATCAATGTCATCTTATATTGGTCCTCTGGGTGGATATTGATTTGATTGTAACTAGAGAATCCATCCATGAATGAAAATATTTCACATCTAGCACAATCATCAATAATCTGGTCGATAAAGGGAGTATGATAGTATTCTTTTGGGCAAGAAAGATTGAAATCCCGATAATTGATGCACACTCTGATTTTCCCTTGTTTCTTCATGACAGGAACAATATTGGAAACCCAATCAATAAGACGAACAGGGTAATTGAAACACGCACGCAAAAAAATTTCAAATTCTTCTTTAATGGTAGCAGCCTTCTTCGTATGGACAGGATGAAGGTGTTGACATACCGTTCTGACATCCGGGTACATTTTAATGGTGTGTTCAACTATACTAGTATCTATGCCTGGAATTTCCTCTTATGACCAAGAAAATATATCTCAAAATTCATGAAAGAGGGAGCGATAAGTTTCGAGTTCTGATGGAGAATAAGACACACCGACATGAATGTTTTCTAAAATGTCGAGTTTGGTCGAAATATCGATAGAAATGGTTTCTTTAATATTTGATAAATTTCGCTCAGATTTAATGGCATTAATGGGAAAAGAAATAGAAAATAAATTTTTAATCGATGGGTGATATAGTTCAATAAGATTATCTTCTTCATAATCTTGAATATGGGAACAATGATGATGATCCTCCCATGGTTCTCATTCTAGCATCATGGATTCCAAAATGCTCTCATTAGTCAAGAAAGTGGATGAAAAAGGATCATATGGAGTACCAAAATATAATGAACGGTCGACCCAAATGATCAGCGACGATGATTTCAGATTCGCCGCCCAAGCCATGTAGATTGACTTCTATACAAGCCCAATTGGGTTGGGCACTAGGAACTCATCCAACATAACTGTTACACAGAATTTTTTCACCATCCCTACAATCCCCATCCCACACATTGGAGGACCATTTTTGTGACTTATATGAAGTGTCATGCCTTGCAAAAAGTGTCATTACATCCCTTTCCATGAGAAAGACATTTCCTCTGTTGACTTTTCCTTGAACAGACCATCCAAAACACATGCTTTTGAGTTGGCACTAGAAAGCAGTTATGGCCTCACGCTGATAAAGGAAATTAACACTGAGCCCCACACCCATTGGCACTCTGTCTTAGTGAGCTGCCCGCGCTGAGTTTTTTTTGGAAATTTTTTTAAATATAGAAGTGAAGTTTCACATAGATGTAGCTAGCTGAATAGGAATTGCTGAACATTTTGCTGAAACAATCTAATATAGTTGGTGTGAGATAGGCCAGAGAGAGAGACCCTTGTCAAGAGAGAGCTTAGGCTTTTGCCTCACCACATCCAAATTCTCCGACGAATGCTCGAGACACATTTTGACTAGACCCGCTGAAGGAGGCTGCAACGTCAAGGCTCAGGTTGTAATCTCTTTCTTTCTCTTAATATATACATGACTGATGTTTTGGTTCCCATCTTGTCTTGATGTGATTTATCTTACATAATACGTTTAATTCTCCTTGAATAATTAACTAGTTATGAATGCAATTATTGTCTTGTATGCTTCTTTCATCCTTTTATCTTTGTGCAAGTGCCTGAGTACCATTGTTGGAGGATCGCGATGTGTAAGGACAAGGATCATGAGACTTTTGCTACAACTACGACAACTACATTGGATCACAAGTAGGAAAATCTATCCCAACTCATTTCATTCATTAACTAGGAACCAACACATTAGCATGTCCTCTTGCTGCTAGACCCACCCTAGGGCTAGAGGGATCACCTTTGTCTACAAAGGGGATTTACCTACATAAAAAGTTGGCGACCATACTGGCGAATCAGTGTGTGTTTGTCATCTCATTTTTTGTTGGGCGTTTGACTTGTCAGGTCGACTTTGGTCGTTTGATTTCTTTTCTGCCTTGCTTGATTTTCCTGACTGTCTTAAATCATCCTTTTTAGTTCCAGAGTGTCAAGTCTGACCTTTGATCAGTGGTTTTATATTTTTTCCATATTTTTCTAGCTTGGCGCGGATTTTCCTTGAACAATCATGCTAGTTGGCGCTTGTTTATTTTGTCATAGGTGCGCGAATCCCTTTTAGGCACGAATTATAGCCTGACAGTCGTGTTGAATCCTGTAGGATTTGATTTAACCTCTTTTCTAAGTTTTTGTCAGTATTTCTTGGCTCTGGATTGGTTCTTGCCTTGAAATTGATCTTTTGAGATTGTTTTGACTCCGTAACTATGGTCTTCTCAGTTGTCTTTCCATTATCTTATCAGTTGAGTTTGTAGCCCTAGGGTTTCTACGTGTCTTGTGTTGTTTGTTCGGCCTTCTCCTCACTGAGCCTTCTGAGTTAAGTTTGAGTCACTTTGATTTTTGTCACTCCAATTCTCTGACTGGTTGTGTTAGTATTTCTCAATTCTTCGTGTCTTTGGTTTGTTGGATGACCACTTTTGTTTTCATTTAACTCTCCAAAAAAACTGAAACCCCAAGACTACTGCAACACAGAATTATTGCATAAAGTGAAAGTGTAGTTTATTAAGGGTTTGTACTTATAAATATGAGAGAAAAAATATATCTGCTTTATATTAATCAATGAGGCCCAAAAAACATATATCTAGCCTCTTTTACAGAAATCCAAGATAACCCGGAAAAGGTTTCTTGATAAAAATGAAATACAAGAATAATCTGCTACATATATATGGCTGAATAATGTTGTATGGCTGAAGCTCTACATAAAAATGGTTTATCATGAAAATAAATGGTTGTAGCTCCTCCTACTAGCTTTCCGGGAAAAAGGTTGATCCTCCTTCAGGGAAACTAGCTCAAAATACAAGGGATTAAACGCCTCCACTGCAATACCTTAAGAAACAAAGTAGTTTCTGCAAGGGAATGTGTTTTTTCTGAAGGTGAATTCTTGGCCTAACACTAGATAGTGTAAAATGTAGCACAGGATGCTCCTCTTAAATTCCTTAAACAAGTTCTCTAAGAAGAAGTGGGGAATTCCCACATGCTAAAACCTTTGCACTAAATAGTGAAACAAACTTAAGAATGCCAGAATTATAAATAGACCACATACAAAATATAATCTTCAATCATGCCCCATATGGTTTCCATTCCCTCCATTATATATTTGATGAGCTTTTTCACCATGGGTCCCACCCAATTATGAAGTTACTTCCATGCAAAGGCACCTCCACAAAAATTACGTTGTCTCCATGAGTCCCACTCTTCTATTTATAACATTGTTTGATTTAGTCAACCTTGACTTGATCTTCATGCATTGTCTCTTTTCACACCCAAGGTGTCTTCATTTTGACTAGCTAGATTGATCTTCATTCACACTGAGTTACCTTTATTTATGATCCACTCCTCATATAATAATGTTGTTGACTTGGTCAAACTTGACTTTGTCCACACATTTTAGACCCTATTCACACATGAGAATGTTTGATCTAGTTATTAACATGATCCCTTTTTGAATTATGAGGGATTTTATGCCTACTTAAGCAACTTATGGACCTCCTTACCCATTTATTCATCTAACTAGATATTAAAAGAAAAATTAATATTCCTATTAGGTGCATGCTAATTTAGGAATATTATAGTCTCCCCCTGCCAAATGTTTCTTTTTCTCAAGCAACTGCAAGGATGCTACAAAATCTCCCCTCCTCCTCTTGGGGCCTCCACATCCAATAGTCTCCACCATTTCTTTGGATATTCTGCAATAATTATGTCTCCCAATGGTTCCTCCCAAGTGTACAAGTGTTGTCTAGGTAAATCCCCTCTGCGGACAGAGGCGATCCCACTAGCCCTAGAGTGGGTCTAGCCACAAACAAGACACGTTATGACATCAATTCCTGGTTAACGGATGGACGGAGATTCAATATATAACTTACCGTATATCTTGTGTTGTTGTTGTCGTCAAAAGAGTGGCTACCTCTCACTCCTAGTTCGACAGATCACGATCCGCTCATTCTCATGCTCGGATACTTGCATATACAACATACTAGTTTGCATCCATAACTATCAGTCAGTCGAAGAAGACTAAATCAATTGCATCGATAAACAAAACACAATGATGGAACCAATACCATAGTTGAGTATATTAATGAGAGGAAGGAAGAGTACAACCAAGCTTCGATGTTGCGGTCTCCTCCAACAGGGTTCCAGCGGAGCGCGTCTCACAAAGCTCGTCAGGAATTCAGACGGGGCTCTCTCTACGGAATTCTCCTTGGTTCTACCTTCTTGATAGAGATTATTCAACTATAGTATCTCTTCTCCAAGTTCAACTTCTTGGCTATATGTTCAGCTAAAAACTAAGGTAGTAGAACCAAAGGAGGTTTCCTTATATAAAAATGGAGAAGGAGGTTATGGGCCCTCAAATGATGGGGAAAAGAGCTTATCCTTTGGAGTAGTTCCTATTTCTTGGGAACAAGAAGCTCAAAGGGAATTCCTTGGCCATATCCTCATAAAAAATTTCCAGCTTACCGCCTCACGAAGCTTCTAGTCACAAAAGCTTCCTTTCTATTTTAAAAAACTTTCCAAAACAGGATTGGTGGGGGTCCAACATTAAGACAGAGCGCCAATCAGCATGGGCCTCAGTGTAAATATTTGCTATCGGTGCAGGTCAAACACTGAGAAACAGCACCAACCTTGAAAATCCATCTTTTACAAGGAATCTTTAGAAAATTTGTAAAGGGAGATGATTTGGAATACAAAATGTGGTTCAGGGGTATGTATTCCATGCTTGGAAAGTACGCAAGGGTCACTATATGGGTCCTCCAGGATCAAGGAATGGGGAGTACAACGATAGTGACAAATTACTGTGTAACATATGCCCCCTAAAGTATGAAGTCCAAACACGAGTGAGGGGTGAAATGGTTTACAAGTACGTGCAAGGAACCAGACGTTGTTGTTAGGAGACCTACAAATCAAGCATATATACATATACATAACTGAAATATCTGATGAAAAATACATGAATCCATGGTATAGTCGTAGCTATCCATCAAGAAAAGGATCATGTGAATG
Source organism: Pinus albicaulis (assembly GCA_034641835.2). NCBI lineage: Eukaryota > Viridiplantae > Streptophyta > Pinopsida > Pinales > Pinaceae > Pinus > Pinus albicaulis. The sequence continues at coordinate 310,555,155 of CM076574.1, forward strand.
GATCCTCGGCATGGATGCAGCCATCAAAATGTAGGGATCATGTATATAATCATGAATGACTCATCACTCCTCACAACCTAGACTTTTGTGATCAAAGCCCAGGTTCTTGCACTCCAACACCACCCGATCAAAGTACAAATTCCAACATGTGAATAGATGTGTTGAAGTCAAACATGCTAGAAAATCAATTGATTACCGGTCAATGATGCGAACCGTTAACAAGTGCGAGAGAAACCACCCATAATGTCAATGGCTCTCAAGGTACTACTATTACAATCCACGGAATGTGAACAGTGATCTGAATTCGAACACCTGTGAAATCACCCGATCAAATGCCAATGATGTGAACCTGTCATCGAACGCAAAGAACTTTCCATTAGGGCATGCAAGCTCTAAGTTACCAGAAACAAGTCTCTAGATCAACTTCTCGGATAATGAGCTAAAGTCGACAAGAAGTGATCCATCGAAGGAGGGTCATAATGAATCCCACATCATCGACACGAAACCGAGAAAGTAATATGAGTGTGAATCAAGACTGAAACAGAGGATCAAGGAATGTACAAACTGCAGAAGGATTTTCTCTTGAACATATCAGTGACATGACTCTGTAATTTGGCAGCAGTTGACTCAAATAGGATCAGAGGTCATGTTGACAAGATTTTTAATCGAATGAGAGGCAAAAGGATTTCCCAAACCCATGGAGGCAAAGTGACAGAATGAAGATATCCTAACCCAACAAGAACTGCAGACAAGTGTCATGTTCAAGGGTGACATACTGCCGGCACAACTGATGAATAACTTCCATTTTCCCCCACCATTTCTGGCGAGTACCTCTTTATTTTTACACAAGCTTGAATAGGATACTATATGCCTGTCATATAATTTTGTCCTTCAAACAAATCCAACCTAGTACATTTTACGAGCCCTAGGAAGGAGGAACTCAAATAACGTCATGGTGACGAAGTCCGATGTCATCAGGGTTTAACGAGTCTGACAAAGGAAGAAATCGACACCTTTTCAGGTTTAGAGAGTTTGAAAAGAAAGCGGAAAAAAAACTCCATCCGTCCCTTTTCATAGGTAGTTTCACAGATCCGAAAAGGTAGAAAACTGTGTCTGAGAGAACCTCTTAGTCGCAATAGGCTAAGGTATTCATTTTCCGTAAACAATCTATCCCAGCCCGAAAAAGGGGTAAACGTATACTGGGTAGATACCGTTTCGCAGCCATTTAACGAGTTCAAAATGACAAGAGTCTCGGCAATATTTTCAATTTTCGAGAGTCAGAAAAGAGCTGAAAGATGACTCCTCCTGGAGGAACGAGTGGTATAAAGGGTAGCAAATGGTTCCGGTGATGGTGGAACTACTCAGAACAAGTAAAGTTCAAGAGGCTAGCTAACAAGACCACTCATTGCAGCGGTTCCTCAGGAATGGGTGAAACAACCAAGTGAAGGCATATGATTGGCCAAGGAGATGGTGACAGTGGAATGAGAAAACCAAGGCTCATCTAGAAAAATAGGCTGATAAAATGGAAATCACGAGAGATAAAATAAGAATGGTTTCATTTTTACACAAGCTTGAAATCAGGAAACTCTGCTTGAAGTTGGTTTCATTTTTACACAAGCTTGAAACAAAGATAAACTATGCTTGAAACCAGTTTCATTTTTACACAAGCTTGAAACGGAAACAAACTATGCTTGAAATGTTTTCATGCCCCCAACATGGTGACTCAATTCGAGTTACACGCTATGACATCAATTCCTAGTTAACGGATGGACAGAGATTCGATAGATAACTTACCGTATATCATGTGCTATTTTTGTCGTCGAAAGAGTGGCTACCTCTCACTCCTGGTTTGACAGATCACGATCTGCTCATTCTCACACTCGGATACCTGCACATACACAAGAAACAAAGACGATATACAACATACTATTTTGCATCTGTAACTATCATTCAGTCAAAGAATACCAAATCAATTGCATCAATAAACACAACACAATGATGGAACCAATACCATAGTCGAGTATATTAATGAGAGGAAGGAAGAGTACAACCAAGCTTCGACGTTGCAGTCTCCTCCAATAGGGCTCCAGCGGAGCACATCTCACAAAGCTCGTCAAGAATTCGGATGGGGCTCTCTCTACGGAATTCTCCTTAGTTATACCTTCTCGATAGCGATCACTCAGCTATAGTATCTCTTCTCCAAGTTCAGCTTCTTGGCTATATGTTCAGCTAAAAAATAAGGCTATAGAACTGAAGGAGGTCTCCTTATATAACAATGGAGGAGGAGTTTATGGGCCCTCAAATGATGGGGAAAAGATCTCATCCTTTGGAGTAGTTCCTATTTCTTGGGAACAAGAAGCCCAAAGGGGAATTCCTCGTCCATATCCTCATAACAAATTTCCAGCTCACCGCCTCATGAAGCTTCTAGTCGCGAAAGCTTCCTTTATATTTTAAAAAAATTTCCAAAACAGGATCGGCGTGGGTCCAACATTAAGACAGAGCACCAATCGGTGCATTGCTCAGTGTAAATCTCTGCTATCGGTGCGGGTCAAACACTGAGAAACAACGCCAACCTTGAAAATCTAGCTTTTACAAGGAATCTTCAGAAAATTTGTAAAGGGAGATGATTTGGCAGACAAAATGTGGTTCAGGGGTATGTATCCATGCTTGGAAAGTACACAAGGGTCACTATATTGGTCCTCCAGGATCAAGGAACGGGGAGTACAAGGACAGTGACAAATTACTATGTAACAAATGCCCCCTAAAGTATGAAGTCTGAACATCAGTGAGGGGTGAAATGCTTTACAAGTACATGCAAAGAACCAGACATTGATGTCAGGAGACCTGCAAATCAAGCATAGATACATATACATAACTGAAATCTCTGATCAAAAATACATGAATCCATGGTATAGTCGCAGCTATCCATCAATAAAAGGATCATGTGAATGGATCGTCAACATGGACGCAGCCATCCAAATGAAGGGATCATGTATATAATCATCAATTACTCATCACTCCTCGCAACCTAGACTTTTGTGATTGAAGCCCAGGGTCTTGCGCTCCAACACCACCCTATCAAAGTACAAATTCCAACATGTGAATAGATGTGGTGAAGTCGAACATGCTAGAAAATCACTTGATTACCGGTCAATGATGTGAACCATTAACAAGTGCGAGAGAAACCACCCATAATGTCAATGGATCTCAAGGTACTACTAGTACAATCCAAGGAATTTGAATAGTGAAATGAAGTCGAACACCCATGAAATCACCCGATCGAAGGCCAATGATGTGAACCTGTCGTCGAATGCGAAGAACTTGCTATTAGGGCATGCAAGCTCTAAGGTACCAGAAAGGAGTCTCTAGATCAACTTCTCGGATAATGAGCTGAATTCGACACGAAGTGTTCCGTCGAAGGAGGGTCATAATGAATCCCACATCATCGACACGAAACAGAGAAGGTAATATGAGCGTGAATCAAGACTAAAACAGAGGATCAAGGAATGTACAAACTACAGAAGGATTTTCTCTTGAACATATTAGTGACACGACTCTGGAATTTGGCAGCATTTGACTCAAAAAGTATCAGAGGTCATGTTTACAATATTTTTAATCGAATGAGAGGCAAAAGGATTTCCCAAACCCATGGAGGCAAAGTGAAAGAATGAAGATATCCCAACCCAACACGAAATGCAGACAAGTGTCATGTTCAAGGGTGACATACAACCGACACAACTGATGAATAAATTCCATTTTCCCCCACCATTTTTGGCGAGTACCTCTTTATTTTTACACAAGCTTGAAGAGGATACTATATGCCTTTCATATAATTTTTTCCTTCGAACAAATCCAACCTAGTACATTTTACGAGCCCTAGGAAGGAGGAACTCGAATAATGTCATGGTGACGAAGTCTGATGTCATCAGGGTTTAACAAGTTTGACAAAGGAAGAACTCGACACCTTTTCAGGTTTAGAGAGTTTGAAAAGAAAGAGGAAAAAAAAACTCCATCCGTCCCTTTTCATAGGTAGTTTCACAGATCCGAAAAGGTAGAAAACTGTGTCTGAGAGAACCTCTTAGTCGCAATAGGCTAAGGTATTCCTTTTCCATAAATAATCTATCCCAGCACAAAAAAGGGGTAAACGTATACTGGGTAGATATCGTTTCGTAGCCATTTAACGAGTTCAAAATGACAAGAGTCTCGACAATATTTTCAATTTTCGAGAGTCAAAAAAGAGCTGAAAGATGACTCCTCCTGGAGGAACGAGTGGTATAAAGGGTAGCAACTGGTTCCGGTGATGGTGGAACTACTCAGAACAAGTAAAGTTCAAGAGGCTAGCTAACAAGACCACTCATTGCAGCGGTTCCTCAGGAATGGTTGAAACAACCAAGTGAAGGCATATGATTGGCCAAGGAGATGGTGACAGTGGAATGAGAAAACCAAGGCTCATCTAGAAAAATAGGCTTATAAAATAGAAATCACGAGAGATAAAATAAGAATGGTTTCATTTTTACACAAGCTTGAAATCAGGAAACTCTGCTTGAAGTTGGTTTCATTTTTACACAAGCTTGAAACAAAGATAAACTATGCTTGAAACCAGTTTCACTTTTACACAAGCTTGAAACGGAAACAAACTATGCTTGAAATTTTTTCATGCCCCCAACATGGTGACTCAATTTGAGTTACACGCTATGACATCAATTCCTAGTTAACGTATGGACAGAGATTCGATAGATAACTTACCGTATATCATGTGCTGTTGTTGTCGTCGAAAGAGTGGCTACCTCTCACTCCTGGTTTGACAGATCATGATCTGCTCATTCTCACACTCGGATACCTGCACATACACAAGAAACAAAGATGATATACAACATACTATTTTGCATCCGTAACTATCATTCGGTCAAAGAATACCAAATCAATTGCATCAATAAACACAACACAATGATGGAACCAATACCATAGTCGAGTATATTAATGAGAGGAAGGAAGAGTACAACCAAGCTTCGACGTTGCGGTCTCCTCCAATAGGGCTCCAGCGGAGCACATCTCACAAAGCTCGTCGAGAATTCGGACGGGGCTCTCTCTACGGAATTCTCCTTGGTTCTACCTTCTCGATAGCGATCACTCAACTATAGTATCTCTTCTCCAAGTTCATCTTCTTGGCTATATGTTCAGCTAAAAACTAAGGCTGTAGAACCGAAGGAGGTCTCCTTATATAACAATGGAGGAGGAATTTATGGGCCCTAAAATGATGGGGAAAATATCTCATCCTTTGGAGTAGTTCCTATTTCTTGGGAACAAGAAGCCCAAAGGGGAATTCCTCGTCCATATCCTCATAACAAATTTCCATCTCACCGCTTCATGAAGCTTCTAGTCGCGGAAGCTTCCTTTATATTTTAAAAAAATTTCCAAAACAGGATCAGCGTGGGTCCAACATTAAGACAGAGCACCAATCGGTGCATTGATCAGTGTAAATCTCTGCTATCGGTGCGGGTCAAACACTGAGAAACAACGCCAACCTTGAAAATCCAGCTTTTACAAGGAATCTTTAGAAAATTTGTAAAGGGAGATGATTTGGCAGAAAAAATTTGGTTCAGGGGTATGTATCCATGCTTGGAAAGTACACAAGGGTCACTATATTGGTCCTCCAGGATCAAGGAATGGGGAGTACAAGGACAGTGACAAATTACTATGTAAAAAATTCCCCCTAAAGTATGAAGTCTGAACATGAGTGAGGGGTGAAATTCCTTACAATTACGTGAAAAGAACCAGACGTTGATGTCAGGAGACCTGCAAATCAAGCATAGATACATATACATAACTGAAATCTCTGATGAAAAATACATGAATCCATGGTATAGTCGCAGCTATCCATCAATAAAAGGATCATGTGAATGGATCGTCAACATGGACGTAGCCATCCAAATGAATGGATCATGTATATAATCATCAATTACTCATCACTCCTCGCAACCTAGACTTTTTTGATTGAAGCCCAGGGTCTTGCGCTCCAACACCACCCTATCAAAGTACAAATTCCAACATGTGAATAGATGTGTTGAAGTCGGACATGCTAGAAAATCACTTGATTACTGGTCAATGATGTGAACCGTTAACAAGTGCGAGAGAAACCACCCATAATGTTAATGGATCTCAAGGTACTACTAGTACAATCCAAGGAATGTGAATAGTGAAATGAAGTCGAACACCCATGAAATCACCCGATCGAAGGCCAATGATGTGAACCTGTCGTCGAATGCGAAGAACTTGCTATTAGGGCATGCAAGCTCTAAGGTACCAGAAAGGAGTCTCTAGATCAACTTCCCAGATAATGAGCTGAAGTCGACAAGAAGTGTTCCGTCGAAGGAGGGTCATAATGAATCCCACATCATCAACATGAAACAGAGAAGATAATATGAGTGTGAATCAAGACTAAAACAGAGGATCAAGGAATGTACAAACTGCAGAAGGATTTTCTCTTGAACATATTAGTGACACAACTCTGGAATTTGGCAGCATTTGACTCAAAAAGGATCAGAGGTCATGTTTACAATATTTTTAATCGAATGAGAGGAAAAAGGATTTCCCAAACCCATGGAGGCAAAGTGACAGAATGAAGATATCCCAACCCAACACGAACTGCAGACAAGTGTTATGTTCAAGGGTGACATACTGCCGACACAACTGATGAATAACATCCATTTTCCCCCACCATTTCTGGTGAGTACCTCTTTATTTTTACACAAGCTTGAAGAGGATACCATATGCTTTTCATATAAGTTTTTCCTTTGGAAAAATCCAACCTAGTACATTTTACGAGCCCTAGGAAATAGGAACTCAAATAACATCATGATGATGAAGTCCGATGTCATCAGGGTTTAATGAGTTTGATAAAGGAAGAACTTGAAATATTTTCATGTTTAGAGAGTTTGAAAAGAAAGCGGAAAATAAAACTCCAGCAGTCCCTTTTTGTCGGTAGTCTCACAGATCCGAAAAGGTATAAAACTATGTTTGAGAGAACCTCCTAGTCACAACAGGCTAAGGTATTCCTTTTTCCTAAATAATCTATCCCAGCCAGAAAAATGGGTAAACGTATACTGGGTAGATATCGTTTCGCAACCATTTAACGAGTTCAAAATGACAAGAGTCTCGACAATCTTTTCAATTTTCGAGAGTCAGAAAAGAGCTGAAAGATTACTCCTCCTGGAGGAATGAGTGGTATAAAGGGTAGCAACTGGTTCTGGTCATGGTAGAACTACTCAAAACAAGTAAAGTTCAAGAGGCTAGCTAACAAGACCACTCATTGCAGCAGTTCCTCAGGAATGGGTGAAACAACCAAGTGAAGGCATATGATCGACCAAGGAGATGGTGACAGTGGAATGATAAAACCAAGGCTCATCTGGAAAATAGGCTAATAAAATGGAAATAATGAGAGATAAAATAACAATGGTTTCATTTTTATACAAGCTTGAAATCAGGAAACTCTGCTTGAAGTTGGTTTCATTTTTACACAAGCTTGAAACAAAGATAAACTATGCTTGAAACCAGTTTCATTTTTACACAATCTTGAAATGGAAACAAACTATGCTTGAAATGTTTTCATGCCCCCAGCATGGTGACTCAATTCGAGTTACATGCTATGACATCAATTCCTAGTTAACATATGGACGAAGATTCGATAGATAACTTACCGTATATCATGTGCTGTTGTTGTCGTCGAAAGAGTGGCTACCTCTCACTCCTGGTTTGACATATCACGATCTGCTCATTATCACACTCGGATACATGCACATACACAAGAAACAAATACGATATACAACATACTATTTTGCATCCGTAACTATCATTCAGTCAAAGAATACCAAATCAATTGCATCAATAAACACAACACAATGATGGAACCAATACCATAGTCGAGTATATTAATGAGAGGAAGGAAGAGTACAACCAAGCTTCGACGTTGCGGTCTCCTCCAACAGGGTTCCAGCAGAGCACATCTCACAAAGCTCGTCGAGAATTCGGACGGGGCTCTCTCTACGGAATTCTTCTTGGTTCTACCTTCTCGATAGCGATCACTCAGGTATAGTATCTCTTCTCCAAGTTCAACTTCTTGGCTATATGTTCAGCTAAAAACTAAGGCTGTATAACCGAAGGAGGTCTCCTTATATAACAATGGAGGAGGAGTTTATGGGCCCTCAAATGATGGGTAAAAGATCTCATCCTTTGGAGTAGTTCCTATTTCTTGGGAACAAGAAGCCCAAAGGGGAATTCCTCGTCCATATCCTCATAGCAAATTTCCAGCTCACCGCCTCATGAAGCTTCTAGTCACAGAAGCTTCCTTTATATTTTAAAAAAATTTCCAAAACAGGATCGGCGTGGGTCCAACATTAAGACAGAGCACCAATCGGTGCATTGCTCAGTGTAAATCTCTGCTATCGGTGCGGGTCAAACACTGAGAAAAAATGCCAACCTTGAAAATCCAGCTTTTACAAGGAATCTTTAGAAAATTTGTAAAGGGAGATGATTTGGCAGAAAAAATGTGGTTCAGGGGTATGTATCCATACTTGGAAAGTACACAAGGGTCACTATATTGGTCCTCCAGGATCAAGGAACGGGGAGTACAAGGACAGTGACAAATTACTATGTAACAAATGCCCCCTAAAGTATGAAGTCTAAACATGAGTGAGGGGTGAAATGCTTTACAAGTATGTGCAAAGAACCAGACGTTGATGTCAGGAGACCTACAAATCAAGCATAGATACATATACATAACTAAAATCTCTGATGAAAAATACATGAATCCATGGTATAGTCGTAGCTATCCATCAATAAAAGGATCATGTGAATGGATCGTCGACATGGACGCAGCCATCCAAATGAAGGGATCATGTATATAATCATCAATTACTCATCACTCCTCGCAACCTAGACTTTTGTGATTGAAGCCCAGGGTCTTGTGCTCCAACACCACCCTATCAAAGTACAAATTCCAACATGTGAATAGATGTGTTGAAGTCGGACATGCTAGAAAATCACTTGATTACCGGTCAATGATGTGAACCGTTAACAAGTGCGAGAGAAACCACCCATAATGTCAATGGATCTCAAGGTACTACTAGTACAATCCAAGGAATGTGAATAGTGAAATGAAGTTTAACACCCATGAAATCACCCGATCGAAGGCCAATGATGTGAACCTGTCGTCGAATGCGAAGAACTTGCTATTAGGGCATGCAAGCTCTAAGGTACCAGAAAGGAGTCTCTAGATCAACTTCCCGGATAATGAGCTGAAGTCGACAAGAAGTGTTCCGTCGAAGGAGGGTCATAATGAATCCCACATCATCAACATGAAACAGAGAAGATAATATGAGTGTGAATCAAGACTAAAACAGAGGATCAAGGAATGTACAAACTGCAGAAGGATTTTCTCTTGAACATATTAGTGACACGACTCTGGAATTTGGCAGCATTTGACTCAAAAAGGATCAGAGGTCATGTTTACAATATTTTTAATCGAATGAGAGGCAAAAGGATTTCCCAAACCCATGGAGGCAAAGTGACAGAATGAAGATATCCCAACCCAACACGAACTGCAGACAAGTGTTATGTTCAAGGGTGACATACTGCCGACACAACTGATGAATAACTTCCATTTTCCCCCACCATTTCTGGTGAGTACCTCTTTATTTTTACACAATCTTGAAGAGGATACCATATGCTTTTCATATAAGTTTTTCCTTCGGAAAAATCCAACCTAGTACATTTTACGAGCCCTAGGAAGGAGGAACTCGAATAACATCATGATGATGAAGTCTGATGTCATCAGGGTTTAATGAGTTTGATAAAGGAAGAACTTGAAATATTTTCATGTTTAGAGAGTTTTAAAAGAAAGCGGAAAATAAAACTCCAGCAGTCCCTTTTCTTCAGTAGTCTCACATATCTGAAAAGGTAGAAAACTATGTTTGAGAGAACCTCCTAGTCACAATAGGCTAGGTATTCCTTTTTCGTAAATAATCTATCCCAGCCAGAAAAATGGGTAAACGTATACTGGGTAGATATCGTTTCGCAGCCATTTAACGAGTTCAAAACAACAAGAGTCTCGGCAATCTTTTCAATTTTCGAGAGTCAGAAAAGAGCTAAAAGATGACTCCTCCTGGAGGAACGAGTGGTATAAAGGGTAGCAACTGGTTCTGGTGATGGTGGAACTACTCAAAACAAGTAAAGTTCAAGAGGCTGGCTAACAAGACCACTCATTGCAGCAGTTCCTCAGGAATGGGTGAAACAACCAAGTGAAGGCATATGATTGGCCAAGGAGATGGTGACAGTGGAATGAGAAAACCAAGGCTCATCTGGAAAATAGGCTGATAAAATGGAAATAATGAGAGATAAAATAAGAATGGTTTCATTTTTACACAAGCTTGAAATCAGGAAACTCTGCTTGAAGTTGGTTTCATTTTTACACAAGCTTGAAACAAAGATAAACTATGCTTGAAACCAGTTTCATTTTTACACAATCTTGAAATGGAAACAAACTATGCTTGAAATGTTTGCATGCCCCCAGCATGGTGACTCAATTCGAGGTACATGCCCCCCAAGCTTCAGTGCAATCACTGGAGTAGACTTCTAGTTACTGACAGGTGGATGGAATGAAGGTTCAATTATGAGACCAAGAGAAAGTCTCGACTGGGATCTTACGAGATCTAATCAAATACTCAAATTTAATGGGAATGTGTTTCATTGTTTTAACGAGGTTGACACATTAAAATAACTATCCTCATGACACCTTGTTTCATTTTTTAAGGATCTTGACACAAGAAAAACGAACTCCGCTCTAATGATCTTGTTTCATTTTTTAAGGAGCTTGACACAAGAAAATGAATTGTGCTCTGCGACCTTTCATCATGATGAATAAGAAGTCATGGCTACCAAGAGTTCCACACTGGATGGGAGAACAATATCTCAGAAATCAGGACCCAATGCCCCCAACACACGATGCACAACGGCACTATCACTAAATGTGGGGATGGGATAGGTAGCCACATAATTAACCTACAGTGGGGAAGATAAAACCGGCAGATAAAGACTCGAAAGGGATGATGGTGGACCAGATGTCATGTCAGGACCAAAAAAATAAAGCTGATCAATGGTCACGATCCGACCTTTGTGTGGAAAATAGATCACACAAAAGAGGGAAGAGACAACCACCCCCATGACATAAGTATAGTCGCGGCCCAAGAGTAAATTAAATCCAAGGGGCTTGGAACAACTGTCACGTCTATATAGACAGTTTTCCCTCCCAAAGTAATAGGGAAATTTGGAAGGATTCCTAACGGGTGATTGGTTCCTCTGTTAAAGGCCAATATATTCTGGGTAACAGGCATAAGCAGTGGAGAACCAAAATATTTCCAAGTAGTGGAAGATAGAATACTAACACACCTTCATCTATAATAGTGTTGGGTACGACCAGATCAAAGGTTTGTACCGTTATCTCAAAAGGCACATAAGACGGAAGGTGGTATCCTGCAATTCGACTCCAATCGAAGGAAGCGACCAAACTACTTGTAGGAGGTACCATCAAACTGAGATGGTTTTCCCTTGGTGTTAGCAGAGCAAGAGGAGCATCCTCCTGGACCTCCATCATGGGAGTAGGAGGAGCAACTTCTTGAATCACAGGGACGAGATGATATTTCTCCAAGTCTGAGGAATCTGAAGAATTAAGAGGAACGTGAGGTGGATGAGATCCACTCTCGATGAAAAAGATCTGATGAACCATAGGCGGGATCAAGTTGACTGATTCCACATCCTATGGTTGGTCAGGAATGGATTCCTGAATTTGAATTTTCGAGGGAGCAGGATCGACCAAGGATGACTCTTGACCGATCGTGGAATTAACTAGCGGAGGACTCAAAGAAAGTTTTTGGTAACCAGCTAGAAGGCAGGGTGCAAAAATAGTAGAGTTGTTCAACACTCCCTTGGCTTCATCCATGTATGGAAAAAGGTGAATGGGATGATGCCCTTCACACAACTTACAGGGATTGGTAATCTTACCCTGTTTATTATGAGTCTTATCAACACTAGTCAAAGATGTGTCAGCAAGATGACTTCCAGAAGCCAAAGGCAATGGTGGACGACCATCAAACCATACTTCAAGTACCTTGGGAATACCAAGGTAGTCTCGAAGAAGGTGGTTACCTTTGCACAACATGCAAGGGAATTTGACTTTTTGTGGATGGTTGGACAGTTTCTCAAGGAAAGGTGTCTGAGGCACAATAGTTGTAGCATTAGCCTCTCCTTTATCTGACTTCTTCTTCTTCGTCTTCTTCTTCTTCTTCTTAGCCACCTGGTTACTAGATTCCAAACTCTCACCAGGCGAAGTAGAAGAGGAGGACGAAGAAATAGGCAAAGAAGGGGAGAGGTCCACTTTAGAATCAACACGATGCTATTTGGGTGGAGGAGATGGTTGTACAATGGATGGAATACTCGAGACCACAGAGGTTGAGAATAACCAAACAGGCAACCCAACAGTTAACCCAGGTAGGGATAATGTTGCCATATAAGGAGCACCAACATTTCCAAAAGCAATAAAAGGACCAGGATTCCCTTCAGAGGGGATTCCTTGGTTGGAAAACTATGGAAAAGTTGCCATTGGAAACAATCGTAAAACAAAATGCTAAGGAAGATAACTTTAACCAGGAATATTTCGTGGGCAGTTAATATTTTAAGACACTGAAACAAAACTCTGTCGTTTCATATTTCAAGAGTCGAGAAATAGGTAAAAGGTGACTCTATCACTTTCATATTGAAACAAGCATGAAAGGACAAGTGCTCGATGATCTCTTCTCTTTTTAAAGAGTCACGAAAATATCAAAATGACTACTCTGGTAATCTAAGAAAGAGGTTGTACCAAGTTTCCGTGAACTGCAATATACACCTTGGTGATCAAATGAAATAGAAATGACCAAGGACTTAACGTATGTGTAGGTAGTCTCCCCGAATGTTGTGTTCGGTGTATCACAGTTACAGGGTGGAAAACTCAGCTTCCTATGGATAAAAGGATTGCAACCTAGAGGGGTCTCCCTTTATATACTTGACAGTATGGGGAGCACAAGTCCGTACTAGCGCTGTCTAAATCCAGATGGCGAATGACAGCTACTAGGTTTAAAGACGCCGAAAAACGTCTCTAGCCTATACCACTAAAAATGTTTCGTTAGGTTTCAATGCTTCCTTAGGTCAATTAAATAAATTTTAAATTTGATCTCAAATTATGTCTCAGTTTCAAGGCCCTACTGCTATAATCTGAATCTCCTATATGCATCTATATGAGAAAATAAATCTTTCAATTCGATGAATGTTATCTAGTTAAGGGAAGAGTCTCAAACAATGATGCAACATACAGTAATACTGTAAACGAAAATTTTACAAACTAGATGACTTTTACTATCCAAAAGTATTCTAAAAAATTCAATGATGCGAATTATACAATGTGATCTATGCAAAATTCTCTTTTTTTTTTTAAACTATGCAATTGTAATCTATGTATAATTTCCTTTTTCTTTTGAAAGAATAAGAATACACTCAATGCATTTTTCAATGAAATAAGAATCTACTTAATGCATGCTTTTAATGAAAGAGAATGCACTCAATGCGATTTTTATCTTTCAATCATTAAACAATGTAATCTAAGTTCAATGATAAATCTCAAAAAATACTCTTCAATGCAATGTGATCTAATGCATTTTAGTGAAAAGCAAACTCTAAGACGAAAACTAAATGAACACAAATTTTCTTAATGAAGGATCGATGCAAAAGAGATGCAAACAAACACTAAGAATGCAATCATTGTTTTAAACACTTTGTAATGAAATTCCTCAAAAGGCTACAAGACATATGAGGTCAAGCACAAAAAGGACTTCCAAAGCATGAGCTCAAAACAAGGCATTCATTCCCTTTTACATCAAGCAATCATAGAAAGAATACATTTCAATTGAAAAATGAGCAATGTAATCTATGCTCACAAGTGAAAGAAAAATAGATGGGAGAATGAGTAAATCATACAGAGAAAAGGACTGGAAGGGCAAGACATGATGGTGAAGGATTTAGGGAAAAAACCTCAATTTTCCTGTAATATCCCCAAATTGGGATTGCTAGCAAAGCATGCCTGAAAAACACATTTTTAGGGAATGTATGCTACAGAAAACAAGATTAGCCCTTGGATCTCTTAGATCTGATAATCTAAGATCCAAATCCAAGAGGAAATCAGAAACCAAGCAAACTAGGTGAGATAAACAAGCCTCTCACACCTAGAATGGCTGGAAAATACCCAATAATGGGACTGCAACAATAAGTAAATCAAATATTGGAGCAGAAGCACTCTATTCACTCATGAAATATGTCAAGAAACACATTATCATCAATTGATGTTACAACAACAACTTATTCTTCATTTTTAGATCCAAAAAGTGGGGAAAAGCATCTATTTATGCCCTAAAAAGGGTAATTTCATATATTTGCATCAAAATAAGGAAAAATTACAGTGGAATCCCTTAGCTTAGGACACATGGGAATCACATACCAAATTTGAGCGAAAACAAGTCACTCTAGCTAAGTTAAATAGATCTCTCGGTCCCGGTACAACTCAAAAACACTGAAATCCCATGATTTTTACTACAAAGAAATTTACTGAAGCATGTGGAGTGTCATTTATATAGGGTTTCTACTAAAATATGATTCCAACATCTGATATGGAGTTTTATTTCTTAGAACATGAAAAAAATGGAGATATAGCTCCTTTACACATCAGAAAGATAACCCGGCAAGGGTTTCCTGAAAGTACAAGTGGAAGAATGAAAGATCTACAGAATATGGATCTATAAAACATAGTTTACTACAGCTTTATAAGAAAACAGCTGAATAATATAGGATAGAGAATAAGAATTATGTACAATGCTTTTCCGGGAGAAGGGTTGGCCCTTCTTCCAAGGAAAAATCTCACAAGCAAGGGATAAAACCCTACTACTGTAGCACTCTAGAAAATGACACAGTTTCTGAAGCTAACTCCGTTGTAGATAATAAGAAGTGAGTTGGACACAAGCCAAGATCTGAAATCTGAAGTCCAACAGCTAATACACTCTTCCAAGAGGTTAAAAGACACACTCACTGAGAAGAGGTACTAGTACAATCTAGATCTAAGCAGATCTAGTCTCCACTTGTTGCAGCTCGCTGAAACAAGTAAATCACAGCAGGATTTATGCTATCTAAGGGATATGGAGCTTGGCCATATGCCTTATAGTGGAAGAGAAGTGTAATGCCCTCCAAGAGCTACTCAATGGAAGGAGAGAGAATCCATAAACAAGAAATCCTCACAAGCCTCTGCTAAACAGCCAAGAGAACTCGAATGGTCTAAACAGACTTCAATATCAAATATCATGAATAATATTCTCTTGAGCCTTCCCCTTCCTTTTATAATATGAAGGCCTTGGCAAACCCTAAACCACCTTGATTAATTATCTCATTTCACATGAGCTCCTCCATCTAAAACTGCGCTGATCATCCAGGAGGTTCAATGTATCTGGACAGTGTTGTGACTTGGTCCTGCTGACCCAGTCAATCTGCCTCATCCCTTTTCACATTCAAGTGTAATCAATCCAGGTCACAAATTTCTGCCTATGTTGATCCTTGTTCACACTGAACTAGTTTTATTGGTGATCTTTCCTTCTTTATGCATGCATGTTGACTTAGTCAAACATGACTTTGTCCACAAGCAAAAGTCCCTTTTCACACATGAGGGTGTGAAATCCATCTACTATAATGATCCCCTTTCACACCAAGAGGGTTTTTATGCTGATTTTAGTTAAGTATGGGTCTCCTCACCCATTTATTCTTCTACTAGGTACAAAAAACAAAATTCAATATTCCAATTCGCTGCATGCTAATTTAGGAATATTACAGTCCTCCCCTCCCAAATGTTGCTTTTCTTCAAGCAACTGCATGGATAGAACTCGGAAATCTCCTCCCAAGGCATGGAGTCTGAAATTTTTTTGGGAACTAACATTCCCATGTAAAACCTTCACCCCCAAGCTATCATCCATACAAGATGAGTCACTTTCCAACATGGCAACTCATGAAATATCTTCTCCACCTTAGGCTTATGTAAAGAAGGTGGGTTGAATAGATGAACATGATAGGCAAATGGCCTATCCCATGTTGTCTTCCTTTTCACTCATGGAAAGTGTAGAGTACATACTGATCTTGGGTTGCAAATAGGTTTCCCTCAAGTGGCAAGAAGAAGAATAGATCTCCAAAGATCCTCCCTCCAACGCAGTAAAACCAGTTGGCCCAAAACATTCCACATGTGATGGATAAAAGAGCATCATCATGTGGCATCCCATCACACTCATGGCCTACCTCATAAAGAAACAATTGTTTGGCTGTAGTGGCCATATCTCCTCTCATGTTCCCATTAGAACATGCAATGCGAAAAATGTGGGAATCCTCTTCCCAACAGAACACATCTAACCAATGTGTTTCCTCTCCAATCATGCTCCTCACAAAATCAAGATCAACATCAGCAATTGGAACCATGATTAGCATCAAGAAAAAGGAAATATTGAAGGCTTCATATGATGCAGGAAGGTACCAACAATATCCCATGAAGTTACAGCGCAATTTTTCCAACTGTAGCTTCAGAAGATTACAAAGCAAGTGGTTGTTGGATACATGGTGGTCTATGTATGTTATTTCATTTACTAAGGAATAGCAGATGGCTGCATACAACAAATAAACATACATGAAGTAATATAACACTTGCCCATGGCCATATAAGAGATGGCTGTCTCCATCATACATTTTGGCCCATTGTTGATCATGGAGCTCAATGAAAATCTTGCCCTCTTGCGGAGCAATGCACTAAATAGAAATGGTAAGAGTATGCAGATCACTAAATGCAACAACAATATCCTTACCATGTGCTATAAGTTGGATCATGATAGGGTCCATGAACAAATTCTCCATAGGGATATGATATACTCTCATGAAGAGAAATGAATCATGTGTTGCGTGAAGATCCTTCCTCATGTACTTGGAAATCCAAGCCAAGAAGAACATAACACAGCAATAGATGTCTCCATCCATTACTTCATCTTTCTCACCTCCTCCTTTTCCATCAAGTGCACCAAGAGTGGAATGATCCTGGGGACACTCCATCCATAATTTCATGCTCCAAAGTGACAGCGTTGTTGGCCTATGAAAATAGGTTCTTGCCAATACATAGCTCCTTTCTTTGACATTCTCACTGTCAAAGACATCTTCCATAATGTTGCTGCAAAGAAGAAGTTCCTTTCAGAGTGGAAGTACTTCCAGATCATCCAAGGCTAAGGGGATAATGCTATCTCCTCCTCCTCTTCCTCTAGCTGAATGAACTGAGGTAAAGCTAGAGTCTCCTCGGAGGCTCTATATTTAGCTTTGTATTCACTTAGAATCTCATATTCCAAGTGTCCTATATGTCTCTTGTCTTATCCTCTTTGAGAATAGGAAGTGCATGGCTCTTCCTCTTCTTGAAACCCTCTAGGAGTTTCACTGCAACTCTTCATTTGCTTAACCTCTTGGGGGAGGTCCTTTTTGGATCTGAAAAATTATGAGAGTAATCTCATATTCTTCATCATTCTGATCTTCTTCTATCTTCTTGGGCTGAGACTCACAGGCTGAGCCAAGAAACATGCTCTAATTCCACTGTAATATCCCCAAATTAGGATTGCTAGCAAAGCATGCCTGAAAAACGCATTTTTCAAGAATTTATTCTATATAAAATAAGATTAGCCCTTGGATATCTTATACCTGATAATATAACATCCAAATCCAAGAGTAAATCAGAAACCAAGAAAACTAGGTGAGATAAACAAGCCTCTCACACCTAGAATGGTTGGAAAATTCCCAATAACGGGACTGCAACAATAATTAAATCCAATTTTGTAGCAGCAATACTCTATTCACTCATGAAATGTGTCAAGAAACACATTATCATCAGTTTATGTTACAGCAGCAACTTATTCTTCATTTTTAGATCCAAAAAGTGGGGAAATACAACTATTTATGCCCTAAAAAGGGTAATTTCAGATATTTGCATAAAAATAAGGAAAAATTATGGTGGCCTCCCTTATCTTAGGTCATGTGGGACTCACATACCAAATTTGAGTGAAAACAAATCACTCTAGCTAAGTTAAACAGATCTCCCAGTCCCGATACGACTCAAAAACACTGAAATCCCATGACATTTACTAAACAGAAATTTACTGAAGCATGTACAGCATCATTTATAAAGGGTTTCTGCTACAATATGATTCCAACATCTGATATGGATTTTTTTTGCTCGGTACATGAAGAAAAATGGAGATCTAGCTCCTTTACACATCAGAAAGATAACCCGGCAAGGGTTTCCTGAAAGTACAAGTGTAAGAATGATAGATCTGCAGAATATGGATCTGGAAAACACAGTTTACTGTAGCTTTATAAGAAACTAGCTGAATAATATAGGAGAGAGAAGAAGAATGAGGGAAAATTCTTTTCTAGGAGAAGGGTTGGCCCTTCCTCCAAGGAAAAAGCTCACAAGCAAGGGATCAAACCCTGCTACTGCAACACTCTAGAAAATGACGCAGTTTCTGAAGCTAACTGCACTGTAGATGCTGAGAAGTGATTTGGCCACATGCAAAGATCTAAAATATGAATTCCACCATCTAATACACTCTTCCAGGAGGTTAAAAGACACACTCACTGAGAAGAGGTACTAGTACAATCTAGATCTAAGCAGATCTAGTCTCCACTTGCTGCAGCTCGCTGAAACAAGTAAATCACAGCAGGATTTACGTTGTCTAAGGGAGATGGAGCTTGGTCATATGCCTGATAGTGGAAAAGAAGTGAAATTCCCTCCAAGAGCTACTCAATGGAAGGAGAGAGAATCCATAAATATGAAATCCTCACAAGTCTATGTTAAACATCCAAGAGAACTCGAATTTTCTAAACAGACTTAAATATCAAATATCATGAACAACCTTCTCTTGAGCCTTCCCCTTCCTTTTATAATATGAAGGCCTTGGCAACCCTAAACCACCTTGATGAATTATCTCATTTCACATGAGCTCCTCCAACTAAAACTGCACTGATCAACCAGGAGGTTCAATGTATCTGGATAGTGTTATGATTTGGTCCTGTTGACCCAGTCAATCTGCCTCATCCATTTTCACATTCAAGTGTAATCAATCCAGCTAAAAAATTTCTGCCTATGTTGATCCTTATTCACACTGAACTGGTTTTATTGATGATCTTTCCTTCTTCATGCATGCATGTTTACTTAGTCAAACTTGACTTTGTCCACAAGAAAAAGTCCCTTTTCACACATGAGGGTGTGAAATCCAGCTACTATAATGATCCCCTTTCACACCAAGAGGGTTTTTATGCTGATTTTAGTTAAGTATGGGTCTCCTCCCCCATTTATTCTTCTACTAGGTGAAAAAAAACAAAATTCAATATTCCAATTAGCTGCATGCTAATTTAGGAATATTACATTTCCACACACCCTAAAATTGGCATGACTTTTGTGGGTGAAACTAGCGCCAACTGGCATGACTTGCTCACTGAAAACTAGCGCCAATGGCCAATTGGCGCGGGTTGCTAACTGACAACTAGCACCAATCGGCGTGACAGTCAAAAAAATAAAAGCGCTAATGCCTGAACAGGAAAAAACAAATAATTTCTCCCAACCAAGACCAGACTCACCACTTCAAGCAAAAACTAAAATATCGTAATTGATGAAAAACATAGGAACAAACAGGGAAATGGTTGTTTGACTAAATACATCGAATGACTAAGACCTCAAAGAGTGACAAACTCAAAGGAAACTCCCCAGTGGAGTTTCCAATTTGTTGTCCAGGTAAATCCCCTCTGCAGACAGAGGCAATCTCACTAGCCCTAGAGTGGGTCTAGCGACAAACAAGACATGCTATGACATCAATTCCTAGTTAAAGGATGGATGGAGATTCGATAGATAACTTACCATATATCCTATGCTATTTTTGTTGTTGAAAGAGTGGCTACCTCTCGCTCCTGGTTCGACAGATCACAATCCGCTCTTTCTCACGCTTGGATACCTGCACATACACAAGAAAAAAAGACGATATACAACATACTATTTCACATCCGTAACTATCAGTCAGTCGAAGAAGACTAAATCAATTGCATCAATAAACACAACACAATGATGGAACCAATACCATAGTCAAGTATATTAATGAGAGGAAGGAAGAGTACAACCAAGCTTCGACGTTGCAGTCTCCTCCAATAGGGTTCCAGTAGAGCGCGTCTCACAAAGCTCATCGGGAATTTGGATGGGGCTCTCTCTATGGAATTCTCCTTGGTTCTAACTTCTCGATAGTGATTACTCAGGTATAGTATCTCTTCTCCAATTTCAGCTTCTTGTCTATATGTTCAGCTAAAAACTAAGGTTGTAGAACCAAAGGAGGTCTCCTTATATAACAATGGAGGAGTAGGTTATGGGCCCTCAAATGATGGGGAAAAGAGCTTATCCTTTGGAGTAGTTTCTATTTCTTGGGAACAAGAAGCCCAAAGGGGAATTCCTCGGCCATATCCTCATAACAAATTTCTAGCTTGCCGCCTCACGAAGCTTCTAGTCGCGAAAGCTTCCTTTCTATTTTTAAAAACTTTCCAAAACAAGATCGACACAGGTCCAACATTAAGACAGAGTGCCAATCAGGGCGGGCCTCAGTGTAAATCTCTGGAATCGGCATGGGTCAAACACTGAGAAACATCGCCAACCTTGAAAATCTAGCTTTTACAAGGAATCTTCAGAAAATTTGTAAAGGGAGATGATTTGGCAGAAAAAATGTGGTTCAGGGGTATGTATTCCATGCTTTGAAATTACACAAGGGTCACTATATGGGTCCATCAGGATCAAGGAACGGGGAGTACTAGGACAGTGAAAAATTACTGTGTAACAACAAGTTGGCCTTTGGTGGATAAACCAAATGGCTCTCATCATGAAAGAATGGAAGGTCTATATGGAAACCTTCTTGTTGATCAATGGCCTCCTCAAGATAGAAGTGATGAAAAACATGGGGAATTTCATCACCAATGAAGGACTCCCATCTCCATGCTATAATCCAAATGAAATGATTAACCTCCCAGCATGGTAATTCATAGAAAAGCTCCCCCCAAATGCTCGTGAGAGGTATGTCCCAAGTGTTCCAAACAATCATATATCCCACCTCATAAAGAAACAAGTGATCTACTATAGTGGCCATGTCATCTCCCATGCTCCCCTTGAAACATGTAGTGCAAAAGGTGTGGGAAATTTCTTCCCCCAAGGACACATCCAACCAATGTTTCTTCCTTCCAACCATGTTCCCAACAAAGATAAGAACATTTTCAGCATATGGAATCATAATTAGAGTCATGCTAGCTTCCATATGTAGTAAAGGAGAATGATAATGGTCCCTCATGTGCAACCAACGTATTTTTACTCCTAACTGCCACAAGATATGATACAACAAGTGATTCTTCCACCACTTGATGTCCCATTATTCTTGTATGCTTGGAGAAGGTGTATGATGGTTGGTGTTAATGAAGCACACCATGAAGAATACAACATCTCCATTGCTCATGGCCCTAAGTAGGCCATGAAGCCCATAAGAAAAAGTGCCCCCTCTTGGAGCAAAGCCCTATACATGAGTGTTAAGAAAATACAAGCATATAGTAGATACATCATGATGCTTAGAAATACAATTCTTACCACACACTTGACTAAAATCAGTGAGGTAGCTCATGGATGAGTTCCCTGTCACACCCAATGAATAAGGAGGTGGTAATGATAACTCTTCCTAAGAGCTATGTTCCTCCTCAACCAAAAAATGATCTTTGCACTTCCTCATATGAGAGTGCATGTCCTGTTTGAAGTTTTCCCACATGAATCCATCTAAGATAGTAGGGTATGATCCAATGAAACCAGTGGGCTTAGAAAGCAAGATCTCATAGGCTGCATTAAGTAGTTCATCATTAAGCTTCGAGTCTCTAGTCAAATATATTTGATCATGAGAATAAATGATTCCATCAACTAATTTATACCTCCCATCCATCAATTTCCCATCAATAACCTTACATGTGAAGAGGTCCTTGGAATATTCCATCAAGAGTTGGGACTCCCAATATGGATCTAAGCTCCCCAACAATGACAGCGCTGTAGAAATCTAAAATGCAGCTTTTGTCATAACATGGATCTCCTCTTTGACATGCTTGATGCCAAAGTCACATGTTGGAGTACTGTCACCTTTATTTTGTTTCCTTTCTTGTAGCTGATCTTGCTCAAGACAATATTGAAGAAAATGGAAGTCAACTTTTCCTTGAAAAGTTTTTTCTTTCCAAAACTTCATTAATTTGGCCCATGCATGCAAGAGTGTTTATATTCTCTTGTCATGTTCAGAAATCTTCTTTTTGTGTGGAAATACCATTGGCTACTTAAAATATATGGAGTGGCCCTTTGATATCATTCTCATGTCATCATAGATTTATTATTTCTCCTTTTCCAGCGCAAAGAGCTGAGTGGGAGATAGCAATGTCCATTTTAGAAGATTTCTTACCTCTCCTTTGAACCTATCAAATATTCTCTGCGTTGTGCTAGCTTCTCTCAAGGCTCCTTCCTTAGCCAAATATGTCCATCTTGCACATATTTGAGAGAGCACTTTATTTTTCTTCCAATCAAGGGGTCTCCCTTGTGGAATGCCTCCATGAAAAAAGACATCAAGGAAAAGAGCATGATGTACATGTGTGTGGACAGATTTGTCCTTTCCCTTCTTTCACAAATCTTCCTCCCTCCTTTATGTATCAATATTTTGAAATAAAGAGGGGTGTGTGATCTTCATCATATGATGCCTGTCCTCCCCTTTATCTCCTTCTATCTTCAAGATCTCACCATTTGACAATGATGGCACATGTTGCACATGGATTGTGCCATGATCTCCATATGTGATATTCTTTGGAACTCCTTGCAAGAGTGCAAGAGTTTGTCTCCTTGGAGCAAGTGATCCATCTTCCTCTTCATGAGGTACTAGATGTGCTCTTGATATGATAGCGTTGTTACCTCCAGCCTTTTCTTCCTCCTCATCAATAGTTGAAAATTCCTCATAAAAAACAAGAGACCTTAGATCTTGGTCTTCCCTTGAAGAAGGAATCTCCATGTCTTTCTCTTGAGAAGAAAGCTTATTATGCAATGGGGACTTTTCCCTTGGAAAGGTACACAATTCTTCATCCCCTTCAATGGTTTTTTGAAATGGAGTTGGATTTATAGATCCTTCCAACTCATGAAAAGGTTTTGCTTGCTTTGGTTTGATAGGCTCCATAGAAGGTTTTTCATAAAAAATTTCATCAAACCTTTCCACTACCCTTCTAATAAAATTTACATAAGTAGAGGTATTTTCATTCTTTAAGGAAAAGGATTCAAATAACCACCAAGCATGAGCCTTACCTTCAAGATGCAGCACTGCTACTTTAATGGCTTCATCTTCAGAAACTTGATGTTGTTGTACATAGGTGTTTAGCTCCTCCACCCAAACCCTAGCTGGACATTTGGGTGAGCCATCAAAAGTAGATAGAAAGAATCTACCCATACCATGCTGCTTGCTCCTTGTGAGATTGAAAAAACCTTGGAAGTTCAATTGATCTTTGAACCTCTTTGATTGAGATTCATACTCTTGCAAATAATCGCTAAGAGTATCCTTCTTTGGCACATCTCCTTAATCTCATTTCTCATGAACATATGGCTAGTAGAGAATTTTAGATGTGATGGTGTGGCTGAATACTCACACCCATAATATGAGGAATTAGATCTTTCCTCATGTCCAAATATTGATGAGGGATCTCCATGTTTTTCCCTTCTCATTTATTTGATGTATTTTCTGATGCCATGCAAAGTCTGTAGAAGAAGTTTTGAGAAATTATTCCCTCCAGACAATAAGGGTTTACCTTGATCCATTTTGTAGATCCTCTCCTTCTCATGAGAAGACTCCATAATGGTTTTATCACACAGGCTGAGCCAAGATTAGAGCTCTGATACCACTGTAATATTCCCAAATGGGAAAATCAGAAATATAGCACAAAAAACACATTTTTTAGAAATATAAGCATTAACATAAAAATACATGCCGTGGATCCATTAGATATGACATTATTACAACCAAATCCAACAGGAAATCAGAAACAAATCACTTTTTCATAGATAAACAGGCCTCCCATGCTAAAAATAGCCCAAAAACACAAAAACCCCAAGACTACTGCAACACAGAATTACTGCATAAAGTGACAGTACAGTTTATGAAGGTTTTGTACTCAGAAATATGAGAGACAAAATAGATCTGCTTTATATTAATCAATGAGGCCCAAAAAACAGAGATCTAGCCTCTTTTACATAAATCCAAGATAACCCAGCAAAGGTTTCTTGATAAACATGAAATAAAAGAAGCATCTACTGTAGATCTATGGCTTAATCATGTTGTATGGCTGAATCTCTACATAAAAATGGCTGATCATGCAAATAAATGGTTGTAGCTCCTCCTACTAGCTTTCTAGGAAAAATGTCGATCCTCCTTCAGGGAAACTAGCTCAAAATACAAGGGATTAAACCCCTCCATTGTAATACCTTAAGAAATAACGCAGTTTCTGAAAGGGACTGCATTTTTTCTGAAGGTGACTGCTTCGCCTAACAATAGATAGTGTAAAATGTAGCACAGGATGTTCCTCTTAGATTCGTTAAACAAGTTCTCTAAGAAGAAGTGGGGAATTCCCGCATGATAAAAATCTTGCACTAAACAGTGCAAAAAACTTAGCTAAATAGCCAAAGAATGCAAGAAGTCTAAATAGACCACATACAAAATATAATCTTTAATCATTCCCCATATGGCTACCATTCACTCCATTATATAGTTGATGAGCTTCCTCACCATGGGTCCCACCCAATTATGAGGTTACTTCCATGCAAAGGCACCTCCACCAAAATTACGCTGTCTCCATGAGTCCCACTCTTCTATTTACAGCATTGTTTGAATTAGTCAACCTTGACTTGATCTTCATGCATTGTCTCTTTTCACACCCAAGGTGCCTTCATTTTGACTAGCTAGATTGATCTTCATTCACACTGAGCTCTCTTTATTTATGATCCACTCCTCATATAATAATGATGTTGACTTGGTCAAAATTGACTTTTTCCACACATTTTAGACCCTTTTCACACATGAGGATGTTTGATCTAGTTATTAACATGATCCCTTTTCACATTATGAGGGATTTTATGCATACTTAAGCAACTTATGAACCTCCTTACCCATTTATTCATCTAACTAGATATTAAAAGCAAAATTAATATTCCTATTAGTTGCATGCTAATTTAGGAATATTACATTTATGAATTTGAGATCACATTCTGTAAGGCCTTGAAATCGAAACATTAGTTCAAGATCAACCTTAAAATCAATTCAATCAATATAAGGAAGCATTAAAACCTAACATACATATTTTAGAGGTCTAGGCTAGTGACGTGTTCTGGCGTCATCAAACCTAGTAGCTGTCATTTGCGACCTGGCTTTAGACAACGCGCTAGTACAGACTTGTGCTCCCCGTACCATCATGTATATAAAGGGATACCCTCATAGGTTGCAATCCTTTATCCATAGGAAGCTGAGTATGCCGCCTTGTAACCGTGATACACCAAACACAGCATTCGGGGAGACTACCTGCATGTACGTCAAGTCCTTGGTCATTTGTCTTTAATTTGATCACCAAAGAGTATATGGCAGTTCACGAAAACTTGGTACACCCTCTTGCTTAGATTACCTAATTAGTCATTTTGATCTTTTTGTTACTCCCTAAAAGTGAAAATATCATCGAGCACTTGTCCTTTCCCGCTCGTTCAATTTGAAAGTAACTAGAGTCATATTTTACCTGTTTCTCACCTCTTAAAACATGAAACAACAAATTTTTGTTTCAATGTCATAAAATTAATTTCCTACGATCACATGCCCGTTAAAAGTTTTCTACTTGGCTTGTTTTTGTAGTTCCTTAGTGTTTGATCTTGAAGCCTCGAATAAGCTATCTCATTTTCTTCCTGTTTTGAAATATTGTCATAGTGGCGAAACCACCAGTTTCACCGTCTTCTCCACTACCTCCTAGTGGTAGTCCTTTTCCTGACGTTTATTTGGAAACACCTCAGTCCACTAGGTCTGCCGAGTTTTCGTAGCCTATTATCCCGAGTGTCTTACCTCTCGCTACCCGGTCTCCTCCTGAAGGGTTGGTTGATTTCAATTGGGCATCTCAGGGTGCTTGGTCTAGTTTTGGGAGCGAGGAAGAATTCCATCCTCTCACTTTTGGATCGCCATTATTAGTCGTTGCTTTACCACCCTAGTCCTCATTATCTTTTCGACGATCTTACGACCTCGTCAGATATGGATTCTTCCAGTCCTGTTGGTAGTGAAGAGATGCATGTTTCTACAGGGGAATATCATCTTTTCCCAGAAGAGTTCCCGTATGTCTCCAGTCAACCTTCCCCCCAATCGGTGTCTCTTCCACTCGATTATTGTACTTTGGGTCAGATCATGCTTGGTGTAGCATCCATGGCATAATACAGTACAGTGGCTCCCACTAGAAGCTCATTTTTTCCTACATTAGGAATGTCACCTTCGACACCCATCTCGTTGGCCACTATTACATCTATCCCAGTCTGACCTACCATTTGTGTGGCTTCATCAGCACCATTTGTTAGCACAACTCAGTCGTCAGGGTCTGCTGCTATTCACAAGTCTATCTATATCCATCCCACATTGCTTGTAGGTCTGTCGTGAGTGGATCACAACCTTGCACTGTGGAAACCCATCCAACGTGCACTGCCCCTATGGTTTCTACCTATACATTCGATGACTATCTGTTGGATATTCAATGACGGTATGATCCCTCTCCAGATTCCCAGCCATAAAATTTCACACCTCAGGGTTCTCAGTAGCTACAAGCTCTTGTAAATCCTCCCCATTATTATGATGTCTACAGTAATCCCGTATATTTTCCTCCCATTGATCCTAATCAAGCTGTTTATTTGCCTTCGGATGATCCCTATCAGACTATTTCTCATCAAGGACCATTCTTACAAGGACAACCATTGGGCCTACAAGGACAACCCTTACAGGGACAACCTTTGGTCTAGCACAGACAACCCTTTGGTCCTCAGGGACAACCTTATGGTCCACAAGGACAACCCTTATAGGGTCAACCTTTGGTCCAACAAGGACAACCCTACGGTCTGTCTGGTCAACCTCAATTTCAACCAGGAGCATCTTATGTTCCTAGGGGAAAAATGTATCCACAAGAGGGGAAACCTTTTGTGAAACAATTGTAACCTTACATTCTGCAAGGCCAAGCTTTTGTATAGCAAGGACAACCCTACGGTCCTTCTCTAGGTCAACCATCGGGCCAACCTCTTCCACAAGGGCAACCCAGTGGCCCTTAGTATCCAGACCAACCTGCTCCATAGGGATAGCTTGCCCAAACTCAATAGATGATTCAAAATTCTCAACATGCTCAACAGCTGATTCATCCTGGTCAATTCAGCAGTCGGTTCAACCTATTCAAGTTTCTCAGCATCTAGTTCAACCTGCTCTGCAGGGACAACTTGTTCAACCTCAAGGCGCTACTTACCCTCCTCAATGAAAATTTTAGGCAGTATATAGTGAACCCCAAGGTTTTACTTATTACCCTCAAATTCAATCCTAGATGGTGTATAATTCACCACAAGGCAATGCTTACATTCCGCAGAAAAATCTGTATGTTGCTCAGCAAGGACCTCAATGGTATGCTCAGAATCAGTCTCCCAGTCCTCAACCCTAGTATGGGAAAAACTAACAGGCTTATAACCCATATGGACAGAATCCTCTGGGAAAAAAAATATGGGGGCAGAATTTCTCTCAACCTGGGTGGAATGCTAACACTGGTATTTATCAATGACCCCCAATGCCTTTTAAGCCTCAATTACCATTTCTCGCTATGTTGGCACTGATTGATGTGTCAAAGTCGACAAACGATCTGATCCTTCATAACCTGTATTGGCCTCCATTTCCAACCAAAATTCCAGGTGATTGTCCCAAATTTGAGGGAAAGTCCAGAGAAGACCCCCAAGAACATGTTATGACATACCATATTTGGTGTTCCTCTAACTCTTGGGTTGACAATTCTATCTGACTCCGTCTTTTCCAATAGACTCTTACTAGTGTCGCTACCAAGTTGTACATCAAGTTATCTTCTGGAATCTTTCAGGATTTCAATTCTTTAGCCATGGCGTTTCTCACACACTTTCAGTTATCGATTTGGTATGAAACCGAGATACACCTCCTCACATCCTTGAAGCAAGATCGAGCTACCCATATCTCAAATCATATTCATGAATGGAAGCGTTGTCTTTTCCTGATCAAGTTTAAGATTCATGATCATCTTCTAACTGATTGGTTTACTACCTCTTTCATCAGTCCTATTGCTAAGGACATTGCTATGGGGGCATGCGTCACTGAGGAAAAATCCATTTCTTGTGCCCAATACCTTGATCTTGTGTACTCTTAGTCTGACATGTTGTATGATCTCTTGCATGATGCTCCTATACCTGGAACTTCCAAAGCACCGCAGATGCCATCCATCAATGGTATCATCGGTTCCATGTCTCAGACTTCTC
This sequence comes from Pinus albicaulis, assembly GCA_034641835.2. Classification (NCBI taxonomy): domain Eukaryota; kingdom Viridiplantae; phylum Streptophyta; class Pinopsida; order Pinales; family Pinaceae; genus Pinus; species Pinus albicaulis. The sequence goes on from CM076574.1 coordinate 310,583,920, forward strand.
GGAAGTCTCCTCTTCCGAATCTTGGGAAGAAAAAATATACTCCTTCAAATGATACTGCTTCTCAGCCAACCCTAAATTGGTAAAATCACGGAAGTCAATTCTGTTCACGCCAATCCAACAAATAAAAATTCCAAGGGTGAAAATAAGGGTAAAGTTAAGGCCAAATTCGATACCTCGAAACACGATTCTTAGAAATCTCATGCTGATGATGGTTCACAGCATAAACCGAAGTATCCTTGCTTGATTTGCGACGAAGAGCACTACACCAAGGACTGTCCTCGATGGGTCAAAGTGAGTCAATTGCTCAAAGGCACCCAAGGAACTCTGGTTGTTCTCAAAGAACCATTTCCATCACAGCAGACTCAGTTGGTAGAGAAACCTCAGTCCTCTGCCCTGTTTGGCTCTCAGGTTTTCATGATGAATGGTTTTGTGTCCGTTTCGATAGCTACCCGGTTGAAATATTATACCGAACCGCGTCAGACAGCAGGGAAAGAGATCATTGATGGTCCTCCTCCTCCACTTGATTCTGGTCCTCTTCAGATTAAAAAGCCCAATACTGAGCCCATTGTACAACCACCTTCCAAAGGTGTACTAAGTAAGTCTTCTTACAATCCGAACGCTCGTGCTACTCAACATTACAATATTTTTGAGGATTTGGCTCAGGTGCCATCTGCAATGTATGGATGAGAAGTACTTTAGAGTTGTCTGTCTCAATGGAAGGCTTTTCTATCTACCATCAGCGAGGTTTATCCTGCTAATTCGAGCCTTATCACTTTCAACTTGAAGAATTTCGTCCCACGTCTCCCTCACCAACTTGCGCTCATCATACAAGTTGATATTAATGGACTGAATATACATTGAGCGGTCATGGACGAGGTGTGTTTACGTGCGTCATGTCATCTTCCTGCTGGAAAGCTATTGGTTCTCTGGCTCTGAATTCATCTCAAAATTCTCTAGAAGCATTTGATGGAAGGGAATCTAAACCTCTTAGTGTTCTCGCTAGTTTACCGATTACCCTAGAAGGGAAAATAGTCAACGTCAAGGTTGAAGTAGTTGACGCCAAGCTTAATTACAATATTCTCGCAGTTGAACCCGTGCCATGTTTTGCATTTCGTCCACTCTCTTTTTTGTTTTGCGATTTCCTCATGAAGGAAATATCGTTACTGTCAATCAGTTGTCGTTCTTCACTTCTTCTTTCGAGAACAATGTTCTGTACATAGATCAAATTCCTACGCCTTACAAGAGCGTAGGGGCGGGTCTCTTCAAAGATCCTTCCCTCATGGGTATTTTTCCTCTTCCTCCACCCAACACTGTTTAGGTTAATATGATATCCAAGTCTGACGATCTGTGGATCATCCCTTCGCCCAAGCAGGTTAATTCATTTAGAGATTCAATGTTGTTAAGTCTGATTGATATTGATTATTGTGAGCTTATTTCAGCTTCGGATCCTCCGCCTCCTGATCATGCTCCTTTAGGCATGTCTCTTGATACTTATTCTCAATCCCCTTAGCTCGGCGATTCAGATTCGCCTAATCCCTTAAGAGAGATATTTCCCTCCGATGAAGCCATCGTGGAAACTATGCCTCTCGAGGATCCTCCTTGGGATGATAGTCATCATCGTTCCTCATTCATGCCTAGCCTTGGGGCAATGTCTACATGTCTTTAGAGGTTTTATTCTTAAGTTCCTTCTCCTCTACTTCAAATGCCTATTTTTACACACAAAGTTTTTACGGAAGGTAAATTGAGTAATATCGCACAAACGATGCCTATCGACATTTCTGTCAAATTGGGAATTATCGAGAACATACATATTGGGGTGACTTGTTCTTCCGATGAGGTTTAGGTTCGTACTAGCCTTTTCCGTGATTTTCACAATGTCTTTGCATGGTCTTACAAAGATATGCCCAGCATCGATCCAAGTATAGTGGTGCATGAGATTCCTACCTATCCTAGTGCGAACCCTGTTCGCCAGCGTCTTCGTCTGGTGCACCCTAAAAAGGCTACCGCTATTATGTAATATCCCAAAAGGGAGAATGCAGTAATACTAAAACACGATATGAGAACTGCAGCAAAGTAAAAAATAAATCTAGATAGACATAAAAATGCACAGAAATAGCTAAGCCATTTTATTATTTTGGAGGTGCAAAAAGCAAGTACAACAATTCTCAAAATATGAGACACTCAAGCCACAAGGGTGGCCTAGAATAACCCTGTAATGATGTCCCAAGGGGGATTGCGTAACTGCTGCTCTGCTGGAAGGTAAAATGCATTGTCCCTACTGCAATTGTAGGGACTGAAATTGCATATAAGATAAAAATTCTGATCTAGGCAGAATGGGATCTCTGATGATGCTGAAATTGTAGATCTGGGCTCAATGGTGGATTCCCAAGATAACCCAGAAGGGATTTCTTAAATCTGTAACTCTAGGAAAACCACCCTCTTAAGGCTTCATATATGTGCTGCTAGGAATGCAGATTTGAAGCTAGATCTGATAATATGATGGTTGTAATGATTTCCATTCAGATCTATGAAAGAAGGGTTGATCTGTTCACTAGATCCTTGGGCTAAAAGCTCAAGATCTAGCTCCTCCAATCTTTTCCACTAAAAATAGTTGTTGTAAGAACAATAGCTTCAGAAAACTACGCTGTCAGAGAGGGAGGCTCAATAGCCTACTGCTAGATATGTCAAATTAGCTCCTGAATAATGGAAACAATAGATACAATTTGAGGAGGTTATCCCTCACAGGATTTCCAGCTGAAATAATGGAAACTTCCTTCCTCCAATAGATCTACAGGACTAAACTACGCAATCCTTGAAGGGACTGCCACTGCAAAGAGGTAAAACCCAGTGGCCTGAATGCCAGATGTAGATCTACTGCTCCTGAAAGGCAAGATATGAAGAAAAAAGTGGTAGGATGAATCTTCCACTGGTTTCCTATATGAATGCTAGAAAAAACCTCTTGAATATGGCACCAATGCCTGATAAGGAATGAAGAACAATCCTCTTCCCAGAGCTACTCAAATAAAGAGGTGGGATTCCCACTCAGGAACACCATGTGCTAAACAGCACTGCAAACTCTGCTAAACAACCCAATTTTGCATAGAAATTTCTTAAGACAAATCTAGATCTAAACAGATCAAGAAATGAATAATCCAAACTCATTGTGCCTTCACCTTCATTATATGCATGAGCCTTCAATAGCCTAGGCCCACTCCAAATATGCGTTGTACATGTGGACAGAGTCTCCATGTTTGATTGCGTTTTTGATCCATTTCCTCCATCATGTTCATATGGGGTGATAACCCTCTCCATCATGCATGCATTAAATGCATCACTTCCTCCACTATCTTATCATAAGGGCTTTATGATCTTCTTTGAATGCATTATGATCTCAATTGACCTTGTCAAATATCCTCATGATTTTACATTTAAGATCCATGATCTTATTTGACTGTTTCATCCTCCATAATCTATCTCATAAATGAGACATGATCTCCATTGATGGAGCTACTCCACTACTCCATGTTTTAGATCTAGATCTAGAATATCCACATTCACACATAAAAGTGGATTTTATTCATCTTTGAGGTTTGTGGGTCCCTCCACCCTTTTATTTACTTAACTAATTAAGTTTATTAAGGACTCTAATATTCCAAATATGATGTGAAAAATTGGGAATATTACAGTCCCCCCGGCAAAAATTTTCTTGTCCTCAAGCAACTCCAAAAGTAGATGCAAAGCCATCTATTCCCCTCCAAATGGCATCCACATAAGGAAGGCTTCCTCCATTTGCTGCAATGTGTTATGCATGTTTGGTTCCAAAGTTGCTTTTCAAAAAGATATAGAATGACCTCCAACTACATGGTTAGATGTCCTCCTTCCACCACGAAGTACCAAGTGACAACCATATGATGTCCAACATCATCATTAATACATGAGATACATAAAATAAAATGTCTCTTCCCACAAAGGAAAAGCTTCATCTCACAATACATCTCTTCATCCCATGCTTTATGAATTTGATTGAGCATTGATATGCTCTCATCCTTAGCCCTGTTGGCCTTGTTGGATCCAAGCATCATTCCAACGTTATGCAAAAGAAGAAGGAAAGGAGTTATATGGGTAGACAAAGATGTAAAACCATATTCTCCTAATAGTAACCACCGCAGTAAGGCCCTTTGCTGCCATCCTCCATCTTCTCCATGTAATATGGACAAGCCAAACTCTCCCAAAAGCAACCAAAGAAACAATAGATATTGATGCTTCCTCTCCTCCTCATGTGCATCATGCAGCAAAAACATACTGATTGACATGTAGAATGTCATATCAGCACAATACAAATAAACACCATCAATACACATCATGAGAGAATCATACCAAGTTCTACCCAATACAAAACACATAGGCATAGGAGATGTCATGTGGTGGCCAAACTCTCTCAAGGAAAACCAAAATGAACATGCCTTCTTTTGTTGCATTCTAACATTGATACACAAGGCATGAATCAGAAAAATATGAGCTATCGGGTGGTAACCATACTCACCCAGGAGCAGCCAGTGCAACCATGCCTCCTTCTTCATTTCATAAGTGTTTTTCAAGGCATGGATCAAAGAGATAGGAGCCTTTGGGCAGTGAAAAAAATCCCCCAAGGGCAACCAATGTAACCAAGCTTGCTGGCCCATGTCATAAATCTGCAAGTGGTCATGCAACCCCTTGCTTATCATCCTCACCCACTCTGTTAGCCCCCCCTATAAATTTTTTGGCAAGCATACGGGGCCTAAATTGTTTTTGAGCCTTCAAGGAATGCATTTCCTCTAAAAACACAATCTCCTTGAAGCCTCCATGTGTCTTTTATCCTTTGATAAATTCCCCTCTGCTGATTCCTATTATAAAGCCTCTCTGTTTGTGAACAAATGCCCAAAGGCCTCCTTTTCCCTCTTATCTCATTGCCCCTAAGCCTTTGTTTTTCATCCTTTGTCCCCCCTCCTATGTTCCCTTCTTACCTTTCATTTCCCCTCAAAATCCCCTTTAAATCCTTCCCCTACCCTTTTTTGGCCTTTTCCCCCCTTTATTCCTCTATCGTTCCCCTTCCTGACCTTTAAATCACATTAGAATGGGCCCAAACCCACTTTCTAACTTTATAACAGGGCTTAGCCCTTTTCCCGCCAGCCCTTTTAAACCACTTCCCCACGTAACCCTTACCCATGACCAAGCGCCTAAAGCCTTAGGCGCGCATCGCATATCGCATCCATCGCAGATCACATTTTCGTGTGTTATGCTAGTTAGATCCATCGCAAATATTTGCGATGTGATCTGATCGCGTCGCAAATATTTGCGATGTGATTGTCTGATCGCTCCATCGCATTTTTCCACCCATCGCAACCCTTCCCGATCGCATATTTCTCCATCTCATATTCCTCCGATCGCACTTTCCGCCCATCGCATTTTCCGCATCGCACTTTCCGCCGATCGCATTTTCTCCCATCGCATTTCCACTCCGTCGCAGAGCGCAAAGCGCAGTTTTCTGTTTGGTGATGATTTCTGCCGTCGCACTTTCTCCATTTTCGATTTTGCGATCAGACCCCCGGGTCCCACATCCATGGCTCCCCTCATTGCATTTTGTTCATTTCCTTTGTATTTCCTCCGTTAGTTAAACCTTTGCATTTTACATTAAAGTTTAATGAATCACCCTCCGCCATGACCGGGTCCCACCATTTCGAATGCATTTCATGTGTTTGAACTTTCCCCTTTGTAGCTCAGCCAACGGTTAAACCTTAGTGTTTAGCACTAAAGGCATTCTCTGCCATTTTTCCATGTTTTCACCGTTTCCACAGTCGCCACCGCCTTTCCACCACGGGCCTCCAAAGCATTTCTCCACCACCACTGCCCGAGTTTGTAATAGTTTTATTTGGCTGTTCAGTTAGCACAGAGAGGCCAGTTCAGCGGCCAAATGAAACAGCAGAGACGGATTTGAGGGATTCAAGTCGGTTAATTGAAGATTAACAATTATAATCCTACATTCAAAGGGAAAGGCGCAGTTTGAAGATCCAAGCACATTGTTAAAGTCTTATCTGTGTTTAATATCAGCAGGGTACTCCTCTCCAAACATACACCTTCCTACAAGAAATCTCCATGCCTCCTCGAGCCCTGAAACGATTAATTACACCGAATGAAGCTCAGGGAGCAGTTATTGAGGTATGGAGCAGCCTTGCAGACTTTCATCCAGTTCATTTATTCCAGAATGGCAGCACAGAGCTCCAGACGCTGAAAGGACTCCAAATAAATATATGAGGTCAAATCCGACCCGACAGAGATCTCCAACCCGATCTACAGAATACACACAACGCTGCATATAGCCATTAAGCAGAATGGGCTCGGCTTCCTCCACCATTCTGTATTAATGAGACTCATTTAATTGTTCACCTACTTCTGTTTCTTCCGCTTCTCCTATAAGAACCCTCGGGAAAATATTTTAAAAGATTGTTGTTGTTGTTTCCTTGCTGTGGCAGTTGCTGTTAGAGGGATTCATTCTTGACTGTTAGAACAGTCGTGGGAGGGAGTAGCAGAGTAGTTGTATGTAATAGGATAGGAGGAGAAATTATGGACTATATCAGCCATTGAGCTTATTGTACATGACTGGTTTTGCATCAATTAATCAAAGCACATTTCACAGGATCCTGGTCTATTACTATTGGTGATGTTTTTCTAACTCTGTATATCACATTTTCATACTGTTTCATGTTCTTTTGGCAGGCAACAGAAGTATAACATAGGATTCACCCTTGTTAGGTGCCCTATGTTTCCTTCTCTCCCTACCTTCAATGTTTTCTACTTTATGTGTTATCTAAGAGTGAATTCGTGTGGTTTAACCAGCGCAGCAGATGTTATTGCCTGCTGGCTGATGTATGAACTTGGGGGTTTGCTGCTTGGATGTTTCTTTGTCAAATTTATCTCTGTTTTTTCCCTTGGAGTTGCTAAAGCAGACCTGGAGTTAAATGACCTCTGGTACGATCTATAAGCAACCCCTTTTTCCCTCTTTGAGAGCTGCCTTTGAGTATGTCCAAGCAGGTCTGGAGTTAAATGACCTCTGACCCAATCTATAGACAGAAATTTGGTTGTATCTCCTTCTTCCACCTTCTTTCCTTAATGTTCCATCCCATCATATATCTAAAAGATCCTTTAGTGTAGATGAATTTCCCTTTGAAAGCCTTGGCTAGTGGATGCAAGTAATTTCCTTTCATGACTCCATAGCCCAATGGATGGCACTGTCTTGGCCTATCCTCTTTGTTGAAGCCTCCTGATGTTTTGTTTCCTTTCTCCCATTACTTTCTCAGTCTATGATCTCTTGACCAACCCAGCAACCAACCAACCAAATCATTTAAACCCCCCATTTGTGCTTCATACCTAGCCTAATATCTCAATTTGAGCTTTCAAAGATATATCATCCTTGCTCTATTTGGAGAGATCCCTCTCCGGGTCCAGGAGGGCTAGATCCTAAGGCCCCAAAGTGGTTTGATGTTGTCTCATCTTTTGGTATTGCCAAATTTTCCAAAACATGGGAACCCCAACACCCTCATCCCAATGTGGATGATGAATGATGTGCTACATAATCATGGTATCCTCCCTTTGTAGAATACCATCCTCCCCAAACTGTTGAAGAACTTTTCACTTCATGAAATTTTCAAATGCACCTCTAATGAGATTCTCTCTTCACCAAAGGCCCTCCAAAACCAAAGAAGTTTTGGATATGCTGTAGGTAGAAGTCTCTCCTTAGTTGTGGGATGCTCATTGAGAAAGGGTCATCTAGAAAGGAGAAAAGATTCCTCATCTTAAGGTGTCTACCATTTTTCATCTTTACCTCCATTTCTTCATGAGTGAAGCTACCTTCAGAATGTTCCAAGAATGATGGGGCCTCTCCATTTTCACAGCCACTAAGTGACAGGGTTGTAGATCTGCATGGTAATGCATGTGTTATCTCAAACCAAGGCACAATACTGATCTCATAGCTAGTTATTGTACACATGATCATGCTCATCCCATTATATGAAAATCTACACTTCAACTCAAAGGGTTGAATGTAGCTCAATAATGGAGCACTGGGATAGTTCTTAATCTCCTCCTTTATTAGATCAAGGGTCCTCTATGCTGTGATATGTTATTGCTTCAAATCAACATTTTTATCTAACCCTTGGTGATGCATGGGCCCTGATGGCATGTTCCCATAAGTTTCAATAAGATCTACTGAAACAATATGTGATGAAAGTTCATGCATAACTTGGATCAACTGATGTGTGGAAACCTCTTTCTATAACACAAGAGTTCCTCCAACCAGGATAATAGTGCCTCCAACTGCTGGTAAGAGTGATGGTTGCTCTTCTCCAAGTGTACCACCACTGGAATCTTCCTCCTCTTCCTCATGCATCTCCTGAATCATGCATGGGACTCTATGTTTCAAGAGCTCAAGACTATCTTGCAAAAATGCAAGTGTCTCTTCTCCGGATGCAAGTACTTCTGCAATTCGTGGTGAATGTAGTGACTTCTTGTCCAGAGTGACAAGATAGACATCCTCCTCCTTAGAAAATTTCACTTTGTGACACATATTTGGTCTTCTTACATCAAATTCATTCCTCAACTTGTGAAATAAATTTGAATATTTAGTCACCCTTGCATGCTCCATGTGACCAAACCACCAATCATTGGCTTCACCTAAAATATGAAGTGCTTCAATTTCAACAACCTTTCCTTCAGCTACAGGATGTAGCCTGAAAAATGCATCTAACTCTCTCTTCGAAGCCTTAACAGTGCTTGAGGAAGATCCATAAAATGTAGGCAAATAGAATCTATTATGCCTCTTTCTTCTATTTCTGCTATAGGATCCTCTTCTTCTTTGATTTTGAAGAATTGTTGGAGATTTAGCTTCTCCTTGAATGCTCTAGACTGTGCTTTGTATTCGTCAAGATATAGACTGAGAGTCTCATGAGTCTTAGGTTCATTCCTTTCTTCATTTATACACATTTCACCTTCTCCAAAGAAAGTGAGCATAGTAGATCTATGAGGAGATCTAGGATTCTCCAATTTTCTGCTTTGCTGATAGGAAGTGCTTGGAACTTCCTCATCACATCTTCTTCTTGGATCTTCTTTCTGCCTTTCCTCCTTCATTTGATTGACCTCCTTGGGGAGATCTCGCATAGATCTACAGAAATGGGTGGAAAAATTTTCTTCCTCCATGATAGATCTCATCTATCTGCTTCTTCTTTTGATGCAAAAGATGAAGTGTCCACAAGATGAGCCAAAGATCATGCTCTGATACCACTATAATATCCCAAAACGGAGAATGCAGTAATACTAAAACAGAATATGAGAATTGCAGCAAAGTAAACAATAAATCTAGATACACATCAAAATGCGCATAAATATCTGAGCCATTTTATTAAGTTGGAGGTGCAAAACGAAAGTACAACAGTGCTCAAAATATGAGACACTCAAGCCACAAGGGTGGCCTAGAATGACCCTGCAATGATATTCCAAGAGGGAATACATAAATGATGCTCTGCTAGAAGGTAAATTACACTATCCCTGCTGCAATTGTAGGGACTGCAACTGCCTATAAGATAAAAAGTCAGATCTAGGTAGAATGGGAGCTCCAATGATGCTAAAATTGTAGATCTGGGCTCAATGATGGATTCCCAAGATAACCTAGAAGGGATTTCTCAGATCTGTAAGTCTAAGAAAACCACCCCCTTAGGGCTTCACATATATGCTGCTGGGAATGCAGATCTAAAGCTAGATATGATAATATGATGGTTGTAATTATGTCAATCAGATCTATGCAAGAAGGGCTGATCCCTTCACTAGATCCTTGGGCTAAAAGATCAATATCTAGATCCTCCAATATCTTCCACTGAAAATAGTTGATGTAAGAACAAAAAATTCAGAAAAATGTGCTGTCAGAGAGGGAGGCATAATAGCCTGCTGCTAGATATGTCAAATCAGCTCCTAAATAATGGAAACAATAGATAAAATGTGAGGAGGTTATCCCTCATAGTATTTCTAGCTGAAATACTGGAAACTTCCTTCCTCCAATAGATCTACAGGACTGAACTGTGCAATCATTGAAGAGAATGTTGATGCAAGGAGGTAAAGCCCAGTGGCCTGAATGCTAGATGTAGATTTGCTGCCCCTGAAAGGATGGATATAAATAACAAAGTGGTAGGATGAATCCTCCACTGCTTTCCTAGTTGAATGCTAGAAACAACCTCCTGAAGATGGCACCAATACCTGATAAGGAATGAAGAACAATCCTCTTCCCAGAGCTACTCAAAGAAAGAGGTGGGATTCCCACTCAGGAACACCCTGTGCTAAAAAACACTGCAAACTCTGCTAAACAGCCCAAGTCTGAATAGAAATGTCCAAAGACAAATCTAGATCTAAAAATATTAAGAAATGAATAATCCAGAATCATGCCTTCCATTGTGCCCTCACCTTCATTATATGCATGAGCCTTCCATAGCCTAGGCCCACTCAAAATCCATGTTTTACATGTGGACAGAGTCTCCATGTTTGACTACGTTGTTGATCCATGTCCTCCATCATGTTCATATGGGGGTGATAACCCTCTCCATCATGCATGCATTAAATTCATCACTTCCTCCACTATCTTATCATGAGTTCTTTATGATCTTCTTTTAATGCATTATGATCTCAGTTGACCTTGTCAAATATCCTCGTGATTTTACATTTAAGATCCATGATCTTATTTGACTGTTTCATCCTCCATAATCTATCTCATAAATGAGACATGATCTCCATTGATGGAGCTGCTCCACTACTCCATGTTTTAGATCTAGATCTAGAATATCCACATTCACACATAAAAAGTGGATTTTATTCATCTTTGAGGTTTGTGGGTCCCTCCACCCTTTTATTTACTTAATTAATTAAGTTTATTAAGGACTCTAATATTCCAAATAAGATGTGAAAATTTGGGAATATTACATATTAAGGGAGAAGTTGAAAAACTTCTTAAAGCTAGTTTTATCTATCCGATTCCCTAGACAAAATGGGTTTCCAATATTGTTCCCATAGATAAGAAACAGGGTACCCTTTGTGTTTGCATTGATTATCATGACATTAACCATGCTTGCCCTAAGGATAATTATACTACTCCTTTTATTGATCAAATCATTGATAATTGTGCTGGGAGTGATATTTTTTCTCTTATGGACGGGGTTTCTGGGTACAACCAGATTAACATTCTTCTGACTGATCAACATAAGACCGCCTTTATCTATCTTTGGGGTACATTCTCTTATAAAAATCTCCCTTTCGATCTGAGAAATGTTGGGGCTACATTTCATCGAGCAATGCCATATGCTTTCCACGATATCAAGCACATTGTTCAACCTTATCTAGATGACCTTCCGGCTCATTCAGCTAAGCGTAAAGACCATCCTGATAATCTCTGTCAGATTTTTCTTTGTTGTCGATGCTATAACATCCGGCTGAATCCGCATAAGTGTGTCTTCTACGTTGACTTCGTTAGACTCTTAGGGTTTATCATTTTTAAATACGGGATTCGTCTCGATCCACTCAAAGTTGAAGCTATCGTTAATCTCCCCTCTCCATCCTCATTACATCTGCTGCAGATTCTACAGGGGAAAGCTAACTTCTTACACCATTTTATACCTAACTATACTGAAGTGGCTAAAGGTTTTACGCGATTACTAAAGCAAGGCATCCCATTCCTCTGGGATGAGATCGCCCAAAAGTCCTTCGATGCACTAAAGACATTGCTTGTCAACGCTCCTCTGTTGCGTCCTCTGAATTATCATCACGATTATTCCCTCTATTTGGCCTCCTCATTCAACATGATTTCCATGGTTTTGGTGCAAGATGATGATGATGGTGACAAGCATGTCATTTACTATCTGTCTCGTAACCTTCTCGATACTGAAACGTGATATGCACATGTTGAGAAGTTGGCATTGGTTGGTGTTCAAGCTATTCAATGTTTTCGTCACTATATTCTGTTGCGTATAGTGACTGTGATTTCTGACTGCAACCCTATGAATTATATATCGACTCATCAATTGCTAGGGGGAAAGTACTCGAAATGGATTTTCATCCTCCAAGAGTTCAATTTGGAGTTTACTACTGCCAAGTCGAACAAGTCATTAGTCTTTGCCGATTTAATCTGCTCTCTCCCTTCCGATTTCGCTCCGTTTGGTTGCGAGGAACGCATTCCGAATGACACACTTTTTCTGATTAGCACCCTCAATCCTTGGTACGGTGATATCATCCTATATCTTCAGACTTCTATCTTCCAATCTGAGTTGACGAAGGATGCTTACCGATACATCCAGCATCAATCACAACCCTATCGTATAGTCGAAGATACCCTATACTGCATCGAAGTTGATTCCATTCTCTGTCGGTGTTTGACTCTCGAGGAGGTTGAGAAAGCCTTGAATTATTGTCACAGTAGTGCCTGTGGCAGTCACATGTCTGGTTATGCTACTGCATAGAAAATTCTTCGTGCTCGGTATTTCTGGTCCACCATCTTCAAAGACTACATTATTTCTGTATGTAAGTGCCATGATTGCCAAATCTATCAGTGCAAGATGCACACGCAGCCTTCCCATCTCCACCCTGCCATTACCAATGGTCCCTTTGCGAAGTGGGCAATTGATTTTATGACGTGTAACCCTCACCTGGCTAGGGGGCATGCTTATATCATCGTAGTCATTGACTACTTCACCAAATGGCCGAAGAAATGCCTACACTTACGACTAACAGTAAGAAAACATCACAATTTCTATTCAATCATGTCATTTATAGATTTGTTGTCCCTCAAGCTATTGTTACCAATCATGGTTCCCATTTTCGGCATTACATGGTGGCGGAGTTGACTTCCAAGTTGGGTCTGCGTCATGATAGCTCAACGTCGTACTATCCTCAGGCCAATGGCTAGATTAAAGCTGTGAACAAAGTTCTCGTCACTATGCTTTAACGTACGATTGGGATGCACAAATAAAACTGGCACCTCATCTTCTTTTCAGCTCTTTGGGCATACCAAACCTCAGTAAAGGATGCGACCAGATTCACTCCATTTTAGCTTGTTTATGATCTAGAAGCTACCCTTCTAATTGAATGTGAAATAACTTCGCTCAAGATAGCTATTGAATTGTTGTCGAATACTTCACTAAAATAAGAGTGTCTTCTCTACTTAAAAATGCTGGATGAAAATCGTCGTTTTTCTACTCTGGTTATTAAAGCACAGAAAAAGTGGGCCAAAGCTCATTTTGACCAGCCGGTTTCCCCTCATTCCTTCATAGAAGGAGACCTCGTCCTCCTATATGACCAAGCTCATGATAAGCTGGGGGTAGACAAATTTCAACCCATGTGGCATGGGCCCTACATTGTTAAATGTGTTTTTTGGAATGGGGCTTATGATCTTATTGATTATGAAGGTCTGTAATATCCCAAAATGGGAACTGCTAGCAAGGCATGACTAGAAAACACATTTTTCAGGAATTCCTGATACAATATTTGAAACCAAGACCTATATCCCTTAGATCTGAGTATCTAATTCCAAAATCCAAGTGGAGGCTCCAAATAAATCCCTCTAGGTTGGTTAAACAGGTCTCCCACACCTAGTTACCTGGTAAAAATTCCCAATAAAGGGACTGCAGCAAATGTAAGAACATGTAGTGGAATAACAACATTATTTTTATAAGCCTGGGCACATGAAGATGTAAGTAGCCAAAAAATGATATTATATCAGTAAAAAAGAGTACAATTATTTAAGGAAACACTCACTCAAGCTAGGCAATGAAGCCTCAACAACACATGTACAAGAATCTGGAGAATACTGCTATGTATATATAAGCCCTGGCCTATGACTGCACAGTTTATAAGAGGTACTACTGTAGAGATGATAGAAATACAATGATGTGACAATTTATGGCTCAAATAAATTTGGGAGCAAGCTCTAAACCCCTGAAAACAATAGTACAACAATCCTTAGAAGGATTGGCTGAAATAAAAAAAATGGAAAAATGCTTGAGTTGCTAGGCAGAAGTTGCAACTCAGAAAATGGAACTGGATGGAGAAGACTGAATATGCTAAAACTGATGACAATTCCTCCTCCAATGGATCTTCCAAGTGAAAGGCTGATCCTAACACTAAAGATCTCACCCTCCAATCAACACTACAATCCCTCACTGCAAGTGCTCAATGAAAATAACACAGTCTAAGAGGGTGACTTCACTGTAGGTGGAATAGAATGCTTTAGCCAAGTGCCAAGATCTTAAATATGCTCAGAATCCTTCCTTACTATTCTCCCAAAGGAAATAAGGCCCCCTCCTCTGAAAAACAAGCCAAGGAATGGTGTTGTGGGATCTCCACTACAACACCCTGCAATCACAATGTTATACTTCAGCAGAAATAACATTGTAGTTGGAGGAATGGCTTTGGCCTTGAGCCTGGATGTGGATAAATAAAGTGCAATCCCTCAAGAGGCCTCTCAAGAAGGAGAGGAAATCCTAAACATGAATCCTTCGTGCTAAGTAGCACTGCAACTCAGCTAAACAGCTAGAGACTGCAAATATGTCTAAGCAGACAAGAAGTCAATAATCATATGCACGAGTAACAATGGTAGCCTTGCCCTCCTTTTAAACAATGAGAGCTCCCTCTCCATGGATCCCACTCTTTAGGGTTTCCTTCATGAAGGAAAATTCCCTCCTCTTTCTCTACGTTGTCCCACAAGATGCTCTCCACCTCATACTTCTGCGTTGTTTGACTTGGTCAAAATTGACCTAGCCTTCTTGCAAATGTCTCCTTTCACACATGAGGGTGTGAAATCTAGTTCCATGATGATCCCCTTTCATACTAAGAGGGATTTCATCCATGTTTTTATGGTGTTTGGGTCTCATCACCCAATTATTCAACTTATAAGTGAAATTAACAAAATTTAATATTCCAATTTATTGAAGGAAAAATTTGGAATATTACAGTCCTCCCCTCCCAAATGTTGATTATTCTCAAACAAATACAAGGATAGAAATGAGAAGTTGCTCCCAAGGTATGGAGACTGAAAATTTTTGGGAAAGCATCTTCCCCAAATGGATCCTCCATCCCCAAGCAATCATCCAAACAAAATGAGTCACCTCCCAACATGGAAACTCATGGCAATCTCCTTCCACCTCAAGCTCCGGAAATGAAGGTGGGCTGAAAATCTGAATATGGTAAGCATTATAGCCTACCCCATGTTTTCCTTCCCTCCACTCATGATGAGTGTAGAGTATGTGCTGATCCTGGGCTGCAAAATTATTTCCCTCAAGTGGAAAAATGAAGAACAACCCTCCAAGGATTTCTCCTTCAACATTGAAGAATCTATCCATGATGAATAGGACATGATCATCATAGAACATCCTAATGAGAATTTTGCTGCAAGTTTTACATGATGATGCATGATACAAACAATGTCTCAAGAGGACAAAGCGCAGTCTCATCCACTGCAATTTCAAAAAACAACATGGCAAGTAATATACAGAAACCACCACATCTACTAATGAATAGTAAATGGTTGAATGTGTCAACAATAAAAAACTGAACACTTTCCCATGGCTATGCAATGAATGACTCTCAAACTCATGGTCCACCCCAAAAGATAGCAAATAGGTGTCTATGGTGGCCATATCTCCTCCCATGCTCCCATTAGAACATGTAGTGTAGAAAATGTGGGAATTCTCTCCCCTCAAGGACACATCCAACTCATGTGTCAATCTCTCAATCATGCTTCCTATACAAATCAGATCCATATAAGAAAATGAAGTCACGATCATCAAAAAAATGAGGAAAATGTTAAAGTTTTCATGTGGTGCAAGAGGGTACCAAAAGTTTTCCCAATAGTAACAACACAGTTTTAAAAACTGTTGCTTCAGAGATTTACATGGAAAAATGTTTCTTGTTACAAATTTAATCATGTATGTCATCCTATGGCAATTAGTTGGATACAAAAACTGAACATACATGTAAGGAGAAAACATTTTCCCAAGGCCACATAAGAGATGGCTGCCTCCATCATATAGTTTGGCCCAACATCGATCCTGGAGCAATGTGAAAAGCTTGCCTTCTTGTGAAGCAATGCACTGCATAGTAATGGTAAGAGTATGCAAATCAATAAATGGAAAAACATAATTCTTACCATATGCTGGAAGTAAGATGGTAAATGGATCCATGAGTGAGTACTTCATAGTGTCTTGGCATACTATGAAGAGTAATGAACCATGTGCTGTAAGAAGATCATCCTTCCCATGCTTGGGAATCCAAGTCAAGAAGAATATGTCATAGTGATAGATGTCTCCATCAACTACTCTATCGTCCTCACCTCCTCCTTGTTCACCAAGTGCATTCAAAGTGAAGTGATCCTGGGGACATTCCATCCATAAGTCTCTGCTCCAAAGTGACAGAGCTATGAGCTCATGCAAATAAGCTCCTATCAATACAAAGCTTTGTTATTTGACATGCCCCTTGTCAAAGACTCCTCTAGTAATGTTGCTGCAAACATGTAATACCTCCCAAGATGGAAGTGCTTCCAAATCATCCAAGGCCAAGGATTAGCCCCTTTGCACCATGAGAGTGCTCTCTTCTACTCCTGCAACATCAGACAATATGTGAGAGAAAATTTTCCCTTGCTCTCTCAAGTACAACACAAGCAACCCAAGTGCTTTCTGCCTCCTTATGCTCCCATCATACAGCTCATGTGGTGGAGACACAATGAATGATATGAATGTCACATCAACACCATGAATACATACTCCATGTTTCCCAATGATGCAACCATCCTACCACCTCTTCTCCATCCCCATCCTCCCAGGAAGAGGACATGCCAAGTGACCTTCAAAAGGAGCCAGTGCAGCCAAGCCTCCTGCTGCCCGGTGTCATATATTTGCAAGTAGCCTCCCAGCTCCTTGCTTATCAACCACATCCACTCAATCACTTGTGGATGCCTCCTTCTTCTCTTCATCTTGGTACTCCTCCCATGAGGGATACCATCCTCCCAAATCAAATTTCTCTCTTTGCACTTCATGGGAATTTGAAATGCAATCTTCTCAAGGATCAATTTGATCCCATAAGGATCCAAATAGGCGGTACAAAAAAACCTCCCATCATGATGTGTATGGCTCAAGGAATGTCCAACACAAGCATGAGAGATGTTATCCATCCTAATATGTCCTCCATCTTCTATCTGTTCCTCCTTGAATCCATGTAGATTCAAGTGTGAGAAAGGAAGAAAATCCTTGCACTCCAGGATGTGTTGAAGTGCACCTCTAATGAAATCTCTCCATGAGATCTCTTTCTCATCAATAGTCCTCCAAAACCAATGAGGTCTTGGACCTGCTGAAAGTAGAATTTTCTCTTTGAGCTGAGAGGTTCTCATTAAGAAAGGGTCATCTAGAAAGGAGAAAGGGCTTCTCACTTCAAGATGTCTACTATCTTCCATCCTTCTCTTCAAGTATTCAAACCCCAACCTCAAATGTGACATGCAATCCAACAATGGCTCATGAGGATGATGGTTTATTTCCTCCTTGAATGTTTCCATGTTGCACAGTGCAGTGCAATCTTGTTGCTCTAGGTTAGCAGTGTGATTTGACCCTTGGTCATGCAAAAGCAAATTTCCACAACTATCAAAATAATTTTCTGTAACAATATATAGTGGGAAATTATTCATACCTTGATGAGATTTGTTAATCTCTTATAGGGCTGCAATATTCCCTTCCTCCCATGTGTTGGCTGCCCCAACTATTGCTGCAAGTGGCTGCTCCTCCATGAGTGTGACAGTGTTATTACAAGGCTCCTCAAGTGGTGGTGTGAGATTTTCTTCCTTTTTTCCTTGAATGAAGTTGTCATCTCAGTGTTCCCATGAGGAATGGGTCCTCATTTCTTCACTGTTGTCTTTGGACAGCACAGTGCACCCTTGCTGCTCTAGATTAGTAGTAAGTGATGATCCTGGGTCATACAAAGACAAATTTCCAAGGCTTCCCACTAGATTTTCTGAAATTATAAAAGATGGAAATTCATGCATACCTTGGTGAGTCTCGGGAATATTTTGTGTGTCTGCAAAATTTCCACCCTCGAATGTGTTGGCTACCCCAAATACTGATGTAGATGGTTGTTCCTCTATGACTGAAATAGTGTTGGTACAAGACTTTTCGAGTGGTGGTGAGCACTCCTCCTCCTCTGATCTTCCACTGTTAAACTTCTTGATCACCTTGTGAGTTAATTTTGCAAAATTATACACTCTTGCATGATCCCCATGGCTGAACCACCAAGTACTTGCCTTGCCCTTCAAGTGCAGTGCTGAGATTTCCACGGCCTCTCTTTCTACTACTGGGTGTAGCAGGAAGTATGCCTCTATCTTCATCACCCATAATTCTTCTGAACATAAGGGTGATCCATATAAGGTAGAAAATAGGAACCTATTTCCCTTTATCATCCTATTACTGTATGGGATCTTCTCTTCTTTCAGTTGAATAAACTGAGGAAGATCTAGAGTCTCTTTGAAATCTCTAAGCTGATGTTTTTACTCTGCCAAGTACCGACTTAGAATTTCCTGTTCTAATTGCTCTTCAGGCTCCTCATTCTTCCTCAAAGAATAGGAAGTGCATGGCTCTTCTTCTTCTTCTTCTTGAAACCTTCTAGAGGTCTCACTGCAACTCTCTTCTTTCTTTTGTTTAACCTCTTTGGAGAGGCTATCCTTAGATCTGAAAACTGATGAGAGAAATCTCATCCTTTTTATCATCTTGCTCCCTAATTCTCCTCTTTATTCTTTTTTTAGCTATAACTCACAGGCTGAGCCAGAGATCATGCTCTGATACCACTGTAATATCCGAAAATGGGAACTGCTAGCAAGGCATGACTGGAAAATTCATTTTCCAGGAATGGATGCTACAGGATTTTAAACCAAGACTTGGATCCCTTATATCTGAGTATCTAAGTCCAAAATACAAGTGGAGGCTCCAAAGAAATCCCTCTAGGTGGGTTAAACAAGTCTCCCACACCTAATTACCTTGTAAAAATGCCCAATGAAGGGACTGCAGCAAATGTAAGCACATGTATTGGAATAACAACGTTATTTTTATAAGCATGGGCACATGAAGATGTAAGTAGCCAAAAAATGATGTTATAGCAGTAAAAAATAGTACAATTATTTGAGGAAACACTCACTCAAGCTAGGAAATGAAGCCCCAACAACACATGTACAAGAATCTGGAGAATACTGCTATGTATATATAAACCCTGGCCTATGACTGCGCAATTTATAAGAGGTACTGTTGCAGAGATGATATCAATACAATGATGTGACAATGTATGGCTCAAATAAATGGGGGAGAAATCTCTAAACCAATGAAAACAATAGTACAACAATCCTTAGAAGGATTGGCTGAAATATACAAAAATGGAAAAATGTCGGAGTTGCTAGGCAGCAGTTGCAACTCAGAAAATGGAACTGGATGGATAATACTGAAGATGCTACAACTGATGACAATTCCTCCTCCATTGGATATTCCAAGTGAAAGGCTAATCCTAACACTAAAGATCTCACCCTCCAATCAACACTGCAATCCCTCACTGCAAGTGATCAATGAACATAACGCAGTCTAAGAGGGTGACTTCACTGTAGGTGGAATAGAATGCTTTGGCCAAGTGCCAAGATCTGCAATATGCTCAGAATCCTTCCTTACTCTTCTCCCAAAGGAAAGAAGGCCCCCTCCTCTGAAAAACAATCCAAGGAATGGTGTTGTGGGATCTACACTGCAACACCCTGCAATCACAATGTTATACTTCAGCAGAAATAACGTTGTAGCTAGAGGAATGGCTTTGACCTTGAGCCTGGATGTCGAGAAATGAAGTGAAATCCCTCAAGAGGCCTCTCAAGAAGGAGAGGAAATCCTAAACAAGAATCCCTCATGCTAAGCAGCACTGCAACTCAGCTAAACAACTAGAGACTACAAATATGTCTAAGAAGACAAGAAATCAATAATCATATGCATGAGTAATGATGGCTACCTTGCCCTCCTTTTAAAAAATGAGATCTCCCTCTCCATGGGTCCCACTCTTTAGGGTTTCCTTCATCAAGGAAACTTCCCTTTTCTTTCTCTGCGTCGTCCCACAAGATGCTCTCCACCTCATATTTTTGCGCTGTTTGACTTGGTCAAACTTGACCTAGCCTTCTTGCAATGTATCCTTTCACACATGAGGGTGTGAAATATAGTTCCATTATGATCCCCTTTCATACTAAGAGGGATTTCATCCATTTTTTTATGGTGTTTAGGTCTCCTCACCCAATTATTCAACTTATAAGTGAAATTAACAAAATTTAATATTCCAATTTATTAAAGGAAAAAATTGGAATATTACAAGGTCATCCTCTGGATCAACCTAGAAATAGGTTGTATCTTAAAAAATACTATGCATGAGTCATTCATGCATGTTTTGTGTACATAGGTGTTCTTTTCAATTTTGTACATTTTTGGTTTGGTGTGCTTTGTGAGCGTTTTCCTGCTTATTGGATCGTTGCTTACTGTGTAGAAGTCTATTACCCCTTATGTTGATTTCGTGGATGGTGCTTCCCATAGTACCTTAAACTTGTCTTCAAAATCCTAGGTGATTTATGATCCTGCTAGTGAGTTGATATACCTTCAAGGTATCTGTCTAGGAAAAACTACAAACAATGTCGCTGAATATAGTGCTATTATTGAACTATTAACCGAGGCTATTACCCTTGACATTTGTGTGTTGATTGTTAACCTAGACTCACAGCTTGTTGTTCTTCAACTTAATGGATACTATTTTGTTAGAAAGCCTCACATCTTAAGGTTGTATTTGTGTGTTCGTTTACTAGAAAGGAATTTTTATTACATTACATATCAACATATCCCTAGATGAATGAATGCATTAACTGATACAATAGCTAACATTGTATTAGATAGACATTTGCATAATTTTTAAAAAATCATCACATGACAAGATCCATAGAGGAAAATGGATGTATATATATATATATATATATATATATATATATATATATATATATATATCGAATGTTTGCTCTCATGTGCATCATAAGTTCAAAAAATATGTATGTTTCAGTTACATCCTGAGACATCATGTCTCTCAAAAAATATGCTGAAATAAAACCTAGGTGTCTACTCGGCATGATGCTCATGATAACACGTCACAACTTGTACGATCCGCCTCAGAAAGTGGTGGATGTGGTTTGACACTCCTGCAGTGTGTCTCTGGTATGCACAAATAACATCATCGAATCGCACATAGTCCAGAATCCCACAGGATATTCCCTCCAAGTTTTGTATGATTTCCTCCTCCTCGCCTCTCTCACCATGAGGGGCCACATAAAAGTCACGAGGAATCCACCTCACTATCAGGGACATACCTGCAAGTCTCTCTGGGCCAACATCTGCAATTACATGGATTAATGTCAAAATATGCATAACAAAAAAATCATAATACTCATCAAAATAAAAAATGAGTCTTACCCAGTACTTCATCCTAATCCTCTCCTTCTAGGAGCAGGAGATCTGCATCGCCAGTAAAATATATGCCATAGTAGGGCCAATCCTTCACGACAATCAGTTGTTGGTGGAGCCACTCAAAAAACTCCGGTCTCCAAGACATCTGTTGATCGCCCCCTGACCTTTGCATCAGAGCTGCCCAACGGGCCTTCTGTGGCTCCTGAGCTGGTGGTGTCGGAACTATCACCTCCTAACGCTGAAATATTGGCAGTCGTTCCAAGATGAATGATACCAATATGGACTCATAGCCAAACTGGTTCAACTTGGTTTTCTTGCATTTTTTCATTCGACGCTTCATGTTGATTGTCACTGCCTTTGTCTATTTGTAGAGGGTCGGTGCCTGCAATCTACAGCAAGAAGTAGCTATGTCTTTGTGGCCTCGTGCGGCGCCTGCGATCCTATAGCTCGTGTGATGGTGTGCAACACTACCTTTAGTGCCAAATCTGGAATAGTTTGGATTTCCACTTTTCCGCTTCCCGATCCTTTCCTTGCCCCTGGGCACATGCTTTCAATAACCATACTCATGTTCTCAATTGAGGGATGGGTGCCAGTCAAGATTGGTACTGATCCCCTCTGCAACAGTCCGGTTATGAAATAAACATATGAGACTTCGATCTCAAGTTCTTGATCATGAAGAATGAATTTTTCCTGATCAACATCCTAAAAACTGATCAAGTACTGTAACAACTCTAGTTGAGCTCTGAGACATGGTTTCATAAATAATTTATTGAGCCCACAATATCTGAGAGCTTCCATGCATCATCTATTGCCCATGACCTCCTCATCTTATTCACTATGTTCTCGTTCTTTCCATTCAATCACCATTTTTCCTTTTCACACCTGTAAAAATGTTCATGTGACTATCATTAGCCAAATCCAAAGCTTTTGAATCATTAATTTGGGCCTCCTTATTTAAAATTACATGCTAAAATTAACTTCCACGGTTGGCACTCCCCAAGGCCAAGTATGAATAATTGTAGATCTCAGAAGACATTTCCAAGGCCGGCACAATCAAAATTCAAAGGCTACTAGTCTCAAAGTTCTTGACATTTCACCAGGAAATTCCATCCCCATGTGGAGCCCCTGTTAGGGTCCTATAATAATAAGATTCATAATTTTTGAATTGACTTTAATTAGTCTTGTAATATGTACATACTTTTCTTTCTGCAAATTGCTTTCCCATATTAGAAAATAAAAAATGAAAAGAGGGTAAAAGTCCTAAAAGAAAAATCAAAGGACTTGAAAAGAAAATTATCAAAAAGAATAGAATCAATGGACCCCAAACAAAAACACAAAAAGAGATAAGAATAAGACATGAAAGTGATGAAAGTCAAAATTCCACTACTGCTTACATTTTACTGCAAAAATAAATGAATATGTGCAACTTGTTCAAAATGCCATAATCCATGATAAGTTAAATAGCTTAATCTTGACTTTTCATGCTTTAAATTTCATGCTAATAGATAGAGAATAAAGATCTTACCAAACAGTTTAATCTTGGTAGATCAGTAGTTAGGTAGAGAATAAATGAGGAACTCAACAGTTTAATCTGAGCCCTTGGATGAAATAAGGTTAGAATTAGATAGTTTCTTGTTTTAAAAGAAAAATGAATAAGGGTTTTGCAAGCTCAAATGCACCCATGCAAATAAAATAAAAAATGGTAGAATAAATGATGGGTAGGAATAAAGCAGTTTCACAAGGAATGGATAAACATCATTTGGAAAATTACTAATTTCCCTCCCTACTATGTGTTCCAGTACTATACCCTTTAGTTATAAAGACTCGGAGCATTTCTTTGACTTTTGGTGGGACCAGACCCACGTCTTAATGACTGATTGACACCAAGGTATTGGATTCCACCTCATTAAAACCTTTCCCCTTCATAAAAAACCCCTTTCCCTTAACATCGCTCATTTTTCCCTACTAAAACCCCTTTTCCTAAGTCAAAATGCATATTCACCTTTAGAAAGGTAAAAAAACCCTAAAAATGCACTTATCCTTAGTTTTCAAGTGTAAAATGTTAATATTAGGCCCCCACTATGAAAATCACACCTAAAATTATGTTTTAACACTATCCTAAGTGTATTTTATTTCCCACATCCATTTCTCTATTAACATACTAATATAATGTATTAACTCCTTTATATACCTTTCACCTGTAGTATATTAATTCATTTTATATTAAATAACCCAACCCGTATTTTACTTTTTAACCTATGGTGTATTTTCCCCACGTGACGCATTTTTTCCCGCTCCCATAGGTTAAAAGTATTTATATTATAACCCACCCAATGTTTACATTCCACCTATATGCATTTCATTAGTTAAATAACATTAAACCCACCTATCACATTTTACATATGAACTTTATATTAAAACTATGTTTTAATATATAAATTTTAGACCCACCACATAAAAGAACTCCCGAGCCCACACCCATTACCCGCATCTTCACCATTAAATCATGACCATTCGCTTTCACCCGCCAGATCCAATGATGCATATTATCTACTATCACAGATTTGATAGCGCAATCGTTAAATAAAATGATATTTGTGATAAAATTTGTTTTGGACTATCATCTCTCCTCCACATGTCATATTTGTATTGGATCGCATCCATTCCACAAATACCATTTACATCCTTTCAAATGTGCGAAAACCGATCAGCGGTAAATCTTTCCCCTGCGCCCAAACCGCTCCTGATTTGAAATGACTGGTAGTTAATGCGATTACTTCTTAAATCAAATTCATTATAAAAACACCAGAATGTATGCATTTCAAGCCTTTTGTTACTCTTTTTTTCTCGTAAATTCCTTCAAACTGAGAAAAATACGTTTTTGCCCTTGTTTTAGTGGATAAACCAATAGAATTCAACCAAATTCATTTGCTACAATCACTCAAAAGCTTCCAGACTGCATATAAAGGCCACAACAAGATTTTGGAAGCTTTCAACGCATAAAAAACCCTTTTTCGCAACAAATTTCCTAAAAATCACAGGTATTCCTCAGGAAAAAGACCTATACATCCATCAGAAAGAAGTATACTATTGAATTGGAACTTTTTTTAAGCCTGTATGCCTAAGGAATAGCCACATTGCCTCAAAAATTCATCTCTACTGTAAACCTGAGCATTACTAGAGTTTTTGAAGCTGTAATTTGTTTTTAAAAGAAAAATCTGATTGATTTAGCCATCTACAGACTTAAGAAGCCCTCTGAGTTATCCAAAGTCTTTCTACAAATATTCAGAAGCCCTTTTTGCATAAGGCTGGATGTTTTACGATTGTTTTCATCAAAGAAATTTGGAGAAAAACCCTTGATATATTTTTCTAAGTCTATAAAGGTCAAGAAATTGGTTTTTGATACAAAATTAACAGTTTGAGTCAGAGTAACCAAAATTATATCCTTTGCAGTCCAAGATTAACTTCTGCTATATTTTAAAAGACCTTCTATAAACAGTTTAATCCTACAGAAGTGTGTTAAAAACCTAAAAACAGAGTTTTAAAGATCAAGAGAGGTTAAATTGATAAAATAAACTTATCAATGGAATCCAAAATTACAATTGTAATCAATCCACTACAACCTCCTATTGTAGATGTAGAACATACCCCATTGGCTGATGCAAACTACAAAATCATTGATCTTGTAACTTAATTTAACCTCCTTGAGCTCCACTACTGGAGCCAAGATAAATCCTTGGACCAAGTAGATGATGTGCTTATTTAGGAATCTAATTTTCCCAATTATGTTGTTCCTCACACCCATAAATGTCCAGAAGCCATCAAATTGTACCAATCTCATTATTCTCCAGATCAAAGAGCCATTGTCAATAGAGAAAAGGAAGTATTGTTCAAAATAACAGTTGAATCCATAAACCAAATGCTTCAATTACATCCTGAGCCCAATGTAGTCCCTTTGTCCATTGAAGCTCTCACAAAGTCTTATTTAGAGCTATATTTTCCCAAAAGATTCCAAATTTTCCAAACATTCATGCCCTCCTATGTGGAAATTCCAAAGCTAAATCCTCTTTATTCCTCTTCTAAATTCCCAGAAGGAACTAGACACATCATTTCAATGTTGTCTTTTATACTTGTATATTTCACAGATGAGCATACTGATGCATATATACTTGGTTTCCTGTCCATTTTTTTGCCTGGTCAACCCCCTGCAGTCATCTACAATTTTGTTGAGTATATTTCTGATAACATCCATGAACAACTTGTTAAATTACCAACTGAAGCTTCTTTAGGTATACCTCATTTCTCTTCCATATGTTCCTCTACTTTCAGTTAGACAAGTTTCCAATAACTATTCAAAAAATGTATGTAGAAGGAAATGCATAGTCTATTATTTTCGGGACCTCCTTGATCAGAAAGGAGTCAACAGAGTTTACATATGTAGACTTTACAGATTGTTTCATCCATCCATTAGTAAATCTACTAAAAAATAGTGTTCAACATAGAATCAGTGATGAAATCAAAAGGGTTTTACAGTTGTCAGAAAAGAGCAGGACAGGTGATTGGTATTTATACCAAAGTCATATTGAGATCAGAGTTTATGGGACAACCCTCATTCCTTACAAGTTGCCAAAGTATTTACCTATGAGGTTGTTTTCTTTAGAATATATAAGACATATTTTGAACTCAGATTCAATAAATGTCTTGGCTTCTAAGAAGAAAACCCAGTTTAAATTGAAAAACCAAGTGGGTCCATGTATATGCAATAACAAAGAAGTAGATGTAGAGGCAGAAAAAAAAAAAACCAGAGTATAAATTCATCAAAAGTTTTCTTTGGCACTATGATCCTTATGGTATAATAAGAAAAATGAGAGTGAATTGTAAATTAACTCCCTATATTCATGAAAAGAAGACTGAAATTGAGAAATTTTCTAACCAATCTGAATGGTTAGAAATTACACTAGTAGAAGTTGATCAGCAGAGTGATACTAGTCACATTTTGCAAACTCCAGCTCAAGAAGATATATTTATAAAAATAAATAGGGAAGAAGGCTCTTACACTACTAAAAATACCACATAAACCAAGTTTAAACTCAAGTACAACAAGAAACCAAAGATCAATCCTGTAGATAAAGACAAAGAAACAATGCAGATTATAGTTACAGAGATTCCAGATAAAGACACTGTGCCTCCCACAGTGATTGTAAATGAAGAGAAAAATTCCACTTCCAATACACAATTGATCCAGAAACAGAACAGCATGGAAGCATCATCATCAAAATAAACAAAGGAAAAATATATGAATATTAAGGAAAATAATAAAGAGATTAAAGACAAAAATGAGGAAATTAAGATTGGAATTTATTCTCCATACTTGAAAAAGACTCCAGGCATACAAAATAGGTTGCTTTTAGCCTTTGATTATAAGAATAAGAAATTACTGATGACAGTGCTTCAACCTACAGTGCAAACTCCCAAAACAACAGCTGATTAAAAAAAGGTTGATTTTGAAGTACCAGTCCAAGACATTCATCCCTTGGACCAAATTGAATTCCACAAAATTTTTTTATAAATGATATATTCCATAATGAGTAAAAAAGCAATGAGTGCTAAAAATCTCCAGAATACTTTGATAAATGTCAGGGACCAGCTTAAAGTTGAAAAAGCTTCTTCATATGCCAAGGATACAAGAATCAAATCCTTGGAGGAGTTAGTAATTGAGATGGGTTATGATCCTACTAATGTAAAAGCTACAGAGGAGCTAATTAAAAAGAAAAATGATGATATTGCAGCACTTAGAAAACAGTTGAAGTTACCTCCTAGAGAGCATCCACAGTCCAAGGAGATTGTATAAGAAGCAAATCAAAAGGATGAGATGATGAATCTCATATTATAGATGACAACACAAATTAAGGAGATGGAAATTGAAATGGACAAATTTTTCCAAGAAAAAGAAGCAGCCAAAGCACAAAATTTCCCTCCTACTATAATTCATGTGGTAACAACAACAGTGCCATCCACTCTAGCAGAAGAATTAGCTGCAAAGGTTCCATTGGCTACAGTAGTGCCAATAACTTCATCTACCACTTCTGCCACTAAGTCTTCTACTACAGTAGTCCATAAATCAAATGAGGCCAAAAAATTAATAAAGGCAATGGAGGACATGTCCATAAAAAATAATGAAATAAACAGGTTGAAGGAGAAAATTAAGAATCTTGAAGATGCCAAGAAGTTAGCACAGATTAATGCTAAAACTGAAGAACAAAAGGCTAAAGGGTTAAGTGAACAACTCAAAAAGTTAGAAACGGAGTTGACCTTAAAAGAGCCTATGGCACATATCAAAAATCAATTATGGTCCAATATCATTGAATCAGTCAATGATGCTTGGTCATCAATACAGGTGATTTATGAACAGAAGGATTTACTGAAAGTATCAAGAGAAGAAATACAAAGGACCAAAGATGAGCTAGGTACCAAACCTGAAGAAACCTTGGAAATTATTAAGTTCCTCAATTCCAAAAACAAGAAAGAATTAGATGAAATTGGAATAACAGACAAGAAAGAAACCACACTTGAGGTAAGAAAAGTAATTTCCAAGAATAAATTAATGAAACAGTTGGAAGAAAATGCCAAAACATGCATATTGCCATCACAATATTCATGGTGAAATTTGACATTTTGAGGCAAAAAGGACTTCCAAATATTCTAGTAATCAATGAAAATTTGATGAAACAAGAATATTATAACAAAAAGATAAGGGAATTTTCCAAAGAACAGGTAAACAAATCATATTGGCAAGGGATACCAACAGGAAAAGTTTTGCACAAGAGTATTGAAAATCGCTTTTACTTGCAACATGAAGTAAAACACCTTTTTGTCTTCAAACAAACATTTGCAAGATACACTAAAGCTGATGAAAACTTCAGAAAACTAAAGAAGATAAAATTACTAGAAGCTAAATTCTAGGAGAAACTAACAGATTTGCTGTAAAAATCAATTTGCAGTAAGAAAAGATAAAACAGATTTGTTCTTTTTTACTCTAACAGTAAACAGATTTCAAAGGAGTAAAACAATTTTTAGCAGTCAAAATCAGCAGTGAAAGTGTATCAGGGCAAAGAGTATCAGTTGAAAAAGTGTATCAGATGAATGGTAAAGATCAAAACAAATTGAAGATCAAACTGTCAGCGTGAGGGACACCTCATTTTCCCGGCTGCTGCCCAAATCCAAACAGCAAGCTATTTAATTTCAATAAATAGGACAACTAGCAATTAGTTATGTAGTTGTCACTATCTTCTTGCAAGAAGATATCTTACTTTCCAAGAAAAATTCCTGAGATTGTTCTAGGATATTTTGTACTAATTTTTGTATAAATACTGAATCATTTGAAGCATTAGGGGTGGATTAATTGCTGAAGATTTCTGTAGTCATATTTTCTGAACCTGAAGGGTTTTTTGTATCAAGTTCAAGTCAGCAGACTAGATCAAAGGAAATAAAGCATCATGTTACAGGAATCATGTGTTGGGCCACTTAAGTGAAGTATTTTCTCATGTTATTTGTTAATTTTCTTATGTTTTCCATCCATTCATGAATGTGTTCTAAATTTTGATGTGAAATTAGGAATTTTTATCTCAGAATTTGTTGAAAGCACTCTGTTATTGACTGATTTTCATTTAAATGTTTTTGTCTGATATTTAGACCAGGGAACCCTTAATTGATTCCTAATTTCTGTTGAAGTCCACCTTTTCACTCCTTATCCGGATTAAAGAATCCTTAATTTCTCTTTATCTCGATTAAAACGATTTCACCATCAGCCTTTGAAGATTTGAAGTGACTTTGCTATCTTTCCCTGTGAAAATTTGCCTTTAGACCTTGATCCTGATCTATATACTTGACACATTGACTCCATCTACCTAATGGAAAACAAACCTATAGCTATCCATCTCAGTAAGTGATTTTCCCACCAAACCAAATCAAAACCCCAAAACCAATTTTCCCTATATAACTAGCCTAAAATTAGATATAAAAACAAAGTTAAAACTTATAGAGATAGCCCTCTCTGAGCATTAGGAAGGCTAGATCTGAAAGCTTAAAAGTAGGTTTGTGGTTACCTTTGATATTCTTTAAACTATAATAGAAAATCTCACAACTTTGAGAATTATTAGAGTGATAACACTCCCAAAGGATAAGGCCTCTCCTCCACCATTTGAGGGATCCCAACCTCATCCTCTCCTTCTATAAATACACCTCTCTCACATAGATGAAGCTATCTGAATAGGAATTGATGAAAATTTTTCCAAAATAGTTTGATATAGCTGGTGTGAGATAGAGTAGACAAAGAGACCCTTGTAGAGAGAGAGATTAGGCTTTCTCCTCACCACTTCCAAATTCCCCGATGAATGTTGGAGACACGTTTTGACTGGACCTGCTGAAGGAGGCTGTGACATCATGGGTTCCGGTTGTAATATCTTTCTTTCTTTTAATATATAGATGACTGATGTTTTGGTTCTCATATTTTTTTGATGTCATTTATCTTATGCAATACGTTTAATTATTATTGACTAATTAACTAGTTATGAATGCCATTATTTTCTTGTACACTGCTTTCATCCTTTGATCTTTGTGTAGGTGCCTGAGTACCGTTGCTAGAGGATCGTGACGCATCAGGATGAGGATCAGGAGACTTCTTCTACAGCTGCAACAACCATGTTGGATCACATGTAGGACAATCTATCCCAACTCATTTCATTCATTAACTAGGAACCGACACATTAGCATGTCCTCTTGTTGCTAGACCCACCCTAGGGCTAGAGGGATTCACCTTTGTCCATAGAGGGGATTTACCTACACAACATTAACAACTTTAGGATCATTGTTAATCTTCCTTAATTCATATGGAGTGGAAGATATCATGCAGCAAGTATCTATTCTTGCAATGTTTGTTGACATCGCAGGCAGTGGTAACGCAAAGGTGCCCATTAGGGAAGAATCATTTAAGAGTCCTACACTAATGTTTTGAAGTGCTAGCTGTGGTGCGTGACTAACATAACACTTCCAGTTACCTGGGAACTGAAGGCAAAGAAGAAGAGTTGATTGATGATTGTAATAATACCTGTATGAGGAAAGGAAATCATTCTAAAATAAGTATAGACGATCGCAGTCATAGCATAAACCCATGGCCTTCCAAGAAAAATGTTGCAGTCAAGGGGTCTGTCAATGACCTCAACTTCAATAGCTATTGTTTTTCCCCCTAGTTCAACATGCAGGTTATTAATGATATCACAAGGCTTATATGTACAACTTTCAAAAGATTTTAATGTCGTAGGCGATTGAGATAGGCGCGGTGAGCCAAGTGACTTCCAGCTGTTTAGAGAAATAATGTAGGTAGATGCTCTTTAATCAATAATAGTATGATGAATGAGGTGATTGAGATCATTTACTTGGATGGAGAATCCCAATTCTACTGGTAATTGTGGCACATGGCCCGTATGATTAAAGACTACAAGATTGGAATCTGTCAGATCAATTCCATCAATTGCCAACAACAAAGCCTACTTCTAGGAGGAAACATTTTGAAGTACCTCAAGCGTCGACATAGATGAAGGGGATTGAGCCAAATATTCAACTATATATTAATTTTGAGTAGCTCAGGCTCGAGTATTGAATGTCAATTTATGGACGACTCCCTTCGGTGGCTTTATTGTTAACTCAAGAATAGCAGTTGGCAGAATATATTATGTAGACGGATTCATGGTCGAGGTAGTAGGTTGATCAGTAGACTGACTACTGTAATCTTTATTTTTCGTTGACACCAAAACATCAGTTTTTGGCTTCGTGACAGATATCATAAGCACTTGGGAACTAGAAGTTGCATTCGTAGCAACCATATTTGTGTCTAGATTAGAAAATGGATCTGTCAACATAGCATATGCATTCGAGGTCTTAAGAAATTTTGAGAATTCAACACAGTGAAGATAGTCTAGAAAAAAGTGCTCCTCATTACATATTATGCAAGGGTAATGAGGTTTCTGATTGTTTCTAGTTTGTTGATCATATGATCAGTCCAGCGGGGTTGAATTTTTCATTTTCTTTACTTTCCCCTTTTTCTTACTTCTGGGTTTCTTATCACTTTTTCCTTTATCATATGACATGACATGAATTTTTTAAGAAGGTGCATGATCAGATGTATTAGGGTGATTTTTTCTTACAGTACTGATCATATAGTCATCAACATGAGATTCCTTAGATGGAGGAGGAACAATAAAATTAGATCACGGCGCATTGGGAATTATCTCATAGAGCATGCCAGACTGAGTATAAATCAAATATAAGTATTGGGCATGAGAAATTACCTTCTCTTCAGTGATGGCGCCACCCTTAGCCCCATCCTCGGTGATCAATGGAATCAAGGACTTAATGAACCACTCAGCAATGAGCTGATCAGGAACAAATGTTTTGACCATTCTACGATGACGATGCCACTCATGAATATGATTAGAAATGTGAGTAGCATTAGTCTGTTTAAAATTGGTTAGGATTTCCATTCCAGTTTCATATTGTATGGGTAACTGGAAGTGGGCCAGAAAGGAAATAGCTAAGGCAGTGAAATTATCAAATGAAGCTTGTGGTAACTCAGTGTACCACTTTGTGGTTGGACCAATGAGTGTATGCTAGAAAAGACGCAGTTGAATGGAGTCATCATTTAACGAGTTGGATGAACACCAAAAATGACAAGTCATAACATGCGTCGAAGGGTCTTCTCCAGGGTTTCCATTGAACTTAGGAATATCTGAGGGTAATTTGTGTGGTATCACTGGCCACCAAGGATCATAGCTAATTGGGTCATTGGTAAGCCGATTTAAATCAAGTAATTCTAAAGTTACAACAAAGAGAAATTGTCGATTTAAGTCAGGTTAAGCATAGCCAGGGTATGATGTAATTTCTTGGGAAATAGACCTTTGAGCACCAACATAAGGAATTTGTTGTTGGTAACCCAGATAGGGGTTGTTTTGATACGAAAACACTTGAGGATTATGTTGACCAAAACCTGGGTAAGCTACTTGTTATTGGAATGATTGTTGTGGTATTTATGGTTGTGGCTACCAAGGTGTCTTCCCACCAAGATTATAGCCCAAACTAGAATAGCTTGGACCCGTTTGTGAACAGGTAAGACCCGGTTGTGCCTACAACATCCCATAATAGGGTAATCTATCTTGTGAATAAATAATTCTGAATACAAATGGTCATTGTAAACCAGTCAAAGGAGTTGGAGTCTGAGGGCCCAATATTTTAGGGTATTGGGTTGAAGGACCCGCCTGAGACGGTTGAGGTACAACACTCTGAGCCTGTAATAGGGGTAATGATTTATTACCAAGGGGAGAAGATGTGGGTGTAATAGGTTCAACCGGTTGATATGAATGCACAACCATTTGTGGTTGAATGGGCAGGATAGGCTGCCACTGACAAACAATCATTCCAATACTAGGGTGACCATATACCAACGAAGTACTGTCAAAATGGGTGACCATAGGTTTCCCCCCCATCATGAGGAGTATAATAAGATGGAATATATTGTTCTCCAAATGCTGGGAGTCCAGTTGATATTGTACTGGATGGAATATACCTAGATGGACCAGTTTGATATTGCACTGAAGATGTATATAAAGGATCAATTCATTCATTACTCATTAGATATGTACTAGATAGAATACCAAATGATGACATGGGTGAAGTCCATGGGTTTGAGGATGCACCAGAGACGGTTCTAGATAAATACTGGTAACCAGGTGGAACGGAAGGACCGCCATATAGATGTGACCCTAGTGATGTGGTGAACATCAAAGGAGTAGCAACAGTAAATGTTCTCGCAATTATAACAGATGGTACAACTGGAGATGTTGACTTGGCCATGGTCATACGACCCAATGTATACCCTATAAGATCTATGGGAACTCGAATTGAAACAGGATCAAAGAGATCAGTGTAAGTTGATTGAGGAAAAGACTCGTTAAGATAAATATCCTCCCCAAAATGAGTTGGAGTTGAAGGTGTTTCATCTTGTTGTATTTCTTCAATCGAAATCAAACTAGGTGGAAGGATTTCTCCATCAGGCCTGAGATAGATTTCAGGTGGTTGAATGCACAATATGGGAGACTCAATGGCTACAATCGACTGTGGAGCAACCAATATAGGAACAACTTCCGGTTGTTCAACATTAGGATCTAGATTTTCTAGTAAAAGAACAATGGGATCTGGATCAACTTCCAGTTGAACAACGTTGGGTTTAGGAGGTATCGTCTCACTGATTAGATGAATAGTGACCACAAGTACATGTGAGGAATTCGTCTCGACAACAGTGGATAAACCAGAATTTTTAGAAACAACTCGAGACAACTCTGGTATATGCTATGATGATGTCGCACCAGAGGTACTGATAGTACTGGTTTCGGTAGAAAAATGCTGCCTTCACCGACCAGAAATGGCTTCTGGTGGAAAAGGTGGTTTAAGTGCTATTCTACGCGAATGACGGGGAAAGGGATGTTCTTCTTCTAGGATGATTGATTGATTTTATGACAGAAAAAATAAATAAAATAAAAGGGTAATTCTAGGCAAAAGGTTTACCAAGTACTTGTGAATTGCATAATGCATCCTGGCAAACCAAGAAGTACGAGCAGGAAATCTCCCCGAATGTTGTGTTCGGTGTATCACAAGTTACAAGGCGGCTAACTCGATTACCTATGGATGGATAGAAACCTAAATTTTTCCTGTCAAATATACCCAAAGGTTCGTGGAGGCCCAAGTCTGTATTATCGTTGTCTAATGCGAACCGCACAGTGACAACACCCCCTTATACTTTTCGTACTAGAACACCACCCTATATACCTGAAGGTATGTGGACGAGCTTCGATATACTTATGTACGTAGAGTGAGGTATCACACTCGAAATGTATCGCAGACAAGTTAGCGAAAACTTCTATGTTTAACAACGCTAGAACACATCTCTAGCCTAAACCTTCTAAATGTTATCATTAATGTTACAATGCTTTCTTAGGTTTATTGATGTAAATTTTATGTTGATCTTGTTTAAAAGTTTTTCTTTAAGGTTCACCGCATGATGTAATGGAAATTCCTAAAAATGAAAACTAAATGATAAGCAAACTTTTCAATTTATCTTTTTCAATGAAAATACTAGCTACTAAGGGGAAAGAGCAATCATTTTTTGAGAAAACAACAAGGAGCACAAACTAAATGAAGCTTTCCTAACTTGTTCCTATGCAACACACACAATTCACTATATTTACATGCATGTGTTTCTTTTCATCTCCCTTTAATGTGAATAAAAGAAAGGAAAGTATATGCATAAATCAATCAAACAAGTGTTTTCTTATGAGAAACGAGGAATAAAACAACAATTTCTCTTAGGAAAATGAAGAATGGAACTACAATTTTCCTACAGGAAACAAGGAATGAAACAAAAATTTCCTTTTCAAAAAATGAATTGATATAATGCAGAAATAAAATACTTTGAATTTGATTTTCCAATGATAAAGAAAAACACTAATGAAACATTGAACAAATTAATTTTCAAAGGAGGAAGAACAAGAAAGTTTATTGGTCTCTAAGAGCTATCAAACATTTGAGAATACAACAAAAAAAGTGGCTGAAACTGAAAGAAATGACAAATTTTGATGGAATTTGGTTGGCTAAGGGGGAAACACAGTCTCTAAGGAGAGACAGTGCGTTGTAGAGCACCCCTGAATGGGAGACAGTGCACTGCAGTGCATTGTGTCTTGACCAACAGTGTGTTGGGCGCAGCAAGGGTTATGAAACAAGCATCAAAACACACTTCTAATCCAATTTTCTCATTCAAAAGACTGATAACATAAATTAGATGCTACTAATGAGCATAAATAGAGGCAAAAACACCAGGAATGATAGGTTGTCCCCAGTATGGTCGCCAATTTGTTATATGGAATTTTAATCTACGGGTAAATCAAATTCCCTAAGTGTGGTATTTATCTCTTAGAACAATAGGTGAAAGATAACTACTATTTTCTCTAAAACAAGAAAATATACAGAAATGAGAAAGACCCTACTTGTGATTCTTTTCAATATCCTTCTCCTTTTGTCGTTGTTGTCGTCGCTCTCAATCCAACTCAAGTCGCTATATTGATTCTTGCAAACACAAATAGGGAACAAAAAACAACATACAATATACAAGTATCTACTTATCTTACTCAATTCAAACCGATTATATTTGAAATACATACACCATTCAAGAATAAATTGTACAAGAAATAGACATATGTATGGGAAAATGAAGAGAAGTCTTTATTAAAGAGTAGGAGGAGAAGATTACAACCAATGGATCGATTTTTCGTCAATCTGCTCCAACTTAATTCTAGCATCATCACATCCAACACCATCTCAGCAGAAAATTAGTACTTTCACTCTCTTATCAAATGAGAATCCAAAAGAATAACTTTGCACAAAATTCTTCCTCCCTAGCACTATGATGAGTGCTCAATTTATAGGGAAACTGATGGTAGTTTCTCAATGAGTGAATTTATAATAATACGAAAGACATGTTTCCAAGTTAATAGGTGTTATATGGACACTTGGATTCAAAGTATGATAGCTATGGACTCTTTTAGAAGGCACTCGCCATGTGGAGATTCCCGGAACAATGATAATTCCACTCCCAGGTGACCAACGCACTCTTGAATGTCGGGAAGTGCACTGCAGTGCACCCTTGCATGGAGGAATTGGCACTCCAACGTAGTTAGTCCCTTATAGAGGAGCGTTGGTGAGTCAGTGGGTCATATAACATATACTTCAAACCTTTTAAATCTCGCAATAGAAGCCATGAATGAAATGTCTTCACTTACAGCATATAGCAACTGATATTAATGGGATGACATACCCTATTCATTGGTCCTGGGGATGATGTCCAGTTTGACCAGGTCTTGGGGGATGATGCCCAAATTGACCTAAAAAAAGTGGGAAAGTATATAACCCAGATTTCAGAAGACAAATTATGATTACTACGACTAGCACCATCGACAAATCCAATGTAAGTTTTAGGGAGCATCGACATCTGCAAATCGAGTGTAACATAAGATAAGCAGGAGAAGTAGCAGGAAATCATAAAAATATGTTAAAGTTGCACACACTCATAAAAAATATTGATACAATTAATGTACAAAATCTTCATGAAATAAATTATGCATAATATTTTTCCAGGTAAATACCATTTATGGGATTTCCCAAATAAATGTCATCATAATCAACTAGTTTGTAGGCCCCTTTAGCTAGTACATGTTTTACAATGTAAGGACCATGCCAGATGGGATCGAATTTACCAGCACCTAGTTTATCATGCTCTTGATCATAGACCAATACTAGGTCACCTTATGAATATGAACAAGGATTCAAATTTTGATAAAAATGTGTCTTAACCCGTTTCTTATGAGCCTCACTAGCTTGTGCATCACGGCGAGTCTCATCTAGTCGTGCTAAGTATAAAAAATGTTCCTACTCTACATAAGTGGCTGGTAATAACTCAACTTCTAGTTTCAAAGATGGGATTTGACATTCAATAGGAAAAACTACCTCTAGACTATAAACCAGCTGGAAGGGAGTGTTATCTTAGGTATTTCAGTGATCAAAAATAACTCTTTCAATTGTTTTCCGAAAAAGTCAAAGGTCAAATTTTTTTATTTTTTCAAACAAGTTTTCAGAAAATAATTTTGGTCACTGAAAATATCTAGGTCAAGTGTGTTTCTCCTTCATCTCATTTATCACCACCATCATTTTCAAGGTCATCTCCATCATAATATTCAAATGTCTAGGGGTTATGTCACTCCACCTCATCTAGGTCACTATCTAGGGGTTATAATCTTCCTTTGAAAATGTTCAGTTTCTCACCTTAAACAAGGCTCTAACCCTTCATCCCACTCATAAAGCTCTAAAGATAGAGTTATCATGATTAGGAATAACATAAAGACAATTTTTCTTGTTTCAAATGGTTCAAGTGTCAAAGGTTCAAAGAATTCAATTATGTCTTATTATCTCATTCAAAGCCAAAAAGGTCCTTTCAAATGTCAAAGGGTAAAAAAGCTTATTTCAAGCTCATAAAAGAAAAATATACAAAGGAGAAATTCATTAGCACTCATATATCCTTCTACCATCAAGCTCTCCTCTCTCATTGTTAAGAAAAATTGGTTTTCTAGCCTTCATTGGCAAAAAATTTCACTCAATGTGCATAGAAACATAGCGCCGCACACAAAAGCTCTTCACTGCACATAGGAACACAATGATGCACACAGAAGCTCTTCATTGCACATCTAGGAAACTTTGTTACGCTTCTGGAGGAGAGGTAGTTTTCAGTTGTGGGATCCAAAAACCTTCAAACAAATTTAGTGCTTGGCTTGATTACCTTCTGACATCCTCATAAAGGGTAAATATCATCTCTCATGCCCTCTTTTGGTCAAATTGTTGAGCGTTCAAACATTTTTATGCTCATTCTATTTTCTCCATATCATCACTTATCCATGGTATAAAAAGATTTAATTTGACAAACCCTAAGCTACTCTAAAATTCCTAAACCCTAATTCATACATCTCATATACATCATTCCCACCTTTCCTATAATCCTCACCATCCCTAACATGTCAAATTCAACCAAATCCTAGATTCTAGCTATTTCACAGTAAAAAAAACCTGAAATGTCTTGTTTTTGCTATATTTAGCCACCCTCCACACCTCCATTTCTCCTCATTCCACTTACAGTATGGAGCTAAGATGCTACTCTATGCACTGAATTTTTTCTAGAAGTTTTCTCAGCTTCATGAACCTCATTTCACCTCACAAACTTAGCCCACCTCTACACTAGCTATTCACATAGTCAAATATTGGGAATTTATTATGTTTTCATCATTTTTCTACCTTCCTCACACTCATTTTCCCTCATTCCACCTACAACTTGGAGTTAATATTCTACTCTATGCACTGGATTTTTTCCAAAACTTTTCTCACCTCCATTATCCTTCATCTCATCCTCTAAAACCACACTTTCCTACACTTTGTTTTTCCATATTTCCATACATTCACTCATCTCATAAACACTCTAAGGTTTTCATCATTCCAGTGAGAAGAGATTCAAGGGAGGGTGCCACCTTAGGCTAGAACCCTTCACCATGCATGAAATCAATGCCTTGCCATTGGCCAGAAGATGCTTTGAGAGAGTTAAGTGTTTGAGATTTTGTGAAAGGCTCATGGAAGGGGGGTATCATCTTCAATTAACCAACCTATTTTATACAAGCTTCAACATGGGAAAGGCCACTATTGTAGGAATGGAAGATTTACCAAGTCAAGAAGGGCATAAGTCACTTGAAGAAGCACTGAAACACAAAGATGATCAAATCCAGCAAATGAAATATGATTTGGCCAAAGCTAACCATGGGATAGCTCTCTTGCAACAAGATAAAGGAGAGATGATGCAAACCTTAGCTCAGCAAAGAAAATATTACAAAGAATATCAAGTTTCCAATCAAGCTCCAAATTTTAAAGGTAAATAAATCATGTTTTAAATATATCAAGGCATCGATTTTCAAGAGAATACATTCTTGGCACAACAGGAATCCTCTATTAGGTCACTTGGACAACTTCATGAGACTAACCAAGAAGCTCAAATGTTGGAAAAATATGATGAAAAGGTCATAACATACATGAAGAAGAGCTTAAGAAAGGCTATCAAGGATCTCACTCTTCAAAGGCATATGGCAATACATTATTATGTCAGGAATATGATTGCAAAGATCAAGATTAGAAGCTTAAGGAGAAAACTCAAAGAAGCCATAAGGATGACAAAGAGGAAAGATAAGTTGGATTTATTGACTGATGCTTCCATTTTTTCTTAACCTCTCATTCTCAGAGACATCAACACAATTTTGTAGCAAAATTTTGAAATTTTTAAAGAAATTTGATTTTTGGCATATTTTGGTAAATTTTGCAATTCTGGCTATGCTCAGATGTGCAACGAGCTCACGATGCAATTCTTCCCAAAACCTCCAAATGGAAAAAAAATTATATTTTCAGAAATATGGTGGCCTCATCTCTAACCCATTTCCTTATAATTTTGATCTAGGACACATGCTTTGAGAAAAATGAAAAAAGGGCCTAAAAAACATGTTTTTGCCTCTATTTTTCCCCTTTGCTACACATCTGAAGTCATCTTGTGAGAATGATCATATCTCAGTCTTAAAAGACTCAATTTTGATTATTAAATATGTTAAAGTCAACTACACTCTTCAATCTATCCATAACATGTCTCAGTTTTATATTTTGACTTCAGGAAGACATCCAAAAGTTGCCTCCAAGACCTTGTTGCACATTTTCCACACACTGATAAAATTTCATGAAATTACCCTATATAAATTTTGACAATTGTTAGTTTTACTTTGGTAAAAGTCAAAGGATAAAATTAAATTAGGGTAAATGAGCATTTGGAGAATATTTTGAAGAGGTCTAAGAGGGACACTAAGCTGCAAAGACACATGGAAAACCATTATCGCACCAGGAACACAATTTCTCAAATAAGGCTGAAACAATTGAAGAAAAGGATAAAGGAAGCACAAATGAAACTTAAAGAGAATGATAGCTTAGAATTGTTGGCTGAAGCCTCCTTGGTTTTTATACCATCACTCATAGGTTCCATAGAACCAATTTTGAGAAGTTTTGATCAATTTTGTATTTTTTTGTGATTTTTGCACAATTCTGGAAATTCCTCATAGCAGAAGGGTAACAAAATTTTGTTACGCTTATTTTGGGGGCATCCAAATGATGATTTATTTACATGGATGGATGTATTTTAATTATTACATCACAAATTAGGAACCCCATGGCTTTACAGGCTATCATTTTGGAGAAAAAGCTCAAAAACCACTCATTTTTCATGTTTCTGCCACCTTTTTGGACCCACTGTTATGCTTTTGGAGTAACCTTGGGATAATGGATTTTTGAAGGACTTCCTATGGTCCATTTTGAAAAATTAAAGATGTTTTGGAAACTAGACACATGGGGCTAGTTGATTGTTCTTTCAGAAGTGGATTTGGACTCCTAAAGGTGCCTCAAAAGTGCCTCCAACGTTTCATTACACTTCTGCAAATTTTTGTTACCCTTCTGTCAAGAATGTCACAAATCAACATTAGATTCCTTAGGATAGTTGTCAACCTCAGAAGTGGTCACAAATTTGATTTTTTTTTGTCCTATGAGTTGGAATTAGATTTATTGAGTTGTTTTTTTCCTCCTATCATGAGGGAATATGTAATTAATGTAAGGGATAAACACTCATAGTTCATAGCTAAAATTCAGGGAATGGTTTCTAACCTCCCTAGAATCTATGAAATGACTAATCTTGTGTATTTATGATCCATTTTGGATGGTATTTAGACCTCATGAGGTGTCATAGCCCATATTTTCTATAAGTATACTCTCTTTAGTCTTTTTTTAGGTTGGATAGTCTCATATTGAGTGGAGCTCTTGTAATTAGCAGTTTGGAATGAAATCAAAGACAAATTTGCAGGAACTATGTTGAGATACTTGTGGTATGTTTATAATTTCATGCTTAATACCATGTATTATTATTCATATATGTTCATCTTGTAATTTTATGAGAAGAAATCATGTTTATGCATGCTCTGTCTTAGACAAGGTTTACAATACTATGTTTATTTTCTTCTAAACTGAATGAATTCACCTCAGTGCTAAATCAAACTCTCTCCCATTTCATCCTATACTCAATGAATTATTAAAATTCTTTCAAGCTACCTATCTTTCCTCGCATATTCTCTTCAGATTCACCTTGAATTTTAGACCTAAAAACCTTATACACGGTCTACTAATTGTCTTTTATATCTAGCACTCAAAACATTCAAACAAATCCTATTTATTGAGCTTACATACCTAGCCTAAGATCACTAGATACTTAGTCATTCCTTTGACTACAAAAGTGATAACGAGAGAGCCCTCTATGGTCCTGGTAGGGCTACCTACCTAACCTAAATCTTGGTTTGTGGTTACCTTTCTCCAATCCTATTTTCAGCCTTGGGAAGTCGGGGAGAGTGATAAAATTCTTGGCGTTGTTGTCGGGGAGCGAAGGTTAAATATTTCCTAGGAAATAATGAAAAATATTAGCTCCGATTTTTTATGGTGAATAATGGTCAAGCACAAGAAAGGTTGTGCATCTTTAACTCGGCGAATCATGTACCAGAGAATCCAAAAGTTCAGTGTTTTCATGGCAACTCCAATGTTAAAAAATTGGTAGCTTCATGAACTATTGGTGACTTCATTGTTTTCAAGATGGATTCAACTGCAAGAAGGAATTCTAGGTATTCTCCTATGCATCGAGATCATGTTCCAGGCTTTCCAAATCCTATGCCTCGGGTATATTGGCAAACATACTTGCCAAAATTCAAAGATGGAAAAGGTGATGATGCTACACTTAATTTAATAAGATTTCATATGCATGTGCATAAGCTGAAAATTAATTTTCATGAAGATTATTTAATGAAGATGTTCATGATGATATTAGAAGAAAAAGCATGGTTTTGGTATGAAATCTTGCCTCCTTCTTGTATTTATTCTCTCAAGGATTTTCACTCGGTATTTTTCGAGAAGAATAGAGAAACTTATCCTTCTTTGCTTTTGATTGAGGATTGTTGTGATCACTTTGAGTATTTTATTAAAGAAATAGAAAGTTATTATGGTGATGAAGAGTTTATGGATGAAGAACTTTTGGATGCTTTGAATCAAAAACATTTTCACTGCCATGAGAAGATCATGGATTCTTCCATGGATGACAACAAACTTGAGCAGAATTCTTCAAAGGATGACATTGATCTTCCATCTTTCGAAGTTGATGATAATTTGCAGTAGTCTTTCCAATATTCAAGCAATCAAGATATATATGAAGATGTTTTTTCCAGCTACCCTTAATCCCTATCCTCTTTTGAGTTTTTAATTCAGGAAGAAATATGTGCAGATCAGAATTTTGAGTTTTCTTGTAAAGAAACTCTAAAGATTCATGATTTATCTGTTGACGTCAAAAACAATGTACAACATGTTTGTTGTCTTGAGCTTGATGAACATGTTCAGCCGCCTTCAAAGGATCAAGATGTAGAATTTTTTCAAAGCCAAGACAATTCTCTTTCTGACATACATGAAAATCCACTTGTAGATATTTGTGTTGGTGTTGATTTGACTACCTCAGTTGAAGTTCTGCAAGAACATACAAATCTTGTCTCTGATTTGGATGATATGGAAGATCACATTACTGCATTTCTATTTAAGAGGGATCAACCAAATGAATAATAACAATCAACCATTATATTTGAAAGCAATTCCCTTCTTTTTGTTGATCAACAAGAGGTAATGTTTCATGATTTTCAAGACCCCTTGGGTAGTATTTTGGAATCATCAGAAAAGATGGAGTTTGTTTTCTTCTCCAACACAAAGATTGGGTTCAATTTCCAGTTGAGGTTTTCATTACCAGAACACTTCTCTTTTGAGGAAAGTAGGAGGAGCAAGAAGTCAGATACCCATTTGATTTCATGGTTGTACTGGATCTTCGACTTCACTTGTTCAAGCGATTTATGGATCAGTTAGATTAGGTGAGGTATGATGAATAAGTTCAACATTCTGGGCATCATTTTCAGTGTCAGTTTCCAGTATATTTTTCAGTTCATGATGTACCGTTCAACTTTCAATTTGATTTGAGTCAGTTTGAGGATTATAGCTATTGTG
The DNA here is from genome assembly GCA_034641835.2 of Pinus albicaulis. Classification (NCBI taxonomy): domain Eukaryota; kingdom Viridiplantae; phylum Streptophyta; class Pinopsida; order Pinales; family Pinaceae; genus Pinus; species Pinus albicaulis. Next base: position 310,627,275 of record CM076574.1, read on the forward strand.
ACTCCTTTGCCCAATGGTAAGGCTACCTGATCTACGGTGTTCTTGACACCTTCTGAAGGAGCTTCCATCCCCACCTGGAGCCAATGTTATCTCAGGTATGTCACTGATAAAAAATAACTCTTTCAGTTGTTTTCCTAAAAATTTATAGGTCAAAAATTTTAACTTTTTCAAACAAGTTTTTAGAAAATAATTTTGGTCACTGAAAATATCTAGGTCAAGTGTGCTACTCCTTCATCTCATTTATCACCACCATAATTTTCAAGGTCATCTCCATCATAATATTTTAAGGTCTATGGGTTATGTCACTCCACCTCATATAGGTCATTGTCTAGCGGTTATAATCCGCCTTTGAAAATGTTCAGTTTTTCACCTTAAACAAGGCTCTAACCCTTCATCCCACTCATAAAACTCTAAAGATAGAGCTTGCATGCTTAGGAATAACATAAAGACAATTTTTCTTGTTTAAAATGGTTCAAGTGTCAAAGTTTCAAAGAAGTCAATTCTATCTTATTATCTCATTCAAAGACAAAAAGGTCATTTCAAATTTCAAAGGGTAAAATATCTTATTTCAAGCTCATAAAAGGAAAAAAGACAAAGGAGAAATTCATTAGCACTCATCTATCCTTCTACCATCAAGCTCTCCTCTCCCATTGGCAAGAAAAATTGGTTTTCTAGCCCTCATTGGAAAAAAGTTGTAGTCATTGTGCATAGAAACACAACGTTGCACACAAAAGATATTTGTTGCAATAGGAAAATAGTGATGCACATTAGCACTACACACAGAAGCTCTTTATTGCACATCTAGGTAGCTTTGTTATGCTTCTGGAGGAGAGGTAGTTTTTGGTTGTGGGCTCCAAAAACCATCAAACCAACTCAGTTCTTGGCTCCATTACCTTGTAAAATCCTCATAAAGGGTAAATATCATCTCTCATGCCCTCTTTTGGTCAAATTGTCGAGTGTTCAAACATTTTTATGCTCATTCTATTTTTCTCCATATCATCACTTATCCATGGTATAAAAATATTTCATTTGACAAACCCTAAACTACTATAAACTTCCTAAACCCTAACCCTAGTACCTAAACCCTAACTCATACATCTCATATACATCGTTACCACCTTTCCTATCATCCACACCATCCCTAACATGTCAAATTAAACCAAATCCTAGATTCTAGCTATTTCACAGTACAAAAACTTGAAATTTCCTATGTTTTCTAGATTTAGCCACCCTCAACACCTCAATTTCTCCTCATTCCACTTACAGTATGAGCTAAGATGCTACTCTATGCACTGAAATTTTTCTAGAATTTTTCTCAGCTTCATGACCCTCATTTGACCTCATAAACTTACCCCACCTCTACACTATCTATTCTCGTAGTCAAACATTGGGAATTTATTTTTTTTTCAACATTTTGCTACCTTCCTCACACTCATTTTCCATCATTCCACCTACAACTTGGAGCTAATATTCTACTCTATGTGCTGAATTTTTTCCATAATTTTCTCAGCTCCATGATCTTTCATCTCATCCTCTAAACTCACACTTTCCTACACTTTGTTTTTACATATTTCCATACATTCACTCATCTCATCAACACTCTAGGGTTTTCATCATTCCAGTGACAAAAAAAATGGAAAGTGAGAAGGAGAGATTCAAGGGTGGGCGCCACCTCAGGCTAGAACCCTTCACTATTCATGAAATCAATGTCTCGCCATTGGTGATAACATGCTTTGAGAGGACTCAGTGTTTGATATTTTGTGAAAGGCTCATGAAAGGAGGGTATCATCTTCAATTGACCGGCCTATTTTCTACAAGCTTCAGCATGGGAAAGGTCACTATTGCAGGAATGGAAAATTTACCAAGTCAAGAAAGGCATAAATCACTTGAAGAAGCTCTGAAACACAAAGATGTTCAAATCCAACAAATGAAAGATGATTTGGCCAAAGCTAACCATAAGATAGCTCTCTTGCAGCAAGAGAAAGGAGAGATGATGCAAACCTTAGCTCAGCAAGTCAAAGCTTACAAAGAATATCAGGTTGTTACTCAAGCTCCAAATTTTAAAGGTAGATAAATAATGTTTGAAATAGATCAAGGCATGGATATTCAAGGGAAGACAATCTTGGCACAACGGGAATCCTCTATTAGGTCACTTGGACAACTTCATGAGACTAGCCAAGAAGCTAAAATGTTGGAAAAAGATGATGACAAGGTCATAACATACATGAAGAAAAGCTTAAGCAAGGCTATCATGGATCTCTCTCTTCAAAGGAGTATGACAAGATGCAAAGATCAAGATTAGAAGCTTAAGGGGCAAACTCAAAGAAGCCATAAGGATGACAAAGAGGAAAGATAAGTTAGAGTTACTGACCAATTCTTCCATTTTTTATTAACCTCTCATTCTGAGAGCCATCAACACAAGTTTGCAGCAAAATTTTGAAATTTTTGGAGAAATTTGATTTTTGGCATATTTTGGTAAATTTTGCAATTCTGGCTATGCCCAGATGTGCAGTGAGCGCACTCCGCACTTCTTCCCAGGGCCTCTAAATGGAAAAAATATATATATTTTCATAAAGATGGTGGCCTCCTCTCCAAACCAATTACCTTAGAATTTTGATCCAGGACACAGACTTTGAGAAAAAAGCAAAAAAGGGCTTTAAAAACATGTTTCTGCCTCTGTTTTTCCCCTTTGCTGCACATCTTTAGTCAATTTGGGAGAATGATCATATATTAGGCTTAAAATACTGAATTTTGATGCTTAAATATGCTAACGTTAACTGCACACTTATAGCTATCAATGAAAATTCTTAGTTTTAGATTTGGACATCAGGAAGATACCTAAAAGTTTCCTCCAAGATATCATTTCACATTTGGCAGTCACTGATAAAATTTCATGAAATTACCCTATGTAAATTTTGACAATTGATATTTTTACTTTGGTAAAAATTAGAGGATAAAAGTAAATTAGGGTAAATTATCATTTGGACAATATTTTTAAGAGGGCTAAGAGGGACAATAAGCTGCAAAGATACATGGCAAACCATTATCGCACCAAGAACACAATTTCTCAAATAAGGTTGAAACAATTGAAGAAAAGGCTGAAGGAAGCACAAATGAAGCTTAAAGAGAAGGACAGTTTGGAATTGTTGGTTGAATCCTCCTTTTTTGGTTATCCCATCACTCACAGGTTCCATAGAACCAATTTTGAGAAGTTTTGAGCAATTTTGGAAATTTTTGTGATTTTTGCATAATTCTAGAAATTCCTCATTGCAAAAGGGTAACAAATTTTGTTACGCTTAGTTTGGGGGAATCCAAATGATTATTTATTTACATGGATGGATGTATTTTGATGATTAAATCACATATCAAGAACCCCATGGCATGCCAAGCTGCAATTTTGGAGAAAAATCTCAAAAACCACTAATTTTTCATGTTTCTACCACCTTTTTAGGCCCTCTGTTACGCTTTTGGAGTAACCTTGGGAGAATGGATTTTTGAAGGCCTTCCTATGGTTGATTTTGAAAAATTCAATATGTTATGGAAACTACACACATGGGGCTAGTTGACCATTATTTTAGAAGTGTATTTGGACTCCTAAAAGTGCCCCAAAAGTTCTGTTACGCTTCTACAAATTTATGTTACCCTTCTGTTAAGAATGTCACAAATCAACATTGGATTCCTCAGGAAACTTGTCAAGATCATAAATCGTCTCAAATTTGACATTTTTCTATCCTATGTGTTGGAATTATATATATATATTTTTTTTACCTCCTACCATGAGGGAATATGTAATTAATGTAAAGGACAAACACTCCTAGTTCATAGCTAAAATCCAGGGAATGGTTTCTAACCTCCCTAGAATCTAGGAAATGACTCATCTTGTGTATTTATGATCCATTTTGGATGGTATTTCAGCCTGATGAGGTTTCATATTCCATATTTTCTATAATTAGACTCTCTTTACTCTTTTTTTAGGTTGGATAGTCTCATATTGCTTGGAGCTCTTGTAATCAACAATTTGGAATGAAATCAAAGACATATTTGTAGAAATTGTGTTGAGATACTTGTGGTATGCTTTGGAGCATCTATTTTTATTATTTCATGCTTAATACCATTTATTCTTCTTCATATATGTTTATCTTGTAATTTTATGAGCAGAAATCATGTTTATGCATGCTCTGTTTTAGACAAGGTTTACAATACTATGTTTATTTGCTTCTAAACTGAATGAGTTCACCTCAGTGCTAATTCAAACTCTCTTCCATTTAATCCTATACTCAATGAATTATTAAAATTATTTCAAAATACCTATCTTTCCTCACATATTCTCTGCATATTCACCTTAAATTTCAAACCTAAAATCCTTATACACATTCTACTCGTTGTATTTTCTATCCAGCACTCAAAACATTCAAAAAAATCCTATTTATTGAGCTTACATACCTATCCAATATCATTAGATACTAAATCATTCCTTTGACTGCAAAAGTGACAACAAGAGAGCCCTCTCTAGTCCTGGTAGGGTAGGCCTACATAAACAATTGTATGTGGTTACCTTTCTCCAATCCTATTTTCAGCCTTGGGAAGTTGGGGAGAGTGATAATAGGGATTAAAGCCAGTTTATGTTTTTGTTGAGGTATGCATCCCCACAAGTCTGGAAAAAGAATTAGATGCTAATTTATCTTATGAATTCTGGCAAACTATTTGATCATGGTGGTCAAAACCTTTTTTACGACATCTACTTGGCCATTCGCATGTGGGTAATATGTAGTATAAATATCATGACACAATCCTAGTTGTGTAGAAAGTTTAGTCATTGTAAAGTTTTGAAAATCGCTACCATGGTCTGTGGCGATGGCTTGTGGAACACCGAACCTAGAAATCACATGGTTTAATATGAAAATGTTTGCAGTTTCACCATCATCCTTATATGTAGGCATCACCTTGACCCATTTTGTAAAATAATCCACCACTAGGATAATATACCCATGCCCCCTAGATGAGTGAGGGTTACATGTAATGAAATCAATGCCCCATTTGGAAAAATGACTGACAAAAATGATTGGGTGAAGACGAGATGGAGGTACACGCATTTTGTGATGGTAAACTTGGAAATTATGGCACCTCTAGACCACAGTAATATAATATTTGAACCTTGAAGCCCAGAAATACCTAGTGCTATCACTCTCCCCAACTTCCTAGTCTGAAATTAGGAGTGAAGAAAGGTAATCAAAAACGAACTTTTAGCTAGGTAGCCCTACCTAACCAGAGAGGTCTCTCTCTATGTCACTTTTTAAATATTCAATTTTAGGCTGAGTACCAGATTTTAGGCTAGATATGAATTAATTTGTTTTAGAATTTGTTTAATAATTTGTTTGCTGGATAAAAATTATAATCAGTGAAGCTAAAACTGATTTCAAAGACTGAATTTTAGAGAAATTAGCAAGGCAAGATAGGAAAATTATTTAAGCACAATTAAGTTGTCATTTGTGTATAGTGGTAGAAAAGAGAGGGATTTGAATGAGCATTTTTCTGAATTCATTAATTAGAAGAAAAGACACATTGTAAAAATCTTAATAAACAAAACATATGATTGATTGCTACTTATAAAATGATAATATTTTTACGCATAAAGTGAAATGGAAATGAAATAACGAAGATAAATTAGTGTGTTCAAAAGAAATACCGCATGAATCTCACAAATTTGCTACAACTCCTTTGATTTCATTAATATAGGTCCACAGTAATACACAGAGTTTTAAAACTTGATTATCCAACAGTAATACTTCGTACAGTGAAGTCTTTATAGAAAATCAAAATTACAAAAGTTACATAAAAGGTTATCATAACCGATAGTGATTTATTTTCTAACTAAATTCTAACTGCATCATGGAAATAAATTTAATCTTCTATGATGGCGCTAGCTCTAACTGAAAATTGTTGCTGAAGAAGATAATTACGGGTTGCATTGTCTGTCAGTTGAATGTCCATTTGGCAGAATTTTACTTTTCTATTTTTATTAATTACTCATGAAACTCACACAACTTTTCCCAACGTTCTTCATCAAGAATGACCAGTTTCATTACTTTACGGTAAAATTCATCAGCTTCAGTATATTTAGCAAAGGTGGGCCTCACCACAAAGTCATGTTTGATCTCATACTGAATGTAAATATCAGCACTCAGGGTTCCCAACAGTGCCCTTCCTGTCAATGTGCCTTTAATGTTTGAAAAATTTGTAGTATCTAAGGAAATTTCTTTCACTCTTCTCCAACAATATTCCTTGGTCATCAATTTATCATTAATCACAAGCATATAAGGCAACCCTTTCTATGTCAAAGGCTCTATTCTGCAGAAAAATATCTGAACTATAGTCTCTAGAGTTTGACACTTCTCCTCAAGCTGAAGAATCAAATTCTTCTTTGTAATAACCTTCTTCACTTCTAGGATGGTTTATGTTCTGTCATATATACCCAAATCATCCAACTCATACATGTTATTTTCATTCAGAAATTTAATGATATTGCTTGCTATTGCAGGCTTATCTCCCAGTTGTGCTTTCATTGTTGTGATAACCTCATTTTCCTTCTGTATTAGCTCTTTTTTCTCAAATATGATTTGAATACTTAGCCAAATCTCATTGAGAGATTCCATAATGTCTGCCCATATTATCTCTTTCACTTGGCCCAAATTATTCCCAATAGTTGACTCATTTTTCTCTTTCTGTAACCTCTCAATCAGTTTTTTGGCTCTCTGTGCTTCAACTGCATGTGAAATATTAGCATTATATTTTTGAAATTGAAACAATTTTACCTGATCCTACAATTTATTTATATACTCTTCTTGAATGGACATATTCTGAACTGCTTTGATGAGCTTCTCAGCTCCATCTACAGTACTTGCTGTAGAATTTTGAGCTATAGGAATGGCTACTAGAGGCACTGCTTCTAAAGTAACCTTTGATGTTTTCACTACTGCTTCCTTTTCCTTTATCATTTTTTCTAACTCTGATTCCATTTGCTTTAGTTGTGCATTCTGATCCATAATTAATTTCATCATATCTGTCTTATGAGATTCAGTTTCTTCAATATCATTTGCCGAAGGATCTTCTATATCAGTAATCTTCAATTTTTTTCTCAATGCTACTATGTTAGCACTTTTCTTCTTGATGATTTATTCAATTGCATCGACATTGGATGGATCATATCCATTTTTTCTCACCAGATCTTATAGAGTTTTGATTCTTCTGTCCTTTAAATATTAATACACTTTCTCCATTTTTAACTGTGACTGTACATTAGTGAATGAAACCTGCAGTTTTGATAAACTCATAGCAGTATTAGTGAGAGTTGATTAAATCATCTCGCCAGTTCATTTGTGTAGCTCCATTTGACCTATCATATGAATTTATTTTGTATAAAACTCAAATGTAGCCCTTAAATAATCTGCTTCTGACTTTGGTTGTGGGATTTGTGCTTGAAGGAAAGCAAAGTGAATTTTCCCTTTTTTTGAATCAAAGGCTGAAATTAAACTACTTTGTGAGCTGGGAGTTTGTTTGCAAAATTGGTTGTATGTACTTGTATTTAACATTTAATTCTTCAAATTTATCTCTTTGAAATTGTCAAAGACAGTCTTCTCCTTTTCCCCTGTAGCAATTGTACTAGTTTGAATGGATTTTTGCTGATCTTAAGAAGCTGTTATTTGTTGATCTTTAGAAACTGTAGAAGTAGTAAGAGTAATAGAAGTGCTTTTATCACCTGCATGTGGGGAAGGAGGTGTCTCTTCAGTAATGATGATAACTTATTTCTCTAACTCCTTGATGGGATTGACCTTAATATTAAGCTTTGTCTTCTTCCTGTAATGAATTTTAAACTCTTTGCTAGATGAATCAGTCATTGAAGATGACTGATCTTCTCTAACTCTTTTTCCTACTCTTTCCTATGCAATAGGAGTTTGCAATGCTCATGTAGACAGTGCTTGATATTCATCTTCTTGTAGAGTACCTTCAATCCATTCAAGTTGATTCATGTGCTTTTCAATCTCTCGTCTAGGTGTATGAAAATATGGTGTAGATTTATTTTCTACCCTCAGTTTGGAAATGACACCAATTTGATCATAAGACCATGTAAAACTTGGGCTAAACTGCATTTATTTCAACAACTTATCTGCTTCCTCCCCTGCTGTCGTGTTATTATAGATAAAAGGTCCTATTTATGTTTTGATTTTAAATTGAGATTTCTTTTTTGCATAGACAAAATGCACTTCATCTGCATTAATGATTTTTCTAATATACTCCAATGCAAAAATCCTCATGGGGAGGAATTTTGTTTGCTTATAAGGGGGAAGCTCACAGCCATAAACTCTGAGTTCTGTATAATTTTAATAAAGGTACCAATCTCTTATTCTAGCTTGATATGACAGCTATAATACCTTTCTGATCTCTTCATTAATCCTTGGCTCTGGAGTGCTATTGAGTAAACTGAGTGCTGGCTGAAGAAACAATTCCACAAACTATTTATATTAATACTCTTTTTGTTCCTTCAAAACTAGGGAAGTCCAGATAATTATTGACTGTTGATTTCCCTCTTCATCTAATTTCTGTAAGGAAAACTTAAATTTTTCTCCCTGAGAGTACAAGAACAAGTAAAATAATGCAGAGGCATAACTGAAAACCTCGTTAGTTGTGAATTTGACCAACTGCTCATGGATAGAATATGCAATAAACTGACTGAAGTTGAAAATGATTGACGGTTTGGAATCTGTGGAGAATATGGACATGAATCCTATGATGGCTTCATCTACCTATTAGTCTAAATAATAACCAATAAGGTAGGAAATGACTGTGATGAATTGTTTGGACCTTTCAGGGAAAATGGATGATGGAAATGGAGGGTTTTTCTTAGATAATGGATCATTTTCAGTCATGAATAACTCAAGATTTTGAGCTCTCTTTGCAAAATATAAATTTTGGTATATTTCAATAAAGGCTTCTTTGGAAAATTATGTGGCATTATCTATGGTTAGGGCTTGCATCATTTGTTCAATAGTTTGGGCATTGATAGTCACTAAAATATCTCCTGTAGGAGCGATAATAGCTCTCTAGTTTGGCATATACGAGGTTTGGCATCTTCTAACAAAATTTAGGGCACTATGGGTGTGAGGAAAGATGAAATGTGGGAGATTAGAATCCCATAGTCCTATGTCATTATATTTATCCAATAATTTTTCTTCTAACCAGCAGTATAATTCAGAACACTCAAGGTCACAAAGAGTTCATGGATTTTGTGATATTTTTCTATTAAAGGTATGTGATGAAAATCAAATGGAGGGTGTAACAATAGAATTACTAGTTCTTCTGGTCCTTTTTTTTTTGGAGGCATGGTTGGCTCTATTGGAATAGCGGAAACATGAGTTTTTGATGAAAAACAGAGGCCAAGACTGAAGAGAAGCTCTGCAAACTAGAGGAAAATCAATATCTGCAGAGGAGGCTTTAAACAGTGATGGAGTTGATCTCTGGAGTTCTGGTGGTCATTTCAATTTTTAAAACTTGTGTAGAGCAGATTTAAAAGTAGACTGGAAGTTTCAAATAGGTGTTTTAATGGTGAATTTATGGAAAATTGAGTTTGTTTCCCATTTGAAAAGGGTGCGAGTATGTTTCCTAACCATTAGAAATTAAATTAATTGGCTAATGGTTATGGAAAGGCAGAATTTAGGTTTATTGGAGAGTCCACAGTCCACTTTTTCATGACGTGATTGGTGGGAGGAGCAATGGTTTGTTGTGGTGGATAAGCAGGATTTCGAAGGGGTATAAAGGTGGTAAGTGGGGGGGTTGCGCGAAATCATCTGATCATGACACGTAGCAGTGGGGTTGGACTTTAATACCACTCTTTTCAAACCCCTCCCCCACCCCACACCCACACAACCCCCCCCCCCCCCGCGCCCCCCAACGTTAAGTCTTGGACGATGAGGGGGCGTCAAAGTCACATGTGAGTCGTTAGATGTGAGGAAAATGTGATGGATGATAGGAGAGATGGAGGGGAGTTAATGTACGTCAGAGTTTAATAAAATGTGGGGTATGGATATAATAAAAGTGATGTGAGATAGGTGATGGGCGAATAAGGGAATGTATATGGTAATGGAGAATAATGGTGGTAAAGTATAATGCATAGGATTTAAAACCTATGGTTTCAAGAACAATTTTTTGAAATATTAAAGATAAAGCCTTAATAAACATGTGATTTTGAAAATGACTTTCTTCTGAAAAACTCTACATTTCTTCTCAGATACAACGAAAAAATATGGAATTCTCATGATATGTTGAGTTTATTTCAGACTATGAAAACCAATTTACTCCTTCAACAAGACCTTTATGGATGAAATGGAGTTTTGACTGCCTTTTTTAATGAAAAATTGAAGATTTTTCATGGGGCAGTTTTGACCCTGAACTTGACCTATATGATATGAAATGAAATGAATTTAGACCTCTTAAATGGAGATGAAATAATGCGAAGGAGCAGCATATCATGATAGGACTCATTCAGTGATCAAAATTATTGTAGAAGACTAACTGAAAAAGAAAAAAGCAATTGACTAATGACCTGATGGAAAACTCTCAAAAGAGATATCTTTGATCACTGAAAAATGACTCTAACATTGGCTCTAGCTAGGGATGACAGCTCCTTTAGGAGGTGTCAAGAACACCATAGATCAAGTAGCCTTATCCACTGGGTTATGGAGTCAATTCGATTTTGGAAAACTGAAACAAACTGAAAAATTTTGACTAAAAAAAATGACTTGACTCTAACTTGAAAAAAGAGTAAAACTTGAGAAATTTTTAAAAGAAAAAATGAACTATTTGCAGAATTATTATGGCCTTCTCCTTGGGCTTCAAACTTTTGCAACCATTTCCTTATTTTCTGAGCATCAAATTTAAACTGGCATATACAATGATAATGAATTTCTTTCTCAGGATTTCAAGAAACATAATGCTTTATAAACCTACCATTGATAGGTCCTGTTGATCAGCGGTTGTCATTGATGTCAACCCAAACACCACCAGGGGCTACCCAAATATTGCATGAGAATTTTGACCTACCAAATTACTATATTCTGGGTCAAGAATGATTTTGATGGTTTCTACTTGTCTAGATGTTTCCGTTGATATATGGCACGCCACGTAATTCTTCACGGTTTGATAGATATTAATGTTTGAAGTTTGTAACCCAAGTTATTGGGCTAAAACCCCATGGGGTTGTGGCATGGGTCATTGAAAAGTTAATAATTAATAATTTTTAAGCTCCTAAAATCCCTCCCATTTTCACTTGTTGAAGCCCCTCTCAACCTAAGCATTTATGTAAATTGTGATCCTCATATCCTGCTTATGTAGGGATTTTTCTATCTGTCATCATGGAATTTTCGCTCTAACATTTTTTCTATGAAGGTTAAAAAGTTGAAATTTTTATGAGACGAAGAAGAAATCCTGAGGAAGCGCCTGTAAAAATTTTAGATCAAGGTGCCTAATATTTTCGGAGATATGATCTGTGGAAGTCAGTGTTTTGTAGGCTCCTCAAATTCATCTCAAAGAAGTGACCTTGGGAAAATCGTCATAACCTTCTCTCTCTGAGTATCAGATTGGAATTCTGTAAAATGTGGCAGATAGTGCACGGGCTCTAGTTTTCAATGTATCAATTTTAGAGCCTGATGAAGAAACAGTGACATGTGGCACACCATACAAGTTCACTCTACTGAAAAAATCCATAATTAGGGCATTGTGAGAGATTGGGCATAACTCTCCCTTGAAGAATCCAAATTGGGTCAGACATGTCGCATTGGAAAGGAGACTTAGAGGAATACTACAGGGCCAAAAATCACATATTGGGGATGTTAAATAACAAAGATACACAAGATTCAATATCGAGCTCCTAGAAGGAAAGAACAAGCTAGATCATGTGTTGTCAAGGGCTGCAAAGGACCAAACTTTCTAGGGCAGAAAAGCAAAGGAAGGTGCAGTAGAGGGTAGCATGATAAGAGTAGCAACCAAGGTGTAGAATAGCAGCAAGAATTTCACCACCTAAAGTCTTCAAGTGGGCAGCACTGCATACATTCATTGTAAAGGTATCATTGTACTAAGTCATTGTAAATGCATCAGTGTAAAAATTGTACAAGTGTCTATCTTCCAAGAGTTGAAGAGGCAGTGTTTGGAGGTCTAGGATCATCATTAGGTGGTTGTGTCATAGTTGGGGTTATGGTCTAGTCTTTCTTCTTCTTCTACATCATTCTATATCATTGTAAAGTGGACCATTTTCCCTGGTACAGGAGTTCATTCTTGTTTTATTCTTCTATAGCGTGGTAGGGTGGTGCTAGGGTGAGTTGTAGCTCATTGGGTGTTGGGGCATATTTCATTTGACTACTAAATAATCTCATGCGTTGGAGCGTCCATCCAGTGAGTGTTGGATAAGAATTCTTTTCTAGATTCTAGGAAGTTGGAGCTTTATTTTCAATTGAAGTTGAATATTAAAGAATTATTAGAAAATCATTAGGTGGTTTTTGTCCCGGAGTGGGTTTCCACCTTAAAAAATGTGTGCATTTGTGTTCCTTTTGTTTACTGCTATAATTGCACAAACACTGATAATAATTGAAGATTAACTAATGCTATAATTTAAAGGAATACTGATTCACCCCCCTCCCCCTCTCAGTATTTCCAACAATTGGTATCAGAGCTTGGTTCCTTCAATAGAAGTTTAATATTTGGAAGGAGTTCATGGAGCATACTAAGAATGATGTACCTATGTTCAATGAAAATAATTATGCACTCTGGAAAGGAAGAAGGAGGTCTATCTCTTGGTGCAAGGTTACGAAGTATGAGACACTATTCAAAATGGATTTACATCAACCGCAGATAAACAAGTTAAGAATAATTTGGTAAATGATGAAAAAGAAAAGAATATTATTATCAATGGACATATTGAATCTACTTATCATAAGGTGTTGGGTTGTAAAAGTGCCAAAAATTTATGGGACAAGCTTGAGAATATATATGCAGGTGACTCAAATTTCAAAGAAGCAAAGCTTCAAATCTATAGAGAAAAATTTGAGCAACTCATAATGAAAGAATATTGCAACATTGTTGCATACTTCGAATATGTTGATGAAATAACCAATACTCTCGAAGGATTGGGAAAGCCAGTTGATGAGAAGACTATAATACGAAAGATTCTTAGAATTTTACCAGGGATATTCAACCCAAAGTTATTGGTCTTAGAATACAGTGAAAATCTGGACAAACTCAGGAAAGAGGAATTACATGGAGTTCTCATAGCATATGAAATGAGACTTGATGAAGAAGACGGAACTTCGCATCTAGAAATTGCATTCATTGCATATAAGAAAACCAATAAGGACAAACAACCTTCAATTGAAAAGACATCCACCTGCAAGTGTGAAGAAAAGGGAGATGATGAAGAAGGTCTTTCAAATGAAGCATATGCTTACTTTACGAGAAAACTAAAAATTGGTAAGGGAAAATTCAAAGGTAAACTTCCATTGATATGTTTCGACTGTGGTGATGTTGGGAATTTTGCATCAAAATGTCCGAACAGAAGTGTTGGAAACTCAAAAGGAAAGAAAGGCTTTAATAAATTCAACAAGCAAGGATCCAAAAGGAAATTTCTCTCTATATAAGATAGCTCATCATCCAATGAAGACAATGACAGTGAAGAAGAATCCAATGAGATAGCATTGTTTATGGCCAAGCATAATAAACAAGAGGTATCAAACAATGAAGAAGAAGGGTTGACCTTAGAATAATTTTTTAAGGAAGCAATCCAGCTTATAAAAGAGCTCAAGGCTGAGAAGATCCATTCCAATACTCTTGAAGAACAAGTTCAAGGTCTCAAAATTGAAGTCGAAGAACACAAATGCATTGAAGAGTCACTTCAAAAGAAGTTGGAGGAAATCAACCAAGAAAGGGAAGAATTAGAAGCCGAAGTAGTCTCACTGTGTAAGGAAGTGAAGAAGGGAAAAACTATCCAAAACTATGCCAATAGCTCAAGGGAATTGGAAGAACTCATCAATGATCAACGATCTTACAATGACAAAACTAGTCTCGGTTACAAAGAAGAAGAAGAAGGATCTTCTACAACAAAATACAATGAACCTGTGAGATCTGACATGCATGTAGACTTCATTGGACAAGATTCGCAAGAACAGCCTTGGAAGACAATTCCTTGATGAATATTTCCATCCAGGTATCAACATATTTTTAATGGCTATTGTTATTCATGTGGAAAATTTGGTCATAGAGTTGTAGAATGTCGCATGTACCCTAGGAACCAATACAATTCCACGAGATATATCAAAAATGAACCTCCCAGGGCTCAACAAAACATCAATAGATTTGAAAATCTAAGAAATAATACTGAATGTTACAAATATAGAAATTTTGGACACGTAGCCAAAGACTACAGAATTGAAAATCCTCCAGAAGAATCTTTGAAGCCATAGAACGAACGAATATGGAGGAAGAAGAAGACTGATAATTGTGCTCTTGCTCTCAAGGCTCAAAACAACAAAGATGTGTGGTATGTTGATAGCGGTTTCTCAACACATATGACTGGAGATAGAAAGAAATTTTTATCTCTGAAAGAGAAGAAGGATGGAACTGTGTCCTTTGGAAATGATGGATCTTCAAATGTTATAGGATCAGGTACCGTCACTCTCAGAAGCAAATATGCTCTAGCCAAGAATGTTCTATTGGTTGAAAACATGAATCACAATCTGCTCAATGTTGGACAAATGTGTGATCAAGGACACACAATACTATTCAACTCCACAAAATGTGAAATTAGGAAAGGCACGTATGGTGAAATTGTGGCTACAACAAGTCGAGCTCCAAATGACATATATGTTCTGGATGAAGAAACTAAAGCACGTCTAATAGCTAAAGAGGATGATATAATATTTGGTAGCAATGATGATCGACTAAGTAAGAAGTTTTATACAAATATGGAAAGTGATTTCGAGAAGTCTTTACTTGGGGAGCTAGCTTACTTCTTAGGGCTTCAAATATCTTAGCAAGAGAAAGGAATATTTATATGTCAAGCTGAGTACATCAAGGAAATGCTCAAGAAATTCAAAATGGAAGATTTCAAACCCATCCTTACTTTGATGGTAACAGGTTGAAAATTGAGCATAGACGATTCATTTAAGGATGTGGATCAAAGGTTGTATAGATCTATGATCGGTTGTATTCTAAATGTAACAACCTCTCGGCTAGATGTTATGCAAGCAGTTGGACAAGTAGAAAGATTCCAAGCAACACCAAAAGAATCATATATTATTTCCATCAAAATAATTCTTCGATATCTAAAGGGAACAACAGAATATGGCTTGTGGTATCCCAAGGATAACAATCTCATTATTCATGCCTTTACAGATGTAGATTGGCCAGGAAGTGTTGATGATCATGAGAGTACTTTTGAAGCATTGGAATATCTTCACTAGAAGCTTGGGACTCTCCCAAGTTCTCATTATATTTTCTTTATTCAGAATATAAAGGGGGAGTGGAAGTGTGTATAGGTCCGTAAGATGGTTTTGTGTCAGGGGGAGTTAAACTTTTCCATTGATGTCAAAGGGGGAGAGAATTTTGTAGGAAGAGGTGTCATGATCGCAGGGGGAGTACTTGTGTTGCCATCAATGCCAAAGGGGGAGATTGTTGATCAGCGGTTATCATTGATGTCAACCCAAGCAGCACCAGGGGCTACCGAAATATTGCATGGGAATTTTTACCTACTAAAATACTATATTCTGGTTCAAGAATGCTTTTGATGGTTTCTACTTGACAAGATGTTTCTGTTGAGATATGGCACACCACATAATTCTTCACGGTTTGAGAGATATCCATGTTTGAAGTTTGTAACCCTAGTTAATGGGATAAAACCCCATGGGGTTGTGGCATGGGTCATTGAAAAGTCAATAATTAATCATTTTTAAGCTCCTAAAATCCCTCCCACGCTCACTTGTTGAAGCCCCTCTCAACCTAAGAATTTATATAAATTGTGATCCTCATATCCTCCTTATGTAGGGATTTTTCTATCTGAAACACGTCATCGTGGAATTTTCAATATAAATTTCTTTCTACGAAGGGTTAGAAGTGGAAATTTTTATGAGGCAAAGCCGAAATCCTGAGGAAGCTCCTGTAAAAATTTTCAGATCAAGGTGCGCAATATTTTCGGGGATATGATATGTGGAACTCGGTGTTTTTGTAGGCTCCTGAAATTCATCTCAAAGAAGTGACCTTGGGAAAATCATCATAACTCTCTCATTGAGTATCAGATTGGAATTTCGTAAAAAGTGACAGATATTGCACGGGCTTTCGTTTTCACTGTATCAATTTTAGAGCCTAATGAAGAAGCAATGACACGTGTCATGCCATACAAGTTCTCTCTACTGAAACAGTCCATAATTAGGGCATTGTGAGAGATTAGGCATAACTCTCCCTTGAAGAATCCAATTTGGGTCAGACCTATTGCATTGGAAAGAAGAGTAAAAGGACTACTAAAAAACCGAAAATCACATATTGGGGATGTTAAATATAAAAAATACACCAAATTCAATATCGAGCTCCTAGAAGGAAATAAAAAGCTATATCATGTGTTGTCAAGGGCTGCAAAGGACCACACCTTCTAGGGCAGAAAAGCAAAGCAAGGTGCTGCAGAGGGTAGCATGAAAAGAGTAGCAACCAAGGTGTAGAACAGTAGCAAGAAGTTCACCACATGAAGTCTTCAAGTGGGCAGCACTACATACAATAATTATAAAGGTATCATTGTACTAAGTCATTGTAAATGCATCATTGTAAAAATTGTACAAGTGTCTATCTGCCAAGAGTTGAAGAGGCAGTGTCGAGAGGTCTAGGATCATCTTTAGGTGGTTGTGTCATAGTTGGGGTTATGGTATAGTCTTTCTTCTTCTTCTACATCATTCTATATCATTGTAAAGTGGATCATTTTCCCTGGTATAGGAATCCATTATTATTTTATTCTTCTATAGGGTGATAGGGTGGTGTTAGGGTGAGTTGTAGCTCATTGGGTGTTGGGGCATCCGTTCAATTGACTACTGAAGAATCTCTCGCAATGGAGCGTCCATCCAATGGGAGCTGGAGAAGAATGATTTTCTAGATTATAGGAATTTGGAGCTTTATTTTCAATTGGAGTTGAATATTAAAGAATTATTAGAAAAGCATTAGGTGGTTTTTGTCCCGGAGTGGGTTTCCACCTTAAAAAAATTATGCATTTGTGTTCGTTTTTTATTGCTATCATTGTACAAACACTGATAATAATTGAAGATTAACTAATTCTCTAATTGAAAGGAATACTGGTTCACCCCCCCTCTGAATGCCTTGTTTCCTCTGAATGCTACAATCTTGTAAGGTCCTTTCCACAGATTATCAAATTTCCCATGCTTGCCCTTATGTTAATTTCTAGCATCACATCAAATTTCTACAGAATATTGATCTTCTTTAGTGAGGAAAAAAGGTTGTTGATTTTCCTCAAATAAATGATTTTCTCCAAAAATTTCTTCTTCATCATCTTCATCAGGGCCTTCAGTACAATTCTATTGGAATGGTGTCCTAACTTGATGTTTACTTTGTGGATCTTGACCCCTATGTTCCCTTTGTTTAATCATGTATTGGGGTTGCTGATTTTGACCCCTGAAACTGGGATTTCTTATAGAAGTTTCAACTTGTCTATCAGCACTAGACATATTATCCATCATTTTCTCCATGGCTTTAATCAAAGTTTCAATTTTTCCTTCTGATGAAGTGGATGTTTCTTCTTTAATTGTGACTCTTTTATCTGTTTTGACCTTAGAATTTTAATAATCAGATTTGCCTCAACACTCACTGCATTTCTTTTCATTTCTTCCAAATTTGATGGGTTTCTCTCCCTCAAATGATAGGCCATGTCAAGGTCAAAACCATCAGGATAATGGAGAAAAGTAAGGCTTGGGGGTGGCTTAATATTATCAGGAATTGAATGATATATCTTATTAAATCTAGCTGTGAATTCTTGGACAAACTCATTTGTATTCCTTTTTAGTGCATTATATTCAGCTAGGATTTGTAATGGATTTTTCTTCTCTTCCCATTTTTCCATGAATAGATCAATTAGTTGTAGTGAAGTACCAATTTTACCAGCTCCAAGAGAAAAAAACCATTTCTTTACTTCTCCAGAAAAACTTTGAGCAATAATATGCATCTTAGCATCATCATTGCCTATTTCTTCTAGGTCTATAAAATCGGTTACTTTAGCTGCATGTTGATAGGCTGTAATTTCTGATGTTCCATCAAATAGAGGCAACCTCTAACCATAGTTTTGAGGTAAAGTAGTAATTTGAACTAGTGGAATTAGTGGAGAAAATCTGGCCATGATTAATGGAGGAGGTGGTGGAGGTGTGGATTGTGATGTAGATTGAATAAAAGTTTGTAAAGGTAAATATGGAATGAAAGGAGGAACAAATTATGTAGCTGTATGAGAGGGTGAAGTAAAAGATGTACCAAAAGCCTGTTGCTGATATTGAAAATAGGCCTTTTCAGAGGTTTCTTAAAATTTATCTACTAAGCCTTTAAGTTTATGGAAATTAGACCAAAATTCAGTATAGTTTCAGACTCAAAGGTTTTAGAAAATGGTGTAAAAGACTCAAAATCAAAAGGGTCTAAAGTAGCTTCTGAGAGAAACGTTTCATACTTGGTTCTAATTAAATATTTTTCAGATTATGGAGAAAAATCCAAATCTTCTAAGACAAACCTCGTAGGTAGGGAATTTGATTTAATTAATTGAGGAAAAACTCTTCCAGACATCGATACTTAGTCATGTTTTTTCAAAATACTTTTAGAATTGTATACCAAGGTTGATGGATTAGGGTCAAGGTTTGACCTGGTATATCTTTTGGGAGCCAGCTTAAGATCTCAATTATACGTTTTGGCTCAAGTTTTGACTTCAGCATGTTCATAAAAATTTTCCCAGGGAATATTTAACATTCGATCCCAGGAAACATCGCCAGAAATGTTATCACTCTCCCCAACTTCCTAGGCTGAAATTAGGAGTGAAGAAAGGTAACCACAAACCAACTTTTAGCTAGGTAGCTAGCCCTACCTAACCAGAGAGGGCTCTCTCTATGTCACTTTTTAAATATTCAATTTTAGGCTGAGTACCATCTTTTAGGCTAGATATGAATTAATTTGTTTTAGAATTTGTTTAATAATTTTTTTGTTGGAGAAAAATTATAATCACTAAAGCTAAAACTGATTTTAAAGACTGAATTGTAGAGAACTGAGCAAGGCAATATAGGAAAACTATTTGAGCACAATTAATTTTTCATTTGTGTATAGTGGTAGAAAAGAGAGGGATCTCAATGAGAATTTTACCGAATTCATTCACTAGAAGAAAATACACATTGTAAAAATATTAATAAACATAACATATGATTGATCTCTGATTATAATTTGATAAGATTTTTACACAGAAAGTGTAATGGAAATAAAATAATTGAGAGAAATTACAGTTCTCAAAAGAAATACCACATGAATCTCACAAAATTGCTGCAACCCCTTTGATTTCATTAATATAGGTCCACAATAATACACAGAGTTTTAAAAATTGATTATGCAACAGTAATACTTCGTACAACGAAGTCTTTATAGAAAAAGAATATCATAATCGATAGTGCTTTATTTGCTAACTAAATTCTAACTTCATCATGGAAATAAATTTAATATTTTTTGTTGTGGCTGGCTCTAACTGGAAAATGTTGCTGAAGAAGATAATTACAAGTTGCGCTGGATGTCAGTTAACTACTGATCTGGAAGAGTTTGACTTTTGTATTTTATTAATTACTCCTGAAACTCACATAAATTTTCCCATCATTATTCATGAGGAATGACCAGTTTCATTACGTTACGGTAAACTTCATCGGCTTAAGTATATTTAGCAAAGGTGGGCCTCACCACAAATACATGTTTGATATCATATTGAATGTAAATATCATTACTCAGGGTTCCCAACAGTTTCCTTCCTATCAATGTGCCTTTAATGTTTGAAAATTTTCCAGTATCTCTGTAAATTTCTTTCAGTCTTCTCCAATAATATTCCTTGGTCATCAATTTATCATTAATCACAAGCATAGAAGGCAACCCTTTCTATGTCAGAGGCTCTATTCTACTGAAAAATATATAAACTGTAGTCTCTAGAGTATGAAACTTATCCTCAAACTAAATAATCAAATTCTTCTTTCTAAGCACCTTCTTCACTTCTAAGATGGTTTTTTTTTTCTGTAATATATACCCAAATAATCTAGCTCATACCTATTCTTTTCATTCAGAAATTTAATGATATTGTTTGCTATTGAAAGATTATCTCCCAGCTATGCTTTGATTGTTGTGATAGCCTCATTTCCTTTTGTATTAGCTCTTTTTGCTCAAATATGATCTATATACTTTGCCAAATCTCACTGAGAGATTCCATAATGTCTGCCCAAATTATCTCTTTCACTTGGCCCAAATTATTCCCAATAGTTGACTTCTTTTTCTCTTTCTGTAACCTCTCAATTAGATTTTTGGCTCTTTGTGCTTCAGCTGCATGTGAACTATCAACATTAGATTTCTGAAATTGCAATAATTCTACCCGATCCTGCAATTTCTTTATCTCACCTTATTGAATGGACATATTCTGAACTGCTTTGGTGAGCTGCTCAGCTCCATCTGCAGTACTTGCTGTAGAAGTTTGAGCTATAGGAATCGCTGCAAGAGGCACTTCTTCTAAAGGAACCTTTGATGTTTTCACTATTGCTTCCTTTTCCTTTATTATTTTTTCTAACTCCTGATTCCATCTACTTTATTTGAGAATTATGCTCCATAATTAATTTCATCATATCTGTCTTCTTAGATTCAGTTTCTTCAATATCCTTTGCAAAGGAGCTTATGTAGCAGGAATCTTCAGTTGTTTTCTCAATGCTACTATGTCAACATTTTTCTTCTTGATGATTTCTTCAATTGCATTAACATTGGATGGATCATATCCAATTTTTATCACCATATCTTCTAGATTTTAGATTCTTGTTTCCTTTGCAAATGAAGACACCTTCTCCATTTTTAACTGAGACTGTACATTAGCCAATGAAACCTGCAGTTTTGACAAACTCATTGCAGTATTAGTGAGATTTGATGGAATCATCTCACCAATTTGTTTGTGTAGCTAAATTTGATATATTGGATGAATTTATTTTGTATAAAACTCAAATGTAACCCTTTTATAATCTGATTCTGACTTTGGCTATGGGATTTGTGCTTGAAGGAAAGCAAAGTGCACTTTCCCTTTTTATGAATCGAAGGCTGAAAGTAACCTGCTTTGTGAGCTGGGAGTTTGTTTCCAAGATTGGTTGTATGTACTTTTCTTTAACATTTCATTCTTCAACTTTATCTCTTTGAAATTGTCAAAGATATTCTTCTCCTTTTCCCTTGTAGAAATTATACTAATCTGAATGGATTTCTGTTGATCTTGAGAAGCTGTTGTTTGTTGATATTTAGAAACTATAGAAGTAGTAGTAGTGGAAGTGCTTTTATCACCTGCCTGTGTGGAAGGAGGTGTCTCTTCAGTAATTATGATTACTTATTTCTTTGAATCCTTGTTGGGATTGACATTAGGATTAAGCTTTGTCTTCTTCCTGTAATGAATTTTGAACTCTTTTCTAGATGAATCAGTCATTGGAGATGACTGATCTTCTCTAACTCTTTTTCCTACTCTTTCCTGTGCAATAGGAGTTTGCAATCCTGATGTAGATAGTGCTTGCTCTTCAGCTCCCTGTAGAGTACCTTCAATCCATTCAATTTGATTCATGTACTTTTCAATCTCTGGTCTAGGTGTATGAAAATATGGTGTAGATTTATTTTCTACCCTCAGTTTGGAAATGACACCAACTGGAACATAAGACCATGTAAAACTTTGGCTAAAATGCATTTCTTTTAACAACTTATCCGCTTCCTCCCCTCTTGTCTTGCTATTACAGATAAAAGGTCCTATTTGTGTTTTGATTTTAAATTGAGGTTTCTTTTTATCATATACTCAATTCAATTCATCTGCATTAATCATTTTTCTAATATAATCCAATGCAAAAATACTCCAGGGAGGAATTTTGGAAACTTATAAGGGGGAATATCACAGCCATAAACTCTGAGTTATGTATGATTTTGATAAAGGTACCAATCCCCTATTCTAGCTTGATATGATAGCTGAAATAACTTTCTTATCTCTTCACTAATCCTTGGCTCTAGAGTGTTATTGAGTAAACTAAGTGTTGGTTGAACAAACAATTCCACAAACTGTTTATATTAATATTCTTTCCGTTCCTTCAAAAATAGTGAAGTCCAGAAAATGATTGACTGTTGATTTCCTTCTCCATCCAATTTTTGTAAGGAAAACTTAAATTTTTCTCCCTAAGAGTACAAGAACAATTAAACTAACACAGAGGCATAACTTAAAACCTCTTTAGTTGTGAATTGGACCAACTGCTCATGGATACAATCTGCAATAAATTGATTGAAGTTGAAAACAATGAAGGATTTGGAATCTGTGGAGAATATGGACATGAATCCTATGATGGATTCATCTACCCATTGGTCTAAATAATAACCAAGAAGGTATGAAATTACTGTGATGATTTTTTTGGACCTTTCAGGGAAAATGGATGATGGAAATGGAGGGTTTTTCTTAGGTAATGGATCATTTTCAGTCATGAATAGCTCAAGAGTTTGAGCTCTCTTTGAAAAATCTAAATTTTGGTATATTTCAATCAATACTTCTTGGGAAAATGGTGTGGCATTATCTGTGGTTGGGGCTTGCATCATTTGTTCAATATTTTGGGCATTGATAGTCACTAAAATCTCTCCTATAGGAGCGATAATAGCTCATACAAAGCTTGGCATCTTCTAACAATATTTGGGGCACTACGGGTGTGAGGAAAGATGAAATGTGGGAGATTATAATCCCATAGTCTTATGTCATCAAATTTATCTAAGAATTTTTCTTCTAACTAGTATTATAATTCAAAAAGCTCAAGGTCACAAAGATATTCATGGATTTTGTGATCTTTGTCTGCTAAAGGTACGTGATGAAAATCAACTAGAGGGTGTAACAACAGACTTACTAGTTCTTATAGTCCTTTTTTCTTTGGAGGCATGGTTGGCTTTGTTGGAATGGTAGAAACAAGATTTTTTGATGAAAAACAGAGGCCAAGACTGAAGAGAAGCTATGCAAACTAAAGGAAAACCAATATTTGCAGAGGAGGCTTTAAACATTGATGGAGTTGATCTCTGGATTTCTGGTGGTAATTGCAAATTTGAAAACCTATGCAGAGTATATTGAAAATAATATTTGAATTTTATTCATTTAATGGTGAATTTATGGAAAATTGAGTTTGTTTCCCATTTGAAAAGGATGAAGGTACATTTCCTAATAGTTATCAATTAAATTAATTGGCTAACGGTTATGGAAAGGCGAGAGTTAAGTTGATTGGACAGTCCACAGTCCATGTTGGCATGATGTGATTGGTGTGAGGAGAAATGGTTTGATATGGTGGATAAGTGGGATTTCAGAGGGGTATAAAGGTTGTAAGTGGTTTCGTGCGAGGGGGGGGGGGGGGGGGGGGGGGGGGGGGGAGGGGGCGAGAGTGGCCGGGGGGGGGGGGGGGGGTTGTCCATGGGGTGCGAAATTGCCTTCTCATGACACGTAGTAGTGGGGTCGGACTTTAATACCACTCTTTTCAAACCCCCCCCCGATGTGAAGTCTCGGACGGAGGGGGGGACGAAGTCACGTGTGAGCCATCGAATGTGAGGCAAATGTGATGGATGATATGCGAGATGGAGGGGAGTTAATGTACATTGGAGTTTAATGAAATGTGGGGTATGGATATAATAAAACTAATGTGAGATATATGATGGGAAAATAAGGGAATGTAACGTATCATAATGGTAACAGATGATAATGGTGGTAAAGTATAATGCATAGGATTTAAAACCTATGGTTTCAAGAATAATTTTCCAAAATATTAAAGATAAAGCCTTAATAAAAATGTGATTTATAAAATGAATTTGTTATGCAAAACTTTTCATTTCTTCTCAGATACAGTGACAAAATATGGAATTCTCATGATATGATGAGTTTATGTCAGAATATGAAAACCAATTCACTCCTTCAACAAGACCTTTATGGATGAAATGGAGGTTTGACTGCCTTTTTTAATGAAAAACTGAAGATTTTTCATGGGGAATTTTTTACCTTGAATTGACCTATATGATATGAAATTACATGACTTTAGACCTCTTAAATGGAGATGAAATAATGTGAAGGAGCAGCATATCATGATAGGACTCATTCAGTGACAAAAATTATTGCTAAAGACTAACTAAAAAGGAAAAAAACAATTGAATAATGACCTAATGGAAAACTCTCAAAAGAGTTATCTTTGATCACTGAAAAACTGACTCTAACACCTAGCGCAATATTTTTTTGGCAATATAAAACCCTGACATATGACCGCCACAAGTTGTAGAATGAAATTCATTCAATTCCTTTCGAGCTTCCTCTTGAGTCAAACAATGTCTAAATATGGAATCAACACCATGATGATAAAGCATATTGCAAAAAATAGTATATTGTTGGGACTGGTACTAAATACGACGACAATTAGTTTGAGACAATTCTAGCCAAAAAGTTTGAGTTTGAAGATACCCGATAATAACTCCATAGCATGGATCTAAAATACTAATAAGAAAGAGTGATTTGTCGAGAAGAGAATCTTTTGCCACGCTTTCTCTCTCAATATAGAGAAATTTACATAGCAACTCAACAAACACGAATGACTTCTTGGACTTAGATTTTTCAAATTCTAATTCTCATTCTTGTAGGATAACTATCCATTTAGAATATTTTTCCCCTAGCAAATGTCTCGTAACAATGTACATCATAGGGTTTCAGTATGAAATCATTTTTGTTTTGCACAAGATAATATAGTGACAAAAATGTTGGACAACTTGAATGACAGTTAAGGCCAATTTCTCCACATGTGCGTATTTTACCTCAGTTTTTGTGAGATTTATACTCAAATAGTATATCACATGTTCATTGTTGGACTCATATTCTTGAACTAAAACCATTCCAATGGTGGCATCAGAGGCAGCTAAATACAAAAATTAGTCTCGATGATAATCAGGTGGATGCAACAACGGTGTATGGTTTAATGCATGTTTTAGTGCATCAAAATAATTTTTAGCAAGCTCGTCACATGTAAATGAGATGCCATTTTTCAACAATCGAGTAAAACCTTTAGTTAGCTCGTCATAGTTCAGGATGAATTGACGTAAAAAAAAAATCATTCCCTTGCAAACTTTGGATTTGGCAGAGATTGGAAGGAGGAGGCAAATTCAAAATAGCCTTAACCTTGAGCGGATCGACATGAATGCCTTCCTTTGACATGAAAAATATCAGCAATTGGCCGCATTGTACACAAAAAATAGATTTCTTTGGATTCAAGTGAATATTCTAAGGTATGAATCTGATAAAGATAACCCTCAGATGCATCATATGATCTTCTCGTTTCAATGAATGAGCTAGTAAATCATCTAAGTAGGGTTGCATAATATGCTTGATATCATGAAAAGCATAATACATGGCTCGTTGAAAGGTTTTGTTGGCATTCTTTAATCCAAATAGGTGTTTTCGATAAGAAAAGGTTTTCATGGAAAAATATGTGCAGTTTTATGCTCATCGGCAAGGAGTATGTTGATTTGGTTGTAGCCAAAAAATATGTCCATGAAAGAAAATATTTCTTTTTTGGCACAATCATCAACAATTTGGTCGATATAGGGGGTGGGATAGTTGTCCTTGGGAAAATATTTTTTAATATACACATAATTTTATGGTACCTTACTTTCTGTTAATTAGAACAATATTGGAAACCCAATCAGTTAAGGGAACAAGATGGATAAAACCTGCTTTAAGTATTTTTTCAACTTCAGATTTTATAGCGACATCCTTTTTTGGATGCATTGGATGTAATCTCTATCTAGCAGGTTTGGCATCTGAGTAAATATTTATTTCATGAATAACAATGCTATGGTTAATTCGTAGCATTGCCTCATAAACCCAAGCCAAAATGTCTCGGAATTCTTGAAACAGGGCTTTGTACATTTAAATATCTTCAAGTGAGCATGAATCACCTATGTGAATGTTCTCAATAATTCCTAATTTGACCGAGATGTTAATTGGAGTGGTTGTAGATATGTTTCCCAAATTATTTTCAAATTCATATTGAAGAATTAACATAGGACATGCAATATTATCTATGATCTCGGGTGAAAACATGGTAGAAAAATCATTCTCAATTTTATCAAAGCTAGGTAGAAAATATGAACGATAGTGATAATTGTCCCATGGAATTTCATCCAAAGTCATTATTTCCATGATGCTTTCATATGATGGAAACATTCTATCTAAAGGATCAAGGAATGAAATTGGTTCTAATCGAGATAGTTGAGAATAATCATTAGTGATCACATTCACTCGATCAATTTCAGAAAATGGTGGCTCACAAAATGTTTGGACTGTCTGATAAGATAATTCAAATGGGCTTAAAGGCATCTCATTGAAATATGAGATCAATTCATATTCTAAAGGCACAATCCACGGATCAAAAGGTTCCATTGTGCTTGATGTGATCATATTAACCTGGATAATGTTAGAAGAAAATTGTGGTGGAGGGAGTGAAAAAATTCCCATAAGTGGAAAATATTTGAGTAAATTGACACCAACATCTTCATAGTTAGTAATCATTTTCCTCGTGAAAGGTATACTACCAGTAGAGTTAGGGTATGAAGTGTAGTAAGATAACCAGTCTACTTTCACTATTTTCCCTTAATTAGGAAACATTATCATGTGAAAGAGTGATGAGACCACTGAAGACATAGCGTAGGTCCATATTTGACCGATTAAAAGGTTGTAATCAAGTTGGGCATCAACGAATTTAACTTTGATTATGATTGTCTTACCCTCTAACTCTATGGGTATATCGTTTAGAATTCAATATGGAAGAAAACCTCTTCCATCAAAGGATTTTAGAGTGGTATGAGATTGATTGATGGTTGGATAACCCAAGGCTTTCCAACACGCAATAGACATGATACATGTAGAAGCTCCTTCGTCAACTACTGGGAAAAAAAATAATTTAGTTTTGAAGAAAACTGGTATCTGGAATGCCATTTGATATGGGATTCTAGGTATGTGGCTTTCAAGATCAAAGACAGTAAGGTTAGAATATCGGGGTTCATTTTCTCTGATAGTTGATAATATAAACTTCCTTTGTGTTGGACATGTTTGAAGCACTTCAAGAGATGACATCATTGAAGGAGACATCGCCAGATCTTCAACAATGTTGCAGTTTAGAGCAACTCTAGCATGAGGTTTAAAATATGAGTTTCGAGCAACACATTTAGGAGGAGGTCAAATCAACATGTCAGAATTTGGTTTTTCAATATGTAATGGTTTAGAAGGAGGAGGAGTTAAAGTGGAAGGTTGACTATATGGATTAGTATCATTTCCATTTACTACAAGACCCTTAGATATGTAATATTTAGATCTCATGGCTACCATCACTTGCCAATAAATCATCATGGTACCCACTGTTGTGGAAGAAGAAGATTTATTATGTGAAATCAAATTACTATCTTGAGAAGGGAAGAGATTCTTCAAAACAACAAGAGTAGGATAACCTTTAACAAATTTAGTAACCTCTGCCCGATGGGGGCATTCCTTGGTGTAATGATATTCATAAAAAATCAAACAAGGATAGCGAGACTTCTTATTTTCATAAGAGGGTTTGTTTTTGTTTGGTTTCTCTTTTTGAGAATCATTTTTTTCTCTTTACCTTTCCACTTCTTTTTACCTCTAGGCAGAATATTCTTGCTAGTAGATGATTATACAACATTAATTTCAAAAGTAATTTCTGGTGAAATATTTTCACTGGGTGAATATTGTATAGACAAAATCTGAGTGTTTTTATAATTCTTCTTTTTACCCTTAAATTGATGGCTAATAGAAACAATCATACCATCAACGGCGTGAGATCCTGTAGGGGTTGAATCTGGTTGATATGAAATTTTTAGGAGATGTATATATGGGTTTTCTAATACAAAGTGACATATTGTGTATAAACAAAGTCTAGGTACTGGGCATGAGCAATTACATACTCTTCCATTACAACACATCCTTTTGCAACATCCTTGGTAATGACGAGAAGTAATGATTTTGTGAACCGTTCAACTAAAATATGATCTAAAATAAAAAGTTTGACTAAACAACTTCTACGCCTTCATTCATGTATATGATCAGAAATTTGGGTACATTTTGATTGTTTCAGAGAAGTTAAAAGTTTAGTACCAATGTCATATTGAATTTGTAGTTGAAATTGTGTCAAAAATGTTGTTTCTAAGAAGTTGAAATTATGGAAAGAGGCTTGTGGTAACTTGGTGTACCATTTTGTTGTTGAACCAGTTAAAGTTCGTTGGAAAAGGTGTAATCTAATGGAATCATCGATCAATGAATTTGACTCACACCAAAGATAATATTTCATAACATGGGTTTATGGGTCCTCTCCTTATTTACCTTCAAACTTCGGGATTTCACTGGGAAACATAGTAAGAATTTTCGGCCAAAATGGATCATAGTAGATAGGATCATTCATTAGCCATTACAAATCCAGAAAATCTAAAGTTGTGATAAATGGTAACTAACGTTTGGGGTCTTGTTGTGAATATTGATAACCCTGAGGGTTAAGTCCAATACCTGGAGGAGGGTACCCAAGATATCATGGAATAGTGTGTGCGGTTGGTATTTGCATTCCTCCAGGGTAACCAAGATGAGACATACCAAGTTGAGGTTGAAAAAGAATTTTAAATGAATAACCCAATTATGGTTGACTCTAAAAAGGTGTACTTTGACCCATTTTTCCCAAATAATATTGCCCCTATAAAGGTTTACCCTCAAAGAATGACTATGAAAAGCTTGACCTTGATATGGCGTTTACATAATGCCTATAGTAGGTTGTCCCATAGGAATCTGTGTGGTAGATTGGAAAGTGGTCCCAGTTTGCTAAGCATATGCTTAAGGGATAACCTATGTTAGTTGCATAATTAGTATTTGAGGCATAGTTTGGACCATTGTTTGTGATACTCTCGAGATAGGTGTTTTCGGTGAACTTGGAACTAGTTGTTGAACAAATGTTTGAATAGTACACTAAACAAGTGTTTTAGGACGACCCTAGACTGGTTTCTGAACATGTGTTTGTGGTGTTCCTTGGATAGGTTGTTGGACAAGTGTTTGTGGAATCCCTTGGACAGGTTATTAGACTTGTAACATAATACATTGAATAGGTATTTGCGGAATAGATTTTCCAGTATGCTGAATAGTTTGATAAATGGGCACATTTAGAGCAACTTGAATAGGTTTTTGAACAAAAGCATGGTTCCAAATAGTATTCATCCCTGGGTAAGGAGCACCAATCAAGGGTTGAGACACAACAAGTTGACCTGGACCAACCTGTGGTATCTTACCATAGTTTGAATAATTTCTGACAAAAGGTTGCCATCCAAACATAGGATGTGACCCGAAAATAGGTTGTCTTGCAGGTGGGGAATTAGGTGGTTTCCCCCCATGTGGATAGTAAACACCACTTGGGGTTATTTGAGGATTATCTAAATTTTCGAATACCATGTTAATATATTGGTCTAATTCCAAAGGTATTTGAGGCGTGGAATTCATTCCATGGAAAATAGAGGTAGATACACCAGATGAAAAAAGAGAAGTTTGAGGTGAAGGAGAGGCTTCTGAAAAAGTTCTAGAAAGTGACTGGTACCTAGCAAGAATTGACGGACTACCATACAATAATGACTCTGGAGAGCTTGTAAAGATAGAAGCATTAGTAGGTATCCTCCCATAAGGAATTCCTGACATAGTTCGTCTCAATGAAAAGTAAAAAGGAGTTTAGTAACATGGAATACCTTGACCTAGATAGTTTAAGGGTGTGAAATACCAAGGATTTGTTCGGAAAGGATCAAAATTAATTTGTGGAAAAATTGTTGGTTCGCCAGTACAAACAGGAGTACGTGGTGATTCTTTCTCCTCTTCTCCAGTAATGTCTTCAATACTGATGAGACCAAGAGGTAGACCAATTGTAAATATAAGTTTCCTTCACGGTGAAGGTGGTGTAGGAGTAGGGGATATAGTAGCTGAAGGCAATTTAGGTTCAAAGATATTAGATTCAGGCTCGTCAATTTTTGGTTCAGTGAATTGTGTATCTGAAACCTCACCGGTATCAGATTCTTGATGAACAAGTTTGATGATTTCTAGACCATATTTATCTAAGCCTGATTCTACTTCTTGAATTTGAACCACTCCAATTTCTATGGTATCATATTCTACAATGGTAGACGTTTCAGGTTGGTCTAAGGTCCCAGATCGAGTTGATTTCGACTTCTCAGTTTTAATATTTTCCAACTAACTCGGTTTATAATTAGGGGACAAACCATGCATTCTATGCAAATGCCTCAGTAAATCAGCCACGATGAATGTTTATTAAGAATTCAAATAACATTCACAATTCACACCTAAGGTCTCTCAAAAGTAAAAAAAAAATAATTAACACATGCTAGTAAATCTAAGGAATCAATCCATGCAAACAATTTTTTCACAATGAAATCACTTGTTGGTGATGAAATCCAACATCGCAAAGATCAATGTGAAAAATAAATAAAGATAGAGCGAGTGAAACCAATTACCCTGAGAAATTTGCTTAATGAACACAATATGGTGCAAGGAACTCCACTTATTCCATCTCGAGTGAAGAACACCATCCAAAATGGTCCAAGTGAGTCTAGTCAACATTTTTTCCAGGTAAAAAAGAGACTTCTCCTCCGTTGTCACCTTGGGTAATAGCCCTAAGATTATGGTATTTAAGGTTACCACTTACAAAAATTTAACCTGGGGGGATAGTCGTAGATCAGACGTACATGCAAGGTCAGAGTAACAAATCTCAATCCCCTTGAAAGTTCCTCGAGAAGGTTAATCTAAGGTTTACTTTCAAGTGAGTGCCAAGTACCTTTGGGAACCATTTGTAATGTGTGAAAATCGCTCTACCATAACCAATGAAGTGGAGTCAATCACTCCACTGGGTCTGATATGATCTTGTGCTTAACTCCCTTGTTAGAGGATCTTCCCAAATCCAAAATGTAATAACTATATTTACTCCCTATCACAATATTCTAGTGTTTGTTTGCAGCTTTGGAAAGTTAACTCACTTCCCTATTCCAAAGTCCTACAACCTGACCTAATTTAGGTGGAAAAGAGCCATAAAAATATAAAAAAATCTAATTGATTTTATTATCATTGTGTTTTAAAGTTGTTATTTACTCAATGGGTAAATGGATGTGAAACTGATGATATAGTGATCTGACTCAAAACTTTAATGCAATCGAACATGATGTAGTAATGTTTTTATTTTGATGAATTCCTAATTACGGGAAAGAAAGAGATTTTCATTTTTTCAAAGAAAACGCAATAAATCTTCATTTCACTTTATCTCTTTTCACAAATAAAAATGTTCACTATGAAATGACCAAAATTCAGACGTTAATATTTCAATTCGTTCAACAACTCAATCACTCAAATTTTCCAAAATTCATAAGAAACCAATCAAATCTTTAAAATGGATTTGCTGAAATGAATGTTATGAAATCAATGATGTCTAAAGTGTAATTCAGAAAAAATTCAACACTGAAAGAAAAATAAATTTTGTTTCCAAGTTCAATCAAGGAAGCATATCTCATTAAAACACTTATTATTGACAAACCCTAACTTTCATTAATGAAAATGTCTTTCAAAAATGAGTAATATAATCACTTAATATGATCTTTTTGAAAGCAAAAATATTGGAAGACAGTAAATCAAGACAAAGCAATCTTTCTTTTGATGGATCCACAAGTAATCAGAAAAAGCCACTAATTCATGAAAATAAAAAATTATCAAAAATACTTCTTCACAACACTCAATCAAACTGACAGAGACTATCTGAAGGTAAAAACAAGTATAATGAAGCATTAAAAACCATAATTCCTGACTTTAATGAAAGGAAAACTCATTTTTTTAAAATTCCAGGCATTTGCGAAGGTAAACATTATGATTCAGTGCACATAAGCACTTTTGGTAAAGGCATAGTGTGAAAATATGTGATCTGTTGCTAAAGAGAAACTGTGCATGTCAAGAAAATTCAAGAAAAAAAAAATCAACCAAGCAATTCACAAAGTCCAAAATATCATTATCTTGCAAACACTCAGATAAGGATATCATAGAAGGTTTAAAATTTAAAAACAAGGAGATGATGAAGAACGAGATGTTCCCTAGCGGAGTTGCCAATGTTTTATGGCAGACTAATTGCTAATATGGTTAAAAGAAATCTCCCTAGATTCAATGACTGGATCTAGTAACAAATAGACAAGCAATCAAATATTTCTCTGAGTTTATCTATACTGAATCATAAACAAGAATGGTAAGAGATTGAATCCATACCTTTCACAAAATTCTTGATGAATATCCCGGCTATGGTTTGATGCAGCTCTTCAATGCTTAGAAACTAAATCTAAAAACATAGAAACAACAAGAGATCAAAAGCATATGAAGAATAAATCATTCAATACAACTCATACTATTGATCAAGGAAACTAGTACCTAATATTGGCCTTGATGAAGTGTGGCTCCTCCCAATGATATACAATATTCTCTTTGGATGATAAGCCTTCCAACCTTATTTGAGTAGCATAAGTCTACCTTCAGTAATCGCTCCAAACCCTCTAGCCTTTGTTTGATTTATAGGCCAAGAGGAGGAGGTTTCAGATCCTTATCTTAAGGATGAGATCCACTAAAGGTGGGATTAGGGTTCCTTAAAGAATGGGAATTAACTCCATCATCAGAGGGGTTAGTCTTGAATAAGCATCACCTCGAAGCTTTCAATTGGGATATATTCACCCAACAAAGTTTATATATTTCTCTTTTTGTTGAGTCATGTGTGCAGTTTATAGTAGAAGACATGGCGCACTTCTGCGCAAATTTCCTATTTTGGGAAATAATCATACTACATTTCTTTGCAGTAATAAAAGAGATGGTGAAAGGCAGTACTACCTCCGTTATCCTATAAAACTTATTTCTCAAATTAATAATAAAAAAACGAGGCCTATAATCATACATAGCATGTCTCTTCCACAATTATGGTTGGCCTAATAATACATCAGAAAATTCAACAAGAGAAATATCACACAGTACCTCATCTGTGAAGGGCTTGATGTTGTAGGGAAGGCGGAAATGTTGGCTGTGATGGGGATATCTTCCTTGGTGAAGTCACTCGATGGTATACACTTCAGGTATGCTATGGTCGGTAGGCCCGAGTAGCTTGACAACCTCTACTAAAATGAGGTTATCTTGGCTTCCGCTATCGATAATGAATTGTAGTGGAAAACCCTTCATCTGCATCTGGGAATGGAAGAGGCACTCCCCCTCCTCTAGATCTTTGGGTTCCTCCTTCTAGATCTTAGTGGTGGAAATGATGGAACTGGGTTCTGCATCAATGACTTGCTTCCCTTTTTCATTCCCCTTATCCATTTTTGACTCAGAATTAGAACATGCATATGATTCAGATGCCTTTAGCTCGGCCACTAGTGATTGTATTTCCCAACACTCACTTGTGTTGTGAGTGGAGCTTTAATGGAATTCACACCACTTCCCCATGTCCTTCTTTAGCTTTGTGGTGTTTTTATTCACTTTCTGCTTCAGCAGGTTGTCCTGAGTGTTCGTGCTTTGGCTTTTCCCCTTGTTCTATGGTTTGGGGGTACCTTTCCCTAGCTTCGGAGTTGTGGATCCAAAGTCTCGCTTCTTCTGCATAAATTTCTGCTCGATCTTGGCAGCATATCGATATGTCATGCCAAGCAAGGTAATGTCAAGGAACTATATTTCTTCCTGAATGTATCTATGCAAAAAACTATGGTACTTGAGCAAAAAGTGTTTCTCTGAAGCTTTAATACCCAACTTTGTGCGCAAGGTATAGAACAAATTCATCAACTCGTGCACATCTTGATCCCTTTTTTTTTGAAGTGTGTTCCATTAGATGTAATTGTTCTCATATCTCCCACAGGTAATATTTTTCCTTGATTTCAGCTCGGAAAAAATTCCAAGTTGGTGCGGTTGAAAAAAGTGAGGGTTCTTCCTCATCCCTCTGTTCACAGTAGGTTTAGGGCCTCAAAACGGCTCCGAAATTTCAGGCCCTGAAAAACTGCTAAAAATAGTAAATAAGAAAACTAGTGAAACTGACTAGGTGGAATAGGTTGGTGGCCACCAATATCCACCTGTATCATTCCTTCCCCCTTAGGAAGAAATGGTTTCCATTGCGTGTAGAGCCTCGATGAGGTGGGGAAATTTCTGTTGAACCTGGTCCCTGGTGAACCACTTTCCCTAGTGAAGGAGTTGGCAAACTTTGAAAACTCGATACAATTGGATCTTATACTTGTGAGTGCTTTTAATTTATGTGTCCATGATCCGATCAGTTGCAGCCTATTCCATGCAGTCTGGATTTAAATCTATCAGGGTGAGTTGTTCTGTAATGATGGATGTGTCCAGTAATGGCGGAAAATATGGCCAAAGGTGATCCACGTTAAACACTAGGTGCGGGTAAAGGAATGGGAAAATGCTAAGCTAAAAATAATTATCTCCCATGACCTTGGTGATGGTATATGGACCATATCGGAGTGGGCATAGCTTGCGGTGGGGTCCAAAGAGGCGCTCCTTCTCCAAATGTAACCAAACTTTTTTGCCCACGTCAAAGTTGTGTGGCACCTGATGCCAATCATGTCATTGCTTATACTTAGCATTGGCTCTATCCAATATATCATTAACCTGTTGGCAGATGTCTTGAATGCACTCAATGAAGTTTTTCACCTTGTCATCTTCATACTGGACATGAGCCGAATATGCCTGAGTA
Organism: Pinus albicaulis; assembly: GCA_034641835.2. Lineage (NCBI taxonomy): Eukaryota > Viridiplantae > Streptophyta > Pinopsida > Pinales > Pinaceae > Pinus > Pinus albicaulis. The sequence goes on from CM076574.1 coordinate 310,662,395, forward strand.
GCTGCAAATGGCATGGTTAAGTCAATGGAACATAGGGGAGGCTCTCATCCCATGTGCATGGATGCTTTGAGTTGTACATGCATAGGATGTGTACGATCACCCTATTGACGACCTCTATCCGTTCATTGGTTTGGGGATGGAAAGTTGTGGACTTGGTGAGCTTGGTATCCAACATTGACCAAATACTGGACCAAAATGTACTAAGGAACCTATTTTCCAGATCTGAGATGATAGAATATGGGTTCCCAAAGTGTACCCACACTCATTCAAAGAAGAGTTTAGCAATGGCTTCTACTATGATATTCTTCTTGCAGGCTGCCATAATGGCCATCTTCAAGAATCTATCGACGACTACAAAAACACAGTCATTTCCATGCTTATTATAAGGAAGGTCTGACATGTAATCCATGGAGATGGATTCCCAAGGTCAGCTAGGGGTAGGAAAAGAGTATAGAGACCTTGCTTCTTGATGGTCGCTTTGGAAATGGTGCAGGAAGTGCAGGATCTGATGTACTTATCGACATCATGTAGAATTTTTATCCAATAGAAATACTTCTGCAGTACTGCCATTGTTTTCTCGACCCTGAAGTGCCCAGCGAATCGACTATAGTATGCTTCCCACACCATCTTGGCATGCTCACTTGAAGGAACACAAAGGTTTCCCAGGTGAAATATAATTAGTGCATCCTGGAGGTGGAAATTTGGAACTTTCTTACCTTCCAAGAGTGTCTTGTATATGTGGCAGAATTCTGGATCGCTTCTGTAGAGAAGCGGCCAATAAGAATTCTCGTGCCCATAGGATTTGATCATAGTGGTTAGCGCTACAATCAATGGTCAATGAGGTAGTATGAAAAATTATTGGTGCTTCCCTTCTTGTACTTGATGTTTAAATGAAACTGTTGCAAGTATGTGGACCACTTTTAATCGCAATAGTTCTACAACTTCCCTTGTGTATGTATGAACTTCCCCAAAATGTAATGCTTCCATTGTCAGCAATCTTGCACAATGGAATACATCTCTTTTTCATAAGTGGGATACTTTCATTTTGTGTTGGAAAGTATCTCACTGTGATATGCCACTGGATGCCCCTGTTGAGTAAGGATTTCCCCAATAGCAAGTCAGAGCATCTATCTCGATCTCAAATGGTTGTTGTAAGTCTGGTAATGTGAGCAATGGTGCAAAGTAGAGGAGATGTTTCAACTCTATGAATGCCTTCTATTGATATTTAGACCAAAATAATTTTGCTTTCACTCCTCCCTTTGTGACTTGATGCAAGGGCAAAGTGATATTAGAGAATCCCAACATGAACTTGCAGTAGTAATTGGCAAGACCTAAAAATTTGCAAAGCTTAGTTGGAGTGGCTAGCGCTGGCCAATCCAGAATGACTTGGATCTTGGCTAGATCCACATGCACCCCCCACTCATCAATAATGTATCCTAGATACTGAACCTAATTCATGCCAAAATTGCACTTCTCCAAATTGGCACACAACTTGTTTTGCCGCAGTGTTTGGAGGACCTGTTGAATGTGGTAGAGGTGCTCTTCCCAAGTCTATATAAAGATCAGGATGTCATCCAAGTACACCACCTCTGACGTTTCACACTTTTTTGCTCTTCCGACGTTGAAAAATTCATTGCTATTTTGACGTTTCAACATCCATCTCTCTACCGATGATTTGAACTTCGTCGCTCTTCCGATGATTAATAGCACCAAAACTGATTTTTATCTTCATCCCTCTTCCGACGATTAACAACACCACAACTGACGTTTATATATTTGTCTCAAGTCTGACGTTATAATATTTTCGTCGCAAGACTGACGTTACCAAAGGTTCGTCGTAAGAGCGACATTACAATATGTTTGTCGCAAGACCGACGTGACCAAACATTCATCGCAAGACCAACATTACCAAAGGTTCATCGCAAGACTGACGTTAAAATATGTTCATTGCAAGACCGACATTACCAAACATTTGTCGCAAATCCGACGTTGGTGAAACGTTGGAATACTAACGACAACAAACTTATATGGAAGAAAAAATGTTGCAGCTCATAGTGACCAATTTCACATTTTGTGATTATAGTGGGGGTTCTGCAACTGAATGCAAGCATAGCTTGTGTATATGTGATCATTCGATCAAAAGAATTTAACGTAGGCAATAGGGCATGCTCCAGTTTGTAATATTTTAATTGGGGGTCATTGACGGGTTCGGTTTTTTCTACAGTTCTAGGTCACAGCCCTGGTGCATTTAATATGTTGTCTATCTCATGAGATTACATGACAACAGGTGTAGAATTTTGGAATTGTGGGTTAGCAGGGCTAGAATTTCTTTCTTCAAACTGTTGATTTTTTCAGGATTATTAGAAATTTATGTGATTCGAACATTGGCAACCATATATTGTATTTCATGAATTGGGCACGGAGATAAAATCCAGGTTGGTTTTTTTTCCTGTTAATCACCTCAATCATGGAGCATTATATGTCAGGTGGTCTTGTAATGTTTCCTTGGCAGTGGATACTAGCTTGCTTGACAGTGTTGATTGAATTGAGGTGATGGATCACTCTCTGTACTGTGGAGCGATAAAAAGGGTCTTTTCAACTCCTAATTACCTTCACATTAATTATCAACCCAATGACGACTTTTTATTTCAAGAGTGTACTCAGTCTGAGGCGGCTATTTACTCAAGAGTAATGTTTTGCAGTATAGTGCTTAAAATCCAAAAGTAAATGAAAGCTGGAAACAAAATCTAATTGGAACAGCAAGAAACGGAAATGTTCTAAACTAAATCATTCACTCAAACAACCATCAATCGAGGATACAGTAGCAATAACTCATTCCTCTGGATATTGATGCAATTGAAATCAAACCGGAACAAGACAATCAATCTGGGAATGAGGAAGCAATAACCAATGTTCTCTATAGTTGAGAGTCCTGCTTTAAAGCAATTAAAAGGAAATCGAAATTGAACTAAAGCTGCTATTGAAAGTAAACTAGGAAAACTCTTTAAAAGCACTCTTGCAATGAATCAACAGAAATGAACAGCAAAGCTTCATCTGACAAAAATGATTTATTAATGGAAAGGAATAGTAATGCTAAAATACTAGAATTAAACAACAATCTTAAATGGAACCGAACAGCAAAACTAAGTCATTAGAAAGACACAGCAACTATAAATGTAATTGAATCAGCAACCTATCAGCATGAACATTAATCACAGTTATTGAAGCAACAACAATCATAGTTATAATTGAATAGTAACTTAATTGAACAACCATTGCAATTATAATTGAGCAGTAATTAAATGAACCATAGTCTTAATTAGATAGCGCAGCATTAGATCAGAATTATCAGCACGACATTTCAAGTTATAATTAATAATTCTATCACTCACGCAATCCAATTATGATTTCAATATAACAAAACAATTCTGTGAAATGTTCATAAACAAAATATTACTGAACAAAACAATTTAAAGAAATGAAAAGGAAATCAAACCATCATACGGCAGCAATTGTAAAGATATGATACACAGCAGCAGCGTACTCCACCAGAGGCTGGGCCCTTAGCCGCCAGCGGACGCTGCTGGGTTACTTCAGAATGAAAAGAATGAACAGCAACTCCCAAATCATGTATTAATCAGCAAATTGTGGAATCATTACAACAGCAAAGGCTTGAGAATTACAACATGCAACAATCCCTATCCTATCATGAATAATCCACCATCATTCTTCATCATTTTTCCATCATTTTTCATCCCCAAATCATCCTCAAATCATCCCCATCTCTGATCTCTGTTTTCATTTAAATAGAGAGAGATCAGAGAGAAGTTACAATAAAGATAAGTATAACATGATTTCTATTACGAAATTGGTTTGCTTCTAACCATTTGATCAAAAAGAACAAGGCGAATTTGGCTTTGCAGCAAAGATTTGGAGGACGGTCGCAACAACAAATCTCAGAAAATTGTGCTTAAAGAACCCTGCGTTTCTCTTAGTAAAAGCCGAATTTGGGCAAACTGTTCTTTAGTAAAGTTAATTGGGTCTGTTCTGGACAAAACCCATGTTCCGGAGTTTCCATATTTTGCTTCATTTGCTCGAAATCTCAACCGTAAAACCGTCACTTCTTATTCCAGCGAATTTCTGAGTTGGCACTTTTAATGATCAAATCTTCAATCTGGAAATTATCTTGGAGGCTAAAAATGGTGAATAATGTTACAACTGATTTATTAAAACTGTCATTGATAAAATCATGCATAATCATCAATTTATTAGAAATAAAGGAGAATAAATAACATTCATTCATAAGAGCATAAATCATTATAAAATGGATTTATGTAATAAATTATAATAAATGACATGATGAAGAATAATAGAAATGGGTGGAATAAGCGTTCAAAAGTGATAATAATAATGGTATATTAACGACCCAACATGTACCTCTCTTTGTCAGTCGCAACAATGAATTGTGAATATCCTCGGTAGCGGTGCTACAATTGAATTTTTCAGATTTCAATTAGTTTCTAAGACACCATGCAAGTTGCTTCAAACACATGTGAACGCTAATGCACCATATATAAAAGTGGAAGTAGTGAAAATGAGTATGCCTTTTCTCCCACTATTAATGTCGGTACAATCCACTTCAATATGATTGAGGGATAAGCAATACAGGATGATGTAATTAAATTTAGGTGAAGAGAAGAGGGCCATGGTCCTCCTATAGACAATTCAGATTATAGCCTTATTATATTGTACTTTATGATTTTTACTTCCAAGTAAATAATATAAACATTAAAATGATATACAATGTCACAAATAAAATTTAAAAAAAAATCCAAATGGATCCATTCCATCGTTGAAACACTACTTCAGAAAAATTTAGAAGCCCCATATATTTCTTACGTTTAGAACTATACATGGATCCCTTATGTAAAAAAATCATTACAAGATGGTAGACTTCATAAATAAAAACATCATTACAAGATGGTAGACTTCATAAATCTTCTGCGCAGAACAATACAGTCTCATGGTTCAAAAAATGAAATCAATATATGAAGGTGTAGAATGGAGAACACTTCCATTGAACCATCTCTGAAGAAACGCTTCACAAGCAAGCTTCCTAATAGTTAGGTACACAAAAATGACTAAAGTAGTTGAGCATAATTTCTCACCATTGACTTCAGTAGCACCACATTTATTATTCCAGTCTCTACATTAGAAGTAGGAAAACATCACTACTAAGAAGAAATTTCTCATTGCAAACCATTAAATGAATAGAATATAATCTAAAAATACAACATATGAAAACAACCAATCTTTCATCGAAGAACACACGATGAAGCTAGAATTTCTAACAAAACACATCAAAATCTGAATCAAAATTTCCACCTCAAAACACAATCCTAAACCACTAGACAACACCACATACAATCTCAAATTCAAAACTCCATTTTTATAAATACTAAGAAGAGAACGGAAATTGGGCCACTGGACCACTAGTAATATTGGAAGCCTTATAAATGAAAAAAATTATATGGATTTACCTGGACAGTAATGACAATGAGTATGCATTTGCTCCCACGGTTGCTAGTAAAATCCACTTCAAGGTCGCTGAGGGCCAAGCAATACAGGATGATGTAATTAAATTTAGGCGAAGAGAAGAGGGCCCTGGTCCTCCTATAGAAAATGGCCTGAGCCTATGACAGAGGTTCTGTCAAATATCGAATAGGACCAACTTCTAGCCACCAAAGGAGAATATTACAAGTTCAAACATGATTTTAACAACAGGGTTCTGTAGGATTTAAAGGGTGTTGATGATGCAACCCTCAAAGAAATGTAGGATAAAATAAAGGAAACCTCTGTCCATGATATATTTGAAATTGAAGAGGAGCGAAAACCTTTAAAGCAAGGGAACAATAATGGACCGAATGACATAGAGTTGGAAAGTGATAAGAAATTCTCTACTAGATTTTTTGCATCTACAGAAGGGGATTCTTTTAGTGCAAACTCATTTTTCAAGTTAAATCCTTCACATCCAATGTTGAGGGCATGTGAATCCCTTGGTTGTAAAAATCCAACTTCATCTTAAGCAGCATGCATACCTTTGACATTAACTGGAAGTGCCATTAATAAATCTAGAAAGACAAATACAATTACTCTACCTATATTGGAGAGATTACTATACTATCCTAGATACATCTCAGCTATAAGAGTCATCATTATCACTTCGAAAAGGGAATTTTCTGTTCAGGTACATAGTCCATGTATACTCGTTGACACCGTATAGTGGTGCTTATGTTATAATATAAAAAAAATTCTATTATAAAGAGACAAACTATTCTCAAAATTGAGAGTAACAACAACTTTAGAATATCCATTTGTTATGTATGCACAAGAATTATACTCTTTGAGATTTCGAAATTCCTTGTTTTTCCATTGTGCCTTCACAGAGCATAGATCATCACTAGATTCATGATGTCTTCTTTTGGTTGCTAAGAGGATGAACTACTTATTCAGTTTTTTTATGCTTAGCCATGTCCTTCAAGCACATCACAATAGAATCCTTTCCCTAATATCACAACCACCTCCAACATTGTGCTCACATATGGCTTATTTTCTCAACAAACAAAATAGATTCAGGATAATCCTTGAAATACAGGCAGCATGGAATGTTTTCAAGGCATTGTCTAAATATTCAATGATTTTGACCTATTTTGGTCATATAATCCCATAGTTTGGTCCTAAATTGACCCAATTTAATTGTATATGGGTGCAAATCATCAAATATCTAAACAATTCTATATTTCCAATTCCAACAGTCTCTGAGGAAATATCTAGAGCATAGTTTTTAAATCTTGTTTCATTTTTAAAAATCAATAAATGTGAATTGTTTTAAAAAATGTCAACACAATTTCTAGTTGCATCTTCAAAAGTGGAACATTCCTTTCCAGCCTCCCAAATGGAATTCTGGTGAACATACTTTGCCAAAACAACAACCAGCACCTTTGATTAGCATTATGATGAGGTGAGATACTACAATGAAAGTATCAACAGTTTTATCATAAAAGGAAAGAAAATTTCAAAGTATTATAAATGCTTAGGAGAGAATTTTTCATTTGATAGGACAATACAAGAAATTTTCCTATAATTAAAACAAAACTTCCCATTCTATAGAATAAATTTGTATCTACCATCAACCTCAGTAACATGAAACTTGCAGTCAACCAGAAATGAAAAATTTTCATTGTATAGGACACCAGTGTGAAAAATAATCATTAGGTATACCACATCACTGATAAGCAATATTTATATAATAAAACTAAGATTCAAACTGGTAAGAATACAATTCAGTTATGCCAGCTTAAAAATTGGCCTTAGAAATGCCATGGTTAATGCCACAATAAGAATCTAACCAATAACATTTTTCCTTGTGTAATAGGGTGACTCCATGTTGGAGAGGTAAATCCCCTCTGCAGATAAAGATGATCCCACTAGCCCTAGAGTGGGTCTAGCAACAAACAAAACACGCTACGATATTGATTCCTAGTTACAAAATACAAAGCTACGATAGATAGCCTACCTCAAGTCCTACGCTGTTGTTGTCGAAGAAGAAGTGTTGCTTCCCGTTCCTATCTTGACATATCACAATCCTTTCACTCACCACGTCTGGACACCTGTACACATGCAGAGAAAAAATGACGGCATACAGCGTAATAATTCAAACATGTAACTATCAATCAGTCGGAAAATATTGAACCCAATTGCATTACACAGATAAGCAATACAACAGTGGAACCAATAACGTAATCGAGCATATATTAAAATGTGAAAGAAAGATTACAACTAAGTTCTGACATTGCGTTATTCCTTTGGCAGGGCTTCTAGTGGATCGTGTCTCACAAAGCTTTTCAGGAATTTAGACAAGGCTCTCTCTCTTGTGGGGTTCTCCTTAGCTCTGCTCTCAATAGTTGCTCAGCTATAGTTTTCTTCCCAAATTTTCAGCTAGCATGCAAATGGAGAGGGTAGGCTTTTATAGAGGGAGAAGGAGAGGTTAGGCTCCCTATAATCATGGGGTAGATTCCTATCTCTTAGGAAGATTCCATGAGAGGTGGAAAACCTCTTCCTAAACAAGGAGATCCGGAGCCAAATAGCCCAACCTCTTTTTGATGGTTCATTCCCGAGATTGTTAAATGAAACTTCCGCCTCAATTTGTTAAAAAACATTCCAAAACAGGTTGGCGTGGGTGAAACACAGGGACAAAGCACCAGCTGGCGTGCCCACTAGTGTATATTTTCCCCATTGGCATGAGGGATGAACTGGCTACTCGCACCAATGCCAAAACATGGGTTTTTGGGGCTTTTATGAGGAAATGTTCTCAAGGAGAATTCTTGCCCTTATGTAGAAGGATACCATTAAGGTGTTTTCAGGAATTTTACTATCCACAGGTCACGGGAATAGTCCTCCAATGTACGGGACGAGGGATTTTAGGGATGGTGACAAAATGTTGTGTAAAAGATGCCCCCTAAAGCATGAGGTCCGAGAGAGAGGGAGGGGTGAAATTCTTTATGAGAACGCGTTCAATTGAAAACACTATCGTTGGAAGAGCTTCTCGTAAAAATACAACTGATATTTCTGATACGTGATATGTGGTATGGGCGCAGCCATCCATAATAAAGTGGACAAAATCTTAGATCCAAGGTATGGATGCAGCCATCCAGCAAAATGAGGATCAACAAGTAGACTCAGGTATGGTCGCAGCCATCCAATCAAAAGAGTCATGTAATAAGTCATAACAATCCACAAAGAACTCGCAGCCTGGATCTCATCAGACAAAATCCAAGGTCTTGTGCTCCATCTCGACCTGAAAAAAGTACAAGTTCGAGCATGTGAATATGTGAGTTGAAGTCAAACATGCAAGAACATCGTCTGATTACCAGCCAATGATGAAAATTGTTAACAGACGCAAGAGAAACCACCAATAATGACAATGGTTCTCAAGGTACAAGAGGCACAGTCCACAGAATGTGAATAGTGATATAACGTTGAACACCCGCAGAACCATCCGATCAAAGGCCAATAATGAAAACCTTGTGTCAAATGCGAAGAAACTGCCATTGAGGCATGCAGGCTCCAAGGTACCTGAAGGGAGTCTCTAGATTAATTTCCTGGATAATAATATAAAGTCGACAAGAAGTGACCTTGATCTAAGGTGGACCATAATGTTTCCCACATCATCGACACGAGACAGAGGAACATGATGTTTGTGAATCAAGACCAACCAAGAATCAGAGGGAGGTTGAAAACTGCAGAGGCCAACTTCTCTTGAACATATCGGCGGCACAACACTAGATTTGGCAGTATTTGATATCAAGGGATCTGAGGTCATGGTGACGTGGAAAAGAGCAGATGAACAGTCAAAAGAGATTACCCAAACCCATGAAGGTAAGTAGATAACAAGATGAGATGTTCCCAACCTGACACGAATGTAGACAAGTGCCATGTTCAAGAGCGACATACTGCCAATACGACTACGATTTTGGTTCCATTTTCCCCCACCATTTCTTTGTGATGTAAGTTTTTCCTTCTGACAAATCCAAACTAGTACATTTTACGAGCCCTAGGAAGGAGAAACTCAAGTAACGTCATTGCGACAGAGTCCGATGTCATCAGTTTTTAACGAGTCTGAAAAAGGAAGAACTCAACATATTTTTATGTTTAGAGACTTTGAAAATATGGCGGAAAAGAAAAATCCAGCAGTCCCTTTTCGTAGGTAGTCTCACAGATCTGAAAAGGTAGAAAAAAATTCTGAAAGAACCTCTTAGTCACGATAGGCTAAGGTATTCCTTGTTCATAAATAATCCATCCCAGCCTGAAAAAGGGTTAAACGTATACTAGGTAGATATCGTTTCACAGCCATTTAATGAGTTCAAAATGAAAATAATCTCGACAATATTTTCAATTTTAGAGAATAAAAAAAGAGCTAAAATTTGACTCCTCCTAGAGGAATGAGTTGTATTAAGGGTAGCTACTGGTTTCGTGATGGTGGAACTACTCAAAACAATTAAAGGTTAATAGGTTGGCAAACAAGACCACTCATTGCAGCGGTTCCTCGGAAATGGGTAAAACAATCAAGTGAAGGCGTATGATCGGCCAAGAAAACGGTCACAATGGAATGAAAAAACCAAGGCTCATCTGGAAAAACAGGCTGATAAAATGGCAATCACGAGAGGTAAAATAAGAATGGTTTCATTTTTACACAATCTTGAAACAAATATAAACTATGCTTGAAACCGGTTTCATTTTTACACAAGCTTGAAATGGAAACAAAATATGCTTGAAAAATTAAGCATGCCCCCAGCATGGTGACTCAATTCTAGGTACATGCCCCCCAAGCTTTAGTCCATATGAATGACAGATGGAGTGAAGGTTCAAAGTACGAGATCAAGAGAAAGACTCGACTGGGATTTTACGAGATCTAATCAATGACTTGAATTGAACATGAAAGTGTTTCATTGTTTTAACGAGGTTGACATAGAAAACAAACTATCCTCAGATGACCTTGTTTCATTTTTTAAGGAGCTTGACACAGGAAAATGAACAATGCTCTAAAGACCTTGTTTCATTTTTTAAGGAGCTTGACACAAGAAAATGAACTATGCTCCGAAGACCTTGCTTCATTTTTTAAGGAGCTTGACACAAGAAAAAGAACTATGCTCTAAAGACCTTGTTTCAATTTTTAAAAAGCTTGACACAAGAAAATGAACTATGCTCTGACGATCTCATCATCTCGAATAAGAAGTCATGGATTCCAAGAGGGTCAAATCTGATGGGAGAACAACATCTTGGAAATCAGGACCTAATGCCCCCAGCACACGATGCACAATGGCACTATCACTGAACATAGGCACGGGACAAGTAGCCACATAATTAACCTGCGATGACAAAAATACAACCAGCGGATAAAGACCTGGAAGGGAAGATGGTGGACCAAATGTCACGTCAAGACCAAATAATGAAAGTTGATCAATGGTCATGATCCGACCTTTGTGTGGGAAACAGATCACATGAAAGAGGGAAGAGACAAGCGCTCCCATGACATCAGTATAATTGCGCCCTAAGAGTAAATTTAAATCCAAGGGGCATGGAACAACCATCATATCTATATAGACGGTTTTCCTTCCCAAAGTAACAGGAAACTTCGGAAGGATCCCTAACGATTGGATGGTTCCTCTGTTAAAAGCCAACAGATTTTGAGTAACAGGAATAAGTAGTGGAGAACCAAAAGCTTTCCAAGTAGTGGAAGACAGAATACTAACAGACGCGCCTTCATCTATAATAGTGTTGGGTACAACCAGATCAAAGGTTTGTACGGTTATCTTGAAAGGCACATAAGACGGAAGGCGGTATCCTACAAATCGACTCCAATCAAAGGAAGCGACCAAACTACTTGTATGGGATACCATCAAACTGAGATGGTTTTCCCTGGTGTTACCGGAGCAAGAAGAGCACTCTCCTGGACTTCCATCACGGGAGTAGAAGGAACAACTTCTTGAACTACATGGATAGAAGAATCTTCCTCCAAGTCCGAAGAATCTGAGGAAACAAGAAGAACATGAGGGGGATGAGATCCACTCTCAACGGAAAATACTTGATGAACCATAGGCGGGATCAAGTCAACCGATTCCACGTCCAATGGTTGGCCGGGAACAGATTCCTGAATTTGAATTTCTGGGGGAGCGGGATCAACCAAGGATGACTCTTGACCGATCGTGGAATCAAATAGCAGAGGAATCAAAGAAATTTTCTGGTAACCAACCGGAAGGGAGGGTGTAGAAACAATAGAGTTGTCCAACACTCTCTTGGCTTCATCCATGTACAGACAAAGGTGAATGGGATGATTCCCTTCACACAACCTACAGGGATTCGTAATATTACCCTGGTTCTTATGATTCTTATCAGTAATAATCGAAGATGTGTCACCAATATGACTTCTAGAAGCCAAAGGCAATGACGGACGACCATCGGACCATGCTTCAAGTACCTTGGGAATGCCAGGGCAGTCTCGAAGAAGATGGTCACCTTTGCAGAGCATGCAAGGGAATTTGACCTTTCGTGGAAGTTCGAATGGTTCTATAATGGACGGTTTCTTAAGTGTAGTAGCTGCAGTCTTAGCCTCTCGATTATCTAACTTTTCTTCTTCGTCTTCTTCTTCTTCTTCTTAGCCACCTACTTACTAGAATCCAAACTTTCACCAGGTGAAGTAGAAGAGGAGGACGAAGAAACAGGCGAAGGAGGGGAGAGGTCCACTTTAGAATCAACATGATGTTGTTCAGGTGGAGGAGATGGTTTTATAGTGGACAGAACACTCGAGACCACAGAGGTTGAGAATAACCAAATAGGAAACCCAACAGTTAACCTAGGGAGGGATAGTGTTGCCATATAAGGAGCACCAACATTCCCAAAAGAAGGAAAAGGACCAGGATTCCCCTCAAAGGGGATTCCTTGGTTGGTAAACTTCTGAAACGTTGTCATTGGAAACAACCTTAAAACAAAAAAATAAGGAAGATAACTTTAACCAGGAAGATTTCGTGGGCAAGTATTATTTTAAGACATTGAAACAAAACTCTGTCGTTTCATATTTTAAGAGTCAAGAAACAGGCAAAAGGTGACTCTATCACTTTCAGGTTGAAACGAGCATGAAAGGACAAGTGCTCGATGATCTCTTCTCTTTTTAAAGAGTCACGAAAAGATCGAAATGACTACTCTGGTAATCTAATAAAGAGGGTGTACCAAGTTTCCGTGAACTGCCATATACACATTGGTGATCAAATGAAAGAGAAATGACCAAGGACTTAATGTACGTGCAGGTAGTCTCCCGAATGCTGTGTTCGGTGTATCACGGTTACAAGGTGGCAGACTTGGCTTCCTATGGATAAAAGGATTGAAACCTATAGGGGTCTCCCTTTATATACTCGACGGTATGGGGAGCGCAAGTCCGTACTAGTGTTGTCTAAAGCCAGATGGCGAATGACAACTACTAGGTTTAAAGACGTCGTAACACGTCTCTAACTTTGACCACTAAATATTACGTTAAGTTTCAATGTTTCCTTAGGTTAATCGAAATAAATTTTAAAGTTGATCATCGATTTACGTTTCACTTCCTTGGTCCTACCAAATGTTGAATCTCACAAATCCCTAAATGCAAGCTACATGCCATAAAACACCATTTCGTTCAATGAAAGGCTATCTACGAGAGAGTTAAGATCTTCCGAGTGATAGCAACAATATGAACATACAAAAACATCCAAACTGAATCTAATGCAAGCTAATGAAACTGAAAAACTCTTCCCTAGAATTATATAATGCTAGAAATGTGAAAGGTTTTCCAATTTTCACTATGCTAATCAAGAATGCAAAAGATTTTTTTTATATTTTTCAATATATCAGATCAAGTGCACTAAATGATATAAAAAATAAATCAAAACAATGATTTTGAGAATGGTGAAGCAAGAGCTGAAACAAAACAATTTCCCTCAACTTAAAACAAGCAAAACAAGACTCAAACTAATGACGAAATCCCTCAAATCAAAGAAAAATCTCAAAAGAGACCCAAACAAGCCGTGTAATCTAGGCTTGGAGTGACAAGAGAAAAACTAAATGAAAGAGAGTACAATCACTCAACTAATGCAATCACTCAAATGGATCCAAGAAGCTGAATGCAAAGAAGCAGAAACGAAGTTGACTGGGAAACCAAGGACTCGAAACTCCCACGAGAGGCTCAGCAGACTGAAGCACCTAGAAGACCTAGGGATGAAGAGAAAAACTGACAAAAAAGGGCAAAAAACCAAAGGACAAGGGCTGATATTAGTCAAAAATTACTCTAAAGCACTCAAAAAGTCAGAAAAAACAACCCAGGATGAAAGCTTAGGCTCAAAAGCTCCAAAACCAAGCAGACCACAAACCCTACCATGGTTTGTGCCCCTATCTGGCTGTAATCTGCGCCAAACAGGGAATGGCGCAGGAAATGAACTGGCAACTCATGCCATTTGGCACGACTGTTAGGCAGGAAAACACGCCAACAAGGTTTATTCAGATAAAAAGGAAAAATGAGCAAACAAAGAGAGGTTTGATCTCTAGGGGGCTGAACAGGGGTTTCAAACCAAGAAAGATGAACCAGGAAGGTAAATTAGACCAACAAAAAGCCAAAACACAACCCAAATAAAAGAGGGACTAACTCACACTCATCCCCAGTGGAGTCGCCAATTCGTTGGAGAGGTAAATCCCCTCAACGAACAAAGTCGATCCCACTAGCCCTAGAGTGGTTCTAGCAACAAACAAAACACGCTATGATATTGATTCCTAGTTACAAAAGACAAAGCTATGATAGATAGCCTACCTCAAGCCCTATGCTGTTGTTGTCGAAGAAGAAGCGTTGATTCCCATTCCTAGCTTGACAGATCACAATCCTTTCGCTCACTGCATCTGGACACCTGTACACATGCAGAGAAGAAATGACAGCATACAATGTAATAATTCAAACATGTAACTATCAATCATTCAGAAAATATTAAACCCAATTTCATTACACAGATAAGCAATACAACAGTGGAACCAATAAGGTAGTCGAGCATATATTAAAATGTGAAATAAATATTACAACCGAGTTCCGATGTCACGTTCTTCCTTTGGCAGGGCTTCCAGTGGAGCATTTCTCACAAATCTTGTCGAGAATTTAGACAAGGCTCTCTCTCTTACAGGTTTCTCCTTGGCTCTGCTCTCAATAGTCGCTCAGCTATAGTTTTCTTCCCAAATGTTTAGCTAGCATGAAAATGGAGAGGGCGGGATTTTATAGAGGGAGAAGGAGAGGTTAGGATCCCTATAATCATGGGGGAGAGTCCTATCTCTTAGGAAGGTTCCATGAGAGGTGGAAAACCTCTTCCTAAACAAGGAGATCTAGATCCAAATAGCCCAACCTCTTTTTGATGATTCATTCCTGAGATGGTTAAAGGAAACATCCACCTTAATTTCTTAAAAAACATTCCAAAACAGGTTGGCGTGGGTGCAACACAGGGATAGAGCGCTAGCTGGCATGCTCACTAGTGTATATTTTCCCCATTGGCACGAGGGATGAACTGGCTACTCGCGCCAATGCCGAAACATGGGTTTTTGGGGATTTTCTGAGGAAATGTTCTCAAGGAGAATTCTTGCCCTTATGCAGAAGGATGCCATCAAGGTTTTTTTAGGCAATTTTACTATTCACAGGTCACGGGAATAGTCCTCCAATGTACGGGATGAGGAATTTTAGGGATGGTGACAAAATGTTGTGTAACACTCCAAGGCAGACAATGTAAATCTAATATCTAGAAAACTATCAAACATCTGACAGAATTTCCTTTACAGGAAACTTGTACATCAAAACATGCTCACGGCGTAAAATGTACTTGTACCAAATATTACAAAGAATTTTGGAAATCAAATTTAGTAATTGGTTTTCATATTGTGTTTTAATATAATTGCAACTTGACATATGCTTAATGTTGAAAATTTTAACTATCAAACTTCCATTATAGGAGCCACATCCCAGTTTACAGTGAAGGAAGCACATTTCATAGAAAGATCACCTCCGACAGTTTTGCAATTCAATGTAATTTGAATGAATTAAATGACAAATGGTGTATCAAATAAGGTATGCATTCCTCCAAAAAAATGAGAAACTTCAGCACTTTAGTTACATAAATTGACTTCTTTGTCTTAAGAAATAAATGAAAAAATGTGGATGTCGTGATTGCATGTGGATCTTAACTAAAAGTTTTGTTACATGAAAGCTACTCCAGATGTGCCATCAAAACCTGTCAATCCTTTGCAAACCCTCGATTGTATATCTTAATACCTATCCTCATATGATATGGTATATTTTTTCACAGAGGTAAGAATGGATGCCAGTAAATCTTTCGAGCCTTGAAATATCATTAGATTTCTTGATCATTTACCCCAAATTACAACACAATCTAAAAATTTGGACAGCTCGTTTTGGCTAAGATACATTAGTGACCTTTTTAAATAGTGATAACTATTAGATACATTCTCAGCCCATGTATGAACGCTATATAAAATTAAATTGCACCCATTTCGAATGAATCAACATTGAACCTTATCACCAAATTCTGTCACTTCTCCCGACAGATAAGATAGGTACTTCATTGATAAAATGTGTCTCACAACCTTTATAGCTTGGGATCAGAAAATGAAATTTTTTTGATATATGACACCCATTATCACTCTGAAAATGGAATTTTATGTTCAGGTACATAGTATCTATCCATGACAGGGAAAATTTTAGGGGCTAATATTCGCAGGTGGGCTAATTTTCCATGATTTTTATAAAAAAAAAGATTCGCCATTTTCTATTTATTTGAAAATTAATTCACCCAAATTTTATAGTATAAAAAAAAATTATCCTAAAAATCACCAAAATTATGTGTAATAATATAAAATAATTAAAAACCTAAATATTTTTACAAAAATATAATTAAATTTTTTACAATTGACATACTCAGGTCTAGTAAGATTCGCCAAGGTTTCTAAACTTTAAGATAAACTTCCATCCTTCAAATTTTCCCTAGTCCATGAGATATTTGAAATTGAAGAGGAGCGAACAATAATAATGACAATAATAAGGATATCAACAGTCGGGCTTATATCATTATTCTAGAATACCTTCATCAAAATAGGCAGAGAAAAGCTTCTTGGATAATAATTTTCTTCATGAGTAAAGGGGCATAAGGTGTTGATCCTCTTCTTCAGTTTTGAGAATAATTTGTCTCATACAGTATCTTACCTTGAAGCCCCGTAGTAGGATCATTGAAATAATTTGTCCTGGAGGTGTATAAAACTATAGACCTTTGAATATTGTTTTATGATCAAGTCTCCTCTATGACAGAAAGTACTTCCTGTACATATAACACCATCAGATTGAGAAATAATTCAATCATTGTGTCACTAATCCTAGGCTATAACAAGAATTCTCAATTATTCATTGACATATTCTAACATAATAATATTTGAGGCAGACTACTAGAGGCATGTTAAGGAAGTTCAAACTTACTATATATTCCCAACTGATTCACTACAACAAAAAATTCTTGCACAGTCTGTTGAAATTGTGCCCTCTTGAGACTTCTAATGCAGGTGGAAGTATGGGTGAAGTTAAATGTGAGTGCATTGAATGCCTAGGTAAAAAGTAAAGAAAAGGAACATGGAAATTATGGTGTTGGCTGAAAGTATGAAAAATTGAGCCAACTAAATCTCCAACTAGGAAGAAAAATAGCGATTAATCACATAATTGGAAAGCCAAGTGTGACTCTTCACAAATTGGAAAGAAAAATTATGACTACCTCATCCCATCGCATTGACAATATATAGAGTAGAAGGCCTACACTTCACTAGTACTATATTTCCCACTACCGATAATAGTTTTTCTTGTCAAACACAACTATTCCTTCATCACAATCGTACTTTGCATCTGCAAACTTTGTTTTAATTCCTCTCAATCAAATCACATTATAGGTTAGTTGTTATTCGTCTTCTGGTAATGATTGGAAATGTTTCATATGAAATGTTTTGCTGAGATATAGGAATATGAAGGAAGACAACATAAATCCCCTGTATTAAAACTTGTTCTCCATCACTTATTAGAAGAATTAATGTGTTGGCTCAAGGGGTCCTGACCCAGGTTCGGAGGTTAAGGTTTGCCAAAAAACCCCTATACTACTGGCCCTTTCGGCAGTGACCTACTTGCACAGGCCAAAGTCTCACCCAAAGCAGTGTGGGAGCGTGCTAGAACCAGGTTTCTGCACCCTAACAGAGAGAGTAGGTAATTCAACTAGATCCGCATTCGCAGCCTATCGAGTTCACATGAAATAGATCTATTCACAAGGTTGCTAATAGTATAATCGCAATATAGAAATCTAATATCATGCACAAAGCTAGTTAATAACTACGCATCCACGTGTGTATCCTTAGTGATCAGCATACAGTACCATAGCGCATCATCAATAGATTAAAGTTATACCATAACATAGATAGATTCACAGCATAAGCCGAAAACACAACGGTATCTGTAACAGATCCCAACAGTTCGTAGCAACAGAAATACCTTAGATCAGATAACTCAGAAATACTTCAACCATATCCGCATATTTTAGTATCCAAAACTTGATACAATCCGACACAGCCTGCGCACACAGCCAGCAGGGTCTGCACACAGCAGGACTAAGAATCTCCACGCACACAGTCAGCAGGAGTCCTTACCCTAACAACCAACAACATATCTAACAATTCGCACTTAGCATCAAACTTAATTCTTTTTTACCTTAAGATTAAAAAATGCTCATCTATTTATATCGTCTTAGCCTATGCTTCCAATGGTTCGAAAACCATGGTTTGCGGACTCTTAGTCTACCCTTGACCCATTAAAATGCATTCAGGACTTTGACCCACCCAAAATCCCATGTGTTAGACTAATTAAGAACAAAACTATACAAAATTCGCAGCTTTAGGGGACCCTGTTCCAACAGTCTCCAAACACAATCTTGTGACTCGTCCCGAGTCACTGCGATGGTGGGGTCTCCACCTGTGCCTGCAGTAGTTTGACCACCCCGACCAGTGGTGATAGCACTCCTTCACTCTGAGCAGCAGTGATGCTCTCCAGAGTCTGGTTCAATTGTTTAACAACAACATCAATATCCTGGGAGAGTTGAGGGCTTCGTCAGCCCATGGCTTAAGACGGTCACTGAGATTCTTATTCTTCTGGTGGAGTTCGTCAATATCATCCCGAACGGCATGGCTAGTTCACAGTCATGCTAATCATTGAGCAGGGACTAGAGTAGGCATCGTGGCTTCGATCTGCTCGAACACTTCTTCCTTCTGTCGCAGGTCCTGGTTGATTTCATGTAGGATCGGGTTGCGTTGTACTTTGGTCCATAACTGCATGGTTGTATCCAGCAATTTGGCACCCTGGGCAATCTGTCTGGTAATCACATTTGTGGTTGCAGTAACCAGTGCAGCTCGTTGGGCCCGCACCTCTGATGGTGTCTCTGGCTGCAACTTGGCTTGCAAGTCCGCGATCTATTGTTCCATCTGTGTTTTGACTACATGGATCTCCATCCTTGAGGCTTTTAATGGTGTGACCAGCCCCTCAATATTGGCCTGGGGGGTAGCCGTGGCTGGTATTTCATTTGTAACATATGCGCAGAGTCTACTAATTAAATGTTCCAGCTCCGTCTCCTACGCGGTGGCAAGGGTGCATGCAGCCTGGTCCTGAGATACTTTAGCAACCTTTTCTTCAATCGTTTGCTCAGCTACGTTGAGATGATGGTGCACTTGGTGATCGCAATGCTAGATTTCTTCAAAGAGTGAAATTTTAAGCAGCTGCAATGACTCATGAGGTAGTCGAGCAAGATCTAATTGCACTCCTGCACAAGCATGGAATTGTGCACCTAAGTCAGGGGAACTCATTATCAGGGCTGCGTCAGGCAGCAGACAGGGACGACTTCCAGTTGTAACCATGACTGCACTGCTAGTTGCGGGGTTCGACCTCGCTTGGGTCATGCTGGTCTACAAGGCATCTGCTTGGAGCTCAAAAGCATGAATTCCTGCTTGAAGTGTATCAACCACGGCTTCTGCTGCTCCTCGAGAGCTATCCATTTGTCTTTTGCCTCCAAGGTGACTGCATCTGCAATCTGCTCAAGATCATCTTTGGTCAGTGTAACTCCTGTACCTCATTTTGGTCAAATGGCATGCTATTTCTTATGCGACCCCTTGATAGGCTCAGTTTTCCGCTTCGTGCCTTGGGGGGAATCAGTACCTCCCACCTCCAATCCTTTTGTCCACAGCTCCGACTGCGAATCCGTTTGTGTTTTTGCTTCTACATCCTTTTCAGTGGGCTATTTCTGCTGTGACTCCTTCTGTGAGTCGATGTTCCCTTCTTTTTCAGTGCCTTTGCTCGATCCACCAGTTTCTTTGGTCGTGGTGGAAGTGATTTTTATAGCACTTATGCTTGCAATTCCCATCGTACCGGTTCTGAGCCCAAGCTTCCACTGCAGAGGCCATGTAGTGACTATATGATCAATATCTTTGTCCATAGCCATATATGGGAGTGAGACCCAGGCTTTATCCTTGCGTTCCCTGATTTGGACACTGTGCATGGTGATCTAAAATGTCGTGATTCTCTTGTGCTTGTCATACACTACTGGATACAAGCGAGGTCGAGAATTGATGGTTGCTCTGGAAGAGGACCTAGAAGACTTCTTTGTCTTCGATGCGTTGTGCATCCTTAGATACCCACAAGTTCATATAACGAGCCCCTTCACACATGTCTTGGGTGAGATCATGGAGGACCGATTCCTCCGGTGCTTCCCAAGTGACCAACGCAATGAGAAACAGTAACCAGGAATAAAAAAAGGCTCATCCCTACTCCTGGGATTCTCGGACGTTGGCCATAAATTCGTCGCACAAGTATTGGGCCCAATTGAAGCATACCCATTTCCTACATTGGTCTACTAAATTAATTACATATGCAAGGACAGTGGTGACCTGGCATTTTCGCATCATATTACATGCCAACAACATGGTGCCCAATTGCGTACTAGGGACACTGATGGATTTGATTATAAAGTCTTGAGTATTGCGCTCCACATTGTAGGTTTTGCGCACGTATTCAGCAGTCTCCCCCTCATAATTCTTGCCAACGTGCTCCAAAGGGTTTGGTCCTTTCATGGGAAGACCAGTAATTCAGTGAATGAGCGTAGCATCGATGGGGATTCGATCCTGGATCCACTTGTAGCCCTCATGAACCAGTGCGAGCAGCTGACGTGCCAGATGGTCCGTGATGTTGTAGTGGCTAAAGTGTGGCATATGTAGTAGGTTCAGGAGCTCGGACCTAGCCAAACCATGCACCCATCGCATGGGGACAATATTTATCCCATCGTCTTCCTAAATTCTGTCAAGGTATAACTCGGGTGCTAACTCAGGGAAGGCCTCTAAATTTTCCAAGTCACAATCATGAAATTTTATCTCATTGAGTATTCCAAAAGATTCTCCAATGACGGGGACCTCTCCCAGAATCAGCGGCATCTGTAGGGAGGTGATCAGGCCGTCGAGGTTCTTTGGTGTGCATGTTGAGGGCCTGCATAGTCGAACAAAGGGTGGTAACCAATTGATAGGTGCGACGACCTGGGCCTCTTTCTGAGCAGGGTAGGCTTGGGGCATCACTCGTAGGGATTTTACATTTCTCGAGGAAGTACGGGGCTTCACCCCAACACATTTTGCAGGTTTTATGAACCTTGAGGTTTTTCCTTTCCTTTCTTCTTGGTTGGGCTTGGCATGGAGATTAGTGGGTTCAACAAGATTAGTGGCCATCATTCTAGACCAAAAAATAAACTCGGGATGGCTACTATCTGAGGGGGAAGCGCGCTCAGACATAAAAAAAACATAAAAGACATAGAATCGTGCAGAGCACAAACTGTTCAGGATATACGGAACCCCCTTCTGAGTTATCCCCTTGCATTTATAGCCCTGGCGATCGACCAATGGTTGGGTAAACCTTCTCCAAAACTTACCACCAAGTAAAAGGTAAAAAATCTCCAGAAATTGCCTCATTAAATGACAGTCGCACACATCTATCAATGGTAACTTTTACTTTTTACCTGATTTTACTGTTCCAATGGCTAGTTTCTACACCTCCTATGCACCCCTATGCTCCCTGCAGACCTCTTGTGTGCCCAACGTACTTCCATGTGTCCAGAACACCTACTACATTCTGAACCTACATCTGCACCTTCGGCGTACCCCTCCAAGCTTCCACGCCTGCTGCTGCATCCTATGCGTACCATGGTACGTTTCACACTTACCTTCCTTGGTGGACAGAGCCTACTTTATACAGCTACTCTGGCCATATAGTCATTTGATCTGATGCGGTTTGATTCGGTTTCCATTGACATAGCCAAGTAGCATATCGCTGCGTAGGGTGGCTAATTGAACAACTCCACCATCTGTGATTTCTTTAACTACATAGGGCCCTAGCCAGTGTTGTTGGAACTTCCCTGGGTGTTTCAAAAACTGGCTATTATACAGTAGCACAAAGTCACCCTCCGCAAAGGAATTTTGTTGAATATGTCAATCATGACATGCCTTATCCCGAGCTTTCTAAACCTGCAAATGGAAATTAGCAATGAAATGGTCTTTCTCCAAAGCCACAAGTTGCGCTAACCGCTCCTCCATGATATCAGGCTCCACCATATTCGTAAAGGTTGTGATGCACAGGCTAGGAACAATGTATTCCATGGGCATAATGGCCCCCTTTCCATAAACCATTCGAAACGGTGTTTTCCATGTCAACTTCTTATAGGTGGTTTGGTAGGCCCAAAGAACAGACGGGATGCGCACATCCTAGTCATTGTGATCAGTGTTACAGACCTTGGTTAGTGCGTGCTCCAAGAATTTATTAAAAGCTTTGACCGCTTCATTTTCCTAGGGATGATATGGATTGCTTTTTGCATGATGGATCCGAAATTATTTCATCAAGGCCTGTATCGTTTCAATTACAAGGTGCGTGCCTCTATCGCTCATCAGGATTTTTGGACATCCAAATCTGGTCAGAATCTGCTCAAAGATTAAGTGTGAAGCAGTATCTGTAATGCAATCCTTTACCGCTTGTGCTTCAGCCCACCTAGTTACATAATCAGTAGCAGTTATAATGTAATGCGCACATGTCTTCTTTCCGGGTGGGTTGATAGGTCCTACAAAATCAATGGCCCATTTTTTGAATACTTGCAGGTCCATTTTCCGTTGAAGGGGCATTTCATCCCTGCATGACAGCCTTCCGGTTCATTGGCATGTATTGAAGGCCTTACAATAGTCTTGAGAGTCGCTATGCAGGGTAGGACACCATAATCTAGCTCTTAAGATCTTCTGTGTCGTTGCTTTCCTTGCGTAGTGACCTTCTGCTACCCCATCGTGGGCTTCTGCCAAGATAGCATGTCGTTCATGTTCCAAAACATACCTTTGTAGCACTTCATCAACCCCCATCTTATATAGATGACCTGGGATGATGGTAAAGTATGCAACGTGGGTTACCATCTCTTTCTTCTATTGTACCGAATACTCGGCCAGTGTTATGCCTGTGGTCAGGAACTGGATGATGTCAGTGAAGTGTGCATCAACAACCTTAGTAGAAAACAGTTGCGCTTCAGGAAATCCTTCCTCCAGTCGGTTGGTTCCTCGCTAGTCTCAATTTGAGACCAGTGATCTGGCCCAACATTCAACTTCCCTGGCTTGACAATGATTTGAAAGTTGTATTCCTAGAACAGCAGTAGCCATCAGCATATTCCCCCCCCCCCCCAACACAGGCTTATTCACCAAGTACTTCAAAGGTGAATGATTTTTAAACATTTTGAAGTTTCCTCCTAATAGATAGTGTCGATACTTCTGTAATGCATAGACCATCGCCAAGCCCTCCCATTCTATGGTAGAGTAGTTGCGCTCTGCACCAAAGAGTTTCCTACTAGCAAATGCAACCAGATTATCAATGTCTCCATCTCCAGGCTATGTAAGGACCGCTCCCAGGGTGATTCTTGATGCATCGACATGAACATGGAACACCTTTGCCCAATCAAGAAAAATGAGGATAGGCGCAGAGACCATCTTTTCTTTGAGTAGCTCTATAATGTTCCCACTTAGCCTTAGCTAAGAGGAACATTCAATTTTGTTTTAATTTATGTTTCATGAATAAATGAATAAAGGCGGACATGTAAAACTCCTAAAAATTCTGAATAAATCAATGCCCATGTGAACAAAGACAAATCAAGGCCATGTAAATAATCACTTGCAGGTGTGAAAGAGGTTTGAGCTAAAGACTGGTTCAACCTTGACCAAATCAACAGCGTTGTCTAGGTTCATTGCATCTCCAAAAGGGACAGCACAATTCTAGAAGGAAGCCTGTCATGTGAAAAGAACTAACTCATCAATATGGTTTAGGTTTTGAAAAATTTTTCACATATTATAAAAGGAAAAGGAGGGCAGCAAGAGAAGGTTGTTGATTATACATAAATATGAGTATTTGACTGCTTAGACAAATACCATTCTCTGCTGTTTAGTGGAGGATTCTATCTAGAATTCCTATGTAGGGATTTCACCTCTTCCTTTGAGGATTCTTGGAGGAGTTTTTGCTGAATTGAACCACTATCAGTCTTGAGGCCAAGCTCCATCTTACATTACAGCATTTCTCATCTTGAGGGTTGAGCTGTCCTGTGAGCTGCAGTAAGTGGGAGCCTAGATTTGCAGAGATCTAATATATTTTTGGAGCCTCTTTCCCAAGGAGTGGGTCCTTTGACCTCCTGGAAAAGTGTCTCATTGCTTTGTACTTTAGATATGCAATTTTACAGTATGTTTCTATGCCATTTGAGCTAAATCATTGTTCCCATGAGTAGACTATGTTATTTTTGTATGAGGGTTTTCATGGTGTCTTGCTCATAGTTTAGATCAGAGATCTCTAGTGCTGGGCTATGCCTTCTACTTCGTGATCCATGGATTAGCTTGCTGATATATGTTCTATTTGGATCTGATCCATTGTAATGAAATTTTATATTCATAAATTTACTGCAGCAATTTCCATATCTGCAACTTGTTTCTCAGATCTACTCTTATTTATGCATGCTTTTGTCAAAATTCCAAGTGGATCTTGAAGAGAAGAAAATATAGCCTCTAGATCTGAAATAGATCTGATGTTTTGTCCACAGATCTGTCCTAGATCTATGTTGTAACTTACATCTGCTAAAGCTCCTTAAAAATAAAGTTGTTGAGCCATTTCTGCAAATGTACATGTGTTATAGCTCT
This sequence comes from Pinus albicaulis, assembly GCA_034641835.2. Classification (NCBI taxonomy): domain Eukaryota; kingdom Viridiplantae; phylum Streptophyta; class Pinopsida; order Pinales; family Pinaceae; genus Pinus; species Pinus albicaulis. The sequence goes on from CM076574.1 coordinate 310,687,283, forward strand.
CTTTTCTGAAGATTCTTGCTGTATTGTCTCATGCATTATACTGTAGAGTGAAAGGGCTTGATCATAATTATGATTTGCTATTGTATTACTGAAATATAAATCTCCTTTCTGATCTCCACTGAACATCTCATAAAACTGCGCAATTTTTGAAGCAGTGTTTGCATTTGGCTGCAACCTCCCTCTTTGTGTGCCTTTTAGCTAGTCTAGTTTTTGGGAGATCTGTTTAATGTATCTAAACTGATTTTTTTAGATAAAATTCCATATATAAGTCCCATACAACATAAATAAGAGGAACCAGGTCCTGATCTGTGTTATTTTTGCACATTTTTACTTATACATCGTTTATCTTGAGCACCTGGTTGAATTTCTTGAAAAAAGGATCATTACAGTGGTACCAGAGCTCCACTCTTGGCACAGATGTTACACAACATTTTGTCGCCGTCCCTGAAATCCCTCGTCCTGCACATTGGAGGACTATTCCCATGACCTGTGAGCAGTAAAATGTCTTGAAAACACCTTGATGACATCCTTCTGCATAAGGACAAGAATTCTCTTGAAGAACATTTCCTCTGGAAAACCCTAAAAACCTATGTTTTGGCATTGGCACGGGTAGCTAGTTCATCCCTCATGCAAATGGGGAAAATTAACACTAAAGGGCGCACCATCTGGCGCTATGTCCTTTTGTTTTACTTGCACCAAGCCTATTGGGAATGTTTTTTAAAAGTAAATGGTGGAAGTTTGGTTCTAACAACTTCATAATGAATCATCAGAAAGAATTTGGGTAGTTTTACTCTGGATCTCCTTGTTTAGGAAGTGGTTTTCCACCTATTATGGAACCTTCCTAAGAGATAGGACCCTATCCCATGATTATAGGGATCCCAACTTCCCTTCGTCCCTCTATAAAAGCCTGCCCTCTCCATTTACCAACTAGTTGAACATTTGGAGAAGAAAACTATAGTTGAGTGACTATTGAGAGTAGAGCCAAGGAGAACCCCGTAAGAGAGAGAGCTTTGTCAAAATTCCCGAGAGGCTTTGTTGAGACACGCTTCGCTGCAAGCCCGCTGAAGGAAGATCATAGCGTCAGAGCATTTGGTTGTAATCTCCCTTTTGTCATCTATAATATAAGTGACTCTGATTTTGGTTCCATTCGTGTGTCTACTCTTTTATGTAATGCAACGAATTATATCTTCTCTGACTTATATATAGTTACATGCTTTAAGTATTACGTTGTATGTCGTCGTTTCTCTTCACGTGTACAGGTGTCCAGACATGGCGAACGGAAGGATTGTGATGTTTCAGGCTGGGGACAAGGAGCACCACTTCTTCCTCGACAACAGCAGCATGGGATTTGAGGTAGGCTACTTATTGCGATATTTTTCTTTCTTTTAACTAGGAACCAACGTCATTACATGATTTTATTGTTTCTAGACCCAATCTAGGGCTAGTGGGATCGCCTCTGTCTGCAGAGGGGATTTACCTCCACAAAAACAACATGTGCTTGCCTTGGAGCACTAGTCATTCTGCATTCTGAAGAAGAGGATCCTCTCACTGAGAGGAGAGGAGGTACCAAAATAGAAGTCATAAAAAGTATGACTACACCACTAATGACCCTGACAAGGGTCAAGACAAGGGGAAAGCCCTTGAATTTGTGAATGAGAAGGATAAGGAAGCAGAGGAGTTTGCAGAAAATCTCTTGGAGACTATGAAAGAACTTGCTAAGGAGATAAAAGAGATGAGGGTGGATAGAATGAGGGAGTCCCTTGGGAGATTCCATCAAGGAGAAAGTTCTGATATGTCTCATTATGGGACTGGTCAACCTGTGAGCCTGCCACAAGCTCCACAGGCCTCACAACACTCTACTATGCCTACCTTCTTGGCTGTAGAGAATGAAGGACTCACAAAGTCAGAGGTTCAAGGATAACTTGAGCTTCCAAGACTTTTGCCATCTCAAGGATAGGAGGAGACCATGGCAACAGTACAGAGATGGTGTTTTCTTTCATGGGAGACGCCACACTATGGGCAGGTTATTTTTTCCCAAGTTTGATGGATCATCCCAAAATCATGGGTGGAAAAGTTGGACATCTATTTCTAGTTGAACAAAGTCCCTGAAGTATAAGCCATCAAGATTGCTACGCTACATTTTGAGGGTGAAGCCCACAACTTGTGGTTCCATGGACTATCTACATTGGGACACAGCAATGTGTCTACCTATTCTGAGTTCACTCGAAGACTGGTGGAGAGATTTGATCAGAAGGATCCCGAGGAACCTTTTATAAGCCTGGTAGAGTTGAAGCAGACAGGAGATGCAAAGGCCTATATCTCTGAATTCTTGAGATTGTCAGTAATGGTCCCTGATCTATCTGTAGCAAGGAGAGTCTACATGTTCATTGATGGCCTGGAGGAACCTTTGGATGGGTTGGTTAAGTCTACCAAGCCCATCACTTTGCATGATGCCATTGAGAGAGCTAGAGATCTCCAAGATGCCTTGCCAAGAGCAAAGGCAACTTTTCAAAGCAAAGCCCCTCACTCTTCTAAGGGGAAAGAAGGGAAAGTTGCTCCACCCAAGGAGAACTCACTGAAGAAACCTCTGGACATTGATCTCCAGAGGGAGTTGAGGAAAAAGAGATTATGTTTCACTTGTCAAGAGCCATGGGTACCAGGACATAGATGTGCTGCTGGAAGGGCACACTATATAGAAATATTCTCATATTTTGAGGAGGAAGATGGGAATGATGGACCTAGGAGGGGTCACAACACTGGTGATGATGAGGAGGAAGATCAATCACCATCCAGAGGTGAAGAGGGAGCCTTTGTTCCAACAAGTGGGGCTCTTGCCTCTTTGAGAGGAGTGCCTAGGTACTTGACCCTAAGAATACAAGGCTCAGTCATGAACCAGAGGGTGTCTATTCTAATTGACAGTGGGGCCACCCACAACTTTATTGATGCTCACCTTGTGTAGAGGAGAGGAATCCCCACTGACACTTTTGATGGGTTTTTTGTTTTGGTCCCAGGATATAGAACCATGCAATGCATGAAATATGTTCCATCGCTTTCTGTCACTATGGGATCCTACACTTTGGTGGACCACTTATTTGCAGTTGACATACCATACACCAATATCAACTTGGGTGTCCAGTGGTTTATTACCTTGGGGAAGGTTACCACTAATTGGAAAGCCTTGCAAATGGAGTGGGTAGACTTGAAGAGTGGGAAACCAAAAATAATTCAAGGCATGCACACTTATCTTGCACCTGATGTTTCCACACAAACAACAGATATGGATTTGCACAGTGGAAGCAAGGATCTCACAGTTCCTTCTCTCATGTTTATGAGAATGCTACAAGGAACATTCCTACCTCATGGCAAGCCACTTGGAATGCCATTAGATTCTGATCATGTGGGGGAAGCCTCACAAAATTCTGCTCCAAACGAAGATCAAGCAAGGGTTGGAGCCATGAGAGAGCAAGCTGCAATGCTGTGGGAGGAAGGAAAGGGGAGGATCAGCCTCCCAGCAAACAAATTTGGCATGTGTAATGTCAAAGAAGCAATCAGCAACAAGACAAGCACCACCATAGATGTATCAACAGCGCTGTCATTGTTGAGCTATGTGGATCCATATTGGAGATCTCAACTCCTTGTGGAGTACTCCAAATATCTTCACACTAGGATGATATTAGATGGCATGAAGCAAGGGGGAGGCTATTTGGTCAATGAAGGGGTCATCTATCATCTTGGTAAAGTATTCTTGTCTCAAGCCTCCAAGATTAAGCAAGAGATACTACAAAGATCACACAACGAGTTCCTTTCCAGCTATATGCAGTTAGCAAATATATACACCCTAATCATGAGGAGTTTTGATTGGGAGGGTATGAAGGAGGAACTACAACAGCACTATGATTGGGACGAACTACATCAGCACTTACAAGAGTGCAATAGTTATGAGGAGTTGGGGCAGCCAAAGGACTCTATGCAGGATTCATTTCAGCCCTCTCTTCCTTCTCTTAAAATAAGAGAAATGCCCATGCCCAACTCCATGTGTGTGGGAGACTTGAATGGTAAAGAATATGATCTTATGGAACATGTTTATTTTTCTAATTTGACATATTCTCTTACCATATGGATGAAAGCCATGGCTCCTACAAGGAGTGATATTACATGAATATCTCATGGCATTGGTGAGGCCAATAAAAATTCTAAATCTTGTCACTCCATTGAGGTGCAAAGTGAGATTCTCTATCATGATGGGTTCTTCCCAAAGGCACCTAACTTGGGTATCACTTTCAGCCATGTCAAAGTGACCCATGCAGCAAAGGTGTGGTGGGAGTACCACTTACCACACTCAGATCTACTCAAGACAAGGAGTGCATTTCGTTGGTATCTTATGTGGGATTGTGACCCACCTCCTCAAGTGAAAATTTCAGTTTTCATATATGTGATTTTTCTTCCATACATAGATGATATATTGGTATTGTTTATGGGTTTGTATGGGCAAAGAGTGGGCAGTGTATATGTACCACATGGGATGGAACTTCATCTTTTACTTCATGATACATGTTTTAGATGTGACATTGCTTCACCCATGTTTATTTCTGTTGAGTTTTACACTCCTGGAGGGATGGACTATGCCCCTATCATGTTAGCCTTAGAGGAGAATTTTTTTATGTATTGGCTTAATGAGCACTTGGCCCATGATGAAAGCTTGATCCTTGATGGTGCCATCAATGGAGAAGGAGAAGAACTACAGCTCTTACCCTATCAGTTGCTTGAGGACAAGCAACATTTTGGAGGGGAGGATTGTAATGTTCCCACTTAGCCTTAGCTAAGAGGAACATTCAATTTTGTTTTAATTTCTGTTTCATGAATAAATGAATAAAGGAGGACATGTAAAACTCCTAAAAATTCTGAATAAATCAATGCCCATGTGAAAAAAGACAAATCAAGGCCATGTAAATAATCACTTGAAGGTGTGAAAGAGGTTTGAGCTAAAGACTGGGTCAACCTTGACCAAATCAACAATGTTGTCTAGGTTCATTGCATCTCCAAAAGGGACAGCGGAGTTCTAGAAGGAAGCCTCTCATGTGAAAAGGGCTAAATCATCAAAATGGTTTAGGGTTTGCAAAAGCTTTTTCATATTATAAAATGAAAATGAGGGCAGCAAGAGAAGGTTGTTGATTGATCATATTTCTGAGTATTTGTCTGCTTAGACAAATACCATTCTCTGCTGTTTAGTGGAGGATTGTATCTAGAATTCCTATGCAGGGATTTCACCTCTTCAATTGAGGATACTTGGAGGAGTGTTTACTGAATTGAACCACTATCAAGCTTGAGGCCAAGCTCCATCTACATTACAACGTTTCTCATCTTGAGGGTTGAGCTGTCTTGTGAGCTGCAGCAAGTGGGAGCCTAGATCTACAGAGATCTAGTGTATTTTGGGAGCCTCTTTCCCAAGGAGTGGGTCCTTCGACCTCCTGGAAGAGTGTCTCATTTCTTTGTACTTAAAATATACAATTTTACAGTATTTTTCTATGCCATTTTAGCTACAGCATTGTTCCCATGAGTAGACTGTGTTATTTCTGTATGAGGGTTTTCATGGTGTCTTGCTCATAGTTTAGATCAGAGATCTCTAGTGCTGGGCTTTTCCTTCCACTTGGTGATCCATGGATTAGCTTGCTGATCTATGTTCTATTTAGATCTGATCCATTTTATTGAAATTTTATATTCAGAAATTTACTGCAGCAATTTCCAGATCTGCAACTTGTTTCTCAGATCTACTCTTATGTATGCATGCTTTTGTCAAAATTCCAAGTGGATCTTGAAGAGAAGACAATCTAGCCTCCAGATCTGAAATAGATCTGATGTTTTGTCCACAGATCTGTCCTAGATCTATGTTGTAACTTATAGCTGCTGAATCTCCTTAAAAATAATGTTGTTGAGCCATTTATGCAAACGTACATGTGTTATAGCTCTCTTTTCTGAAGATTCTTGTTGTATTGTCTCATGCGTTCTACTGTAGAGTGAAAGGGCTTGATCCTAATGTTGATTTTCTACTGTATTACTGAAATATAAATCTCCTTGCTGATCTCCACTGAACATCTCATAAAACTACGCAATTTCTGAAGCAGTGTTTGCATTTGGTTGTTGCCTCCCTCTTTGGGCGCTTTTTAGCTAGTCTAGTTTTTGGGAGATCTGTTTAATGTATCTAAACTGATTTTTTTTAGATGAAATTCCATATATAAGTCCCATATAGCATAAATAAGAGGAACCAAGTCCTGATCTGTGTTATTTTTTCACATTTTTACTTATATAGTGTTTCTCTTGAGCACCTAGTTGAATTTTCTGAAAAAGGATCATTACAAGCTCGAAGCTCTTCTAACACTCGTCATCCAAAAAAAATGAAACATCATTCTTAAGTAGCTTTTCCATAGGTTTTTTGATCAGCACGTACCCCTGAATGAACTTCCTGTAGTATCATGTGTGTTCGATGATTGAACGCAGTTGCTTCTCAGATGTAGGTACTACCATATTTATGATCACTGCAAATTTTGCAGGGTCAACCATCAACCCCTTTCGGCACACTATATGTCCAAGAAAGATTTCGAAGGATACGCAGAAGATAAACTTCTTTATATTCAGGGAAATATAGTGCTTTCTACAGGCATCCAACATCATGCGTAGGTTCAAAACATGCTTCTTTACTAATCCAAAGACAGTCCAATCATCAAAGTAAACTTCGAGAAATTTATGGACGAACTCTTTGAATATTGTGACTACTACTCGTGAAAAAATAGTAGGGGCATTCTTGAGTTCAAATGGCATAACTGTATACTGGAAGGATCCCCTTTCAGTGGTAAACATAGTCTTGTTGCGATCTTCAGGTGCGATTCTGATTTGATGGTATCCTGAGAACCCATCCGTGAATGAGTACGCTTCCTACCCTCCTACGCTATCAATAATTTTGTCTGAAAACGGCATAGGAAAGGGATCATGCACACAGGCATGATTTAATTTGTGCAATTCCACGCATATTCGTATCTCTCCCTTCATCTTTTTCTCTTGAACCACCATTGGGCTTACCCAATCCGACTGCTCGACCGATTCGATGATACCTGCAGCAAGCATTTTATCGATTTCTTCCTTAACCTTTTTCTTATACTTAGGATTCATCCGATAATACCGCTTCTTTATAGGGTGTGCATCTGGTTTTAGCATGATGCACATGACCCCTAGGTCCCCTATGATCCCCAGCTCTGAAAACTTCGTCGGGAATAAGTTCTAATATTCTGTGAGTAGTTTGACAACTTTTCCTATTGTATCATCATCCCAATAATCCCCAATTTTAGCCAACTTAGGCAGCTCTTCCGTGCCAATGTTGACTTCTCGCAGCTTCAGAGGCTTCGTAACGTCCAAATTTTGTAGTGGAGGTCCCACAACTGCATGCTCTCCCTCTGATTCTGGGATAGAGACATTGCACGGATCCTCATCTCACTCTTATAAGGCTATATTGCGGTAGTTGGAAATGTGTTTCATTTGTGTTTCCCATGTCGATACCCCAAGTGTTGCGTAGGGGCATGATTCATCAAATACGAAGGTATCTATATCCTACAGAGCTTCATCAAGTGCCTTCGTTCCCCCTATTAGCCCAAATGTTCCTACAAATTCATCTTTTAATGTTTCCCAGTGGCAGGTGTGCTAATGTTGCTCCGCATCTAAGTACCATGCAGTGGGAATTGGTCTTAAGGCATGAATAAACAGGTGAACCCTTTCTTTTATAGTCCGGTCACACCATTTTTCCATCCAAGCAAATAGATGCTCGCGCGGCTCTCCAGGGCCAAGGAATGTTTTTACGCACAAGTGGGTCAGAGGTTCGAATTGCAAGATCATCATATCTTGACACTTTTCCCAATCCTGGAATTCCCCCTTATGTGTATCCCACCATTTTGCAGGTGTTGTGTGCATATCTAAATTGAGGGCCCATAATCTTCTCTCTCTTGGAACCTCAGCTTCAAATTCTCGAAAAAACTCCTTAATGCTACTAGATCCATCAAAGTAGGGCAGTTACCTTACCTCGGAGGAGATGCATCAGAAGTCCTTGGTGATCCTAAGGCATTGCAGTGCAAATACATCATGTAACCGATTCTGCCAATTTTTCGTCTCTCCATCGGAATCAGAGAAACATTCGTTATCCTTTTCCCAACAGAGTACACCATCGGCTATGGGATTGATCCAATCTTCATTTCGCATTGTTAACTTATAAATATGATCCATATATTCTTCTTAACACACCGGCTCTGTATACCGTTCTCCTTCTGTAGGGTCTAATGGTACTATCACCCGTGTACCTTCATTTTCAAATACCATGCTTCTTTTCTTCAAGTTGATGATACCTCCCATATCTATGACCCAATCCAATCGTAGGAGCACAGGATAGGGGTCTGCATCTTCTACAATCTGAATGAACTCGAATTCATCCTGGACCTTAACTCCTATGATATCTACCATGATCTTTGATAATCTCCCCAACAGTATGATCTTCTGCTGATTGGCCATGCGTAGCTGGATAGTGGACCATTCCAACTTGGGTTCTCCCATTCACTGCCAAGTTTTCTTAAGTAGTACGTTTGCATCTGAGCCTAGGTCAAGAATAACCTGATCCATCTTGTAATCACCAATTTGCACGGTTAACCACATTTCCCTATGAGTGTGCTTCTTATGCTTGTACATTTTGTGCACATCCTTAACTTCCATTGGTGGGGTTGTTCTTTCTGCGCAGCTGTCTGTCAATGCTTGGATGTTTTCTATGGCCCTCTGGTTGCACAGCAGCTTCACACATGCCTACAGAAATGGTTTAACCTCATCATCTGCTTTGAGGTTCACAGGGGCTTGAGGGGTAGTTGCCTCAGCCTTAACAAAGTCTTGGCGAGCTATGACAAAGATATCCTTTTCCTTCTGTAAGTTTCAACCTTCTTGTTTGATGGCTGCTTTTTGGATAAGTGGCTTCACCTTAGCTTCCTCTGCAGCTCCCCTGGTGGCCATGCCACTGCGTGTTATGACATTAATGCTCGGTCCTTCATCTCGAGGTTCTTCCTTAACCCTTTGTACATTCTGCGTAGGTGTCTACTGCTTTTCCTGCATTTTGGCTATCAGAATTGGGCAGTCTTCAATCACATGGTCTAGTTGTCTGCAGTATCTATAGGATTGTCTTGTAGGGTTTTTGCAGTCCCTCGAAAAGTGCACTGTCTCTCTGCAGTTATAGCAGATCAGCTGTCCTCTTTCCCTACCTGTGCTTCCACCTCGGCCCCCTCCCCTTCCCCTAGCTGGGGAGCCACCCATACCTGAGGGGGATCTTGGTGAAGAAGGGTCTGATTGTACCCTATATAGGTTTCCCCGATCTATCATTAGGTCATAATTTTAGTAGTTGTTCTCATCATGTCCTACTGACTAGAAAAAACTGCACCATTTTTTCTTCATTTCTATGACATACGCACCTAGACGGCATCAATGGTTAGTATCATGCAGGCCAGCTACGCGACAATCATCGCACCACAGCGCAGCTCCACTTGGTCCTAGGCACAATGGACTGGGTCCCCCTACCTGTAAGTAGTCTGCTAGTAATGGCCACTGATCCTTGATATACCCAGATACCCTACATCGTATGCACCGTATGTATGGACTAGCTTCCTTTCCTCGGTCCTTTCGTAGGTTCTGGATCTCCATGTGCATCATCCCCAGCTATTCTTGGATTTTTTGTACTCTTAATTAGGTATCATCTCTCAGCGTAACTTCCAACTTCATAGAAATCTCCAAGGATTTTTCCTGCGATTCAATGGCTTGCTGACCCATAGGTACGTGCAGGTGAGGTAGCAACATAGCAATGAACCATTCCTTGTGTTGTCTGCCATCATACAAAAATTCCCCTTCTCTAATTACCTTCTTCAGTCGTTGGTCAACTTCCCACATAGACTCAGAAGGTCCTTGCTGGAAATCTTTTAGATCATTCACTATCTGAGAGTAGGATTTAGGCTTCTTGAACTGTTGTTTTAGGGCATTCTTAAGATCTGGAATGGTTGCATTCGCATCCTGAGCTATGTATCCCATATACCAGTCTAGGGCTCTTCCTTCAAATCCAAGAGACAACTGTGCCCGTTTCATAGAATCATTGGCCACATTTGCGCAGTCCATACTAACTCCGCAACAAACCAGAACCGATCCATATCTTCATCCCCTACACCTTTGAAGGTAGGTAGCTTCATGTACGAGGCCATCTCGTCTTCTGGTGGTGGAGGTATGGGCGATTTCTTACCCCTTGCTATGTTGAAGGTGATGTAGTTGGAGGGCTATACGCAGCTGAATTACTTACTGGGCTGTAGACAGATCTATCTCCTTCTCGATTAGTTATGTAGTATTTTCCACTCCGCATTGTACCCTCACTCTGATCGGAGCTCATTCACTCCGTATGACTAAACATAATGCTTTTTTCGCACAATAATATCTTAATCAGTAATGGTAAGGTTTTCATAAACTTACCCTAGAAACCCTTGAAGAACCTATACTCCGCCTTTGAATAAGACATGAATTTATGGATTGCAAATTCTATCACAAATCCTCCTAGCACACTGTCCACCCAGTGGTCTACCATGCGGGTGATGGTGTTATCGGTCTTCTCTAACTACTGGATCAACTTTGGAGTCCATTGCATGACCCGTTCGTCCTTCCAACACTTCTGGAAATCTACGAGCCTTGCAAGCCACTCCTGAATATTGGTCGCAAATTTTACAAAGAAAATTTTGTATATCTCCGTGAAAATGTACTTATTCTTCCACTTCTCTGTCATCAATCTTTTGTTGTGATTCTCTTTTATCGAAAATTCCTGAACCTATTTTTCAAACCACTCTTCAATTTATTTCTTCTCAAGTCTCCAATTTTCTCTTGGCATTACCCGATCCCTCTCTCAAAATTCTCTTGGTCCTAGCAACGGAACCATTTTTTGGCTCGAGGAGTCCTGACCCAAGTTCGGAGGTTAAGGTTTGCCAATAAACCCCTATACTATTGGCCCTTTCGGCAGTGACCTGCTTGCGCAAGCCAAAGTCTCACCCGAAGCAGTATGGGAGGGTGCTGGAACCAGGTTTCTGCACCCTGAGAGAGAGATTAGGTAAGTCAACCAAATGCGCGTTCGTAGCCTATCGAGTTCGCACCAAACAGATATATTCGTGAGGTTGCTAATAGTATAATCGCAATATACAGATCTAATATTGTGCACAAATCTATTTAATAACTTTGCATCCACGTGCGTATAAACAGTGATCAACATACAATACCATAATGCATCATCAATAGATTAAAGTTATACCATAATATAGATAGATTCTATCATAAGTAGAAAACACAACGATATCTGTAACATATCCCAACAATTCGCATCAACAGAAATACCTTAGATCAGATAACTCATAAATACTTCAACCATATCTGCATATATTAGTATCCAAAACTTGATACAATCCGACACAGCCTGCGCACACATCCAATAGGGTCTACACACAGCAGGACTGAGGATCTCCACGCACATAGCTAGCAGGACTCCTTACCCTAACAAACAACAACAGATCTAACAATTCGCACTTAGCATCAGACTTAATTCTTTTTTACCTTAAGACTAAAAAAATTTCATCTATTTATATCGACTTAGCATACGCTTCCAATGGTCCGCAAACCATGTTTTGCAAACTCTTGGTCTACCCTTGACCCATTACAATGCATTCAGGGCTTTGACCCACCCCAAAACCCTTGCGTTAGACTAATTAAGACCAAAACTATACAAAATTGTACAAAATTCACATCTTTAGGGACCCTGTTCCAACATAATGCATTGGAATCAATTAACGACAAAAGAAACTAGGAATGCATTCTTACTCATGCACCGGGAATTTGTAATACATTCCTTGTCACTCTCTCTTTTCAAAGTTTCTTGAAAAATTATCCATAAGAGAGGTCGTTGATTGTAGTGCCAAAGACTATGTTGTGCTCATGGATGAAGAAATTTAAGGATTGGGAATTAGATGACATTCCTCTATATGATCTCCATGAATTAAGCAACAAAATATAATTATTAAGATGCAACCAACTTGAAATATTCAAGAAGTGGAGAGACAAGAAGAGCACACTTATTGTCATTCATGCTCATTTTTAAATTAGTAATGTTTTAGAAACTTGAGAATAAAAACATCAAATCCAACAAATCCTTTTAGACTATCTGGAATTTTTGATTTTAGATGTGAGCCTCTCCTAGAAAAAATCACACAAATATACTCGATTCTCTCATACAAGTACATACCAAACATGTGATTCTATTCTCAGGTAAATTTCCAAAATAATATTACAAAGCTATTCAACCTTTTCAAGATGATAATACCAGGTATTCTAGATGAAAAATATTTCAAATTCATCTACAAAGGCATCATATTAAGTGAAAAATATTTAAAATGGAAAATAAGAGACATTACATAAGCCCAAATGGCGAGAGCTTCTATAGTAAACTGGAGAATTTCCTGCAAAATGGTAGTAAAGGAATGAAAACCCCTGCTACAGGTGATCTTCAAAAAGTTTTTTATTGTTTTTCCACTACTACAAGGGAGGTATTCGTGAAAAAATACACAACCTTACAAAGTTTGTGGTCATGTTAAGACTCAATGAGTCTCAAAAGGAAGTGTTTGAGATTATAAAATTCTCCTCATAGTCTATATTTGGTACATACATTATTTATTTTTAAATGTGCATACATCCTTCATTACAAAAAATAAGTATTGAAAAATGGGGTAATTCTTTAGGCTGGTTAGATTTTGATAGTAGCATCGCTAGTGATATAACTGCAATGGTGGACTGAAGAATTCTTGACATGTTGTCTGTTTGTATGTTGAATAAGGAGAAGTTGCTTGTTTCTATTCAAATCCTATCTCCTTTGGCCTTATTTGAAATTATGATTATTAACAATAGGAACTCGATTAAAGGTGTTGAAGTACTAAAGCTTGATGGTAACACTTCTATAGAAGCTAGGGAAATAATTCTTCAACAATTCAACAATTATGATGATGAAAGGGTTTTGTTTGCGTCAATTAGGGCATGTGGAGAAGGCCTTAATGTAAAAAATTCCAATAAAGTTTTCATCCCTAATATTCCATGGAATCCTTCTCATGAGATATGTGACCAACAAGGGAAGAGTGATGTCCAATGGCATACAAACCAAATTGGCATGATCATATGAGATTTATGTTGTTATTCTAGATTGAATGGAAATCAATTCTACAGGTGTTAACGCTACACCTAATAGTTGTGAAACAGTTGTAGGTGGGGGAAATGAGTGTATTTTTGTGGAGAATGTTAATCAATTGGTTGAGGATATACCCTAAGCTATTGTGGAGAATACAACTACCATCCATCACATGCCATATATCATGGAATCCAATATTCCCTTGGATGAAATAAATATTACTTTAAGATCTGATAATTTGCCTATTGTGAGCTCACATCGAGTGTCTGATCACTATCCTAGTGGTTGTAAGACTATTGACACTAGATTTTTTAGAACAAGACACGTGGAAGAAACTTCAACAAAAAAAAATTCAACTTTATATATGTTGTCACAACCAACAATCTGATGTTGATAAGTTTATGTTGTGTTTCTAATGCCTTTTGTGGTTTTTGGTATAAAAGATAATGCTAATGAACAAACACAGGGGAAAGAGGATACTAATAACAAATTGTATTTATTTTGGTCTATAATTAGCTTACAGTATTTCTATGGCAATTTAATGTCCAAATATATATTCTTTCATTAGGTAAGCAATTTTGGATACATAATGTGCATAATAGTTAAAGACAACCAACTAATTGCAATGCTAAGAAACTAATATATCTCAAGCATTAGAAAATATGCCAACACTTAAAGGACTGCAATCTAGTAAGATGCAAAGCGTTGAACAGATTGCAAGGCTCATAAACATGTTGCAAATATGGACTTTACAAAACGAAATGAGAAGAATTAGAGGAAAATTCCCTAAAGGATTTTTAATACCATATAAGACAATTAATATGTAAATCAAATACAAATAAATGTGATGCAACCAAGGACATGATAGATGTATATTCTTTAAAAGGGATAGGTCCAAGAGAATTATTGAACCCCTTAGCAGAATGATAACGTTTCCAAACCTTTCTATTATTCAGAGCTATTTCCAAAGCTAACTCTACGTCCATGTCATCATTAGCCCGCCTACCTTGACTTATTCTACTAAAAGAGTGAAGCAAGTAGTTCTCATCCAATCAGTGACCTAACCCAATAAGTTTGGTTGTCACCTATACCTCTTAACTATGGGGTATGGGTCCACGGCGCTCATTCCTACTCAATATATGAAGGCCACAAATGCGAGGCTTAACATGCCTTCAGTCTCTAAAGGAATGCTCCAACCAAATGGTTTCTAGAGATATTGATAATCTTCATCTTCTTTATTTATGGGGCTATGGTCCCACTGTGCTCACTCCTAATCAAATATATGAAGGCTAGGAGATTATAGTAACTTATCTCTCGAGGTATCACTCTAGAGAATTTATTATTGTTGAAACCCATCTTGGACAATGACTTCAAACAACCAATATGTGTATTAACATTTTCGATGAACTCATTGCCACTAACAAGAAGGATTTGCAAGCTAGAGAAGTTTCCTATGGATTTGGGTGGTGGACTAGGCCCTATGGAGTCCTCAATTCTGCCCCACTTATTAACAACAAGTCTCATTGAACCCCTAAACATAACAATATTTGCATTAGCCATATCAATCTTGGCATTAAACAAAATAACTTTGGTTTCTTGCTTCATGATATCAACTACAAGACCATTCAACAAGCAAGCCTAAATAACTCAGTATATCAAATGTTGAAGTGAGGTTCCAAAACATTTTCGCAATAATTAGTGTTCATTTGTAATTTTTTCGTCCCGTACATTTTAAATACTATAGACTAATTTAGTAATTTGGATTACAAAATAAAATTCAAAAATACAGGGAGGAACTTTTGCAATGCCCTCACCTCCTTTTGGTTCTCGTTCTAAATAATTGTCTCCAATAAGACAAAAAGGATAATATAGTCAGACACTGAGAATCATCATCTCTATGAATTAACAAGGAAATACTATATGGTATGTATTTGCATTTCCCTTTTGAAATTGGTACTGCCATCATATGCTATGGTTTTAAGATAAATTTACAGTTTCTACTCACATATTGGAATGGATATCAGATGTATGTGTTACCATGGGGAATATGGTGGACTATTTTGTGATGATACGAGATTATTTATTAATACAGGACATGAGCTCTAGTAATAATGTTTAATGAATTTTGTGAACCTTTTTTCAAAATTCTAGAAGTATCCCATGTTAATTCATTCAAATATATTACGTTAATCCTCACATGAATATCTAATCATAGAAAGAGAACGAAAGACAAAGACACGCATACATAGAAATAGGGAGCAAGAAGAAAAGTACACCAGTTTCTTCCAATAACTTCTTTCGAAGAGTAGCCAGTTATTTTGAAAAATACATCACTATCATATGCAATAGGATAATCTGGTTTGGTTGCATCTGATACAACAAATTTTTGTTGTAACAGATGTTTCACTCCCACGATTAGATCCATTAGATGTCCTCTTTGAGCTTCCTAATCCCCTTTAATTTTGAACTTTTACTTCCTCATCTAGTGTCCTTACACCCACACCCTAAGGTTTCCCTGTACCTACATCTCTTTTAACAACCAGTCCCCATGTTGTTACCCTTTCTTCCATGCCAGATTTAGATAAGATTTTTCCAGAGCCTAAAGACTTTATATTTTCTTTTTCTCTTTTTTCATTCCCATTCTGTTTGAGTAATGCCACATCCACTATTTGTTTATTTCCCACTTCATTTTGGTATTCTTGGGGTCCTCGATAAGATATATTTGATTGTTCTCCTATACCTAAAGGAAACTCTTCCATCAGTAAAGAATCATTTTCTGACTCACTTTTGATGGCGTTTACAAATTCAGTGTTTGTTAATTCCATCCATTTACCAATCAATCCCCTCAATATTACATATTCTAAACAATGTCCATGTTCAAGGCTCAGATTAATCTACTCATTTTCTTTGTCTCTCATGTTAGAAGGAGATCCATCATATAGAGATCGAAAAAGAGTGAACCCATATCTGACAATGAATTTTAGGCCCTTGGAAGAAAATTCTTCAACCAAAGGTGCATCTCCACATGATTTTTATGGCACCATGCATGTTATAACTAATCAAACACCAATTTACAAAGCTACACAAGCAACTAGGCTAACCATTATGCCTATTGGCAAGTCCCTCTTTAGTTTTCTGCATTCTTTATCGGAATTAGCGACTGCATCAAATCCAACTCTATCCCAAACCCTTCAGCGGAATTATCACTCTTCGACGGAATTAGCACCAAAACCTTCTTCAATGGAATTAGCACTCTTCAATGGAATTAGCATTCTTCAGCGGAATTATCACCGAACTTTGTCCCAAACCTGGAAAGGAGAATAGCGGTGGGAAAATAAATTTGAATAGGTCAATTTAGATTTTAGAGTAGCTACCAAATTAGATTGTAATAGGTAGTCAAATAAATTTATATGGTCGCTTAGGTTTTAATTAAGTTTTATTTTTATGTGAGTAAAAGGATAGGTCATTTGACATAAAGGTTATATCAATGATGTTGAAGTCCGAGAAAATGTAATAATGTTAGTCTAATTAGGGTATTAATAAAAATTATATTATACCTCCCTAATATAAGTAAGAATGTTCATATAAAGATGTAAAAGGGACATAGGAAATGTATATCAACCCTTAAGGAGGTGAAAAATATATTTAAATCTACGAATAATGTTATCAATAAACTTAAGTAGCTATAGGTAGCCCCTTATTTTTTAGGAAGTTCACTTAGAGCTTAAAAATACCCTATTAGAAGCTATCCATAGCTTAGAAGGCCTTCACATGTGTTGTTAAGAGTGGCATGGGATAAATTTTGATTAAAGGAAATAAGGGGTACAATAAAATCAATTTATAGCACGTACTCAAATCACCAAGAATATATCAAAACCATCAAGATGACACACTTCTCTGAGAAAAATTATGAAACACCATGGAACAACTCAGATTAAAACTTATATCCAAACAATCAAGAGTTAGAACGGAGTGTTTAAGTGAACACAATAAAAATAGTACACATTGGACATAATATCATATACACATGGATCATACATATCCAACTAAATGTGGTAGCTAAATGAACTTCTTCCTACACATAGTGTCCTAGATGGCTAAGGTAAGGTGTCATAAAACCAATGATACATCCATGAATTACATATAGATCCATATACCTTAGATGGAAAATTATCAATGTGACAGGAATCGTAGGGGTTGAGATGACAATAAATTTTAAAATATCCTCTAAATTCCCATATAGAAAATGGGGTAATAGATCTTATGACATCCAACTTGTGATATATATATGGAGGGAAATCCTCATAGTGTCTATGAAGAAATATGTCTCGTTGAGTTCGAGGTAAAGAAGAGGTATGATGCCTCACTAATTTGGTAGTTGAAGAAGTTCGAATCTTTGTTTGTCAATTTGGACCTAAGTAGGCAAGGAAATATGGAAGGAGGTGACTCCCTTGGAAGATTTCTAAAGGAGAAGGGCACATAAGGCCTTATATAAAGATCTAAATCCAAGTACCTCCCTCACAAAAAGTTCTAGACATGTATTTAAAGAATGTAGATAAAAATCCATCCAAATGTTGATAAAGACAATAGAACATCCCTTGAATCTCATAGTAAATGGGGGCATCTACAGATGAGGTGATCCTTTAACTATATCGTGTATATATGGAAACACTAGCAAATGTTATTTAAGAAGAGGAAGGTCATTATGATTAGTTTCAACTCGATGCAAATGTAAACCCACTTTGAACACACCAAGGGGGCTCTGAAGGGAAACATCCAATGCTCTTGTGCATATGTGGTTAAACAAAAAGGCCCCCTTTCATTTTCATGAAGTGTTCCTGGTACAAAATCCATATTATAGTCAAGGCCCTAAAAAGATGAAGTCCAAGTACATTGAATGTATTGTCTATAAATAACCTTTCTAACAACCTACCATAAACATACAATGATATCATTTATATTGGAGGTTTAAATCACTTGAATTTTGTTACAACTTTAATCACTCGCCCAGAAAAGTGTGCCATGCTTCCTTGTGATGATGCTTCAACCCTATTGGAGAACAACCTCACAATGTAAAATGGATTTAAACATGATGTAAATTTATTATTGCCCCATAATCACCCTTTGGCTCACTACTCATGGCTAATTTGAGGTTATTTCAAGCACTGGGGTGGATAATATCATTTTATTTTCTCTTATGTATAGTATTATACATTGACACAATTGATTTTGTTTAAAAACCAAAATATTTGTATTGAGATTTCACTCCTTGTGCATTAGGGCTATAGAGGCCTTGTCTTTGTGAGTGATCTATTCATTTCCAACTCCTTATGTAAGAGAGAACTACAAGCTCCATCTCAACATGAAGTGAGGATATTATGAGCGATTCAAATAGAGGCTTGGAAAATTATCTAATTTCTATATGTTTGCTACACATGGTAATAATGTAATTACCCACAAACACATACCCTCATAACCAATACCTAGTTCTCTAAAACGAAAATGTTTCAAATATGCTCAATTAGAGGTGAAGGATCCTCCTAGGAGGTCAATGTGTTGGTTTGGGTTGTTATTTTCAGCCTTGGATACTTAGTGGTTAAGGGCTTAAAGGGTCAAGGGTTAAGGTCCAAGGGCTTTAGGGTCGGAGGATTTAGAAATTAAGGACTTAATATTTAGGGGATTTAGGTGTTTAAGGGGTTAGAAGTTAAGGTGTTTAAGGGTGAATGATTAGGGGTTAGGGGTGACAGGTTAAGAGGATAAGGATTTATGGCTTATGAGGTTCATGGGTTATAGGTTAGGGGTTAGTTTCTTAATATTTAATGATTCAAGGGGTTTATGGGTTATGAGTTATGAGTGTAGAGGTTAAGGGATTATTGATTGAAGGTTAAGGGAATATGGCCCTATACCCATCCATGCTATCCTGTGTCCCCTTTACCCATTCTTTCACATTCCCTGAGGCACAAATCACGTATTTGGATGTATCTTGGATGATTTGTCACATTACACTAGCTTCACACTTGAATAGGAATTCCCATCATTTAAGAATTTTTTGGAGGGTTTTCCTGGCATAGTCAAGGGTCAAATTTACAAAAAAAGAGTGTTTAAGTATATGTTAGAAGGATTAAAGACTATAGGGTTGTTGATAGGGAAAAAATTCCACCTTGCCAACATGGGGGAATTAACCCCGTTGTAGGTCCCGACAAGACCTTCTCTCGTTTGGAATGGCTAATCCCAATGGGTTTTAAGGACTGTTATAAGGGTTAGGGAAATAATGAGTTAGTGGTTAAGGTATTATGGATTAGGGGCTTAGGGGTTAGGGGAATAGGGGATTAGTGGTTAGAGGTTTAGGGTTTAGGGGTTAGGAGAATAATGAGCTGGTGGTTAAGGGGTTAGGGATTGGGGGCTTACGGGTTAGGGGATTTAGGCTCATTTAGGGGTTAGTGGAATAATGAGTTAGTGGTTAAGGGATTAGGGATTGCGATTAGGGGAATAATGATTTAGTGGTTAAGGTTTTAGGGATTGGGGGGTTATGGGTTAGGGGATTTAGGCGCATTTAGAGGTTAGCGGTTGAAGAATGAGTTAGTGTTTAAGAGATTAGGGATTGGGGGCTTAGCGGTTAGGGGATTTAGGCGCAGTTAGGGGTTAGGTGAATAACGAGTTAGTGGTTAAGGGATTATGGATTATGGATTAGGGGGTTAAATGGGTTAGGGTTTGGTAATTATGGTTTAAGGGGTTAGGATTAAGGGGGTTAGAGTTTTAGGTTTTAGGGGGTTAAATGGGTTATGGGTTTAGAGGTTTATGGGGTTAGGGGATTTGGAAGTTAAGGATTTTATGGGTTAGGATTTAGGGGGTTAAATGGGTTAGGGTTTTAGTGTTTTAGGGGTTAAATGGGTTGGGGGTTAGGAACTAGGGTTTAACGGGTTAGGGGTTAAGGGTTTAGAGTGTTACACATCATTTTTTCACTGCCCTTGCAATCCCCATATCGCACATTGGGGGATCATTTATATGACTAAAACAAAGTGTCATGCCTTGCAAATACCATCATTGCATACCTTCCATGAGGAAAACATCCATTTTGTTGACAATCTTCTGAGCAGACCATCAGAAACACATGTTTTTGCCTTGGTGCTAGTAGACTGTTATGCCCTTGCTCCAATAAGGAAGATTAACACTGGGCCCCACGCCCATTGGCGCTCTATCTGAGTGAGATACCCGCGCCAACCTGTTTATGGAATGTTTTTTAAAAATAGAGGCAAATTTTCCATCATAACAACTTTGTGGGTGAGTCATTTGGAGTGGTTCGACTGAATAACCACGGCTTCCCTCCGTTGGCCTCTCGTTTCCACCTTTTGGGGAAACCTCCCAATGGATAAGTCCTCCCTTCCACCATTGTATGGATCCCAACCTCCTCCTCTCCCTCTATAAATAAAACCATATTCCATTTATGTGCTAGCTGAACCGAACATATTATAGCTGAAATTCTAAAGAGATTCCTGTAAATTTCTCTAGAAAGATAGAATGGAAGAGACCCTTGTTGAGAGAGCTTAGGCTTGTGTCCTCACCCCGTCCGAATTCCCTGACGATCCATCAAGATGCGCTTCGACTGAACCTCGCTGAAGGAGGCTGCGATGTCAAGGCTCCGGTTATAACTCTCTCTTCTATTTATACATATACATGACTATTGTCTGGTTCCCATATTGCGTTAATGTGTTTTATTTGATGCAATATGCTTAACCCTCCTTGACTGGTTAGTTGATTATCAATGAAATCATTGTCTTGTATCCTGCTCTTGCTTTCTGATCTTTGTGCAGGTATCTGAGCATTGTTGCGGAAGGATTGTGAACCGTCGGAGCGAAGATCAAGAGACCACCACCACTACAGCGATGAAAGCGTTGGACTTTAGGTAGGCCAATCTACCCTATCCTTTTCATTCATTAATTAAGGAACCTACACTTTAGCTTTTCCCTTTGTTGCTAGACCCACTCTAGGGCTAGAGGAATCGTCTCTGTCCGTAGAGAGGATTTACCTTCCCAACAAATTTGTAACTATGATGGGGATCAATGTGAGTTTTTCGTATCGTTTGCTTTTAGGAGTTTGTCCTGTCAAGTCGACTTCAGTCGTTTGATTATTTGTCTATATTTCTTGGATTGTTTGAGTGTCTAGAATCATCTTGTTCAGCTCCAGAGTGTCAAGATTGACCTCTGCTCACTGGTTCTTCCCTCCTCCCATAGTTATCCGGCTTGGCACACTTTATGTTTGAACAATCACACCAATTGGCATAGGTTTCTTTTATTGTAGTAGTGCCAACCCCTGTTTGGCGTGGATTACCGCCTCACAATCGTGCCGAATCCTATAGGATTTGGTTTGACCCTTTTGCTGAGTTTTTGGTTAGTTGTGCTTGACTCTAGCTTGTTTCTTGATTTGCAATTGGTCCTTTTGGAGTTATTTTGACTGCTTTAGGCTTGCTCTTCTCAGTTGCTTTTCTATTCTTTTATCAGTGTAGTTCATAGCCCTAGGGTTCTAGGTGTCTTTTGCTCATTGGTCCTTCTAATAGAAGGTCAAGTATTTTGGATTCTTGTCAGTTCTATTCCCTGATCAGTTGCTTGAGTCTTTCTTGAACCTTTGATTTTTTTGTTTGTTGAACAATTAATTTTGTGTTTGTTTGACTCTCCATCTTGTCATTTTTTAGCATAGCTTACATTGCACGTTTGGGTAATTTAGAAGGCTTTCACTTTGTTTGAAAGAGTGGATCATTAGTTTGAGTTCATTTGTGTTTTTATTGCTTTGAATCATTCATTTTGAGATCCCTACATTCATAGTGCTCTTAACTAGTGTTTGATTTGGTTTTTGAGTAATTAGTGCATTGTGTGCTTCAATCATTCCAAAAACAAAAAATTGCATCCTTTCGTTTGCATCAGAAATGAAAAAATATTTTTCATAACTAGTGCTTACATCTAGGAAAGAGTTTTTTCGTTTCTTGTTTTGATTTTATTAGATGCATTAGGGGACTTCTTCGAAGGTTTTCATTGTTTGCTTCTTTCTGAAAGATCTCTGTCCTTCTCCTAGCTATCATTCATTGAATGGAAAATGGTGTTATAATGCATGTAGCTTGGATTTAGGAAATTTGAGACCAAATTCGGTAGGGCCTTGAAATTGAAACATTAATTCTAGATCAACTGTAAAATTTACTCAATTAACCTAAGGAATCATTGGAACCTAACACAAACATTTTAGAGGTCTAGGCTAGTGACGTGTTCCAGTGTCATTAAACCTAGTAGCTGTCATTCGCCATCTGGATTTATAAATCACTAGTATGGACTTGTGCTCCCCGTACCGTCGCGTATAAAAAGGCAGACTCTCACAGGTTCAAAACCTTTATCTGTAGGAAGGCGAGTCTGCCGCCCTGTAACCATGATACACCGAACACAGCATTTGGGGAGACTACCTACACATACGTTAAGTACTTCATCATTTCTCTTTCATTTGATCACCAAGGTGCATATGGCAGTTCATGGAAACTTGGTACACCCTCTTGCTTAGATTACCTTAGTCATTCTGATCTTTTCGTGACTCCTTAAAAAGAGAAGAGATCATCAAGCACTTGTCCTTTCATGCTCGTTTAAAATTGAAAGTGACTAGAGTCATCTTTTGTTTGTTTCTTGAATCTTAAAACATGAAACAACAAATTTTTGTTCCACTGTCGTAAAATTAATTACCCACGATCACATGCCCGTTAAAAGTTCTTTGCTTGCTTGTTTTTTTCATTCCTTAGAGTTTGGTCTTGAAGCCTTGAATTGTCTTTTATCATTTCTCCTTCATGTGTTGAAATACTGTCACAGTGGTGGAACCACCAGTTTCGTCGTCTTCTTCACTGTCTCATAGTGGTAGTTCTTTTCCTAACGTTTCATTCGAAACCCCTCAGTCCACTAGGTTTGTCAAGCTTGTGTAGCCTATTCTCCCAATTTTTCAACCTCTCGCTACTTGATCTCCTTCTAAAGAATCAGTTGAGTTCAATTGGCCTCCTCAGGGTGCTTGGTCCAGTTTTGGGAGTGAGGAAGAATTCCCTCCTCTTACTTTGGGATCACCTTTAATCGATGCTGCTATACCTCCTAGTCCTCGTCGTCTTTTCAAAGATCTTACAACTTCGTCAGACATGGATTCCTCGAGTCCTGTCAGCAGTGAATAAATTCATGTGTCCACAGGAGAATATCAGCTTTTCCCTGAAGATCTCTCGCGTGTCTCTAATTAATGTTCCCCTCCATCGGTGTCACTTCCATCCATTTATCAGACTTTGAGTCAGATTATTTCTGGTGTTTCATCCATGGCACATTCCAGTACTTCGACTCCTCCAATGAGTTCAGTCCTTCCTTCATTAGGACTGTCACCATCAACACCTAGTTCGTCAGTCATTATTATGTTTGTCCCAGTACAACCTACCATTTGTGTTGCTTCATTTGCACTGGTTGTTACGCATCAATCATCAAGGTCTTTTCACACTCGTAGATCTGTCTTTCTTAATCCTACGTGTCATGTCAATCCCATCCTGGGAAAATCAGAACCTCACGCCACGTAGGCTATGTCTGCTTCTAGTGTGGCTATGACTTCCTCTGCCCCTATGATTCCTGGTATCCTTACTTTTGAAGAGTATCTATTGGCTATTCAACATCAGAATTCTCAGGGTTCTCAGTAGCCCCAGGCTCCTATCAATGCTCTGCATCACTATGATGTATATGGTAACCCCGTTTATTTTCCTCCTATTGATCCAAATCAGGTTGTTTATCTGTCTCCGGCTGATCCTTATTGGACCGTCCCTCATCAAGATCCGGTGATACAAGGACAACCCTCACAGAAACAAACTTTTGTGCAACAGCGGCAGCCTTACGTCCAACGAGGCCAGAACTTTGTGCAACAAGGACAACCCTATGGTCCTACTCCGGGTCAGCCTGGTTATCAGGGACAACCTGGTCCATCGCAACCATCGGGCCAACCTCTTCTACAAGGGAAACCCAGTGGCTCTCAGTATCCAGGCCAACCTACTCTGCAGGGAAAGCCTTCCCAACCTCAACAGCTGATTCAACCTGTTCAACCAGCTCAATAGCCCATTCAACCTGCTCAGCAGGGTCCACCTGCTCAACCTCAAGGTGCTACTTACCCACCTCAAGGTCAATATCATGAGGTATATAGTGTGCCCCAAGGTTTCATTTATTACCCTCAAAATCAATCCTAGATGGTGTATTATCCACCTCAAGGAAATGCTTACATTTCACAACAGAATCCATACGTTGCTCAGCAAGGACCTCAATGGCATGCTCAGAATCAGTATCCTAGTCCTCAACCCCAGTATGGGTAGAACTATTAGGCTTATAACCCTTATGGTTAGGATCCCTCGGGACAAAGCATATGGGGGCCAAATTTCTCCCAGACATGGTGAAATGCTAACACCGGTCCTTGTCAAAGGCCTTTTATGCCTTTTAATCCTCAATTACCATTTCTTGCTACATTGGAACTGCCAGATGTGTCAAAGCTTACAAATGATATGATTATTCATAACCTGTATTGACCTCCAGTTCAAACTAAGATTCCTGATGATTGTCCTAAATTTGAGGGTAAGTCCAGAGAATACCCCCAAGTGCATGTTATGACCTACCACTTGTGGTGTTCCTCTAACTCTTGGGTTGACGATTCCATCTGACTCCATCTTTTCCAACGGACTCTTACTGGTGCCGCTGCAAATTGGTACATCGAATTATCTCGTGGAATTTTTCAAGATTTCAACTCTTTAGCCATGGAATTTCTTACCCATTTTCATTTACCAGTTCGCTATGAGACCGAGATGCACCTCCTCAAATCCTTGAAACAGAACCGAGCTACTAAATCTCGGATCATATTCATGAATGGAGGCATCATCGTCGCTTGATCAAGTTTAATATTCCTGATCAAATTATAACTGATTGGTTCACTACCTCGTTTGTCAATCAAATCACTAAAGACATAGCTATGGGGGCATGTGTAACCAAAGAATAGGTCATTACCCATGCCCAGTACCTTGATCTCGTGTACTCCCAGTCTGGCACGTTGTATGATATATTTACTGATGCTCCTCGACCTGGAACTTCAAAGGCACTGGCGACGCCATCTGTCGATGATATCATTGGTTCTGTGTCTTAGAATTCTCGCAAGTCTTCTCCTTCAAATCCTGGGAAGCAAAAGTCTAATTCTTCCGATTATACTACTTCTTAGCCTACTCGAAATCCTGGTAAAACCATGGAAGTCAATGTTTTTTAGGCCAATCCAGCAGACAAAACTTCCAAGGGGAAAAAGAAGGGTAAAGGTAAGGCCAAAGCCGATACCTCGAAACCAGATTCGTCTAAATCTCGTGCTGATGATGGTTCACAGCACAAGTCGAAGTACCCTTGTTTGATTTGTGACGAAGATCACTATACCAAGGACTGTCTTCGACGGGCCAAAGTAAGTATATTGCTCAAAGGCATCCAGGGAACTATATTTGTTCTCAAATAAAATTTTTCATCTCAGTAGACCTAGATGGTATAACAACCTCAACCCTCTTCCCCATTTGGCTCTCAGTTTTCATGATCAACGATTATGCATCTGTGTCTATTGCTACTCGGTCAAAACATTATACCAAATCATGTCAGGCAGCGGGGAAAGAGATCATTGATGGTTCTCCTCCTGCACCTGCTTTTGGCCCTCTTCATATTGAAAGGCCCAGTACTGAGCCCATTGTACAGCCACCTTCTAAAGGTGTACTATGTAAGTCTTCTTACAATCCCAACGCCCGTGCTGCTTAGCATTACAGTATTTTTGAGGATTTGGCACAAGCGCCATCTATGATGTCTACATTATAATTAATTTAGAGTTTTTCTTCTCAACGGAAGGCTTTGTTATCTACGATCAGTGGGGTTGATCCTACTAATACTAGCCTTCTCGCTTTTGACTTAGAGAATTTTGTCCCACGACTCCCGCACCAAATTGCGCTCATCATACAAGTTGGTGTTAATGGTCTAAATATTCATCAGGCAGTTATGGAAGAGGGTGCATCTACATGCGTCATGCCATCTTCTTGCTGGAAATCCATTGGTTCTCTAGCTTTGAATTCATCACCAAATTCCCTTGAAGCATTTGATCGAAGAGAATCAAAACCTCTTGGTTTTCTCACTAGTTTTCTGATTACATTAGAAGGGAAGACAGTCAATGTTGAGGTTGAAGTAGTTGATGCCAAGCTCAATTAAAATCTTCTCCTCGGTTGCAATTGGACTCACACCATGCTATGCGTTCTGTCCACTCTTTTTCATGTTTTGAAATTCCCGCACGAAGAAAAGATTCTTACTGTTGATCAATTGTCATTCTTCCTTCTTCTTCCGAGAAAATTTTTCTGTATGGATTAGATCCCTACTCCCTATAAGAGCGTAGGGCTGGGTCTCTTCAAAGATCCTACCCTCATGGGTATTTTTTCTCTTCCTCCACCTCATACTATTCAGATTAATATGATATCTCGGTCTGACGACCCATGGCTCATCCCTTCGCTTGAGCATATCGATTCTTTCGAAGATTAGATGTCGTTGAGTCTGATCGAGATTGACTATTGTGAACTCATTTCAACTTCAAAGCCTCTGCCTTCTGATCATGCTCCTTTGAGAATGTCTCTCGACATGTATTCTCAATCCCCTTGGCTCGGCGATTCAGATTCACCCGATCACTTGAAAGATATATTTCCCTTTGATGAAGCCATCATGGAAACTATGTCTCTTGAGGATATTCTATGGGATGATAGTCATCATCGTTCCTCGTTCATGCCTAGCCTCGGGGCCATGTCTATGTGTCTTGAGAGGTTTGCATCTCAAGTTCCTTCTCCTCCACTTCAAACACCTATTCTGACACACGAAGTTTTTTTGGAGGGTAACTTAAGTAACATCACTCAGACGAAGCCTATAGACATTTTCATGAAATTGGGAATCATCGAGAACATCCATATTGGGGTCACCTTCTCTTTCGATGAAGTCCAGGTTTATACTAGCCTTTTCCGTGAGTTTCGTGATGTCTTTGCATGGTCCTACGAAGAAATGTCCAGCATTGATCCTAGTATAGTGGTGCATGAGATTCCTACCTACCCTGGTTCGAAGCTTGTTTGTCAGTGCCTTCGTCCTGTGCACCCTAGAAAGGATTCAGCCATTAAGATTGAAGTTGAAAAACTTCTCAACACTGGTTTCATCTACTCGATTCCCTTGAGAGAATGGGTGTCCAACATTGTCCCTGTAGATAAGAAATAGGGTACCATCCGGGTCTATGTTGATTATCGTGACATAAACTAGCCTGTCCTAAGGATAACTTGTTAGAAAATTATATATTATGGAGCAATGCAACACATAAAATATGCAGAAAATACAAGCACACAAAACACATAAAACAAGAGAGACACAAATATACATGGTTCACCCAGTTTGGGCTACGTCCACCCTGAACAGCCAGTCCTTCCTTTCTATTATCCAGCAAAATGAAGAGACAAAACCTATAGCAGATCCGCTGTAATATCCTCTATTCTCTCTCACAGTCTCCCTCTATTTCCCGCTCAGATAATACACATGCAATACACAGCCGCAATAGAATACCCTCATACAAAGAGAGGGGTTTCCTTCTAGGGAAAAAAACCCTAAAATAAACATAACTTCTACTGTCATATCATCCACCTAATGAACGGCCCAGATTGACTAAAAATTAGTATACTTTTACAAGGCAATTTTACATATGTTTTTAGCTTCGGGGGCGCTGCCCCTAAAACCCCCCGCCAGAGGGGGGGCTCCATAAAGTCGCTGCCGCCCCCCCCTGGACCCCCCACGGCAACGATTAATTACGGGTGGTGTTGCCACCCCATTTAAGGTATGGGGATCCAATTTTGTGATACAAAGTAAACAAGATAATCAGGCTCCACACCTAACAATCTCCCACTTGGAGACTGATTGTAGAAACTCCACCGCTACTTCATTTTTTGGACAATGACTCCTCTTTGGACATGCCTGTTTCTCATCTTCATCATCATCCTTTAAGACCAATTGAAACTGAGCACATTCTCGGTTTCTCCCTAGTTACAACATTTGTTAGCATATCTGCAGGATTCTAGCTAGTGTCTATCTTTTCCAGCTTCAACTCTCCATCTTCCAATACTGACCGTATGAAATGGTACTTGAGATGTATGTGTTTAGTCCTGGAATGAAATTCTGAGTTCTTTGCAAGATGAATGGCACTTTGGCTATCACTGTATAACGTGCCCATATCATGCTTCTTACCCAATACATCCATAAACCTTTGTAACCAAATCATTTCTTTACTAGCCTCGGTAGCACCAACATACTCTGCTTCTGTTGTTGAAAGTGAAACAACACTTTGGATTTTTGAAACCCAACTGACAGTTGTTCCACCTACATTAAATACATATCCTATAGTGCTCCTCCTGTTATCTCTATCACCTGCCATATCTGCACCAACATATCCCTGTAGAGCAATGTTTGAACCACCAAATCATAATGCTTGATTTGTGGTACCTCTCAAATATTTGAGAATCCATTTTACTGCCATCCAATGTTCTTTTCCTGGATTATTCATGTACCTGCTTACAACTCCCACTGCATGTGCAATATCAGGCCTTTATGCAGACCATTGCATACATTAAGCTTCCAACTACTGATGCATATGGAACTTTAGACATATAATCCATGTCTTCTTGGGTCTTTGGGCACATCTCCTTACTAAGTTTGAAATACCTAGCAAAATGTGTACTAATTGGCTTTGCATTGTGCATATTAAATCTTTTCAACACCTTTTGTATGTACTCATTCTGAGACAGTGTTAATTTTTTATTTTTCCTATCTCTGGTTATTCTCATACCAAGGATTTGTTTTACAACTCCCAAATCCTTCATTGCAAATGAATTTGCCAATTTTTGTTTGGGCACATTTATTTCCTGCATGTTAGACCCTGCAACAAGCATGTCATCTACATAAAATAACAATATAATATAGCTACCATCATTTTTCTTTTTCAGATAAACACAATGATCAGAGTGACATCTAGTATAACCTTGTTCAAACATAAACTTGTCAAATTTTAGATACCACTGCCTTGGAGCCTGTTTTAAGCCATACAAGCTCTTCTTTAACTTGCACACCAATTTTTCTTTCCCTTTGACCTCATATCCTTCTGGTTGTTGCATGTATATCTCTTCCTCCAAATCTCCATGGAGAAATGATGTCTTTACATCTAACTGTTCAAGATGTAAATCTTCCGCTGCTACAAGACTTAAAATAGTTCTGATTGAATTCATTTTAACAACAGGAGAAAATATTTCATCAAAATCAATACCTTTCTTCTGTGCAAACCCCTTCACCACAAGTCTAGCTTTGTACCTCTGTTTTCCTCCATATTCTTCCTTCAGCCTGTAAACCCATTTATTATGCAATGTAGTTTTACCTGCAGGCAACCTGACTAATTCCCAAGTCTGGTTAGCATTAAGGATTCCATCTCTTCTTCCATGGATAGCTCCCACTTCTGCCTGCTTTCAACCTGCATTGCTTCTTCGTAACATTCGGGTTCACCAGAATCAGTCAACAATAAATAATATAATGAAGGAGAGTATCGTTCAGGGGGTCTACTTATCCTGGTAGATCTTCTAACACCACTTTCAGGTGTTTGAGGTGCGTGTAGCTATTGTGGTGGTTGCTGCTACTGTGGTTGTTGATTATTATTATTTTCAAGCACCTTTACTTTTTCAGTTATCTCATCAAGAACCGTGTATTCCTTGCTTTCTTTTTCCTGTTTCTTTTCCTGCAGCTGATTCTTATACAAGACCTTTTCATTGAATATTACATCTTTGCTCCTAATGATTTTGTGATTTTCATAATCATATAAGTGATAACCAAAATCATTAGCACCATATCCAATAAAGGTACATTTCTTTGATTTTGCCTCAAGCTTTGTTCTGTTTTCTTTATTAATATGGACAAAGGCCTCACAACCAAAAGGATTTAAAAAAGAGTAGTTTACCTTTTTACCCGTCCATGCTTCCTCTGGAATACCACCATCCAAGGAACTTGAAGGCCCTCTGTTTATTAGATAAACAACAGTATCTACAGCATCTGCCCAAAATTGTAAAGGCAATCCTGCATGCAATCTCATGCACCTTGCATGCTCCATGATTTTTCTGTTCATCCTTTCTGACACACCATTTTCTTGTGGTGTTCTTGGAACTGTCTTCTCTCTACGAATTCCATGCTCTGAACAGTACCTATCAAACTCTTTGCTGCAATATTCACCTCCATCGTCTGATCTGAGACACTTCAACTTCTTTCCTGTCTCAATCTCAACCAAAGCTTTCCATTTCTTGAAAGTATCAAATACATCAGATTTATTTTGAATACAATAAATCCAAGCTTTTCTAGTTGCATCATCAATAAACGTAACATAATAGTGAGAGCCACCAAGAGATGATACCTGAGTAGGTCCCCATACATCTGTATGCACAAGCTCCAATTTTTCGCTGTGCTTTTCTTTCCCAACTCCTCTCGAGAAATATAATCCCTTTCTTTTGTTTTCCATAATGCAATTTTCACAGAAATCCAAATCAACATTCTTCAAACCTGGCAACAAATTTCTTGAGTGAAGAATCTTCATTCCCTTCTCACTCATGTGTCCGAGCCTATGATGCCATAATCCTGCATCTGCTCCTTTGGAAGTTAAAGCATTAACAGAGTTAGAAATACCATTGCATAAATACAATGTACCAACCTTTTCGCCTTTTTCTATTACCAGGGCTCCTTTGGTGACCTTCCAAGCTTTATCTGTGAAAGTTGTCACACAACCTTCACCGCCTAACTGCCCTGTTGAAATCAGATTTTTCTTTAGATCTGGAACATGCCTTACCTCATTTAATAGCCATTGGTTTCCATTCTGCTATTTTACAAGAACCTTACCCATTCCAACAATTTTACAGGGTTTATCATCACCCAAACGGACTTGTCCAAAATCTCCTTGAACATAGTCATGAAAATAGCCATCGTGTATGAATTAGGCCCTAATCTACTACCTAACCGCACATTTTCGGGAAGAGAATCAAAGCATCAGAACACTATATGTCACATTTGTCACATTTTTTTTCTTTTGTTGTGCATCTCCTTTCTTTCCCTTCCGAGATCTACAAATTTTCTTTAGGTGTCCTTTCTTCGTACGTTGACACTATCCCCATCCACCGGATTCTGCCTTTCTATTTAATGGTGGGATATCCCGAGCTCTTTCCTTTCCATTCTCCTTTCCCTAGACTCTGCACTCAAAGCATTACCTGATGTCTCACCGGAGCTTTTCTGTCGCATTTCCTCGCTAAGGATAGCACCGACAACATCATCAAACTTTAAAGTACCAGATCCAGAGACAGAGTTACTAATGGCCATTACTAAACCATTCCAACTCTCCGTAAATGAGCACAAGAATAACAGAGCTCTAACTTCATCATCAAATTTTAACTCTATAGAACTTAACTGACTAGTAACTGTATTAAAATCATTTAAATGGTCTGCAACAGATCCACCTTCCGACATCTTCATATTAAATAATCGTTTCATAATAAATACCTTGTTTGAGGCCGAGCTTTTTTCATATAGTTTCGCCAACGTCTGCATCAAGCCCTCTGTTGTTGTTTCCTTCAAAATATTGAAGGCAACTGATGCTGCAAGGCACAACCATACTGTTCCGAGTGCCTTTATATCAAGAATGTTCCATTCTATGTCTGTCATGGCCATTGGCTTCTTTTTTTTTCTGCTCAATGGTAGGTACAAATCTTTCTGATACAGATAATCTTCCATCTGCATCTTCCACAGCGGGAAGTTTTGGCCGTTAAATTTCTCGACCCTAAACTTACCATCTTCCGCCATTGCTCCCACTCGAACCAGGAACCCTTCTTTCCTGCGAGCTTATCAGCCAAATATACCTTCAGCTCTGATACCAGTTGTTAGAAAATTATATATTATGGAGCAATGAAACACATAAAATATGCATAAAATACAAGCACACAAAACACATAAAAATAGAGAGACACAAATATACATGGTTCACCCATTTTGGGCTACGTCCACCCCAAACAGCCAGTCCTTCCTTTCTATTATCCAGCAAAATGAAGAGACAAAACCTACAGCAGATCCATTGTAATATCCTTTGTTCTCTCTCACAGTCTCCCTCTATTTCCCGCTCAGAGAATACACATGTAATACACAGCCACAATACAATACCCTCATACAAAGAGAGGGTTTGCCTTCTAGGGAAAAAAACCCTAAACTAAACATAACTTCTACCGTCAGATCATCTTCCTAATGAACAGCCCAGATTGACTAGAAATTACTATACTTTTACAAGGCAATTTTACATTTGTTTTTAGCTTCGGGGGTGCTGGCCCCGAAACCCCCCACCAGGGGGGGGCTCCATAAAGTCGCTGCCACCCCTCCTGGACCCCCCACGGCAGTGATTAATTACGGGTAGCGTTGCTGCCCCATTTAAGGTACGGGGGTCCAATGCTATGATACAAATTAAAC
This sequence comes from Pinus albicaulis, assembly GCA_034641835.2. Lineage (NCBI taxonomy): Eukaryota > Viridiplantae > Streptophyta > Pinopsida > Pinales > Pinaceae > Pinus > Pinus albicaulis. Next base: position 310,720,136 of record CM076574.1, read on the forward strand.
AAGATAATCAGGCTCCACACCCAACATAACTATCCTACTCCCTTTATCGATCAGATCATTGATGACTGCGCTGGGAGTGAGATATTTTCCCTCATGGATGGCTTTTATGGCTATAACCAGATTAACATCCTCCTGAATGATCAACATAAGACTTCCTTCATCTGTCCTTATGGTACTTTCGCGTACAAGAAGCTCCCTTTTGGCTTAAAGAATGCTTGGGCCACGTTTCAGCGATTTATGTCATATGCCTTTCACGATATTAAGCACATCGTTCAGCCATTCTGGATGACCTTCCGGCTCATTCAGCCAAATGTAGGGACCACCTTGACCATCTTCGTCAAATATTTATTCATTTTTGACACTATAACATCTGGTTAAATCCACATAAGTGCATCTTCTGCGTCGATTCCGGTAGACTCTTGGGGTTTATCATGTCCAAAGACGGGATTCGCCTCGATTCGCTCAAATTTGAGGCTATCATTAATCTCCCCTCTCCATCCTCATTACAATAGCTACAAATTTTGCAGGGGAAGGCTAATTTTTTACACCGTTTTATACCTAATTATGCCGAAGTGGCTAAAGGATTCATGCGATTACTAAAGTAGGGTGTCCTGTTCCTTTGGGATGAGATTTCCAAGATTTATTTCGATGTTTTGAAGACGTTTCTTCTCAATTCTCCTCTATTGTGTCCTTTGAACTATCATCACGATTTTTCCCTCTATTTAGCTGCCGCTTTCAGCACGATTGCCATGGTTTTGGTGTAAGACGATGATGACAGTGACAAGCATGTTATTTACTACCTCTCTCGTAACCTTCTCGATACCAAAACACATTATGCTCATGTCAAGTATCTAGCATTGGCTACAGTTCAAGCAGTTCAGTGTTTTCTTCATTACATCCTGTTGCGTACTATGAATGTGATTTCTGACTACAACCCTATGACTTATATATTGTCTCGACAATTGCTAGAGGAAAGTAATCGAAGTGGATTGTCATCCTCCAAGAGTTTGATTTGGAATTTACTACTGCCAAGTTGAAAAAATCACTGGTCTTTGCCAATCTAATCTATTCCCTCCCCTCTAACTCTACTCCGTCTGGTTCTGAGGAATGCATTCCAGACGATTCGCTTTTTCTGATTAGCACCCTCGATCCTCGGTATGGTGATATCATTGTATATATTCATACTTCTACTTTTAGATCTGAGTTGACAAAGGATGCTCGCTGATGCATCCTCCATAAATCGCAACCTTATCGTATAGCCAGAGATACACTCTACCGCATTGGAGTAGATTCCATTCCCCGCCGGTGTTTAACTCATGAGGAAGCTGAGAAAGCCCTGAATGATTGTCACAGTGGTGCCTATGGTGGTCACATTTATGGTTATGCCACTGCAAAAAATATTCTTCGTGCTGGGTATTTCTAGCCCTCCATCTTCAAGGACTTCATTATTGTTATTCGAACATTTCATGATTTCCATATCTATCAGTGCAAGATGCGGGCGTCGCCTTCACATCTCGACCCTGTCATTACCGTTGGTCCCTTTGCGAAGTGGGGCATCGATTTTATGACGTGTAACCCTCACTCAGCTGGGGGGAATTTTTATATCATCGTATTTGTTGACTACTTCACCAAATGGGTTGAAGCAATGCCTACACTTGCCGCCGATGCTAAGACAACAGCTCGGTTCATTTTCAATTACATCATTTCTAGGTTTGGTGCTCCTCAAGCCATCGTTACCGATCATGGTTCCCATTTTCAGCATTATATGGTGGTAGAGTTGACTTCCAAGTTGGGCTTGCGTCACGACAGCTCAACGTCGTACTATCCTCAGGCCAATGGCCAGGTTGAAGTTGTGAATAAAGTACTTGTCACCATGCTTCAAAGTACCATTGGGATGCATAAATCAAACTGGCATCTCATGTTATTTTCGGCTTTCTGGGCATACTAAACCTCAGTTAAGGATGCGACCATATTCACTCCATTTTAGCTTGCTTACGGTCTAGAAGCTACCCTTCCGATTGAGTGTGAAATACCTTTGCTCAAGTTTGCTATTGAATTGTTGCCGAACACTTCTCCAGAAGAAGAGCATCTTCTATACTTAGAAAGGTTGGATGAAACTCGCTGCTTGGCTGCTTTGGTCATTAAGGCACAGAAGAAGTGGGTCAAAGCTCATTTTGACCAGTCAGATTCCCCTCGCTCCTTTGTAGAAGGAGACCTCGTCCTCCTGTACGACCAATATCATGATAAGTTGGGGGCGGGAAAATTTCAACCCATGTGGCATGGGCCCTACATTGTTAAACGTGTCTTGCGGAATGGGGCCTATGAGATAATCTATTATGAATTTCATCCTCTACATTAGCCCATAAATGGGTTGTATCTCAAAAACTATTATGCATGAGTCATTCGTGCATGTTTTGTGTACATAGGTGTTCTTTTAATTTTTGTACATTTTTGGCTTGGTGTGCTTTGCAAGCATTTTCCTGCTTATTGGGTCGTTGCTTATTGTCCAGGTGTCTATTACCCCTTATGTGGGTTTCACAGATGGTGCTTCCCGCAGTACCCAGAACTTGTCTTCGACAGCCTGGGTGATTTATGATCTTGCTAGTCAGTTAATAGATATATAAGGTATTTGTCTAGGATGAACTACAAACAATGTAGTTGAGTATAGTGCTGACATTGAACTATTAACCGAGGTGATTACCCTCGACATTCATGCATTGGTTGTAAATCTGGACTCATTACTTGCTGTTCTTCAACTTAATGGACACTATTCAGTTAGAAACCCTTAGATTTTAAGGTTGTATTTACATGTTCGTTTGCTAGAAAGAAATTTTGATTATATTACATATCAACATATTCCTAGGTGAATGAATGCATCAACTGATACAGTGGCTAACATTTTATTAGATATACATTTGCGTAATCTGTAAAATCATCATCACATGAAAAAGATCCATATAGGAAAATAGATGTATATATATATATATATATATATATATCGAATTTTTGCATCAGTGTGCATCATAAGTACAAAATATGTGTGTTTCTGTTACATCCTAAGACATCATGTCTCTCAAAAATATGCAGAAATAAATCCTAGGTGTCTAATCGGCGTGATGATCATGATAGCATGTCACTACCCATACAAGCCACCTCAGCAAGCGATGAACTTGGTTTGAAACCCTTACAGTGTGTCTCTGGTACGCACAAGGAACATCTTTGAATCTCGCATAGTTTGGGACCCCACGTGAGATTCCATCCAGGTTGCGCATGATTTCCTCCTCCTCACCTCCCTCACCATGAAGGGCAATATCAAATTCGCGACGGACTCGCCTCACTACCGAAGACATTCCTGTAGGTCTTTCTGGTCCAACATCTTCATAACACATGGATTTAATGTGAGAAAAAATGTAGCAAAAAAACATCATAATACTCATAAAATAAAAAATGAGTCTTACCAAGAGCTTCATCCCAATCCTCTCCTTCTGGGATTGGGAGGTCCAAATCACTAGTAAAATCTATGCCAGACTAGGGCCAGTCCTCCACGATAATCAGCTGTCGGTGGAGCCAATCAAAGAACTCTGGTCTCTAGGACATCTGTTGGCCGCCCCCTGACCTTGGCATTAGCACTGCCCAACGGGCCATCCCTGGCTCTTTTGGTGTTGGGACTATCACTTCTTGTTGCAGGAAAGTTGGTAGTCATTCCAGGAATAACGATACCAAGTTGGATCCATGTCCAAACTACTTTATTTTGGTCTTCTTGCATTTCATCAATTGACGTTTCATATTGATCGTCACTACCTTTGCCCAGTTGTAGAGGGTCAGTGTTAGACAGTCTACTGCAAGAAGGAGTTGTGTTTTTGTTGCTTCGTGCGGTGCTTGCGATCCCACAACTCACGTGATGGTGTGTAGTACTACTTTTAGTGCCAAGTCCGAGATAGTCTGGATATCCAGTTTCCTACTTCCTGATCCTTTCTGTGCCCCTGCACATACCCTGTCGATCACCATTCTCATTTTTTCCATGGTGGGCCGGGTGTCGGTCAAGACTGGTATTACCCCCCTACGTGATAGTCCCATTATGAATTAAATTTCTGAAACATCAATTTTGAGTTCCTGATCACGAAGAATGATTTTTTCTTGATCCTCATCCCAGATACTGATCAAATATTGCAGTAGCTCCAATTGAGCTCTGAGGCACGACGTCATGAAGATTTTTTCAGTCCACAATCTCTGAGAGCTTCCATGCATCTTTCATTGTCCATGGAAAGCTCGTATTATTCACTTTTTTCCTGTTCTTTCCATTCGATAACCATTTTTCCCTTTACACCTGCAAACATGTTCATATGAACTTCATTAGCCAGATTGAAAGCTTTGAATTTGTGAAAATTGGGCCCCCTTACTTGCATTGTGAGCTTAAAAAAGTTTGCGCATTTGGCGCAACTGTTTGGGAAATAGTTACGCCAATGGGAACGCCACAGTTCATAAATCTGGGCGATTGGCGCGAGTCTGTGCCCGATACCCGCACCAACCATTGTGCCCGATACCCATGCCAACCACCGTGTCCTATCTTTTACAAATTCCCGCACAAGATTCCAAAATTATGGTTGTAGGTAATGAAAGAGGGATTAAAATTTAGGGAAGGATGTTGGCTCTTACCTGGAACTGACGGATTCGAGATTGATCTGCCGAATCGCCTGCAATCGTCGGTGCAAAAATCATAGTCTAAAATGGGTAACTATTGCTCCACAAGAGGTAAAAGTGAAAAGTAATTATATTTTACCATTTTTCGCATTTTATAACTTTTCTAAGCCCTAATTAGGTTTTAAGACATGTTTTTTGATTATTACATTATGTTATTTCGAGAAATGGGTTTTACGTTTGTCTCTTGTGCAGCGATAGGTCTTTAAATGAGATAATGATGAATTGACGAGTTGTATTTTATACTTTTTTTGGACTCAGTAAAAACATGAAAAATTCACTACTAGAGTCATCTTTCAACTCTTTTCTGACTCTCTAGAACTAAAAATATTTCCGAGACTCTTGTCGTTTTGAACTTGTTAAATGGCTGCAAAATGATATCTACCCAGTATACGTTTACCCCTTTTTCGGGCTGGGATAGATTATTTACAAAAAAGGAATACCTTAGCCTATCGTGACTAAGAGGTTCTCCCAGATATTTTTTTCTACCTTTTCAGATGTGAGGGACTATTTACGAAAAGGGACTTGCTAGAGTTTTCTTTTTCGCTTCTTTTCAAACTCTCTAAACACGAAAAGATGCTGATTTCTTCCTTTGTCAGACTCGTTAAACGCTGATGACATCGGACATCGTCACCATGACTTTCACCGAGTTCCTCCTTCCTAGGGCTCGTAAACTATACTAGGATGGATTTGTCAGAAGGAAAAACTTACATTGCAAGCATATGCTATCCCCTTCAAGCTTTTTTTTCAAAAATAATTGGGGTACTCGACAGAAATGGTGGGGGAAAATGGAACCAGTTTTTAGTCATGTCAGCAGTATGTCACTCTTGAACATGACACTCGTCTGCATTCATGTCAGGTTGGGGACATATCATTTCATCATTCTTTGCCTCCATGGGTTTGGGTAATTAGTTTTGACCTCTCATCCACTCTTTTCCACGTCATCATGACCGTAGATCCCTTGATGTCAAATACTGCCAAATCTAGTGTTGTGTCGTCGATATGTTCAAGAGAAGTTTGCTTCTTCAGTTTTCAACCTTCCTCTGATCCTCTATTCGGTCTTGATTCATTATCATCATGTTCCTCTGTCTCGTGTCGATGATGTGGGAAAAATTATAGCCCTCCTTCGACCAAGTCACTTCTTGTCGACTTTAGCTCATTATCCAGGAAGTTGATCTAGAGAATCCCTTCTGGTATTTTTGAGGTTGCATGCCTTAATGGCAAGTTCTTCACATTTGACGACAAGTCCACATCATTGGCCTTCGATCTAGTGATTCTGCAGGTGTTCAATGCCAGATCACTATTCACATTCCATGGATTGTACCTATTGTACCTTGAGAGCCATTGTCATCATTGGTGGTTTTCTCTCATGCATGTTAACAAATTTCATCATTGGCTGGTAATCAGGTGAGTTTCTTGCATGTTCGACATCAACTCACATATTCGCATGCTTGAATTTGTACTTGTTCGGGTCGAGATGGAGCGCAAGACCCTGGGTTTTGTCTGATAAGATCCAGGTTGTGGGATATTGTGGTTTATCATGACTTTATTACATGACTCTTTTTATTGGATGACTGCGAGCATACCTGAGTCTATCTGTTGATCCTTACTGCTGAATGGCTGCGTCCATACCTCGGATCTCAGTTTATATATGTACTCTATTATGGATGGTTGTGCCCATGCCACATGTTTATGTATCAAATATATCAATTGTATTTGTAATTGCAGGTCCTCCGACAATGGTGTTTTGTTCGAAGGCATTCTCGTAAAGCATTTCTCCCCTCCCTCTCTCTCAGATCTCATGATTTAGGGGGCATCTGTTACACAGCACTTTGTCACTGTCCCTGAAATACCCATCCCGCACATTGGAGGATCATTTCTATGACTAAAAAAAAGTGTCATGCCTTGCAAAGACCATCATTGCAACCCTTGCCATTAGGACAACATCCCTTATGTTGACAATTTCCTGAGCAGACCATTAGAAACACATATTTTTTCCTTGGCGCTAGTATATTGTTATGCCCTCGCGCCAATGAGGAAGATTAACACTGGGCCGCACACCCATTGGCACTCTGTCCCAGTGAGCTACCTACACCAACCTGTTTATGGAATATTTTTTAAAAATAGAGGCCAAGTTTCCATCATAATACCTTTATGGGCGAGTCATCTGGAGTGGTTCGACTGAATAACCACGGCTACCCTCCTTTGGCCTCTTGTTTCCACCATTTGGGGAAACATCCCAATGGATAAGGCATCCCTTCCACCATTGTAGGGATCCCAACCTCCTCCTCTCCCTCTATAAATAAATCCATCTTCCATTGATGTGCTAGCTAAACCAAACATATTATAGCTGAAACACTGAAGAGATTCATGTACATTTCGCTAGAAATATAGAATGGAAGGTACCTTTGCTGAGAGAGCTTAAGCTTATCTCCTCACCCCATCTGAATTCCCCTACGATCCATCGAGACACTCTTCGACTAAACCCCGCTAAAGGAGGCTGTGACGTCAAGGCTCCATTTGTAACTCTTTCTTCTATTTATACATATACATGACTATTTTCTGGTTCCCATCTTACGTTAATGTGTTTTATTTGATGGAATATTCTTAGCCCTCCTTAACTAGTTATTTGATTATGAATCAATTATTTTTTTGTATGTTGCTCTTTTTTTCTGATCTTCGTGCAAGTATCTGAGCATTGTTGCAGAATGATTGTGACCTGTCAGAGTAGAGATCAAGAGGCCACCACCATTATAGCGACGATAGTGTTGGACTTCAAGTAGGTCAATCTACCCTGTCCTTTTCATTCATTAATTAAGGAACCTACACTTTAGCTTGTCCCTTTGTTGCTAGACCCACTCTAGGACTAGAGGGATCATCTCTGTCCACAGAGAGGATTTACCTTCCCAACATAGAGGTTATGGTTTAGGGGTACCTAGAATACCTTGTCACTCCCTCCTTAGCACACCTAGAACTTGCTAACACTCCCTATCACACACTCTTATTCATTCATTTCCATGCAATTGAAATTAGTCCTCCTTTTTGTTTCCCTGGCACTCCCTAGCATGTCTTGTGGCCACACCCTAGATCCTAGCACATATTGGTATGCCTAACAATATTCCTTGGAACTTTCTAGAATTTTTTAGAACTTCCTGAGATTCCGTGCACACCTTAGCACTCCCTTATTGTCCTGCCCTCATAGATATCCTTACTTTTTTTGCGACTTGGGAGCCTAACCAAGTCATTGAAAAATAGTGTTGTGTCTTGTCAAAAGTCTCCCTTTGTCTGAAACTTCTTTTCCCACCCCCTTATCATGTGAGGATGCCCAATAAAATGCGTTCAGGCGAGTCAAGTCGTGTGAGGGTGCCTAAGGAACCGCGTTTGGGAGGGTCGGGTTGGGTCGGGCTGGGTTGTAATATTCCTAATTAGCCCAAGCTAATAGGAATATTTAAATTTTGTATTATTTTCCGTTTATGAATAAATAACTAATGGAGGACATGTAAAACTCCTTAGATCAATGAATAAATCAATTCTCAATGTAAACAAAGCTATATCTGAGCCATTTACATAAAATCCACTTGCATATGAAACAGAATTAAGCTATTTGACTGGGTCAACAGGACCAAATCACAACACATTCCAAGTGCATTGAACCTCCTAGGTGATCAGCGTAGTTCTAAAAGGAGAACCTCATGTGAAAGGGGTTAAGTGATTCAAGGTGGTTTAGGGTTTGGGCAAGCCCTCATCTTATAAAATGAAGGAGAAGGCAACTAGAGATCGTTGTTGAATGTATTATGATTTTGGAGTTCTCTAGGATTTTTAGCAAGAGACTAGTGAGGATATCCTGTTTAGGGGTTCTCCATCCTTCCATTGAGTAGCTCTTGGAGGGTTTTTTGCTTCTCTTCCACTATCTGGCATATGGCCAAGCTACATCTCTCTTTGGTAGCGTAAATCCAGTGAGGGTTTCATTTCTAAGTGAGCTGCAGCAAGTGGAATCTAGATCTATTCATATCTAGATCATTCTATCATCTCTTATCAGTGAGTGAGCCTTTTATCCTCCTAGAAGAGTGTAGTATCAGCTTGGGCTTCAATTTCAGATCTTGGCATCAGGCCAAAGTGTATACTATCATCAACTACATTTTTTGTCTCCCTGATCTGCGTAAATCTTGAAGAGCAGAGTTGCAGGGGTTTTGGAGTTCTCCTGGAGGAGAGATCTCTAGTGGAAAGGATCCTTCCTTTCACTATAGTGATCCATGGATTGGCTGACCAATCCATGTTACCTTTAGATACAAATTATTTATTGATGTATTTACTGTATAATTTCTGAATACTGCTGCAGAACTGTGACTTAGATCTTAGATCTACTCACTGTTGTTGATCATTTGCTGAGATCCCCAAGGGGAGTGTATTATAAAGTCCCTTTTGTATATAGATATGCAATAGATCTACCATTTTGTATGAAAATATGTTCTAGATATGAAATTTAATAAAAAAGAGCTTTAGCCTCCTGAAATTCACACTGATAAGCTTTTCTGGTTCAATATACTGTTGCAGCACCTATTTGAGGCTTGTATCCAGGTAAATGCCTGTATTTCTCTTGTATATTGCATAGGCCATAGAATAGACTAGATTTCCTATTTCTCACACTCTATTATAACTTTCACCTTCAGAAATTACTCTATCCATGCTTCAGTAAAATTCTGCATACTTCAAGTCATGGGGAATCAGGGTTTTTAAGCCTAGTCGGGTTTGGAGGAACTATTTAATATAGCTAGGATCAATTTTTTGACCTGAAATTAGGTATGAGAGTCCTACGTGACCTAAGCTAAAATATACTACATCTATTTCCTTATTTTTACGTGGATTACTGAATACACTTATTTTAGGGCCTAAATCACCACTTTTCCCCATCCTTTGTCAGTAGAATTAATCTTACTTCTTGCTATTGTATATAAAATTGATGAAGAGGTGTTTATAAACACATATAATGGTTATTATCTCACTGCTACTCTAGTATTTTTTTTTTATACTGCTACAGCCCTTCATTGGGAAATTTTCTGAAGACAACTAGGTGTGGGAGATCTGTTTAACCCACCTAGCGTGATTTCTTTTAAGCCTCCTCTTGGATTTCGGTCTTAGATGCTTTGATATAAGGGATACAAGGTCTTTTCTTGGCTTTTCAAGCACACATCCTTGAAAAAGGCATTTTCCAGGCATGTCTTGCTGAGCAGTCTAGATTTGGAATATTACAGTGGTTTCAAAGCATGATCTATGGCTCAGCCTGTGAGATCAAACTATCAGAAGCATAAAGAGAATAAGCAGATATCAGGATGGCCATAATGACGGAAGAAGAGATCTCCTTACTTCTCTCTCAAACTATGAAAGGCTTCGAAGAAGATCTTGAACAGATGGAGGAAGAAAGATGCAAGGAAACTCCTAGAGGGTTTCAAAGAGAAGAAAAATGCAGTGAGCTCTAGAAATCAGAGATTAGAAAGCTGGAGAATATGAACTTTGCCTCATCATGTTTCTGATCCATGAAGGACCTCCCCAAGGAGGATGAGGAGATAGAAGAGGAAGGCCCCTACACTTCCTATTCTCATCAAGGAGACAAAGAAAGAAGCAGGAGAAAAACTCCATCTTTTAGAGGAAAGAAGGAGGAGAGGCTCTCAAAGCTTCTTCCTAGATCTGAAAATAACATTAGTGAAGATCTCAAGAATATCAGGAGGGAGATGTATAGATAATCTCCAAATGAGTTTGAAGATGCATCAAACTCTATATTTTCACACAGTGAGTGTGAGCATGCAGCCACACACTGTGATGCACAGCGCAGTCAGAATCTCAGATCTACCATGAGGAAGATGGAAGAGAAAGAAGAAATGACTAGGAGGAAAAATTTTAGTGATTTCTTGAAGAAGATGAGTCTCAAGCCCTGAAACTTAGAAATCAGTTCTATTTTTCAGAGTGTTGCAAGGCCAAGGTGAAGAGAAGAAAGAAGAGTGATAGATTTACTATATCTACCTTTGAAGGATCACCTACAAGATCAGCCAAAGAATGAGTGGAAGAGCTAGACACCTTCCTGAAGCTACACCAAGTCCCTAAAGAAGAAGCCATCAGAGTTGCAGCACTACACTTGAAAGGTAAGTCCTATGTTTGGTGGAAATTTGAGTTCCTTCCTTTCAGAAATGTAAATACTTCATCTTACATAAGTTTCACTAAGGCATTAGTGAAAAATTTTGATAAGAGAGTTCATGAGACACCTATGGTGAAGTTAAATGAGAAGATTCAAATAAAAGCACTGCATAAAAAATGCAAATCCATTTCAAACGCCCATGGAAGAGGCTAAAAACCTACATCATGACTTGTTAGAGGCAATATTTCCCCCCCACACCTTTGAACAAAAGAACAGAGAGATCTCTTCTTCAAAGGTGGATCCTATCATTGGGAGGTTACCTAATTTTGTTGCAGAGATAAAGGGCAACAGCGCTGTCAAATATATACTTGATCTAGCACCTCAAGCAGAGGAAGGAGGAGCTTTTGCTCCAACAAGAGGGATTCTTGTGGCATGTCAAGGAAATCCTTAAGATCTCATGAATGGAGATCAAGGCACATTTCATGATCTACACGTGCCATCAAAGAGAAGGTGTAGAACCATGGAGACACAAGGAGGAGATAGGAAAGAGAACCAACCTCATTCCTATCCATTGTAGAAGGTTGATGCACCTGAGAAGGTGATTGGATTGCACAGTGAAAGCATGGAAAGATTTTTCCATCCATATATTCAGTTATCTCTTGTTGAGGATGTCTCATTGCATGGAGACATTGCACCAAAGAGACCACTAGATCAGCGCTTCACCTGTTGAGGCACCAATCATTGATTTCAGAAGATTGGAGACCTTGGAAAGTCTTGATATAGCGTTGAGAGTCTTGGGTAGGCTCAAGGAGGAGAGAAGCATTCTATCAACATCATCCACACCCACTCTCATTACAGTTTCTGTGATGTGGTAGGAGAAGCAAGGGAAGGATAGCAACCTTCCCACTTACACATTTGGCATGGGAGCTATCTATGCACATAACTCTTTGGAATATTTAATACAGTCACCTCTCTTCCCTACGAGGATGGAAGGGGACTCATCTATGAGCTACTCCTTTACACGAGCAAAACTTATGGTAAGGGTATTGATTATTTTGATTTATATAATGTATGTATGCATCCCTTAACCATATATGTGCAGGATGTTGCTCCAAGGAGGAGCATTATTTCTTTGAGGATGCATGGTCTACTTGAGGCCATGAGCATTGTTGATGACCACCCCCTAGGAGGACTTGGGAAGGAATTTTGTTTTGGAGGACATACTCACATTGCCTCATCCATCATTCACTTCCTCCAAACTTATGAGGAGATTGGGGCAGCAAGAAAGTGGTTGAGAGACCACACATTTTTTTAGTCTCTGTTGTAGCTGAGAGTCAAGCTGCATTGGTTACACATGAGGGACCATTGTACTTCACATTTGCTACATAGGGCAGCCAGCATGATTCTCATTTTGGCTCCTTATGCTGCTATTGTTCCTATTATTAAGAGGAGCATGTGTGGGAGAGAAACACATTGGCTGGATGTGTCCCTTGGGGGAGAGAATCCCCATATTTTTTGTAGTGCATGCTATAAAGGGAACATGAGAGATGATATGGATGCCACAATCACACATTTGTTTCTTCAGGAGGCAAGCCATATGAGCTGGGATATGCCTCTCACTAATATTGGAGAGGAGTCTTTCTATGAATTACCGAGCTGGGAGGTGATTCATTTCATTTGGATGATAGCATGGAGACCCCCAAAGAAGGAGGGGAGATTTTGCAAGCACTCACCTTGTCAGTTGCTTGAGGGCAAGCAACACTTTGGAGGGGAGGACTGTAATATTCCTAATTATCCCAAGCTAATAGGAATATTTAAATTTTGTTTTATTTTCCATTTATGAATAAATGACTAATGGAGGACATTTAAAACTCCTTAGATCAATGAATAAATCAATGCTCAATGTAAACAAAGCTATATCTGAGCCATTTACATAAAATCCACTTGCATATGAAATAGGATTAAGCTATTTGACTGGGTCAACAGGACCAAATCACAACATAGTCGAGGTGCATTGAACCTCCTAGGTGATCAGCACAGTTCTAGAAGGAGGACCTCATGTGAAAGGGGTTAAGTGATTCATGGTGGTTTAGGGTTTGGGCAAGCCCTAATCTTATCAAAGGAAGGAGAAGGTAGCTAGAGATGGTTGTTGAATGTATTATTATTTTGGAGTTCTCTAGGATTTTTAGCAAGAGACTAGTGAGGATCTTCTGTTTACGGGTTCTCCATCCTTCCATTGAGTAGCTCTTGGAGGGTTTTGTGCTTCTTTTCCACTATCTGGCATATGACCAAGCTCCATCTCTCTTTGGCAGTGTAAATCTAGTGAGGGTTTCATTGTCTAAGTGAGCTGCAGCAAGTGGAATCTAGATCTACTCAGATCTAGATCATACTATCATCTATTCTCAGTGAGTGAGTCTTTTATCCTCCTGGAAGAGCGTAGTATCAGCTTGGGCTTCAGTTTCAAAACTTGGAATCAGGCCAAAGTGTATACTATCATCAACTGTGCAGTTTCTCTCCCTGATCTACGTAAATCTTGAAGAGCATAGTTGCAAGGGTTTTAGAGTTCTCTTGGAGGAGAGTTCTCTAGTGGAAAGGATCCTTCCTTTCACTGTGATGATCCATGGATTGGCCGACCAATCCATGTTACCTTTAGATCTGAATTATTTACTAATTTATTTACTGTATAATTTCTGAATACTGCTACATAACTGTGACTTAGATCTCAGATCTACTCACTGTTGTTGATCATTTGCTGAGATCCCCAAGGGGAGTGTGTTATAAAGTCCCTTTTGTACACAGTTTTGCAATAGATATACCATTTTGTATGCAGATCTATCATAGATATGAAATTTAATAAAAAAGAGCTTCAGCCTCCTGAAATTCACGCTGATAAGCTTTTCTGGTTCAATATATTGTTGCAGCACCTATTTGAGGCTTGTATCCATGTAAATGCCTGTATTTCTCTTGTATATTGCATAGGCCATAGAATAGACTAGATTTAATATTGCTCACACTCTATTATAACTTTCACCTTTATAAATTACGCTATCCATGCTTCAGTAAAATTCTGCATACTTCAAGTCATGGGGAATCAGGGTTTTTAAGCTTAGTCGGGATTGGAGGAACTTTTTAATATAGCTAGGATCATTTGTTTGACCTTAAATTCGGTATGGGAGTCCTAAATTACCTAATATAAAATATATTATAGCCATTTCCCTTATTTTTACGCGAATTTCTGAATACACTCATTTTAGGGCCTAAATCACCGCTTTTCCCCATCCTTTGTCAGTAGAATTAATCTTACTTATTTTTTTTGTATATAAAATTTCTGCAGAGGTGTTTCTAAACACATATTAGGGTTATTATCTCACTTCTACTCCATTATTTTGTTTTTATACTGCTGCAGCCCTTCATTGGGCAATTTTCTGAAGACAACTAGGTGTGGGAGATATGTTTAACCCACCTAGAGTGATTTATTTTGAGCCTCCTCTTGGATTTCGGTCTTGGATACTCTGATATAATCGATCCAAGGGCTGTTCTTGGCTGTTAAAGCACACATCACTGAAAAATTCGTTTTTCAGGCCTATCTTGCTGAGCAGTCCAGATTGGGAATATTACACAGGTCGTGTCTTGTGAGGGTGCCCATTAAGGAAACACGTTCGAGAATTTCAGGTACTTGGGTCAGGTCATGTGAGGGCACTCAAGGAAAAGCATTCGAGCAGGTCTGGTCGAGTTGTGTTGTGTGAGGGCGCCAAGGAAGCGCGTTCACGAGGGTCGGGTCGAGTTGGGTCGGGTCGTGTCATGTGAGGGCGTCCATTAAGGAAACAAATTTGGGTGGGTCGAGTACCCAGGTAGGGTCATGTGAGGGTGCCTAGGGAACCGCATTCGGACGGATCGGGTCAGGTCAGGTCGTTTGAGGGCACCTAGGGAAACGAGTTTGGGTGGGTCGGGTCATGTTAGGTCGTGTGAGGACGCCCAAGGAAACACGTTTGGGCAGGTTGAGTTGGGTCGTATGATGGTGGTCATATCAAAAATGCTAAGTTGTGACCACCCATGTGCCTTGTGCACATTCGTGCAACCTATTTTCCTTTTGCTCCCTCGTGCCTTCATTCGGACGGGTTGGGTCATGTCGTGTGAGGGTGCCCAAGGGAACGCGTTCAGGTTGGGTCGGGTCAGGTTGTGTGAGGGAGGTCATATAAAAAATGACAATTTGTGACCGGACATGTGCCTTGTACACTTTCGTGCGACCTGTCTATCATTTTCTCCCTTGTGCCTTCATTTGGACAGGTCAGGTCGGGTCGGGTCAGGTCATGCCCTGTGAGGGCGCCCAAGGAAACGCGTTCCGGTGGGTCGAGTTGTGTGAGGGTTCCCAAGGAAACGTGTTAGGCTTGGGGGATTGTAGATCCTTGCATTGATAAATCTGATTTCTTGGCTTACAATGCAGTCTAAGTAGTGGTTCATTTTGTTAATACTTCGTTCTGAAATGTTGGAGTTGTTTTCTTTTATAGATTATATTAAGCCACCAAGTTCCCTAACATGACTTGATAAGAATGGAGACTTGTTTGCTTCTGTTTTGAGTTGTTTTTGGAAGGCATTAATGTTGGTTGTTTCATAAAGGAAAGCAACATTGATGTAGGTTTAAGGGGTTAGGGGTTAAGGGTTTAGAGGTTTAAAGTTTAGGGGGTTAAATGGGTTAGGGGTACCTAGCATACCTTGTCACTCCCTCCTTAGCACACCTAGAACTTGATAACGCTCCCTATCACACACTCTTATTCATCTTGGTTTTTTCATAAAGGAAAGAAACATTGATGCAGGGTGTTTACCATTGTTTGTAATCAAGAAAAACTAATCAACCCACCCCGACCCACTCGAATGTGTTTCCTTGGGCACCCTCACACAAACCGACCCGACCCGGCGGAACACGTTTCCTTGGGCACCCTCACACAACACGATCCAACCTGACCCACCCGAACGTGTTTCCTTGGGCACCCTGACACGACCCGACCTGACCCGACAAAAATCGTTTCCTTGGGCACCCTCACACGACACGCCCTGACCTAACCCACCCGAACATGTTTCCTTAGGTGCCCTCACACGACCCGACCCGACCCGCACGAAAGCGTTTCCTTGGGCACCCTCCCACGACCCGACCTGAACCGACCTTGCCCAATTGAATGTGTTTCCTTGGGCACCCTCACACGACCTGACCCGACCCGACCTACCCAAACGTGTTTCCTCAAGCACCCTAACATGGCATGACCCAAGTCGACCTGCCCGAACACATTTTCCTGGGCGCCCTCACACGACAAGACCCAACCTGACCCAACCCGCCCGAATGCATTTCCTTGGGCGCCCTCACCTGACACAACCCAACCCAACCCACCTGAATGTGTTTCCTTGGGCGGCCTCACATGGCACAACCCGATCGAACCCAACCTGCCCCGACTTGCCCAAACACATTTCCTTTGGCACCCTCACACAATCCAACACGACCCGACCTCGACGCGTTCTGTTGTTCAATATTTAGCATTAGCCACAGGAGTACAAAAGGATGGACAAGCTACGCATTAAGGTTTTATATCAAATGGAAAATATTCAAATAAAATGGGTTGAAAAGAGAGAAGGTGGTGAAATGCGCATGTATTAAAGCCAATGGGAAAACAACGCAAAGCGATGAAGGGCTGAACAATAAGTAAACAGGAAGTATAAATGTAAAAGGGGACGCAGTGCTAAACACTAACGGATATATTAAAAGGAGCCGCCGCCACGAAAGAAAGCACGTGGGGAAAGTCCAAGGGGGTAGAGCAGCGGGGAAAGGACGAGACCCATACCCCCGCGGACTGGCGACACGTGGCATGGTAAAGACTCAAAGTTGGAAGGGGATGGTAAGAACAGGCCACGGGATGTGATTACGTGGCAGAGCATAGGTGGACCCGCACAGCGAGGAAAGCCATGTGTTAGTTCGGCGTAGGAAATCACGCGCGGTAAGAATTGGACAGCATATGTGGATAAAAGGTAAGGTAAAGTTCATTAGATCAGCTGGTACTGAGACCCGTACCAGCCTTTAACCCGACACGAGGCGCGCAACTACACCTTGACATCCTTGTTAGCACTCAAATCTACCTCAGGTTGAAATGAGATAAAACTCAAGGCCACATCAAACCACGCTCAGCCTCGTAGCTAGCCCTACGAGGACAGGAGAGGGCTCTCTCCGTCAATCTCGATATAATGAACAATAGAGTACGAGATGACTTACAATGGAAACTGATTTTAGGCTAGTAAAGAGATAGGTATGTTTGATTTTTGATTTTTGGTTTTTCGCTGGAGAAATGGGAAAACAAATTTAGGGTCCGGGGATAAGGTCAGACCTTTACAGATTTCGAGTTGGGGCGAGGTAGGTGAATGTCTTGATGCTTTTGATTGGATATATGGACAGATCAGACTGACGAGGAGCTAAAGAGGGCAAAGAAGAACTTGGATCCTCTTCAAACAGTCGAAAACATATAGAACTAAATGAATTCAAAGGCAGAGCACTGTAAATAATGGATTCAACCTCATCTACTCATTCAATTTAGTTCAGAAGCATATGAAAGGATGGCATACATTAAACATGAAGAAACTTACAGTAAACAAAGAGAAAACACCATCAAGAACAGAACACCACAAGAATCCCAACAGGTGCCACAAAACCTCTGATCTTTCCCTAGCCAAAATATGAAAAAATATGTACAATGGTGCCAAAAGTTTCCCAAGAGTCCAACCTGTAGAATGTCTCAAAAATTACATCATATAGATCACTCTAACCCCTTCCCATGCCTCTAGGGGTCGAATTCCTTCTTCAGGGATCAGTTTCAACCAAATTCTAATCAAGGAACTAGAATCTAGGCAGCTAACAAATTGCCTCTAAAAGAGTGGAAACTGATTCATTTACATGATTTTCACTTTTTTGAGAGTGAATCTTCTAGAATAGATAAAAATAAGCCAAAGTTACATGCCAACCATCAATTTACATCATAAAAACCCAAAAATTTCATCCACAAGCAAAACTGGTCCCAACTGGCCGAAATTATGAGCTGGAAGTTGAAAATTTGACCAAAAATCTCTATGGGTAGCGCCCCTGATCTCTATGGGTAGCGCGCCTTTAAACCTAATTTTGAAGTACTTCCCGAAATCCAAATTGAGCTCATGATAGCTCGTTGGAAAGCGCTAGATTTTGGCTATCCAACCCAAGTGGAATTTCCCAATTTGGAGCTCATTTAACCCTCCAAAACTTCATTCTCCCAAAAGTACTTCCTGCTGGTGCAAAAAGTGGCAGCAAGGTGGTTTTCATGATGTTTTTGAGCCTTTTGACCGTCCAGAATCTGATGAAATGCTTCGACCCTGCCTGAGCATGCATAAATTACCATGAAAAATCCAAAAATGTAAAAATTTTCTTCAGAAAGTGTCCCCATCGTATGGGTAGCGCGCGACGTGCTACCCATAGAACTGAAAAATCTGTTTTAGGCCCAAAAAATTTCAAAACGACAAAATTTTCTCCAAATTTGCTCAAATTCGGAGTGAAGATCCTCCATCATGTATCTTGCCCAGTCAATGAAGCCTCGGCCAAAATCGGAATTGGATTAGGCCTTTTCCGCCGTTTTAGTGCTTCGCTCAACCTCCTCTTCAGAATCTTCATCCTCGCTTTGCAGACATGCATGCGAGCCCAATAATGTCCTTTCATGTGACGAAGCATGTCCTTGTCTCGATTAGCCTTCGCCAACAATTTCTCCAGATGACTGTTCACATGCGTGAGTACAGAATCTCGATCAGCTGGTGTCATATCACCAGGTCTCTTCCTGGCCAATTGTCGATCCTCACGGATTCGACGCAGCTCATAAAGTGTGTGCTCATCCTCAAGTTGTTTGTTGCGCTGCTCCAGATAGTTTATCACCCACTGAGCCTTCTGCAATTGATCTTTCAGTTTTTCATTCTCGACCCTTTGCTCCTGGATGATCTCGCATCAACATCAGCGATCAGAGTAATCTGTGTCACTACCTGATGGCCTCCTCATCATGCATGGGCTTTCGCTCGTCCCGTATCTCGTACTCCAAGGCAAGAAGGCGAGAGACCCCTTCCACGCCATGTGGAGTCAGTACTCGCGCCGCTGATGACGTCAACGAGACCCTTTCCACCCGGCCTGGAGATAGTACTCATTTTAGATGCCGCAACAAAGCTCTAGCGCTCTTCACGATATGTAGCAAGCACACACTCGGAGCACTAATATGCCGTCCTGTGAATGTCGAATCGGTGTGAAGGCTCTCCCGCATCATGAACGGCCTCGGGAGACGGCTGTGGCGCTGTGAAGAACTCACGGGAGATGAAATCCTCCCAAGTGATACCCTGCTGTGTCAACTGATGTACCACTACGATCTTGATCAGAGCGTAATGATATATACTCCTATGCTGCTGTGCTGGGGTCCTCCTCTGTACTAAAACCACCATCCTCTCTATATTGCGATACATGAAATACGGAATATTCATCATACGTACCCTCGTGAAGTGCATCAACAAACAAACATGGTACGCAAAGATACGTGCGAATCTACCCTTGCAACTGAAATACCGAATGATGAGTTTCATCAGTGGTGCAAACTCATCCCTCAGAAATCTGAAAGGAAAAACCCTGCTCAAATGCTTCATATGTCCGGGTTTGATGTATGGCTCATAGTAGGATTTCTCTAGCTGCTGACGTTTGTTCCATTCCTCTCCTATGTTTGGTATTCCAGAGGCCTCAGCAATGGTCTCTGGTGACAGAATGAAATCTACCCCGGCAAGATTTACATGACCATTACGTAAATGAAGAACAAATAGACGAGCCAATTCACGATGAAGCTGGGTTTGTGAAATCATCTCACAGAATCGAAAACATGACAGATACCGGAAACAATCCATTGCAAGCGTACATGCCTGCAACTGAGCCAAAGAAGTTGGCTCCTCCCTGATATGTTTACCACCTTTGCCACCTCTGTGAGGCCTCCATGGCACATTACCCTCTGTTGTAGAATCACTGTCCAACTCCTGTTCATAAGCTGACTCTGTCTCCGACATGGCTGTGAACAAGGTGTTTGTAATGTAGCTGCTGATAAGAGGTGCAGTGAAAACTCAGTTTTTAATGTATGTTCAAAACCCAATAGATATCACCCATGTACCTGTTGATCAAGGAAACCAAAATCATCATGGGGATACTTTGCTTCTATGCTTCCGTTTACTCATCTCTCGTTTTGATCACAAGCAGTTTTGACAATGAATACCCAATGCAGATGTATGGTATAAATTTAGGATGATGGCCCAAATCTGTCGGAGGAAACAAACAAGTATGGGACGGTGCTTCATGAACTGGAGAATGGGGACATCATGACAGTAACCAGAATGATACAAATGACCATAACAGTGGCAATATTATGGTAATAGCAGCAGTGATATGGTGATGAAAGCCATAGACATGTCTTCATATGACTGTGTAAAACATGGAAAGGGCATAACAGCAGTGATAAGGATCATATGTACAACGTGGCAGGGTGTGAACATATCCACCATTTAAAGGTTTCCAAATTCATCATAAAGCTGTCCATATAATTTCCAACCCTTGAGGAATTATGTTGCATGGTGAATGTAGGGTTTACATTTTTTTTTCTCCAAACATGGCCTCTTTACCAACATCAAAATCAACACAAGCATAATAAAAATCTACTAAGCCATGATCAAAACCTGTTTGCAATTCGTTGGAGTCAATTTGAGTGAAGACTGGGCGGAAAACATCAATTTTTGGATGCTGTTGCTCTGTGGGTAGCGCCTCTGCCCAATGGGTAGCGCGCGGCTCTATGGGTAGCGCCCGTGCAAATTTACTCTGGCTGTAAGTGCCCAATGGGTAGTGCCCGACCCAATGGGTAGCGCGCAGCTCCAATGAGTAGCGCGCAACCAGACTCCGGTTCAAAACTCTGTTAATTTGTCTGCGGCCTTCCAAAACTTACCATTCAACTTCTATGCCGTGGATTTTGCAAATGAACTTGATCTCCATTATTTATACATGAGAGAAATATCCTTCCAAATCAGATTTGATTTTTGAATTTGTTTGATAACCCACATTATAATGTTTTTGGCATTTTTTCCTTTGGTCCTTTAATATAATGTTTTCTCTTTAGCTTTTTCTGAGTTTTTGGACTGATCACTTTGCTGTCTTTTGCAGGGACGTGGCACGTGGCTTTGGAAAAGATCAGAGGCTTGCACTGAAGTTTCTGATGATGAAATAAATACACTTATTTACAAAAAATAAAATTAGACAATTTCTAATTTCCAAAACAGAGTTTTGGAGTAGAAATGTCTTCAAATGCTGATGATAATAAAAACATGAGATCAAAACTTTGCAAAACCAACCTCATGACCTGCGGGCTTTATGACATGTATGCAAATGACTTGAAAACCCTAGACTCTAGGACTAAAGACATTTTTTAACCAAACTGACATTTAATGACCATGAGTGAAGTGACGATGAATTTCAATGGTTTTTTAGGAATTTTTAAATAGCCCTGCAGGTATAGGCATGAGGAAACATAAGACAACAGACCCCCTCATCAGTCAATGGCATGCTCCAGCGAAATGCAACGAAGTGGAACAAGCGAGACACCTAAGAATGAATATGCAAAAAACGAAATGATCACTGACGGAGGGCTGTAAGGACTGACTCTAACATTGGCTCCAATGGGGATGGTGGCTCCATGGAGATGCCAAGAACGGCAGATCTCTGGGGGAGTCAGACAGTGCCTTTCATCCATTGGGCGATGGAATCATTATTTCAACTAATAAAACAAAAACTTTGGACATATTTATTGACTGCAGATTTGACTAAAGACTGACTGAAATTTGACCAAAACTGACATGACTTTAAAACTGAAAGACTGATAAAACTGACTTGACAATTTCAAACCAACCAACCTCCATCTCCAGAATTATAGCCTTCGCTCCGGGCCCCAGACTGAAGATAAGAGATCAGTTCAGCCATGAAACAAAAGTAAAATGATATGTACAATGATGATGACATGAGCAGAAGATACTCAGAAGTGATATCGTTTCAGCAACCGACCATTGATCGGTCCTCCAGGACAATCATCTCCATTCATTTCTTTGAGAAGAAAGGCGTTTTGACCCCGATACACTGCGATCTTAAAAGGACCCTTCCATAGATTTTCAAATTTGCCGTGCTTTCCCTTATCTTCATTCCGAGCATCCCATTTCAAAACTACCTCATCCAACTGAAACTTATCCGCTTTTTCCTTTCTGTCGTAGATCTTCTTTATGCGCTCCTGCAACTTGAAAGTATTTTGGAATACCTCTTCCCGTGTCTGCTGTAAATGAATCATCTGATTAATTCTCCGCTGCATGGGATCTTCCTCACTACTAGCTTCCTAAAGCAATTTGACCACCGGGACAACAAGTGAAGTAGGAAAAACCGTATCTGTTCCATACACCATCTCGAAAGGAGACATGCCAATAGACTTTTTCTGACTTACCCTATCAGCCCACAGTGCATTCACTAACTTCTTGTGCCAGGCCTTTTTGTTGATTTCCAGCAATTTCTTAATAATATTCACCAAGGATTTATTTGAAGATTCCGCCAAGCCATTTCCTTGCGGATGGTAGGCGGTCGAATGCCCCAAGGTAATATTGTACTTATAGCAAAATTCAACCATCCTTTTAGACTTGAAGGCCGCTGCATTATCTGTAATTATTTTACTAGGACACCCAAAACGTGACAGAATATTGTTTTCAAGAAAAGAAATAATTACCGCATCCGTGGCCTGTCGAGTGGGAATTGCTTCGATCCACTTTGTGAAGTAGTCCGTAGCTGTCAAGATCCATATATGTTGTCCGGAAGATGCTGGGTGAATTTCCCCGATAAAATCCAATCCCCACTGCTGGAATGGTGCACTAACTTCAATTGGTTTTAGAGGCAAAGGCTGTAGTTTCTGCTTCCCTTCGAAAATTTGACACTCATGACAATTTTTAACAACCTTAAATACATCAGAAAACAAAGAAGGCCAATAATACCCTGCCCTTAGAATCTTTTTCGCTGTGGTCTTCCAAAACAAATGGCCTCCGCAATCACCTTTGTGAAAATCCTCCAAAACTCCTTGAGCTTCCTCCTCTACCAAACAATTCAACAACACTCCTCCAGGGTCTTTCCAATACAATGCAGAATTTAGAATGCAGAATTTAGCAACTCTCAACTTCAATGTTCTACTCTTATTTCTAGGCATCCCGAGAGGTGGAGACAAATTCTGAAGCACGTATAAAATGTCAGCATACCAAGGGGAAGAAACAAAAATATCAGATACCTGAACTGACACACTTTCCTCATCTTCATCGGACATGGCAGCAATCAAATTTATATCTAGAGCATGCAGATTTGTTTCAGCCATGAGCTTGGCGAGTCCTTGTCCTTTGATCAGCTTGGTTGGTTTAATCTCCACATCGTATTCTAACAACGCAGCGATCCACTTACCCCTTCTTCCCTCTGGATCTGCCTGTACCAAAATATCTTTAACCGTTGCGTTAGGAACGTATGCTATAATGTGGGAATGTAGTATATACACACGGAAATCTTTCAAGGCCTTTACAAGCGCAACTGCTTGTTTCTCAATAATATTGTACTTCGATGCTCCATCCCTTATGATCCGACTGAAGAAAGCAATGGGCTTCTCAACTCCATCCCTTTTTTGCATCAGAACAGTTGCCAATGTGTGCTCAGAAGCAAAAGAAAATAAAATGAAGTCCTGTGTGTAATCAGGGCTGATTAAAATAGGGGCTGAAGAAAGAGCTATCTTTACCAAATTGAATGACTTCACCGCCTCTTCCGTCCACTTTAACTGACTGTCCTTTTTCAGCATGTTCGTGATTTCTCTAAGGTCCTCTGCAAGATTTGGAATGAAACGACGCAGAAAATTCATTTTACCATTAAATGAATGTATTTCTTTCTTGTTCCGGGGCTGTTCAATCTGCTGTATGGCTTCAACTCGTGCAGGGTCAAATCGAATGCCATCTTTCGATATGATGTGGCCAAGGAGCTTGCCTTCATCCATGGCAAAAAGGCTCTTTTTTGGATTCAGCGAAATGCCATATTTTCTGCACTTCTGGAAAACAATTTTCAGATGATATAAATGTTCCTCATCAGAATTTGAAAACACAGTTAAATCATCAAGGTAAACAACCAAAAATACGTCTTTTTCGTTGGCAAAAGCCATGTCCATTGCACGCTGAAAGGTAGCGCCTGCATTCTTCAAACCAGACGGCATTTTGCATAATGAAATGTTCCCCAAGGAGTGGTGAACGCAGTCTTGTCATGATCATCTTCCTGCACTAAAATCTGATTATAACCTGAGTATCCGTCGAGTAGTGACATCCTTGATGCTCCAACTACTCGCTGTAATATATGGTCCATTTTTGGCAGCGGATAATTATCTTTTAATGACACCTTATTCAAATTTCTGAAGTCAATACATAAACGGATCTCACCTGTCTTCTTTCTCACAGGCACCAAATTTGATATCCAATCTGAAAATCGAATAGGCACAATGATTCCTGACTTATACAACCTGTTTACCTTTTTTCAATCGATGGTAGGAGCTTCGGATTGATTCTCCTCAACTTTTGCCGAAAAGGTTTCTGATTTGGTTTGATGGGGATTGTATGCTGAATGATATTAGTGTCATATGTTTTTAGATCTGAATAATCCCACGCAAAAGCATCAGAAAATGAAGACAACAATTTCACATACTCTGCCTTTACCTTTGGTGACAATGACTTTGATAACTTTACCATCTTGGGATTCTCTGCTGTCCCAATATTTACCTCTTCAACACCTTTTTCAGTCGGCCTCAATGTCAGTTTGCGGGCTACATCATCTTGATCAAACAGCTCTTCCAAAGGGATCAATCCTTTAGGAATGATGTTGTCTTTAAGTTGCAACACTTCCATTTGATTTATTTGTATGTCATCATTACCATCATCAAGTATTGTATCTATGGAGGTGTCTTTAAACTTACCCTTATTCTGCAAAAAATCACTAATCTCCTCATCATCCTGAAAGACTTGCCAACATCGCTGATTGTCTGGAACGGTAGGGCGGTGTTTCACATGAATCTCAAATTTGTTGCTGGAATTCATTGGAATTTTAAGATTGCTTGCTGCCTTAGCAAGTCCATCAGCAACACCATTTTGTATGCGAGGCACACATGTCAAAGTATGATCAGAAAATAATTTCAGAATGTCTAAAACTGCATTACGGTAAGCCCTCATGCGAGGATGCTTAGCCTGAAACTCACCTTTAACTTGCTTTATCACCAATTATGAATCACCATATACTGCAATCCTTTTCGCTTTCAGCTTCTTAAGAATCTTAAGGCCAGCAATAAGAGCCTCGTATTCCGCTTCATTATTAAAGCAGTCAAATGCCAGCTTGTAGGAACATACTCTGACATTGCTCGGAACCTTATCTGGAGCGGAAAACGGACTACGAATCCACACACCAATCCCAGCACCATCACTGCCCACTGCGCCATCAAAATCCATGGTCCAAAGACCATCTTCATCGTCTTCTAAATGCTGAAATTGCACCGGCTCTGCTTTTTCTGTTTGCTGCCCATTGTCTTCAGCTGATTGCTCCACAATAGCTTGTTTTTCTTTTCTTTCTTTTTGCAAAACTTCTCTAAAATTCTCAGTGATTTCTGGTATATCTTCTTCCTGAACTAATTGACTTTCTATATCATTAAAACTATCAGCAAGCAACACAAATGACTCTAAGTCGGTATGTACATAATTTACAGGATGATTGATTGGCTTCTCTTTGCTAGTTATCATGTATTTCATCTTCTGCTCTCGATATAACTTTCTCATTTGACCGAAGACTGGGATTGTAGCATAAGAGAAATCTAACTGAAGTGTACCTTTCAACTTTCCCCCCCAAGATCGCGAAAGGAGCATACCAAATCGTGGAGGAATGTCCGCCACCACCACGTCCATTAAGACATTCTTTGCTGGAATTTGATCTAAGCTTACAACCAAATCTTTGATGAGTCCTATACATCTCACACGGCTGGAATCAAATGAATACAAATCATGATATTTTCTTGTAATGTCTAGCCCCAACTTTTCCATGATTGCCTTTGGCATCAAATTGTGCGAAGCACCCGAATCGAACATAGCATTGTGCAAAACATATTCATGCAACCTCAAACTGATATAAAAGGGAGGAACATCACTGTCAGGTGACTCACCATCTAATGCAGGCCCGAAAATCAGTTCTGGCTGATCATCCTCAACATTTACCGTATCAAACATTGGATCAAAGTTCAGAATTTTGGAGACTTGCCCGCGATAGCTGCTGTTCTTCATGATTTCTGTCAAAGGAATAGATATTTTTAATTTGGAAATTTCATTTTCCAAACTAAATGCTGAAACTTTCTCAACTTCTTTGAGCGGAACTTCCTTCTTTTCAGCCTTGTCTTTCACTATGTTTGACTAATTTACCTTTTCTGCTGATGATACTTTACTAGCTGCGGGATCAATTGTCTCTTTTCCTTTCTTCTGTGGTATCGGTGAATCCGTCTTTGGTGCTGAAGCTTCTTTTCGTTTCTGAATTGGATTTATGGGCACATCTCGGTTTCTCAATGAGTATTGCTTTTGTTGGGCAGACAAAGCATTCAAATATCCTCTTTGGTATTCATCTGATTCTTCTTCTAAATCTGCATCATTTGCTAGAATGAAATCTTCATCTTTCTGAACAACTGAACTTTCTCCGTATTCTTCATCCTCAGTGATATAAATAGGCAGATCGTCGGGAGTAAAGAAATGATTTTGCTCACCTGCTACATCATCATCATCGTCTGACTCTTGACTCACAAAATTCTGCAAAAGTGGTGTCTTGATCTGCTGTTGGGCTGCTGGCTCTGGTGGTCTTTGTTCACGCTGCTTTATTATGAACTGTGGCTGTTGCTGGCCACGGTAATTTGGATTTCGAATATGCGTTTCTGATTTGTCAAGGTTTATCCTTTTGAACATTTTTTCCATTTCACGAATCAAGTGCTGTTCAGATGTAGATGTGGAAGGCTCTTCCTTTATTGTCACTCTTTTCTCTGCTTTCAACCGTGCTCTCTTATCGTTCAGATTTGCCTCAACACTAACGGCAATCTTCTGCATATCTTCTAAGGTAGGCGGATCTCGATCACGAAGGGAATAAGCCATTTCCGGATCAAAACCATCCGGGAATTTAAGAAGAGCTGACTTTTTAGACGGTCTTAAGTCATCTGGAATTGCATTATACACTGTATTGAATCTGATAATATAATCCTGAACGGACTCACCAGGATTACGCTTGATGTTTGTATACTCTGAAGTGATCTGCAGCGGATCCTTTTTCATCTCCCATCGATCTAAAAACTGATCCTGAAGTTCTTGCAATGTGTTGATACTTCTGGCTTGTAGAGCTCTGAACCATTTACGGACTTCTCCTCCAAAAGTCTGGGCAAACAATCTCATTGAAACATTTTCTACATCAACTTCATGCAGATCCAAAAAGTCTGTCATCCGAACAATGTGCTGATGAGCGGATATACTCTGTGGTGTGCCATCAAATATGGGAATCTTACTTTGGTAATCAGCAGGCATAGGATCTAAATTGGCTGGTAAAGCAAGAGGTGCAAATCTGGCTGCCATGACTCTTGGCGGATTGATGATAATCTGTTGTCTAGGAGAAACAGGAGGACTAGGAGCAGTAGGTCTGCGAGGTGTATTCGGTGGAGATGGAGGAGAAATTACTATGGATTGCTGATCAGAAAACTCTGGCTGAACAGGAATGGTAGAGATAAAAGGAGGTTCAGTGGGAATGCGTGAACTAGATGCAAATTCAGATGGTTCAAGAATTTGTGAAGCAGATTCAGTGAATTCAGGAGTATCGGTAGCCAGAACGGAATTTTGCAACTGTCTATCCAAGTAATGTGAAACAAATCTATATTGAAAATCTTCAGCAAACAATGGATCTGGAACTAATCTTGACAATTCAGTTTCAGAAAAATTTACAAACAAGGATGTTTCAAATCGTGCATCAAAAGGAATTTCATCAACATATATAATTTTCACAGGACAGGATGCAGATCTAGTAAGCAATCTGGAACTCCCAAAACTCACTTGACTTTCTCTTTCAGAACTTTCTTGACTTCCTTGTCTTCTAAGGATCCTAGGAATCAAATTTGGATTTTCAAATATCGTTGGTGGATCAGGGTCAGGATTCGACCTAGTATTCCTTCTTGAAGCCAGTGTATTGATCTTTCTTGGGATAAATTTCAAGGAACACAATCAATTATTTTCAGCCTTTCGACTTCTAGACTCAATCATCCAAAGGGTCTAGAACGAACAAGTATACTGGGGTGATTTGCAAATCAAGTGCTGCACTCACAAGCTTACCGGAGATCGACTGAAGCAGCGTTTATCTACTACCGCTTATGCATAGCAAAAGCATTTCGAAAGCTACCTGGCATGACTTCAGACTCCGTCTAAGACTCATGAAACGAACACATCAACAAGCAAACCATTGATATTGATGAGTCCCCAGTATGGTCGCCACTATGTTAGCGCTCAAATCTACCTCAGGCTGAAATGAGGTAAAACTTAAGGCCACATCAAACCACGCTCAGCCTCGTAGCTAGCCCTACGAGGACAGGAGAGGGCTCTCTCCGGGTCAAACTCAGTGAAAGATGTCCAATAAGATCTGAGATGACCGATAAAAAAAAAACTGATTTTATGCTAGTAAATGGATAGGGGAATTTGTTTTAAATTTTTGGGTTTTCGTTGGAGAAATGGGAAAAAACAATTTTGGGTCCAGGGATAAGGTCAGACCTTTGCAGATTTCGAGTTGGGGCGAGGTAGGTGATGATATTGATGCTTTTAATTGGATATATGGACGGATTAGACCGACGAGGAGCTGAAGAGGGCAAAGAAGAACTTGGATCCTCTCCAAACAGTCGAAAACATATAGAACTAAATGAATTCAAAGGCAGAGCACTGTAAACAATGGATTCAACCTCATCTACTCATTCAATTTAGTTCAGAAGCATATGAAAGGAATGGCATACATTAAACATGAAGAACTTACAGTAAACAGAGAGAAAACACCATCAAGAATAGAACACCACAAGAATCCCAACAGGTGCCGCAAAACCTCTGATCTTTCCTTAGCCAAAATATGAAAAAATATGTACAATGGTGCCAAAAGTTTCCCAAGAGTCCAACCTGTAGAATGTCTCAAAAATTACATCATATAGATCACTCTAACCCCTTCACATGCCTCTAGGGGTCGAATTCATTCTTCAGGGATCAGTTTCAGCCAAATTCTAATCAAGGAACTAGAATCTAGGCAGCTAACAAATTGCCTCTAAAAGAGTGGAAACTGATTCATTTACATGATTTTCACTTTTTTGAGAGTGAATCTTCTAGAATAGATAAAAATAAGCCAAATTTACATGCCAACCATCAATTTACATCATAAAAACCCAAAAATTTCATCCACAAGCAAAACTGGTCCCAACTGGCCGAAATTCTGAGCTGGAAGTTGAAAATTTGACCAAAAATCTCTATGGGTAGCGCCCCTGATCTCTATGGGTAGCGCGCCTTTCAACCTGATTTTGAAGTACTTCCCGACATCCAAATTGAGCTCATGATAGCTTGTTGGAAAATCCTGGATGTTGGCTATCCAACCCAAGTGGAATTTCCCAATTTGGAGCTCATTTGACCCTCCAAAACTTCATTCTCCCAGAAGTACTTCCTGCTGGTGCAAAAAGTGGCAGCAAGGTGGTTTTCATGATGTTTTTGAGCCTTTTGACTGTCCAGAATCTGATGAAATGCTTCGACCCTGCCTGAGCATGCATAAATTACCATGAAAAATCCAAAAATGTAAAAATTTTCTTCAGAAAGTGTCCCCATCGTATGGGTAGCGCGCGGCGCGCTACCCATAAAACTGAAAAATCTGTTTTAGGCCCAAAAAATTTCAAAACGACAAAATTTTCTCTGAATTTGCTCAAATTTGGAGCGAAGATCCTCCATCATGTATCATGACCAACCAACGAAGCCTCGGCCAAAATCCGAAGTGGATCAGGCCTCTTTCGCCGTTTTAGTGCTCGGCTCAACCTCCTCTTCAGAATCTTCATTTTTTCTTTGCAAACATGCATGCGAGCCCAATAATGTCCTTTCATGTGACGAAGAATGTCCTTGTCTCGATTGGCCTTCGCCAAAAATTTCTCCAGATGAATGTTCACATGTGTGAGTATAGAATCTCGATCAGCTGGTGTCATGTCACCAGGTCTCTTCCTGGCCAATTGTCGATCCTCACGGATTCGACGCAGCTCATAAAGAGTGTGCTCATCCTCAAGCTGTTTGTTGCGCTGCTCCAGATATTTTATCACCCACTGAGCCTTCTGCAATTGATCTTTCAGCTTGTCATTCTCAGCCCTTTGCTCCTGGATGATTTCCCTCAGTTTCGAGCTAGGAGAGCTCGCATCAACATCAATGATTGTGAAATCTATGTCCCGGCCTCCTGATGGGCTCTCATCATGCATCATGAATCCACGGAGACTCGTTGTGGCGGCCAGAAGAACTCACTTCGGAGATGAAATTCTCCCAAGTGATACCCGCCGTGTCAACCGATGTACCACTACGATCTGATGTACCACTACGATCTTGATCAGAGCGTAATGATATATACTCCTATGCTGCTGTGCTGGGGTCCTCCTCTGTACTAAAACCACCATCCTCTCTATGTTGTGATACATGAAATACGAAATATTCATCATACGTACCCTCGTGAAGTGCATCAACAAACGAACATGGTACGCAAAGATACGTGCGAATCTACCCTCGCAACTGAAATACCGAATGATGAGTTTCATCAGTGGTGCAAACTCATCCCTCAGAAATCTGAAAGGAAAAACCCTGCTCAAATGCTTCATATGTCCGGGTTTGATGTATGGCTCATAGTAGGATTTCTCTAGCTGCTGACGTTTGTTCCATTCCTCTCCTATGTTTGGTATTCCGGTGGCCTCAGCAATGGTCTCTGGTGACAGAATGAAATCTACCCCGGCAAGATTTACACGGCCATTACGTAAATGAAGAACAAACAGACGAGCCAATTCACGATGAAGCTGGGTTTGTGAAATCATCTCACAGAATCGAAAACATGACAGATACCGGAAACAATCCATTGCAAACGGACATGCCTGCAACTGAGCCAAAGAAGTTGGCTCCTCCCTGAGATGTTTACCGCCTTTGCCACCTCTGTGAGGCCTCCGTGGCACATTACCCTCTGTTGTAGAATCATTGTCCAACTCCTGTTCATAAGCTGACTCTGTCTCCGACATGGCTGTGAACAAGGTGTTTGTAATGTAGCTGCTGATAAGAGGTGCAGTGAAAACCAAGTTTTAATGTATGTTCAAACACCATAGATATCACCCATATACCCAAGTATCAAAGGAAAACCAAAATCATCATGGGGGATGGCTTTGTTTTAATGACATAAACACTATCTCTGTTTTGATCACAAGCAGTTTTGACAATGAATACCCAATGCAGATGTATGGTATAAATTTAGGATGATGGCCCAAATCTGTCGGAGGAAACAAACAAGTATGGGACGGTGCTTCATGAACTGGAGAATGGGGACATCATGACAGTAACCAGAGTGATACAAATGACCATAACAGTGGCAATATTATGGTAATAGCAGCAGTGATATGGTGATGAAAGCCATAGACATGTCTTCATATGACTGTAAGAGA
The DNA here is from genome assembly GCA_034641835.2 of Pinus albicaulis. Lineage (NCBI taxonomy): Eukaryota > Viridiplantae > Streptophyta > Pinopsida > Pinales > Pinaceae > Pinus > Pinus albicaulis. Next base: position 310,751,819 of record CM076574.1, read on the forward strand.
CATATGACTGTAACATGCTTTTTTGGAAAGGGCATAACAAAGATAGTGATAAGGATCATATGTACAACGTGCAGGGTGTGAACATATCCACCATTTAAAGGTTTCCAAAGGTTTCCATTTTTTAACCAAACTGACATTTAATGACCATGAGTGAAGTGACGATGAATTTCAATGGTTTTTTAGGAATTTTTAAATAGCCCTGCAGGTATAGGCATGAGGAAACATAAGACAACAGACCCCCTCATCAGTCAATGGCATGCTCCTAGCGAAATGGAACGAAGTGGAACAAGCGAGACACCTAAGAATGAATATGCAAAAACGAAATGATCACCGGACTGAGGGTCATGACCGACTCTGGTCAGCTCCAGCTCACGAATCGATTTCTTGGAACAAGTGAGAACCTTATGGAGATTTGGTCTTAAATTCAAGCCATCTATTTAATGCTAAAGGTATTCTACAGTCCATTGTATTGACTCGTCTGCCATCACCATAAATTTCTCTAGTACTCCATCATGTGATGTGTTTTATGTTCACCATTTTGAGGTCATGATCTGAGTGAAGTTCTTGATCTAGTGAAACTTTTGTGGTGGATATCATTTAGGGTTTAATGTGTATTTCTTCTTAAAAGATCAAATTTATAGTGATTATTACTCTTTGATTTTTCTACCGAGAGCCACATCTCATTTTCATGTTGTTTGGGAGAAAAACCTTCAATTCAGGTGTGCCGAGTTACTACAACGCATGTTAGCCATTCCTCTTCATGGATTTCTAAGACTGGTAAAGTCCTTTAACATAACTTTGCTTTGTCAATTTTCTAGGTTCTCTTCTCATGTCGTATTGTGTAATATTCCTACATTAGCATGCAGCTAATGGGAATATTGATTTTTTATTCTTTCACCTAGTAGATGAATAAATGGGGAAGGAGACCCATACTTAATTTAAATCAGCATAAAAACCCTCTTGGTATGAAAGGGGATCATTCTAGAAGCTGGATTTGACACCCTCATGTGCGAAAAGAAAATTTTGCATGTGAGCAAAGTCAAGTTTGATCGAGTCAACAGTGTTAATATTTGAGGAGTGGATCCTAAATAAAATCAATGCTCAATGTGAACAAGGCTAAATCTGAGCTATTTTCATAAGCACACTTATGTGTGAAAGAGGCTAGATCATTTGACCAAGTCAACCAGGACCAAATCAACAACGTTGTCTAGATGCAATGAACCTCCTAGATGCACAGCACAGTATTAGTTGGAGACTACACATGTGAATAGATCTAAATAACTGAGATGGTTTAGGGTTTGGCGGGATTTCTAACTTATAAAAGGAAGAGGAGGATATCAAGAGAAGGTTGTTCATGATATGATATTTTCTGAAGATATTGTTTGTTTAGACATTTCTTATACTCTTGTTGTTTAGCTGAGAATTGTGTTGTTTAGCACTAGGGTGTTCCTGATTGGGAATCCCACCTCTTCCACTGAGAAGCTCTTGGAGGAGTCTTGTTGATCTTGTCCACTATTAGGCATTTTTCCAAGCTCCATCTTCCAACAACAACACAGATCCTATTGAAGGTTCGGTTGTCCTTGTAAGCTGTAGCAAGTGGAGATTAGATCTATTTAGATATAGGACATCCTCATGCCTTTTTTTAGTGGGAGAGCCTTCTATTCCCTTGCTAAGAGAGTATTAGACCCGACAACGAGGCCCAAACCCTTGGCCCCGGTTTACTTCCACAGTCCGGTTTAGCTCTTTACCTTTCCACCAATGTCGTATGTGGCCAACTCGGCATTCAATTTTTCATGCCCAATCAACTTCACATCCGGGCAATCTCACTCTGCCCTTATTTTATGCTGGTAACTCAAACAAATAAGTCTGGTCATTTTTAATATCTCAATTCAGAGAATTGAGATATTAATTCAACATTCCTCTATAGCTATAACCCGACCATCCATCTTCATATAATCCTCGACTGGTACATATATTAAACCACGTCCATTCATCCATATATATATATATATGGCCTCTTATTACAACGGAGTCTATTGATAATCGAGAAATCTTATAGATTTGAGAAACCTTAGTCGCATATTCTATTATACGTAATATATCCAATACATATTTCGGCACCCTTCAATAATTAACGGAGTCCCACAATACATCGCATACCCTTATAAACTCGTGAACCTTGATAAAATTCTTTTAATATACTCCGTCGGACCTTGTACTAAAGCTAATAAACCAAATTCATTACGTACATTTCCGCCCCGGTCCCGCAATGCAATCAAAGACCAATCAAACGCACGCACCCGTACCTGGCTATCCTTCAGGCTCTTTCATTAAACCTCGGGCAAATTCAACACACGATCGTCGTTCGATATCGAGCCTCCAGATCGACGACTTGTATTAATTTCACTCCACGTCTTCAGTTGGGGTATAACGCGCGAAGGCGCACTTTAAAGGGCGGTTTTGGACGGGTCACTTCGCCACATGTTGAACTCTGAATGGAATCGCTCCGATTCCACAAATACCACCTGCTCCGGAAAAGCGGTGCGAAATGGCAGGGTGGTTTTTGGCAATCCACATTCACAGTTTACCGGTCATGGTTCCACTTCCTCACGCAAGGTTCCGTTCTCGTCCTTTTCTCCGGGTTCTATTCCTTTTGCTCAGTTCCGTCTATTCTCATACAGTGCACACTCAATCACTTATTCACAGAGAGTATGGCTCACCGTATTCGAAGGGAACAGGGAATTCGCACAGAACCAATCCCACAGGGTTCTTTACTGCACAATCGCCACACCATCGCTCCTCAAGAACTCATGTGTTCACACAGGAGTTAATTCGACCATTACACAATAATATTAATTCAATGTCTCATGCACAGAGATTCGCACTATACATAATTACAGGGAATAATCAACAAATGCACAATACACAAGGTATTCCTCACATAGGGTTTAGACAACAACTGCACAGTTACACTGAGATAATTTCCTCATATAATCCGACCAAGAGGGCATGAAGTCACACATGAGATTTATAAACAATTCTTCATAAGCAGATATATATCTATATATATACACAGGTGATAAATCTCAAAAAAATTCTTACAAATCATAACAGGCCAGATATTCAGTTTCGTGGCCATTATCCTCCTATTCTGTTGCTGAAGAGGTTCTCTGCCTCTCCCCAGCTCTCGGGGCTCTCTCCCTATCTAACTCTTCAGGATTAAATTTATACAACCAGCTAGGCAACTCTTAGCATTCCAATTCCTGAATCTAAACTCAACAAATGAATTAATCCTAAACTGACTCTTCATGTTCCAACTTCTCGTGTTCTCAAAATAGCTTGAGAACAATTACAATTTCCTACCAAAACATTCAAAATATTACTATTTACAAGAACATTTAAGAACATGGGACCCCCCTATGTCTACTTTACGTACAAAGAAACTTTTGAACCTAATGCTCCTGCATCAGACTCCCAAGCTCCAAAATTTTTCATGGTCTCTTGATCATGTGCTCCTTGTCTCTGCCTCCAGGATCCCATACTTGGTTTTGCTGCTGTCCATCAGCTGCATCATTCTTCAAATGATCTTCTCCAGGCTTCAAGACCTTGTTCTGTAATCTGCCCCCTGCTATGATTTTGCAATCTGTCATTGTATTTTTCCTGCTGAACTCTCCTGCTTTCCTGTTGTTGTCTGCTGCTCCGGAGTCACTCTCATCATCAGTCTTTTGATGTACTCAATCTCCATGTCCAGCTTATCCTCTGGCTGGAAACTATCTTGCCCTCTGCTGCTGCTTTCAATTTCTGCTAATGTCAATACTATTGCTACCAATTTTGCCTCTGTGCAAACATCCTGAATATCCCTTAGGATATTTCCCTTTGCAAAATTCCTCTTTTGTTCACCATCTGCAAATTCATTCCCAGGAAATAATCCACTATTTAATTTCTTACCAACAGTGACATACTCCTGCAGCATACTAGTAAACAGAATTTGATTCTGCAAGCTAGTACCTGCTCTTCCCTTCTTCACAGCTTCAGACATCCTTGCTACAAGGTCTGTAATCCCTTTCTCTTCTTCAAATTCTCTCAGTAAACAATTCAATCATTTCTCCTGTGGTTGTTTTACATCTTCAACATGCAGGAAGTTAGACTCAGCATTTTTTTCTTCTTTGTGGACAATCTTCAGCAATTGCCTCTCATCCTCCTGATGGATTTTAGAAATCCAATCAAGTTCTTTGAGCTTTTCCTTCTCATATTCTGTCATCATGGAATGTTGATTCCTCTTCACTTCAGTAGCTTCCAAAACTTGTTCTTCGGGCTAGCTTTGGCCTACCCAACTAACCAACTCTTTTCTGTCAATAATATTGATAACTCCATGTATATGAGACATGGTTGTCTCATCCTCCTTCAGCGACAGTCTTTATTCTCTCAAGACAATTTCAAAGGATGAATTGTCTTCTGCATCACCTGTACACATAAACAAATTGTCAGTGTCAAAACCATGAGACCCAATGGTCTCAATTGATGATCTAGTCACCAATTCTTCTCCCGGCATTTCCAAGTCTGGTTCAAGGCTCAGAAATTCCTCATCATCTTTTTCTTCAGCTGTTAGAGTCATCTCTACTTCTCCAATCACCATGCCCAAGCGATGGTCCTTCACTATGTTTCCAGTCAGCATAGCTTCCTTCTTTCTGACAACTTTCAACTGATGTCCTTCCTCTTTCTCTGTATGACCAACACATGAATCATCAGCAGTAAAGTTCCAGTGCTTCAATGTCTCCTCTTCTTCTGACAACACATCAGTATGTTGTGCAGAACTCCTTTCCAAACCCCCTGTCAGCATTTCAGTATGCTGGTCTGCATCCTTCATGAGATTGTCAACTGGTCTCATTTTTCTTCCATCATCTGCTCCATGAACCCCATCCATGAAGATCTTTCTGCCTTGCTTTCCCAGCAACTCATCCAGTGCATAGGTCCTCTGCTTTTCCAATTCTCTTCTCTGAGAATCCAACCTCCTATATAACTCAAAAAATTTCATAGGAGTAGATTTTTGGAACCTTACACAACCCTTTATGCCTCTGCTTATTCTTGACCAATCCTCTATTGGCCCTTCTCTCTCAACTTCAAAATTCTGCTGAATATCTTCATTTGACCCTTCTGTCTTCATCTCTTCCTGAGATCTCACTATCTCAGCATTGATCTGAACAAATTTCAGATTCAATGTCTTCTTCTCACCAGCAAACTCTGAAGCTTGCTCATCTTCCAGTGGTGTACCTACAAACATACACAACCTTTTAGTTTTCAAATCACAAGACTCTTCAGTCTTGGCTGCCCCCTCAAGCACTTCTTCTTGAATAGGTCTGCACATGGAATCTTCAATTTCCATCCTCGCCTCAAGAAATCTGGGGTCTTCTTCCTCTGTGGAGTCTTTCATCACTTCACATTTGTTAGACTCAAGAACACAAGCCCTCACATCATCTGGACTTGTCCCATAACTCAGGAATTCCCCAATGACTTCCTCCTCAGCAAGACAAGCTTCTTGCTGCCTCAAGTCTTCATCATGTCTCACATGATCTGTTGTAGGTCTCTAATCTTCATCTGTGCTCTGTTCTGCTTCGCAAGTAGAAATTTCTTCTTTCAACTCAGCTGCTCTGAGTTCTTCCCTCAACAGGGCAATCCTCTTTTGTCTCAACCTCACCTGTAATGGTTGCCATTTCACCTTATTCCTCATGAGCCAACCAACTCTCTAGCTTTCTTCTATCCATCCCTTTAGTTCATTAAAATCTTCCTTGATCTCAGCAATTTCTTTCTGCCATTCTTCATATGTAAATTTCTTCTTTATGCCATTTTCTTTGGCATCTTCATTCACTCTTCTGCTGTGGTTTCTCCCAGAAGCTCTGCAATCTCTGCAGTCTCTGCTATGGCTCTCAGTAGCCATTTTATTAGGTAGGAGTTCTTCACTCACAAGCTGCACTAAGCCTCTGCAACAACAAGCTCTCTTGCTGCAACTTACCTCACCAAGCTTCTCTCAGAGCTCCGACTTTTGGCAAGTACTGGTCCCCTTCTCTACAGGAACCTTCTAGGCTTCACTCTGCAACTTCTCTCTGCTCGTCCAACCTCTGTTGGGAATCTTCCAGGTTCTGCCACACTCTTTCTGCACTCAGAATCCCTTGCTGGATTCTTCTATCACTACTTTCAAAGTTGTGATCTACTTCTGCTGAGACATACTCAATTTTCTGCACTCTGACTTCTGCAAACAATTCTTCAACCAGAGTTAAACGCTGCTCATTTCTCTTGAGAACACTGCAATTGTACTCCTTATTCAGTCTCTAACTAAATGCTAGGCTCACTGTCTTCACACTCCGTCTTCAATTTTCTGCAACCACACTTCTGCAACTACAAATTCAACCAGATTAAAGTTAATTACCTACAAGATCATGATCCTATCCTCCACTCATCCTGCAAATCCTATTCACTATGATTCTGTGTATCCTTGCTTCCCGATCTTCCTTCTTCAAATCTGCAGTCTTCAAAACTCTTGTCCTCCAATTGGACTCTGCAATCCTGCAATGTTATCAGTTCTACAAGTCTGGTTTCTTTGCATTCAACAACTTGGACTTTTCCAAAAGAGCTATTCCTGAAGCTCTGATACCACTTTGATGTAGGGGTAGCCCCGCTCTTCCCACATTCCCAATTTAACTCAAATTTCCTCCTCAGCTGTGTGTACAATGGCTTTCAAAGTTTTAAGCCCAATCACCTTACCAATCCGACAATCCCACACTTCTCTTATTCCACGCTGGCAATTTATATAAGCAAGTCTGGGTTATTTAATATCTCAATTCAGAGAATTGAGATATTAATTTAATACTCCTCTATGGTTACGAACCCGACAGTCCATTATGGATACATATGCGTCAACTTCGCATATACAACCATTATGCGTGACATAATACTTTGGCTATTAGAACTATAATAATTGACCCTCGGCATATTTAACCATATATGCATATTCCATTATACGTAATATATCCATATACATGTTACGGCACCCTTAATAGTTAACGGAGTTCCACAATACATCACATACCCTTATAAACTCGCGAACCTTGATAAAATTCTTTTAATATACTCCTTCAGACCTTATACTAAAGTTAATAAACCAAATTCATTACGTACATTTCGCCCCTGTCCCGCAGTGCAATCAAAGACCAATCAAACGCGCACACCCGTACCTAGATATCCTCCGGGCTCTTTCATTAAACTTCGTCCAATTCCAGAGAGCGACCACCGTTAGATATCGAGCCTCCGGATCAACGGTGTATGTTAATTTCGCTCCACGTCTTCAGTCGAGATATAACGCGCGAAGGCACACTTTAAAGGGCGGTTTTCCAACCTCGCCTATGCCACGTGTCGAGCTTCCTATGGAATCGCTCCGATTCCACAAATACCGCCTGCTCCGGAAAAGCGGTGCGGAATGGCAGGGTGGTTTTTACAATCCATGTTCAATGTTTATCTGTTCGTGGTTCCACTTCCTCACGCAAGGTTCTGTTCCCGTCCTTTTACTTCGGGCTCTATTTCTTTTGCTCAGTTCCGTCTATTCTCATACAGTGCACACTCAATCGTTTATTCACAGAGAGTATGGTTCACCGTATTCGAAGGGAAAAGGGAATTCACACAGAACCAATCCCACAGGGTTCTTTACTGCACAATCACCACACCATCGCTCCTCAAGAACTTATGTGTTCACACAGCAGTTAATTCGACCATTACCCAATAATATTAATTCAATGTCTCATGCACAGAGATTCGCACTATACATAATTACAGGGAATAATCAACAAACGCACAATACACAAGGTATTCCTCACACAGGGTTTAGAAAACAACTGCACAGTTACACTGAGATAATTTCCTCATATAATCCGACCAAGAGGGCATGAAGTCACACACGAGATTTATAAACAATTCTTCATCAACAGATATATATATATATATATATATATATATATATATACACACAGGTGATAAATCTCAAAACAATTCTTACAATTCATAACAGGCCAGATATTCAGTTTCGTGGCCATTATCCTCCCATTCTGTTGCTGAAGAGGTTCTCTGCCTCTCTCCAGCTCTCTCTCTCTCTCTCTGCTACTCTCTATCTAACCTCTTCAGGGTTACATTTATACAAACAGTTTAGCAACTCTTAGCATTCCAATTCCTGATTCTAGACTCAATAGCTGAATTATTCCTAAACTGACTCTTCGTATTCCTATCTCCACCAACTTCTCAAGTTCTCAAAATGGCTTGAGAAAAAATACAATTTCCTACCAAAATATTCAAAATATAAATATTTACAAGAATTCAGAGGACATGGGACCCCCTATGTCCACTTTATGTACAAGGAAACTTTTGAACCTAATGCTCCTGCATCGTGTAGGTTTGTATCTTTATCTTTGTTTGAAAGACATTGCAATAAAAGAAATTTTGCCAGATTTTTCCTAAGGGTTGTTGCTGTGAAGGAGAAATAAGTGAAAACAACATCTCTTGCCATAGACGGAGGAGGTAAAGGGAAGAAAGTAATGGTTGTAGGAGGGGATGGTTACTGTCGATGGGCGACAAATTTTCATCTCTTAAAGAGAGGATACGAAGTTGCCATTGTTGATAGAATTATCTGCGGGTTTTTTAACCATCAGCTTGGGATGAACTCTCTAACTCCCATTATCTCAATTCAGAAGAGAATAAAGAGATCGAAGCAAGTATCTGGAAAACAGCTTGACCTCTTTGTGGGAGATGTTTGTGAATTTTATTTCCTTGTAGAGGATTTCAGGTCCTTTGAACCTGAGGCAGTCGTACACTTTGAAGAAAAAAGGTCTTCTCCTTATTCTATGATAGACAGAGGAAGAAAAATCTATGCTCAGCATAACAATGTGATTGGAACCATGAATGTGCTTTTTTCTTTCAAATAATTCAGCCTAGAATGCCATTTGAAACTGGGTACCATGGAAGAATATGGAACTCCCAACATTGATATTGAGGAAGGGTACATTACCATTACCATTACTCATAATGGTAGGAAATACATGCTGCCATGCCCAAAGAAATCGAGTTCCTTTTATCATATTAGCTAAGTGCATGATTCTCACAACATAGATTTTACTTGCAAGGCTTGGGGACTAAGGGCTACAGACCTCAAACAAAGGGTGGTTTATGGAGTCATAACTCCAGAAACTGCAGTATACGAAGAAATCATTAATATGCGGGACTATGATGGTGTATTTGGGATTGCATTGAACCTTTTCTATGTGCAAGCAACTATTGGACATCCTCTCACAGTTTATAGCAAGGGTGGTCAGGTACCTTCGTGTCACTTAAAAATCCACTGGTCAGTTTTTCGTAAATAGTTGGGTTAGAACTTATGGAAAGTATTTCAAAAGCCAGATTCACAAATAAGCAACGATATAGTAGTGTGGGTTTATTTTTCCAAAAAAATTTAGAACCCTTTTAGAAATTTATGTTTGCACCGACACTAGAAAAGGAGTAGGAGCGGTGTTATCACAAGATGGAAAAGTTGTGGCATATGAATCAAGAAATTTGAAAGATCATGAACAACGATACTCCGCATATGATCTAGAATTGACCGCAGTAGTGCATGCACTCAAAATATGGAGGCACTACTTATTGGGAAAGAATTTTGTTCTGAAAATTGACCATAGTAGCTTGACCAACTATTTTAGACAAGCTGACTTAAATGCTCACCAGGCTAGGTGGAATGTGTTCCTAAGTGAATTTGACTTTAAAATGCAGCATGTTAAGGGAAAAGAAAATCGGGTAGCCAATGCATTAAGCAAAAAGCTGCATTATGTATATGAATTATACTTTAATCATGTGGAATTCAAATTTCAGGAACATGTGAAGGAGGCTATAACAAAAGATCCTGAATATCAGTTTATATGGCAACAAACACAAGCTGCAGAAGATCAAGAGAAGCAATCATATTATACCATCAATAATGAACAATTGTTGATCTTCTGAGGAAAGATATATATTCCTAATCAACTGAGTTTAAAAGAGTTGATTCTAGTTGAGTATCATCGAAGTTCATATTCTGGACACCCTGGCTATTAGAAAATGATAACAACCATAAGAAAATATTATTTCTGGCCTGGGATGCACAAAAACATCGCTGAATATTTAACTAAATTTTTGGAATGTCAACAGGTTAAATTTAAGCATCAACACCCAGACGAGTTATTCCAACCCATACCAGTACCGCAGTGGAAATGGGAAGTTATATCGTTGGATTTTATTGTTGGCTTACCAAGGTCAAAGAGACACAGTGACTCTATAATGGTAGTTGTCGATTGGTTAAGCAAAGAAGCTCATTTTATTCCGATACAGTCCAATATTAAAACCGTTTAGATTGCTGACATCTTCATGAGAGAAATATTCAGATTACATGGCATTCCAAAAACAGTCATCTCAAACAGAAATGTGAAGTTTACTTCAGCGTTTTGGAAGGCATTATTTACCGGGCTGGGCAAACAAGTCCAGTTTAGCACGACATACTATCCTCAAACAGATGGGAAAACGAAATGGGTAAACCAGATACTGGAGGACATGTTATGAATGTATGTAATGCAACAACCCATGAAATCGGAATATTATCTGCATCTGGTGGAATTTTCATTTAACAACGCGTATCAGGAATCACTCAAGATGAGTCTATTTGAAGCTTTATATGGTAGGCAATGCCGAAACCTTATTAATTGGAGCAGTCCAGAAACAAAGCTAATGCTTAGACTATAAATGTTGGCTGAAATGGAGCAAGAAGTTAAGAAGATTAGACAAAATTTTAAAGCTGCCCAAGATCAATAGAAGGTGTATGCGGATCGGAAAAGGACATATCGGGAGTTCCAAGTGGGTGATCATGTTTATGTGAGAATTAGACCCAATAAGAGCACGTTAAGGTGGACCACTTGTGCCAAGTTGGCTCCCCGATTCTGTGGACCCTTTCAAATTTTGGAAAGGGTGGGGCCAGTCGCCTACCGGCTAGCTTTATCGAGACACATACGAGTGCACAATGTGTTTCATGTGTCTGTACTAAAGAGATACATACATGATCCGAAGCATGTATTTCATTGGCAGAACATTCAGGTAGGAATGAAATTGGAATTAAATCTCTAAGGAAGGTAAATGACTATTTACTAATTGAAAAATTTTCATGGTTGCAGGTTGAACTGGATGGCGAATTCTTGGTAGAAGCACTTTAGCCCGGAGGAGTTGACTTGGGAAAATGAAAAATTTGTATGAGAGGCATATACAGAAAAATTTACTAGAATGACATAACACCGAGGACGGTGTTTATCTTAAGCGGGGGAAGATGTAACACCCAATTTTATTGTCATTTAACTTTAAAACATTTTTTAGATAATTGTTTATTTTAAATTACTGGGATTAACATGTATGCTAATCAAGTTATGAACTAAAAATTTTATTTTGAATAAAGAATTAGTTATGGAATATTTCCATAAGTCTGATGGAAAAGAGTTTTCCAAGATTCCAAAGTGTTGATTAAGCAGTTACTGACAATTACCTTTCCTCTTGGAATAAAAGGAAAATCCTAGATGAGGAAAGGGGTTTTGTGTAGGTGAAGAGAAATAGCTAAGGGCTGAAAGGAGTGAGTATCCAGAGCTGGAGGAAAACCAGTGTAACTCTGCTACCTGTTTTAGGAGATGAGACTGGACAGGAGTCTCGAGGTCCATCTCCTTGAAAACATTGCTTGAATTGCTACTTTGGTGAGGAGCATGGGGGTGCTGAGGACGTCATTGCCTTGCTCAATGTTGGGCGGATGCCATCATACCTACTTAATGAGATAAGTAAATTAGATTGAAAAGAAAACTAATTCCTTTATGTATCTCAATCTTATTCTTTTTAATAGAATTTTCAAAGAATGTGGAAATCTAACGCAGAACTCTGGTATGAAATTAATTGAATTACAAGAGTAGTAATGAATTCTAAGAATGTATAATCAAACATTATTTATTTGCTTTCTGTAATTATTACTGTAAATGATTTTTTCTTGAAGAAAGAGTATTAGAAAGTTCATAGGTAAACCTGACTGGAAATTGGGAAATTCTCTACCAGGATTGGACAGTTAGTCCATTTGGGAGAAATTTCCCCAAATTAGACAGCCTGCCCTGTAGAAGGAATAAATTATACACGGACAGAGGATGTAACCTCATGAGGTGGTCCAGACACCTGTGGATAAAATTATTACAGTATTAGAAAGAAAAACAAGATTTAAAGAAACTAACTATTATAATAAACAAAAGTATTCCAATCTGTATGTCGAACATTTCAATCAGTTAACATAGAAGATCTAATTAAATTCCAGAAATACATCAATATATGTCCCGTTTATTGCTACATGAAAACATAAGCTTGTTCCTGTTCTGAAGAAGATGAACATAAGTAAATGTAGAAATCTGAGCTCAGAAAACTTAAGAAAACAGTGAGCAAAAATCTGAGAAACATAATTAAGGTGGATCTAGCAAGAAACACCGCAAGTATTTAACTACAAATTATTTATTATCTTCTTGAACAAAATAGAGGACTCAAATAAAAAGACACAACAGAAGACCAAAATTTACATATTTAAGTACAGTGAAAATCTTGTAAAGACAAGACGATACGCATGTCACAGATAGAGCCGAATAGAACAAAAGGCTCGGGACCGAAAAGAAATATAACCATAATTTCATTATCAGAGAACTCCTATGCGTATAAATGTATATGTATATAAACATCTGAAAAATTCATGGAAAGTGTAAAGAAAAACACCAAACTAGTAGCAGAAACCCTCATGACATCTGACAGTGTCCGGAGGGTCGATTATCTGTAAGAAACCTTTCACAGTCGTGAAGAAAACAAGTCTCATATGAAACCCTTCACAGCCGTGAAGAAAACAAGTCCCGTATGAAAACCTTCACAACCGTGAAGAAAACATGTCGAGAAAAATTGTAATAAAACTAAAATGCATAACTATAACAGTGGAAAAATCCTTAGGGGTATAATTACAATATTTGCGAAGAACAAACAGTCAAAACCCTTGTTGAACACAACAGGGCCAAAATGATAATTTTAGTAGCAGTCTCACTTTCAACCGAACCCACGAAGGGTGGAGGACAAACTGAAACCCTCAATAACTCGAAAGAGTAACAACATTACTAAATCCTTAAAACTGAGCATGAGATGGAGGAATTAAGTTAACCAGAGCAATGTATTGCACCTGTGAATGAGAGCGAAATACATCAGTGGAATATGTCGCTGATGGTTTGTTGATACAAGAGAGCAGAAGAAAAGGGGTTTACCTGTACAAGCATGCAATGGTGAAATTAGTACCAGAAACGAGAACAAAAATAGAAAATGCGAACTGTAGCAGAAGATTACAAGGAATCATAACTTCCTTACCTTAAATTCATGTGGGTGGCAAGCTCCTCGCGCCTGCATTAACACAGAACTAATAAGAATCTTGAAGCGAAGAAAATGTTGTTACAAAGAAGCAAAAATAAATCATGTGGTCGAGACTGTGATCATACCTTTGATGGGGTCTGTGAAGTAAATCCTCCTGACCAAGCATCCGAGTGAAGGAAACAAATATGAGCTAGGGTTCTACCAAAGCCCTTAGTTTGCGAACAAGTAACTAAACCAGGAATACGACAGTCCTTAGTTCTTTCTGTTTGCATCGTTAAGGAAGCTTAAAAACTCAACAACAAGGAAGAGTGGAGCAAAATGAACTTACTGGGTAAATGCACAAAGGGTCGTTGCCCTACTCGGGCCGATATCGCTAGAGAAACAACGAGAAATTCGTCGGAGTTGTAGAGTGCCAACAGACAAAACAAGAGAACAATGAGGGAGGCAGTTAGGGTTCGGGGGGTAGGGTAATACCCTAACCACCCCAGCATCCCTGCTAGCTGTATATTTCATTTGCATATCGACGACAGAGAGGCTCACACCTAGAGGCTTAATCGTACAAGTGTAAATATCATGCATATGGCGAATCTGGCGGGATCTAACACATTAATCATTAAATCAATAATATGTGCCAACGGATATAGTCACAGTTTTTTAGAATCCTGAATGTACCAAATCAATAATGAACATATAGTAAACCTTTGACAACATATTCGGGGGGTTGATAAACAATGCAAATTATATGTACTATATGAATAATGGCAAGGTTTAATATTAGTGAATGGTGGAGATAAAGGAAACTTATCATTGTGCTTAAATTAATTTGCAAGGGTCTGACAACCCAAAACCTTTTAGTTAAACAATGATTAATGTATTGTCTTTAAGATGATTAAGGACTTAATAGCCAATAGTAACTTTTTTTTGTGATGTAAAGTAACAATAGTAACAATGTGATTGGACATTACATTTCCTCTGCTTAGTAAATTACTGACTAATTAAATATTTACAACACCTGGGGTGTCACAATTTCTTTGTGCCCAAATCTCAAGGCTTCAACCTTTAATGTATCCTCAGAGCTTCCCACCCTATCCTCTCCTCCGCTAGTATCCTCAAAGCTTCCCACCCTATCCACTCCTCTCCTACCTACCTTTGTGAAGCTTCAATTTAAATTGTGTAATATGTTTGCTCACTTGATTTTGAATTTAAGTTACTTTCTAAATATTCAATTTAGATGAAAGAATAATTGTATAATTATACATGTGCTTACTATATTTTGATTTTAAATTTATTTTCTAAATATCTACATTTTCTATCTAGATTTTAGAAATTCATTTACACATATTTCTCCAATAATTTAAATGCATTTTTTTCTTACCTTCTTATATTTGTAAATATATATTCTTATATGAAAGAAGAATTGGTCTGCTATACACATGCTCACTTGATTTTGATTTTGATTTTAAAATCATGGTCTAAATATTCACAATTTAGAGGCTATATTTTACAAATTTATTTACACATATTTTCACAATTTAGCGGCTATATTTTACAAATTTATTTACACATATTTCCCCAATAATTTAAATGATATTTTTTTCTCACATTCTTATATTTGTAAATATATTATTTTATCTCAAACTTTTGTTCATTTATTTAAATGATGTTTTTACTCACATCTTATATCTACAAATATATTTTCCTATCTTAAATAGTTGTTCTTTCTTTTTATCGATATACAATTACCATCACCATAAATACATCCAAATTTATAATATAATAGTGTATGTTAATCTTTTAATTATCTTCTATCCCTTATTAAGATTTGGTTTAAATTTTAATTTAATAATAAACCACATTAGTTAATTCAAAATAAAAATATTAATAAATTATTTAAAATAAAAATATTGAGAAAATTTATAATATTATTTTTTATAAAAACAATTTCATTACCTTTTAAACCGAACATGTTTAAATTTCCTATGAAACTTCTTGGAAATTTCTATATTGATGATGCATAGAATAAACGCGGAAAATCAAGTTGTAAAAAAGTAAAATCACTTCACGTGTTGGTGGGCCATAGAGTAAAAGTAGTGGACGATATTGGTGGACGTCGTACCTCTTCGTGCGTTTGTCGGCAAGAATTGAAAATTTGTCAAACTCGTGGATAGAAAGAGGAATGCCAGAGAGATTGAAATGCTGCCATTTCGTTCTTATGATGAACTATAATGGACTGGGCTGCTGAACCATGCTTCCTTATCCGTCCTGGTTTGTTGCAAGGGTATTTGAATGATAAATAACATAATTTTGGAGACACTGCTTCAAGGGTATTAAAAAGATCCAAATCTTAAAAAATAAATCAATGGTATTGAAAAGATCCAAATCTTAAAAAAATAAATTGGGAGCACAACCATAGCCATTACATTTTCATTGATTCTAGATTCATTTGGGTTGTGGATTCACATAACATATATACAACATGATTATGATTTTTGAATGGTAAATAAAATAATTTTGGAGAAATTGATTCAAGGGTATTGAAAAGATCCCAATCTTAAAAAATAAATCAAGGGTATTGAAAAGATCCAAATCTTAAAAAAAAAAAAACACAACCATAGCCATTACATTTTCATTGATTCTGTATTCATTTGGTTTTTTGATTCACATAACATATACATAACATGATTCGCTGAATAATGGGGAAATGGTAGTGGTAGCTTTCTTACGAAACCAAAACAATTTCCTTAAAATTCCCTTCTCCTTCTTCTTGGACTGTGCCTTTGCTGATCTGTCAGGTAGAGGAATGGAATGGAACGCCTGGAAAGTAATTTTATTTCCAAGATCTCGGGCTTTGTTTAAACTGCTATAGTACTGATCTTCGTCTACCATTGGTGCAAGGCAGTAAAGGCGCTGATATCTCATGGACCCACTTCGAAGCCCTACATTCCCTTCCTCTTCCATGGTGCTCTTACAGCATGTTGATGCAGATAGAGTGTTCATAATATTACAGAGGTTTCTCATGGCACCTATGCCTTTTACATCGCCCGTCAGAGTCATCTGTTGCTCCCTCATTGCCATCGCTCTCTGCACAGCGGCGCCAAGCCTCCCATTGTTTCCTCCTACATGGCAGTACTTCGTCTCCTCATCCTGATCTGCAGTGTCACATGACCCTCTGTTGCTTAATGGTTGCTCTGTGTGCACCCTGTTGTCATGAAGGCGCGTGTATCTTCCCATTAATGGCAGCTGCTGCAATGGCGATCTGTGAACAATGGAGAGGGTCAGGGTCAATATAACAACACACAAACACCACTGAGGCTGCCCTCTGCCTGTCTAGCCATTCCAACAAATTGGAGCCCTCGTTGCCACTGGCAATGGATTGCACAGCGGGCATTAGAGGGCCGACCGAGAGCATGAGGACTCCAATGGAATTCTAGAGATGACAAATATACCCATCTTCGCACTCCTTCACTCTCTTGAAACACTGCAAAACTATGACTTAATTCAAATTCAAATCGCGCCCAATTACAAATATTCAAATCGCGCCCAATTAAAAATTCAAAAGTGATGATGCATGGATGGGGCTAATGGTATGATATGGATGCATCATGCTCGGCCAAGAGGAGTGGCGCGGAGGGAGCGAGTGGCAGAGGCAGGGGTCCATGATTCACGAGTTACCGGAAAGTTGCGGGAGTCGCCAGCGAGAACTGTCTCGGAGCTGTCCCATCAGCGTCCAATTCGTTGAACGAAAGACACTTCCATTATTAATTATACGCATCTCTCATCCGCACCTTTAAATCACGCGTCTATGGTATCCAAATCATCATTGCTCAACGCGTCCACTGCATTTTTAAAAGGCATTTGCCTGCATTCCAACATTAACTTTGAATTCCATTGAAGCTTGCATCATCTTCTTATTATTATTATCCAGTTTATCAGTTCATACATTTCCAGATTTCAATATCAATAGAAAATCTAATTATGTCTGTTGCTGCTTCCTCTTCCACTGCCTCCTCTTTTGCCTCGACTTCTTGTATTCCTTGGGACCTATTTATTAACCATCGCGGTCCCAATGGTAAAGTGGCCGCTAGATATTTGTATCGACGCCTTACTTCCAACGGATTAAGGAGAGTCTTTTTTGACAAGGAAGAGATGGAGAAGGCACAAAACATTTCTCGCCAGATAATAGAGGCTTTCTGTGGCGCGTCTCTCCACATTGCTATTTTTTCACCAAGGTATGTCGAATCTTGGGGGTGCTTGGAGGAATTTGTCCTCATGCTACACTCAGGGAAACCCATTCTTCTAGTTTTTTTACAAGGTCAACCCTTCTGTGCTTCCTCATACTGTCAAAGCTGGAGAGTGCGCTGATGCCCTGTGAGACCTTGAAAAGAAAACTACACTTGATCCTACAACTGGTGAAGAGAACCCACGCTACAGCTCAGACACTATTCATCAATGGAGAGTTGCGTTTTCTTCTATTTCCAATTCAAGCGGTTTCGAGATCGGGTGAGTAACATCCGTTTTTGTTTTCATTTGTTGGATTGATATACTTACATAAGCGTTTCTCACTTGCTTTGTTTACTCAATTCAAGGAAGAGGACGACGAATTTGAGAAACTAGACGATGTAGTGGAACAAGTTTTGAAAATGGTTCCAAAGCCATTGCTGCATGTGGCAAAACATCTAACTGGGTTGGATCTCAAAGTAGATGAATTTGAAAATTTTGAAAAGATGGTCCTATCTAATTAGCAGAGCTGCAAGGTTCTTGGCATTGTGGGTTTGGGTGGTGTTGGGAAAACCACCCTAGCCACACAAATATTCAACCGTAGGAGATCAGATTACACTAAATCCTTTTTTTTATTTGATGCAAGACAAAATCCTATAACTGTTTTGCAAACGAAGCTCTTAGAAGCCTTCATAGGTGAAAAAAATTGTAAAATTGATAACGGTGTTGAAGGGTTAGGGATACTTTTGAAGTATCTCTCGTCTTTTCATGGTCTTATTGTTTTAGATGATATAGATGATATAGATCAATTAAATGTAATTTTTCCAATTAGGGATATCCTTAGCTGTGAGAGCTTGATTTTGGTTACCTCCAGGGACAAGCATGTCATCAGAAGCTCAGGAGTGTTGAAGTCCTCAATTTATTATCTGAAGGGATTGAGTGAATCACATTCCAAAGAGCTCTTCTGCTACTATGCCTTGAATCAACGATTTTCATCACCATATTTTGAAGGTCTGGTTAAACGATTTGTAAAATCGTACAATAGATTGCCATTGTTGCTCAAAGTATTCGGGGCACTTGTTTGTGGACAAGGAGAATGTTACGAGGAAGAGACACTGGATGAACTTGAAAAGATATTGCCTGGAATTGAGATACACAAAAGTCTTAAAGAAGCTATGACAAGCTCAATCATATTAATGTAATAAAATTGGGAAAGTAATACAAGTAATACTAAATGACTAAATTCAATTTTTGTATTGCAATTTTTTTTATTAATAAAATTCTAGACAATTTATTAAAAAAAAGCATTATATTCATCTTATATAATTTAAATATTGATGATTCATATTGGTAACCATGCTATTTCAAAATTTCATATTTAAATTTAGTTAATAAACATATAAAAACTTAATATGTATAGTAATCTATGTACATATTGGTATTATTAATCTATTATTTATGGCTATCATCTAGTGTCATGTGTGTGTAGCGATATGTCTTAAGAGGATTTTAATAGAATTATAAGTAAGAATATTTTTAGTCTGTGCCAAAGTAGGACTCTAGCAATGGAGCATAATGAAAATATCGTTCTTTCAGACAGATTATATGCCACACCCTAGTTTGTGCAACTTCTATAACTATTCTTACTCTAATCATTCTTTCCACCTAGTTTTTCTAAACTGTCGACCAACACTAGAAGGTAATGAATTAATAGAATCACATGACTATAAGAAAAGCATGCATTCACATCTAATATTTTTCTTACGATTGTAGATTTAATATGAGCTGGAGTATTCTTGGCATGTTAGTGTCCTAGATTGTGGAAGAAAAGAGATATTCTCAAGGGTATTGTTGAGATTATGCATGCCTAGCCGAAGGCGTTTACAAGTAAGTGAGACCCATAATTGCATAATTTCCATTATTTCTTTCTTTGCTTTGTTGATAATGATAATAGGGTTGTTCACTTTCATTCTCTTCATATTTTTTCAAAAAATTAACTTAATTTATATGTTATTTATTTCTTTGTTTTGATGATAATGATAATAGGATTAACCATGTGCTGCATTTTTTCTAATTTATTAACTTTCAGAAGAAATTAAAGGTGGTGCAATGTTCCTTATATAGACACCATATTAAAGTAGAAGAGATTGAAAGTGGAGAATTCTTACTTTTAGCTTTTTGTTTCATTTTAGTTATTTAATGTTCGGTCTATCCTTTACCCACTTTTTGTTTCATATTAGTTATTTAATGTCTGATCTATTCTGTACCCACTTTATCCACTCACTGCTTCTTATAAACTTTTATTGATTGCTTTAACCTAACATTCAATTATTGTGCACTTTTTCTTCGACAATTTTAATTTTAAAGATTGATATTAAAGCAAGACAGAGGTATTCTCTACCATTGTAACATATTTTCTCTTTTCTAATGAATCCAAATTAGAAGAGATTGATTTAATGTTTGAGAAAATTAAACGGTACCCATGTGCTTTCATAGCTTAGGGTAGAATGTTCGTTGAAAATGGACCATCCCATCCATCTTTTTCTTCAAAGTGTTTTCCTACATGAATTTTAAAATTTATAGGCATGTCTTTACCACCATGCCAAAATTTCCCATATGTTCTTTTTAGGTTTTCAATTTATATGTTATTTTCCTAGTAAAAAGTGGCTAAAGAAATGTAAATGGTACATTTAAGTGATTTTTAGTTTTTAGTTTTTTAAGTGCAATAGTTTAGAAAGAAGTAAAAGATGTTTATGTTTTTTTCAACTTATCATATTTCATGCTTTTAGATCTATTCTATACTATTTCACAACAATTTTTTTCCTATTATCAATTTCCAAGACAAACCTAGCCTGATATATTTTATTTGCTTTTTTATAAAATTTATCCTTAATTTTCCCAAAAATTATAATTTAATATTAAAATATCATATTTAATAATTACTTAACTTTAAATTACTCTTCATTTTTAATAAATTAAGTTTTTAAAAAAATCAAATCAAATTCATTGAATTATAATTTTTTAAAAAAGTTTATATTTTAAAAATGTTGATATTTTAGTGATTTAATGTCCTGCTCATTTTAAAAAATCTAGAGTGTGAATCATTTAATATTTCTCAACCTATTTAGTTTATAGTTTATACTCTATAAATAATAGATTTAAAATAAAATGTATTATGATAGTTTTATATATGTTTGTATTATATGTTAAACATAAAAGAGCTATATATGTTCGTTAGGGTAAAATATACAAATATTTAGTTTATATATTATAAATAATAGATTTAAAATAAAATGTATTATCATAGTTTTATATATGTTTGTATTATATGTTCAATATAAAGTAGGTATATATATTCGTTATATTAAACATAAAAATGTTTTTTAATTAAAAATTAAAAGTTATAATTATATTTATTATTTGTATTAATGTAAATATATATTAAGAAAAATACTAATATAAATATGTATAGTTTAATTTAAAGATACAATTTTAAGTAAGATTATGATTTTTGTTATTGTTTAAAATACATTATTGAATATATAAATAAATTCAATACCCTAAAACTTTATAAATCACTCAAATTCTATGAATTAAATAACATAAACTCAATTTTTAATTAACAATTTTAATTTAATTTTGTATTAAACTAAATCATATAAATATGATAATTGCTCTTTTAAATACACCAATGACCTACCTTTTCATTAAATTCCTTTTCATAACTAAAAATAATATTTATTTCTTCAAAATTATCGAATATATTTTCCCGATGTGAACCATTTATATTTATATTAACATTTACCACATGAGAAATGTGTGTATTACATTAACTAACCTCACACCTCTAATGAACTTGATCAACAACTAAAGCATGACTACGAGTATTTACCATTATCAGCATACACGTTTCAATGTAGCATCATCATGGGGGCCCTGTTACAAGACTTGAAACAAAGATGATTATGGTTATATTTTGTGTGAAGACCATGTTCGAATATATGGATGAATAAATAGATCTATAATATTTTTATTTTAGTTTTTTTATACGGTGTTAAAACGAACTACCGGTCCCATGGGAGTTAAATTTTATTTTAGTTTTTTGTACATTGTGAGTTAAATTTTATTTTTTAATAAAAAAATTGAAAATTTTTCTATGTTTAATTTTTGTATAGTTGAGATATATTATGTAATTATTTTTGGTTGATTTTCGATGTAAATAAAAATAAGGTTAAGGTTATGGATACGTATTCTAAGTTGAATGGTGGGTGAACATTATAGTGGAGATTATTCATGATTTATTATGACTATGGAAATTCACAAAGGCATTAGAAAAGACAAAGAGACAATAATTGACATTTAATTACTAGAAATAAAGGAAAATAGGAAAAAATGAAGGGGAAAAGACACAAATATGCATGCAAGGGAAATGAGAGGAAAATGAAGAAAAAAAGAGACATCAATAATAAAAAGGCATCAAAGAAACAATTCACAACTTGTGTCAGTTTATCTTTCGTCTCTCTTACACTCGTCCACAATTAGAGAATTCTTGAAGAACTTGGGAATTCACTTGGATTTGGAGAAGGGAAATCAAGCAAGCAAAGGCAGGAAAAGGACAAGTAAAGGAAAGGAGAGGAAAGCAAGGAGAAGGTTGAATCAAAAACTTCAACAAACATATTTTGCAGGTAACAAGTTGCATGTGTGATTTCCTAGCTGAGGTGTGAATGCATGGTACATGCATTTGCTTATTTGGTTCATTTGTTGTCATTAGCATGGGTTTTGTCTCATTTGACAGTGGTTTCAACCTTCTCTTTCCATTTCCTAGATAATCATGGTGTGATGAGATGCATTCATGGTTGGGCTTTGGATTGTCATAAGGTTTTGGAAAAAATCCCAAGGGCTGGGGGTGGAGACGATTTTCTCTGGGAAGCCCTCGACAGGTGGGTGGAGACAGAAAAATTCCTCAAGGTATGGTTAAGGAATTCTTAGGAATCCAAGCTTGGTTTGGTTTTGTGCTCTTGGGATCATTTTAGGTGAGATCATGATAGCTTAAGGATGGAGGTGGTTTAACCTTTGGATTCCCTTTTTCATTTTTTATTGGTTTATCCCATGAGATCCCACATTCATGCTTGGAATATGACACGAGGGTGATTGGTTGAAAGAAAGATTTGGTTCAGCCCAATCTATTGTCGAGTGTTACATCGAAGTATTTGACTTTGTTGGATTTTTCATATGTTAATAAGAGTTATTTCCTATTGTGATCTATGAGCACTTTTACTTGTTATTATGTGTATTTTATGGTTGATTTGTCATAGTTTCAATTCTAGTTATCTGTTGGTTAGAAACATAGTTCTATGATGTGTTCTAGCTATGGATCTTATTCATTATTTAATAGCTTATTGAATAGTTGATGAAGGCATAATCTAACAAGTGTTGTTGCAGATAACTTGAGAGGGAATTGAGCCTTCTTGGTGATTCCCAGATGAAGTTCAAAAGTTTATTATCAGATATGCATTCATGACCTATAACTTATATGCTTATCATATGTTTGGTGAAATTCCTATCATGGATAAGGCATGGCTAGGTCAAGTTATTGTTCAAGTTATCAATGGTTAGCATTGTTAGCATCTTGTTTATGGTTTGGAGGTTAGCCTGGAAAAGTGGCTTAGATATCATAAGCGCTGGCACAAAACTGGAGTTTTTAGTTCATAACTACGTGGAAGCTGACTTATGAGTGTGGTTATAGCCTCATAACTATACACGGGTAATGTCAAGGGTGTGATTGTGTAATAAAGTTAGTGAAAAAGGGTTCCAACTCATGGATTGATCACCTAGGGTGGTTATCTGGCTCCTGAGCTGTCTGTAGACCATAAGGGATGTCAGGAAGTTTTTAGTTTATAGGCCCCACTTCCATCACTGGAACTTGGAGGTCAGGTCATGTCGTAGTACCACTCATCTCATGTTTACCCTAGGGAGCTTGTAAAAGCAGGTAAATGTTGGAAGAGGCATTACAAGGTGGTATAAGAGCGAGGTTGCAACACTAGACCTCGAGATAAAAGAAGGTAATCATACATGTATTATACTTTGGCATGCATGTATGATGGTTAATGGTTTTTATATGCATCACAGTCATATACATGCCTCTTATTCTACTTTTGTAGTGGTTACATGCATAGTAGATGTTAGTTGATTAGTGTGGTCAAATGCACATGCGCCGGGTAGTCATGCATGATATAAGTAACTTGTTATTACATGCATTGTGGTCATATGCATGAGGATTATTGTCATGGTGGTTTATTGCATGAAAATTAAGCTCATGATGTTATTATGTATCATGCTAATATGGACTCACTTGTGTAGATGTGATAGCCTGCCCTGAGATACACTAAGTTATGATTTTGATTATGTATTATATTTGGTTTATCTGACATGGTATGTTGTAGGACACTATAAGATTAGAGATCAAGAGCATAATGGTGGACTATAGTTCAGATGAATTTGCTTACATGCATGGTGTGAATTCTATGGAATGGGAAAGGTCAGTTGAGAAGCAAGGAGAAGAGTATTATCCTTATATGTTTGATACACGTACTAAGGATTATGAGTGCAAAGATCAGAAGTTGCAAGGCATACAATGAGTGGTTGATTGAGGCACGAGATATGCTTTCCAAAGCTCAGAAAAAGCAGACAGAGGTTAATGCAGTGATTCTACATAGTCTTTCAAAGTTTCAGAAGCAAGGACAAATGGGGAATAATCATGGAGATAGGCAAGAGGAGAAGACTAATGGGGTAGAAAGTGGAAAATCTCAAAGGAGATGCAGGTTGGATAGAGAGAAGACAATGAAGAGTGGAAGATTCTAGGATACACCTGACATGAGGACTGGTATGTATGGTTTCTTTTCTAGTTCTTCTTCTAGGAGAAATCATCGTTATCACCGCCATTACCATAGGAGGAGTGAGTACTTTCCTGGGGATTTTAAGAAATTCGGGAATCCTACTTTTGATGGAAAAATGAAGAAGTTGGAAGATGTAGAATCATGACTTCTTGGGATGAAGAAGTTCTTTAGATTGCATGAGTATTCAGAGAACATGAAAGGAAAGATAACTACCTTCATTCTAAAAAGGAAATCAAATATCTAGTGGGAAGATGTTAAGCATGTTAGAGGAATTAGAGAAGAGGAGATGATATAGGATGAGTTGAAATATTCTTCAAGAAGAAGTACCTATCTGAAAGATACTATGACTACAGGGTTAAGAAGTTTAATGTAGTTGAGAGAGGACATGGGTATCAGCCCATGGAGCAACGAAGTAAAGGAAATGGAAGAGGACCATTGCGATGTTGAACTTGTGGTGGAGATAATTGTATGAAGTATTTTCCATTGTATCAAAGTGGCAGAATGGATGTGTGACGAATCTCAAATCTATAGTGCGCAAGAGACACATATAGTTGGGGACATAGGTTGGAATATTTCTCGGATCTATGCAACATTGCATAACATGCAAGAAGGCCACCAAGTATCCATCATTGAGGTGGAGGTGGAACCAAGGGTAGAGTTCCAGGAAGAGCCTCAATGCGTTTTGCAACGAGATAATCTCATGCTTCTTTGTAGCTAAATAGAGCAAGTAAAGTGCATATAAGCACTTTGGGGTCGAGGAAGCTACATGGTAGACCATTGATAATGTGCATGCATCATAACAAGTTTTCAGTTATGACTAGATTCATCAAGGGAATTGGATTCCCTTGAGATATGGTATGTGCATGATTCCAATTACAGGGAAGTCTGCTCGATACAGAAAGGTAAGGTAAGTGGTATATTGTTATATTTAATTATGCAATGACATTTGTGTGTTTATGGCAGTCTGATGCAAGGAATTGCATGGAAAAAGAGACTGCCATATATCCTGAGGAAGGCTTGGGTTGAAATTTCCTTTGGAATCACTAGGAAGCCATGGGGGTTGATTCATGGTGTCTACTGAAAGTTTTATGATTTTGGTGATTCACATTTTGTTTGTGCTTGATTTGAATTTTTTATTGTGTCTGGTGCATGGTCATGGCACTTTGTTTGTGGTGTCGAATTGTTATTGGTTTTTCATGGTTTTATTCTTGTTTTCTTATTGTTCTTGCCTTTTATGTTTTTAGGGTCTTGGGAATTGGTTAGGGGAAGATGAAATTTAATAGTTCTCATGAAGAGCTAAATGAAACCCAACTAGTAAGGTAAGA